>CATQJA010002701.1:337500-1003853 GCA_958295435.1 Mesorhabditis spiculigera | reverse complement strand
TCGTGGGTCTTTGGTGTTGAAGGTGTTATTTTCCAATTAGATTTGGACAGAATCCTAAAACCAGTAAAGGTATCAATCGAAAAAAGGGCTGAATAGTGCCAGTAACAAAAATCAGAAACAAACCTTTTGCCCGCTTTTCCATGTTACATTTCAACGGCCGAAGGTTGGGAGCAACTTTAGTGGGGTATTTCTTTAAGCAGGTTCAGCCGACCACTTTTGTCCATCAAGTCGACAGAAGCAGATGGTGCTCAGGTGATCAACAACTGAAAGAATCAGGTGGTCCGGCCAGTAAAGGCCCAATTTACATGTGTTGACCGTTGCTGCTCCAGCTCAAAGAACGGTCCTTCAGCGTGCGCATCAGCCCCGCGTCCATTTCTTCGAGGGTGGCCATCACGTTTTGAGCACCTAAAAATTACAAGTTCAGAGCCAGGCCGGTGAGAGCACCCTGATTCATCCCGTCGATCACTTTCGGCACCGTCGTTTTGACTTGCTGGTTCAGGGCATCAAAGTCCCGGAATCAGGCGTTCATCTCCTCGACCAGTTTTGCGCCGCTTTTCGCCCGCCTCATAATCCATCAGCTTGTCGTTGCGGCCCGGCGATTAGTCGCCCAGGGATCACGCGAATCGCCTTCAGGCAATCGTCTTTCACCCTAAAAAATGAGGATGAAAAATGACGAAAAATAGGCAAATGATCGTAAATCCGTTGGAAGAGCATACTTGTAGTTGGTCTCCTTAACAAATTCTTGCAGTATCTCAAAGAATGGCTTCAGCTGTTGCATAGCCGCCTTCTCCGGCATCCGCGATGCATCTGAAAGAACATTACACCCCGAAAAAAGGCCGACAAACTTGGTGCGACGATGAGGACCTCGATTTGGCGCTTCATGTCGTGCTGCAGCTTCTTTTGGTAGATGACCAGTTGGTAGTTGAAGCGGACGAGTCGACGTTCGCATTGGTCGAGTTCGGAGACCATTTGCTCGAAATCGGGGTCACGTGTCTAAGGGGATTGAATCCAGGAAGCCTACGCACCAAATGCAAAATGCCGATGGCGCTGCCCATCCGATACTTGAAGCGGTTGCTCTTCTTGACGACCGAGTGCACCGAGAAGGCGCGACAACTTTTGGGTCCAGTGTCGCGCTCTGCTCTTCGCTATACTTGCGCGCTGAAATGGGGGATGTAGATGGGGAAAGTTCTAGTTTTTTCGGACATTTGCGCGCGAATGGGCGCCCGGAAACTGGGATTTTGTGTTAACGCAAATTATAATAGCAACAAAAACGGGCAACAAATGTATATCGTCGGTACGACCCAAACGAGCATTTCCTGTAGTACGCGTCGAACCTCTGCGGGTGGTAGCGCTGTTGGTGATTGGAATATTTGGGAGTACAACGTTCAGGGAATTTGTAAAAAGACAAGTGTTCACGCATCGAACACGATTGGGGCGAAATTCCAAAAGAAATTTTTGAATTATCCGCCTAGCCAGATGTTTGCTTGCTTTTTTTGAGAGAATTAAAGCGTTTTAAAAGTTTTGAAGTTTTGGGGAGAATCAAGTCTGAAAAACAAGTAAAGTTCAGAATTTCGCCCAGTGAAGTGCAGTCAATCCGGCCATAAACGTGAAAAGGCATGCACTTACATAGAAGAACCTCGGCCTGGGGCGAGTCGACGGTTTGGAACACTGAAAAAGCCAAAATACAACCCAGAAAACGGGATCCGTGGCGCGTTATCCCAGGGAAACCAACCAAAAGAAAACGGATTAGCAATTGACAGCGGGAACCTACGGTGGCACTTCAGTATGGTACCAAACGCCCCCAGAGCTCCATATCGCGGTCTTCGCAAAAAGCCATGCCTTACAACCAAAAAAAATTGAGCGCAGAATTGGAAGACAGCAATTCGAAGTTCTCTGTAAAACTACAGGCTTTCTGAGTGTGGTTCTTTCGCATTAATGGGGAGCAGGGAGGGGGAGCAACTTTTTTCTAACGTAAGGATTCAATTTTTAACACAAATAGAGAAGCGTTCTAAACTGTTTTTACTATTCTTATCCGTAAAAAGTTTACAATTTTCGTTAAAAAATAGAAAAAAAATGCTTTTTTCGACCAACTTGCAGTTTTTTAATCGTAGGTTTTTCCCTTTGATACAGTGCGAAAAACCCTGAATACAACCGCCGCTCGAGATAAAGCCCTTTCGATTAACTATCTTCCAAGTTCCGCTAAATACTAGCATTTCCTGCGTGTCATCTACTTGCCACAATTCGTGTCTACCTGCCGTAAACCGTGGGAATGGCCATGCATGTCAGGGATTCGTGCACAAACCGCACCATTAGTAGATGGACACTTGCATTCATGGGGTTTAGCGGGGAGAACGGGCGCAAAACCAAGATGCTCACCAATACGTCACAACTTACAAATGTGGGAACTCAACTAAGAAAAGATTTTGGCGATCAGTAGATACAAACTGAGGTAACTTTGGTAATTTTGGCTAATTCTCCTGAAAAGCACACCATTCCCGAATCCCTCACTTCACTAGGGAAGGCCAAAACCGGCCTGTATGAGGAACCGGTTCAAAAATTTTAAAAATAGAAAGCCGAATTTATCCGAGGTTTTAGATCTTTAGCAAATTCCATAAATCAAAAAATAAATATCGTCGACCTTCTATTTTTGCCAGATTTGAGCCCGATCTGAACCCCGGTCTGTCTGACTTCTCCTGGTCAGCCCAACAGCTATTTGAACCAAGTAAGTCATTCGGCACTGACTCAATTCTTTGCGCCGCTTGCTCTCGTTCATCTTCTGCCCGAGGTTGCTCATCTGTTTGAACGCCTCCAGCAACTTGGGGTGATCGGGATGAGTTGTGCTCGTATACTAAATGACACTAGAGGAAAAATCGTGGACAAAGACACCTTGATGATCTCCGATAGGAAAAGCGGATACTTCAAAGCTCGATGGACGGGCCGGCTGACAGCAGTCGGGACGTCGAAACAAAAACTGCCTAATAAAGACGGCTGAATTGATCATCCAACCCGTACCGTATGTCCGCATCCAGCCCAACACCTCCGTCATCGCAGCTTGCAGCTTTTTGTCGGATTTCTAAAATGACGTATTAGGTCGGGCAAGATGGGAAAAAGATACATTCTCGACGACGGCGTGGATGTACTCAATGTTGCGGAAGAAGAAGCCGTAGGCATGGGTGGTCATTTTTGCATGTTCATGAAGATTTCGCCAATCTTTTGTCGTTCGACAGGCTCCTCTGAAATCAGGGTTTTTACTAGTCTATCTCAGCTCACCAAGATCCATCTTCAGCGTATCGGCCAACAACAACGACAGCTCCACCAGCTGCGGGATGCCGTTGCTCAACACGCGCTTGTACTTCTCCGACAGCTTGCTGGTCTGTGTGACGGCCTAAATTTACGTAGTAAGTAAAAAAATTGCAATTTACTTTTTCCAACGCCTGCATATCGGTGCAGAATGCATTTTCTGTTTGAATGAGCTCGTTGATGACCCTGGTTCGCTCCGCGGCGTTTGTCGTTGTAGCGTTCGTCGAGAGCGTCATCGAATTCGAGGGTGTTACTCCCTAGAAAAAGCTCACAAAGATTGAACCAGTGCGAACCGGAGCCCTTGGCGGTGTATCGGTGAAGCTGGCCCAGGCCGAGTCCTCCGGCGTGGTGGCATTATTGGCTTTTGGAGGTGGCGGCCGCATCGGCGGTGGTTTCTTCTCCTAAATTTACAAATCCAAGCGATTCAAAAAAAGCCGTGAAAAACAGGACTAAAACTGACATCCGGCTCTTTGGCCATGTCCCAGTCGTCGAATCTGGCCCAGCTCGATGAGCCGCCAGTGTGGTTGAGGCCAAAATCATTAGCTAAAATACGTTTGGTACATCGAGAAACGTGTGGCTTACAAATTTGTGAGCCAAGCGGCCGATCGAAACTTCCGGAAAATGCCGGTGGGGCGCTGGAGCCGCTCAGCGACGAGCTATTCCACTGAAAAATTTGCTTTATCTGCACGAAGATGGGCGATTTTCAATACATTTTTTGCGAATTTTCATAATGCCGAGCTTCGCCAATTTGTTTTAAAAAAATGCGGTTATTTTACATTTTTTAGCATGTGAGATCAAAAATATTGCCAGACACAATTTTCTATTATTAGGATTCAGATATATGAAATTCGGCGTTACATCGATAAATCGAGAAAATTACCGCATTGGTCGAGCTCATGGTGTCCTGCACGTTCTCCGCCATCTCCTCCACGTCATCATCAAGGTACATTTCGAGGAAGGCGATCGGAATGATGCCAACCGTGTCGGAAAGCGGCTCTCGGCATTGCGCCCATTCGTTGTCGACCTAAAAGACATATAGAAAACCGAGAGCAGACACAAACCATTCGCAACACACGGACACTGTCCCCCGCTTGGACGGTTAGCTCATCAGCTTCGCGACCCTCGAATGCATGTTTCACGGTGGCCACTCTGAAAGCGATAAATTGCGCTCTTTCGCATTATCGGGGGGGTCCCAATTTTTCCTATAGGCCCACAGATACCTAGTAATTTTATATCACTTGTTTTTGGTAAAACTTGCTCTATTTCAAGCGAAAAACTATCTAAAAAACTTGGGAAATGTTTCAAACTGGCACTTTGCTGGGAAAATAAAAAGTTTTGGAATTGTTTTCATCCAGCCATGTAAAAGTTTGGAAAAATGCTAGAAATAGAAAAAACCGGGGTCGAAAAATCCATTAATTTTTCTGAAAAATTCGATTCTACGGAAAACAGTCCACAGATAATCTGCAAGAATCATAAATTGTTTACCCGATGCCATCATCGTCTTTCGATCCTCCGTTCGGGGTGCCATTCAGTGGAGCTGATGGGAAATCGACAACGATCTAGAAAGTGACTCATGGCTTATTACGAATTCCATGCAATCAGGAAAATCCTATCTATACCTGCACATAGTTGGCCGGGAAGATTCCGGTTTGCCCGTTGACTTCACCCTCCATCCATTCCGTATCAACTCGTCGAATAAGCTTCACAATCTCGTTGGCACCAAAGGACAACTCGTTCGTGAATTCGCCTCTATAATGGACGATTTTTTTCGAGCCGGAAGGAACGCCCAGTAATTTCTCTCATCAGATTAAATTACTTACTGGAATGGATACAGCGACCTTCCGTACGGCCCAATAGTTTCGTTCATAGTATGTGTGCTTCGCGCCGACATCTAAAAGAACAGTTTTATGAAAAAAATGAGGAAATACCGTAGGTAAAGAAGGGGCGGTGCGCGGGCTTTGCACACTTTCCACATCAACGCTATGTGATACGCCAACGGGAACCTCCTGAAAAAATTTTCGCGAAAGGAAAACTATCTACCGGTAAATCCTGGACGTAACTCGCGGGAAAAATCCCTCTTCCCCAGTCTCTTCCCGGAGTCGCTCGTGATCACTCCCGACAACCAATTCGAGTCGATCTCCCTAAATCAGCATTAAAAAGGGGCTACCGCTTACTTTTCAACAGTGATCCAGCTGGTTGGCTTCAAAAGAAAGATCGCCTCCTTCCTGTCCGGCAAACGCAGCTAACGACAAGACGAGACGCTCAGAGTTTGTTCTAAATCACATCTCAATTCAAAGGAAAAAAGGCTTTAACCGACCGTAATGTTGCGCCAAGTCGATGGGCCAGCACCTTCGGACATCGCCCTTCTTGGGCGTTTCCGGGTATTTGGATTTTGTACCTGGAAAGTAACGATTTAAAAAAAATTTCGAAAGCTACCATTCATTTTCTTCGCCGGTCAACGCTACAATTTGATCCTGGGCCAAGGCGAGCCCCGACTGCGGGTCGACGAACCCGTTTGTTACCCGGGCGTACGGCATCAAGCCGTCCATCCTTTTAAGCACCTGAAAAAAGTAGATGATAAAATTTAAGTTTTGAAAAGTAAAAATAGTTGAGAACATCAAGTTTTGCCGAGATTCGCGTATTTTCCGCGGGGTTATACGGAGAAAAGCTCATAAAGGCCCGAGTGGGCAGGGATGGGCCCTAAGAAGCCCGGAGGGCCCTCCCGAAAAGCTGGCCTTTTATTACGCGGCTTTGCTGGGGAATGCAAAAGGGAAGAAGAAGAAATCGATATAAACGCGCGGAGGGGAGCCTCGGCACGGGCCACACCGAGGGCTGCCAGCAAAAAAGGGGGGCGACCGGGGGTAGCCGGCCTAAATTTTCAATTGAAAGCTTAATGATGTTCTATAGAAAAGGAGGAGGATGAAAATGGTAAGAACAGGCCCGGAGCCATCAAATGTGAACGGCAGATGGAGGGAAATTTCGATAAAGATCCCGATAGCTTTTCGTGCTTCGATTTTTGTTGAGTTTTTGAAAGTTGCTAAATGGCAGGGACACGTATAAAAATTGAACTACTGAGCATCAGGTCTTGAGATTTTAAAGGGCTGCCGACGGCATGTGTCGATCCCCATCAACAAATTGGCAAGTAGCCAACAGGGTAGAGAGCGCGCCCCGGGGAGAGGCGCAGAGACATTTTCTTTCCAGCGCGTAACCGATTGACTATGCCGTCGGCATCCCTTTAATAAATGTAGTGACTCTGATAAACAATAAATTGTGACAATATAGGCACATAAAATAAAACAGTCAAAGAGCATAAGACAAAAAGATACCAACTAAGGAATTGATAATCAGCCATTCTACAGCAACGCTAGAGCAATTTTAGCACTCTTGAGGGAGAAAAAATGCAAAAAGAATCAACGACATGGGTCCCACAATGTTTGGTTGACGGCAAAAATTGGGTTTTCGACCAAAATTCATAGTTCGACTCTCGTCTTGCTCTTTCCTTTAGTGATTTTAGTTTGCGCCAATCGATATAAACTGTAATTATCAAAGAAGAAGAAAAGGAAATCAAGAAAAGCCCTATTTTATTTTTACTACAGTTTTAGGGACATTGTCTCCACTTATTGGAGTTTTGCGCTTATCGGTAAGGGGCGCGATACCATTTCCCAACTGCTGTCGTCGGCAGCGTATTGCTAGTAAAATTTCGGCGATCGATAATAAAGTAAAGATTGACAAAAATTGAAAAATTTCAAATCACCCGGATTTGACCGGATTCTCATACTTTGCGGGTTTCCAAAGCAAAATCGGCTCGATGCCGACTTCTCGCCTTACCGACCCAAAATTCGATTTGCCGTTTTGAGGTGAAACATGCAAAAAAAGGGTTTGATTGGTCGATTTTTAGTGCGGAGACAGGCTGTCCGAGCACCAAACTAGAGACTACACCCACCCCGGCTCGGCCAAAAACAAGGCCCCGCCCAAAATTTTGTGCCGCTTTCATCACATGCCCTTTCACTCCGCCAATATATTTGTCGCGGCCGGTATTTACGGTTTTGTTGTTGATTCGCGGTATTGGCCAGTAGACGATCTCCCAAAGACCTGTCTACGTCCTTTGGCTGTGTAACATTGCCCTATCAACCTTTCCAACCGGGGGCTAAAAAGATCATTCTCTTCAAATTAGTATGATTTTTCGTTTAAATTTTTTAAGTCCGGCTTCAGAAACTAAGAATGCAATTATGCGAATACGCGTAGCTTACGAAAACAATATTTTGTTTGTTTTTATGTTAATGAAAAATCTTTTTAACGAAATCAGGGAATCAAAATATTTAGCTAGCGTTGAAGGCTTTGTAAATGAAATACAATTTTTATTTCTTACCTTTTCTACAACCTTCTCTACCAATTTTCTCCCTTCTCCTCAAGCCACCTTTTTTGCAGCTTTCCTCCCACCACGATGGGGAAGGGTCGGAACAAGAACAAAGAAGGAGATGGCGGCTTTGCCCCAAATCATGCCAACAAGCGAAAAGGTACCTTTCAAGCCAGATTTTAATTGTTTATCAAACTTTCCATCAATGCATCCCTTCAAACGCTACAAAATTTAAAAACGAAAATGTACGCCAAGCGCTTAGCTTGATTACAATATTGTGCAACCACTATGACGAAACATGCGAATTATCCCCGTTCTTTAGACAAAAATGAGGATTACGATTCGGACAGTGGTGAATCAATGTCCACCCACATAACCTTTGACGAGGATCTGCAAAGTGTTAGAGGTGATCGGGAAACCGTCGACTTATCGGGAAATTTCAGGTGACATCGATGGGGATGAAGACACATTGATTGACTCGCTCAGCGAACATATTGATAATGCCAGCCACAAGAAGTAAGTCACTTTCTGTTTCTATGTATTATGACTTTTTAGCGTTGGTATTCGTACAGCTGCGCTGAAGCATTTGCTTTTTGGCCTGACTTCTCGATATTTGAGTGAGTATCTGCTTCTTTGTAACTATTTCGTTAGGTGAATTCGTCGCAAAGTGGCAAGCCACACTGGCGGAGGTGGGGAACAAGGCGATACG
Organism: Mesorhabditis spiculigera; assembly: GCA_958295435.1. Lineage (NCBI taxonomy): Eukaryota > Metazoa > Nematoda > Chromadorea > Rhabditida > Rhabditidae > Mesorhabditis > Mesorhabditis spiculigera. The sequence continues at coordinate 995,487 of CATQJA010002701.1, read as the reverse complement.
CAAGTCGGATGAGGAGATTCTGCTCGGAGCGTCATTAACCGCGTTGATTACACTTCAAGCAGGTAAGTGACCTAATCTTCTCACATCTACGACCATTTAGGCGACGAGGTTGCTGAGGATATCTCCGATTCATTGGGTCAACTGCGCTTCATCGTCACTGACCCGGCAAAGAATGATGTACGATATTATTTTTTGGTAAACAATATATTTCAGGCAATCCGGGCCCATTGCGCGTTGTGCTTGGCGCTGGCAACGTATTTTGGCACGGATAGTGATGAATTGACGGCACTTGCCCTAAAGGTATGTTTTTGGCATTGGCTTGCGCAACAAAAACAGCTAGCGCTGTAGGAACAATATTTTTCTTGGTGCCTCTTTTGTGTTAATATTGCGAAATACTGAAATTGGCATACAATGTAATGGTTTTTCTAGGCGCTCCGACAAACCTGGACCGCCACAAAATCGACGGCCGTCAGTTGGCGACTCTTCGATATTTCACTGGCCAGCTGGGCGTTGCTCTTACAGGTTTGTCACCAACGGCTTTTCTCTAGTCTATTTTTGTTTAGGATGGCCCCACGGATGCCCTTACTTCCGCGATTCAGGATCAGCCGAAGATTGTCGGCTATCTCGAGGCGAACTGCACAGAAATCAGGATTGCTGGTATGATGCTTCATGGTGATTCTAACGCTTTTTTACAGCCGGTGAAGTTCTGGCGTTTTTGTACGAGTATGTCGATGATGCAAAGCCGGGCTTCCGATTCCCGAATCACAATCATGTACAAGAGGTAGGTCTAGACTATTTTGTCACCTCCTTAGTTGTTTAATCCCCAAAAATAGGTTGAAAATAATAGAAAACTGCCAAAAGATATCTTTACATTCTTGTAGATCCTGGAGACATTGTTGGCCGACAGCTCCAAGTCTAAGGCAAAACGCGACAAGAGGATACAGAAATTCAGTCTTCGGTGAGTTTGGTTGATCATTATCTATTTTTTTCTGTTAGACAAGTGCAAGTTTTCATCGATGGTGGCGAATTCCCTTCGCTGAAAGTCAAGTTCAGCACCCAGGAAAGCCTGGAACTTGATTCTTGCGCGAAGAAGCTGCTCTATGACCTATGCACTGATGTGGGTATTTGGAAAAGATACTCTTCGTTTGGTTCTTTTGCATTATCGGGGGGGGCGGAATCGAATTTTTTCTTACTGTAACCGTTTTTTGTTGACCGTGGGATTTCGATACGTGAGATAGCACATTTTGTGCAGAATTTTTCGCTGATTCCGAATCCGTTTTCAAAAGTTGCAGAACCCCTCTAGATAAAAAGTTACAGCCGGTTTTCTACCCCAAATGACCGAAAATTACAAACTTTAAATCCTTATAAAAAACTCGTGGAACATTTTGTGGGATAAAATACAGCACTCCTAGGGGTAAAAAAACGTGCTCTTTCGAATGGACTACCTCACGAACCCGTAGCTCAAAATTCATGAAAAAAAGTTTTTCGGTGGAAGAATGCCCTGGATGGCCAATTTTTGAAATTTTGTGAATTTTGAGCTACGGGTTCGTGGGTAGCCATTCGAAAGAGCACGTTTTTTTACCCCTAGGAGTGCTGTTTTTATCCCACAATGTTCCACGAGTTTTTATGGATTTAAAGTTTGTATTTTCGGTCATTTGGGGTAGAAAACCGGCTGTAACTTTTTATCTAGAGGGGTTCTGACTTTTGAAACGGATTCGGATCGCGAAAATTCTGCACAAATGTGCTATCTCACGTATCGAAATCCCACGGTCAACAAAAAACGGTTACAGTTAGGATCCGATTTTCAAATATCAATCACGGAAGTGTTTCTAATTTTTTTTACTATTTTCAATGTACAAATTTTAATTTTTAAAAATACGAAAAATCGCGTTTTTCTCCAAAATTTCGACTTAAAATTTTTTAAGTCGTTAGTTAGTTTTTTAATTGAACTAGAGTTATATTTTGGTATTACAAACTCTAATAGAATACCAGCTATTATAATACAACAATTCCGGCCCCCGATAATGCCAAAGAAACTTGATTTATTTTTGTACGAAACATTGAAATATGCTCAACTTTTAGCTTCTTCGCGGCGGGATGATGCAGCAGCTGAAAGAAAACGGACTCTTGAGAGACTACTTTTCGCTCGGTGCCCCCGTGCAAGCCTCCGGATTTGAAGACAAAATTTCAAAGGCCGAACGGGTACGTATCAATTTACAGTCTTTGAAAGCTTCTCCCCGCTCCTTTTCAGTTAGGCGTCCACGGTGCCGCCGCCAAATACCGACACCAAGTGCGGTCGAAACAACGCGACAAACGGACGGCCTACTAGCATTTCCTATTGTATTTTTCAATGATATTTTTCGTGGTTTCTATGGCCTTTCAACTATCGCCTTGCTCGCTCGCTTTCATTCCTGAACGGGGGGTTTCTTTCAAAGTACCCTACTTTCTTGTTCAAAAAAAAACTCGGTGGATCCGATCGTTGCTCGCCACAACTACCTACTAGTCTCGCTAGGCTTTTGTTTTTGCATTGATTCAGGTCACTTGGCGTCATAGTATTTCATTCGACTACAAAGTTTTATATCATGGCCGTTTTAAGAATTAATAAATTTCTTTCGAAATTTTCGTCAAAAATACAAGACTACAACAAAGGGTAAAATTTTTCTTTAGGCTCCAATTTTTAAAGTAAAAAATAGAGCAAGTTATTAAATTTGCCTTTCATCAAAGAAGGAAATTGCTGTTTCCACACGCCAAAACTATAAATTTTGTTTCAATAGTAGAAAAATCCCGTTGTCGAGCAAAAATTCCCGATTATCTGTTTATCACCGAGAATTCCAAATTTTGAACAAAGTTCTCTAGTTAGTTTCTGCTTGAAATATAGCTAAATTCGATTAAAAAACTTTTTAGATGATGATGAAAAAATTTACATCTGTGGGCTTGTAACAAAATCCCTTCCCCCCGATAATGTAAAAGAACCCAATTTATCTCAAGGTAAAACGCGCAAAAAAGACTATAAAAGAGTCGTCCGAATTTTGAAGGTCAAGGTCAGCGTCACGGGCCCTGGGGTGAAGCCGAGGGATGAGCAAAAGACGCGGGCACCGTCTTGAGCCCCTCGATACACGACCGGGGAGAGCGGTGTTTGTTTTGGTCGAGTTGTGCTTCTGTTGCCACTCTGGGTGGTGGATGCCTTGAGCGGCCGAATACTCGCCACACACACCCACACCTCATCGCCACAAATATATCTCTTTTTTTGCCAGGTTACGTGGAGCACTGCCTGTAAGTTCGTTTTTCGTTCCTTCTTAGCCTTTTAAAGGGATGCCGACGGCATAGTCAATCGGTTACGCGCTGGAAAGAAAATGTCTCTGCGCCTCTCCCCTGGGCGCGCTCTCTCCCCTGTTGGCTACTTGCCAATTTGTTGATGGGAGGGGATCGACACATGCCGTCGGCAGCCCTTTAAAGGGACGTGTCCGGCATAACTATGAATTTTTTGGGCACCACCTTCCCAAGGAATTTTTGCTGTGCCCGCTGCGTAGCGACACGCAACGCATGCGCGCTTGTATGCCCTAAATAACACCGTAATCACCAATTTAGGTATCTGAGCGTATTTTACGGATGAAATTGTGGTAGTGGAAAATTCGCGGGAAGTCCGACTTTTTTCGGCCCATGCCTAGTTTTCTAAAAACGAGCGGAAGCGCTTGCGGTTTTTTTTACTGTAGATGAGCTTCACAAATTTTGCATAAGATTTGTTTTTATGTGGAAAAATCAATTTCTTCTGACTTTTCAAGCATTCCTCTAATTTTTAATGAAGTTTTCTATCTTAAATACCAGATGGTTACAGTCGCTTCGCGACTGCAACCATCTGGGCTTCGGGCTACCCTACATGTCCCACTCTACCACATCCTTTCCCACCTCCATCAATACCCCCCATAGCCGAAATCCCGTTCAAAAACTACCTAGATACCTTCCTGATGGCTTCAGATACCCCCCATGGCTGAAATCCCCTTCAAAAACTACCTAGATACCTTCCTGATGGCTTCAGATACCCCCCATGGCTGAAATCCCCTTCAAAAACTACCTAAATACCTTCCTGATGGCTTCAGATACCCCCCATGGCTGAAATCCTTCAAAAACTACCTAGATACCTTCCTGATGGCTTCAGATACCCCCATGGCTGAAATCCCCTTCAAAACTACCTAAATACCTTCCTGATGGCTACAGATACCCCCCATGGCTGAAATCCCTTCAAAAACTACCTAAATACCTTCCTGATGGCTACAGATACCCCCATGGCTGAAATCCTTCAAAACTACCTAAATACCTTCCTGATGGCTACAGATACCCCCATGGCTGAAATCCCTTCAAAACTACCTAAATACCTTCCTGATGGCTTTAGATACCTCCCTAGCCAAAATCCCGTTTAAAAAACGAAAATAACGACCGACCGGATGGAATTAGAGAAAAAAAGAAATGAAATCCCCCGTGAAAATTTTCATCCACGAAACGCGCGCGACCTGGCTCACTATGTCCAAAATCAGCCCAACCTCCGTCCCCCACCCTTTTACTAAGGAGAAAACTTTCAAAGTTAATTTTAATAAGTTAAACTAAAACTTTTTCATAATTTTTTTATCAGTTTAGGGGTTTCTGAGGGCGCTCTATCCGAATCCGAAGAGAGCTAAGCTCTAGCTCCTTTCCCCTTCGAGTTGAATTCGGCTTCAGACACACGGACGGACGGACGTCTTAACTTTTTTATTATCTTAAATATACTTAAAATTTACTCAAAAATCATAAAAACTGTTTTCTATAAGCGGCTCGATTTGATCGAGCACGGCTCGATTTTTGGCGATCAGAGAGCGAGGAAACGACCTCGACGTCAATACGGATCATGCAAAGGGATCCCAGGCCCATCACCAATGCCATTTTTTTTGAGCTGGACGTCCCAGCGCTCTCTCCCTATACATTTTTAACCAGATGGTTACAGTCGCTTCGCGACTGCAACCATCTGGCCTTCGGGCTACCCTACATGTCCGACTCCACCACATCCTTTCCCACCTCCATCAATACCCCCGATAGCCGAAATCCCCTTTAAAAACTACCTAAATACCTTCCTGATGGCTTCAGATACCCCCCATGGCTGAAATTCCCTTCAAAAACTACCTAAATACCTTCCTGATGGCTTCAGATACCCCCCATGGCTGAAATCCCCTTCAAAAACTACCTAAATACCTTCCTGATGGCTTCAGCTACCCCCCATGGCTGAAATTCCCTTCAAAAACTACCTAAATACCTTCCTGATGGCTTCAGATACCCCCCATGGCTGAAATTCCCTTCAAAAACTACCTAAATACCTTCCTGATGGCTTCAGATACCCCCATGGCTGAAATTCCCTTCAAAACTACCTAAATACCTTCCTGATGGCTTCAGATACCCCCCATGGCTGAAATCCCCTTCAAAAACTACCTAAATACCTTCCTGATGGCTTCAGATACCCCCCATGGCTGAAATCCCCTTCAAAAACTACCTAAATACCTTCCTGATGGCTTCAGATACCCCCCATGGCTGAAATCCCCTTCAAAAACTACCTAAATACCTTCCTAATTAATTTAAATAAATAATTTAAATAATTAATTAACATAATTAAAAAGTATTAAAAAGTATTAAAGTAACTTAAAAAACGATCTGGGCGCGGGAAAGGGCCTGGGGAAGAGGGGCGAAGAGAAAAGGGGGCGTGGCCTCCCGGGAGAGGGGCCCCCACTCGTTTTATTAAGGTGCCACTTTCAAAGTTAATTTTAATAATTTAAACGAAAACTTTTTTGTAATTTTTTTATCAGTTTGGGGGTTTCTGACCACGCTCTATCCGAATCCGAAGAGAGCTAAGCTCTAGCTCCTTTCCCCTTCGAGTTGAATTCGGCTTCACACAGACAGACAGACGGAGACCACAGCAAAATTATTATAGTTGATAGCATTGCCTCTGCAGGTACGATTTATTCACTTTTAGAAATGGTTGAACACCGATAATTATTCCGCGGGACTTTCAAATCGTGATTTTGCTGTCCTCCGTCAATTCCTTGAAGTCCACATTGTTTCAGGCGATGCGCAATGCCTTCCTCTTGCTCCTAGCCGCAATATTTCACGCCAGCGCCAGCTATCGAATCCTGATTTATGGCACGACCATCGGCTACTCGCACGTTCGCTTTCACGCGAAACTCGCAGATGTCCTCGTCGATGCCGGCCACACTGTGGTTAGTTGATTTTTACCCTGCTGTTCAAAAAAAAATAAAAGAAGTGTTTCGACGCTGTTTTTTTACTATTACTAAAGGCAAAAACTTGACAAAATTAGCATTGAAACACACGAAAAATATCGGTTTTGGCCCAATTTCGACCGAATTTCTAAATTTTCGTGGTTTTTGCTAGTTTTCCACTTGAGATTTTGTTAATTTTGTCGAAAATTAAAATTATAAAAAGGATTTTCAATTAAAATACTAGTAAAATCGGAAAATAGTAACTCTAAAAAAAGAAATTAGATATCAAGCGCCGGGATAAAGCCCTAATTTCAGGTGATTCTCCTCTCCGAGTTGAATCCAAACATTAAACTCGGCGACACCAAGGCGGAGGTGATCACGGTGCCAGCTTCGGAAGAAACGACAGCTATTCAGGTTTTGAATAGTAAATCGATTCTAGCAATTTTAATTTTTCTTTTATAGGCAGCCGGTGAGAAGGGGACCCTCGTTGGCTTCTGGACCTCAGATATCAATGACCTATCCGGGACGTTGCCGGTTTGAAAGCTTTTTCTTACAACTAGAAAAAGTTTAGATGTTCCAAGAGATCTCAAATATGGCCACCACGCAATGTACAAGTAGGTTTTACAAAGATGGTCTCGGTTTTGTATAGTTTTAGATAGATGTGTCGCCTTTTTCAGAAAATGTCCATTTTTTAGAGACCCTGGCATTTGCCGGTTTGTTGGAGAGGTTGCAGCACTACAAATTCGACGTGGCCCTCTCGGAGACGTGGGATTTGTGTGGATTTGGTTGGTCAAATTAGGCAAAAATTTTCAAGTTTTCAAGGCACTTTTAATTTCGACAAAGTGTTTTTTGATAAAATGAAAATCGCCGATTTTTCCCATGCTCAGTAAACGTCAAATTTTGAAATATTTGAGACCAAAAAGTTCATAAAAATTACTAAAGGTCAAAACAAATTTGCTTTTGCGTCAAAATTGGGAGAAAAATATTTTTTTAACACGTTTTTCTACCTTTTTGGTCAACGATATCTGTAAAAAAACTTTAAAAATAGGCTGGTATATTAGTTATATCCAACAGAAGTTAGGCTGAATAAAGAAAATTACCCCCCCCGCTAAGGAATCAGTCCATGTTTAGGCCTCTTTCAACAACTCGGCATCGAGAAATACGCAATCACGATGACCAATCACCTTGAGGAGGGCGCGGCGGCGATCTTGGGAGTTCCAAATGCCCCATCTTGGGTGCCCGGTAGATGAACAAGGCGTGTGTAAATAAGCTCTGTAATTCAGGGGTGGTGATGGGTCATGGCGAGGAGATGAGCTTCATGGAGCGCGTCGAGAATCTGCGGGCAAACTATTATAGCACAAAGGTTGGTGATATTCGAGAATCTAAACCGGAAGTACCTAGGTATACGACCTACTTATCGACGACATGCAAAGTCTGTTCGACCTGAAGTACGGGAGCTTTGCCTCATTTCGGGTGCGTCGGTTGTTGTGTGTCGGAACTTCGTAACTGCCAACTTCGAAGTCTAACTTGGCTTTAAGTTTTAACTTTTTAACTTTTGAAACTTTTTTCTAAACATCGAAATCAATAATTTAGGATCTACTATCAAACACTTCTCTGGTGTTTACAAATAGCGACCCGCTGCTCGACTTCCCGAAACCGACGCTGCATAAAGTAAGGGATTTGCTAGCAGTTTATCGAAATTTCGTCTTGTTGAAATTTCGTTTTGTCGAAATGTAATTTTTTCGAAAACAATTTTGTGGCAAATCTTGTCGAAATATAACGTTGTCGAAATTTCATTTTCTCGCAATTTATTTTGTCGAAATAGCATTGAAATTTTGTCGAAAAATGTCGACAAAATGATATCTGGACAAAACAATGTTTCGAGAAAATGATTTCATCAAAAATTAATGCGGATAAAATGATTTTCGACAAAAGGAAATGTCGACAAAATGAAAACAAGCCCTAGTGAGGCTTTGAGAAAATTAGCACTTTTTGAGGTAATCGATCTTGGTGGGATTACGGTGGCTGATGTGACGCGGAATTTGACTTCAGTAGGTTTTTCTACAAAGCTTTTCCCAACCTTTAAGGAATGGGAACGGATTCTGTCGCGCCGCGCGCGGACTGTACTTGTCTCCTTTGGTAAGTTTTTTGGGCGAAAAACATATCTAAAAATTTCAGGAACGGTAGCAAAGGCGCACGCATTGCCCGACGACTACAAAACGGGAATGATGGAGGCGTTTGACGAGTTTCCGGATGTAAATTTTTATTGTTATGAGGGAAATTGGCTCTTTTCAGGTGACGTTCGTGGTGAAGCACGAGAAACCAGATGACGATTGGAAGAATGACCAGGGGAATATCCAGCTGACGAAATGGATGCCGCAGAGCGAGATGCTGGGTGAGTACTTGCATTTAGCAGATTTATGGTGTCTGGTGCGTTAACGGGGGGGGGCTAATTGGCCATTTTAGATAGATTTTTGACCAAATAACAAAATGTTTTCAACACTTTTGTTGATTTTGATAATTTTTTAAATCTATAGGGAGCAAGTTATATAAAATTTTACTTTACTTTAATGGAACCCCCGGATAACGCAGAAGCCCCGATTTATGCCGCTTTTAACGGGTTTTGTACAACAATTTTAGCCGATGACCGAGTTGCGGCGATAATGACGCATTGCGGCATCGCGAGTATGTATGAAGCGGCGGCCAGGGGCGTACCCGTAAGTCTAGAGCTGTTTTTCGTCGTTTCCGGTTTCGCTACTGCGAATTAAAAATTCAGATGATTGCCGTCCCGCTTTTCCACGATCAGATCCGAAATGCGAGGCTGATCGAGCGCGCCGGCACCAGTGTCAGGTTTGCGATTTTTACTGGTACTGGACTGTTAGAAGGGGGGGGGGGAACTAATTTTTATAGTTCCGCCGATGCCTGTGGATAGTACCTAATGTCTTATTATAGTGTTTTAGCAGATTTTGGTTGTTAGAACGTCATCAAAATATTTTAAGGAATAGAAATTTTGAATGTTTGCCTGTTTTTGGTAGTTTTACAGCCATTTGTGACCTAAAAAGCCCGAAATTTTCGACAATTTTTCAAGTTAGGACATTCTGACTAGGACAAAATGTGCTTTTGGAAAATGAATTAGTTTCTTTTTACGAAACCCTTCAGGTTCAACAAGTTGCAGCTGAACGACAAGGAGGCCCTCGCCCAGGTGATTCGCGATGTTCTCGACAACAAAAAGTAGCAAAAAATCACGATGCAGATAAAACACAAAGCTTTTTTTAGATATAAAAAACGAGCCGTCGAGGTCGCAGCGATGCTCGATGATCGTCCGTTTTCCCCGGAGACGCTATTCACGAAAAATGTCGAATTTTTGGCTGCGCACGGACCATTGAGGAATCTGGAGCCTTTTTCCAAGGAAATGGGATGGGTGAGGGGAAATAAATAAGGAAAACAATCATATTTAGCTCGCCTACTACAATGCCGACATCATCTTGGTCGCCATTGGATCTGTATTGTTTGTTTTGGTGGGTTTTTGGCTTTAGAAAGCGTAGTAAAATTGTTTCTGGACTGTTAGGGGGTAACTACTTTTTTCCACTAATGATGATATATTACGTCTTTTTACCTATTTTTAGTAGTTTTTGATTGCTAGAAAGTCATCAAAAATATCTTTAAAAACCTTGAAAATGCGAAAATTTTGACCTTTTTTAATTTTTCTTATTTTTATATTGTTTTCAAATCTAAAAACTATGTAAAATTGTAGAAAATGGTGTATATTTTGTTATAGCGCCGCAGAGAATCACAGGGAAAAAATTGGTTTCCCCCACCCGCAAAAAACTCCACCGCTAACAGTCCAGAACCGTAAAATTATGCTAATTTCTAAAAAATAGTTTTCAACTTTCTAAAAAAATCATTTTGAATCCAACACAAATCATTCTTTTCAGGTTGGGCTGGCGATCTGCGTTTGCCTGGCCTGCGTCTTCATCCAGCACCGTCGGTCGGAGTACGGGCGATGCGCCGACGACGATTACTTCTTACATTCGTGAATTTGCTTGTGTGCTTTTCTCGTGGTTACTCTGGGATTTTTGCGGATAAATGTCTTTTTCACCAATCTTGGAACTCTCATAAATGTTTTCGAAAAACCAGAAATTTATTCACTAACCAATACACCAAAAAAGTGGTCAGAAAATGGCGAATTTCCAAATATGCGTTGTGGCTGGCTGGCAGGGGGCGGGAAGAAGCGAGGATCGAGTTTTGTAGGCGGAAATTGATTGGGACGCCGTTTTATAAAGGTTATAAGTTTTATAAGGATTTGGTGAATATTTCCATTTTTAGATATGAAATTTTGTGACGCCCTTTCGAGGCGTTAACGATGAATAAAGCAAGCTACGTTTCTAAAAGAGGGCTACCGGATCTGCGTACTGACTATTCGTGGAATGGACGGCAACGGGACGGAAATATGGTACTGGACTGTTAGCAGGGGGGGTGATTTTTCGCAGTAATTACGTACTGCCCTAAAGCAAAATATAAACCAGTTGATTATCATTTAACACAAATTTTTTTGAATATAAAAACCGCAGAAAAATGCTACGAATTTTTGGAAATTTTTTGCTTTTCGTCGAGAATGGGTTAAAAATGGCTAAAAAGTCCAACCCCCCCCGCTAAGAGTCCAGTACCGGAGATACAATGCAATAAATGATCGAGTCAATGAGGTTTGTTTCAATAATGCTAATTCTGGCGGTAGTAGCGCGCCTGGCCAGCGGCATCGTTCTGTGGCGGGCCGGCGGCATTTTCTGGAATTTTTCCTTCGAGCGTCATAGCAAGTATTTTAATAGCGTTTTTAATAAAGTTTAACGATACTACAAGTGGGAAAAATAGCTATATAAAAAAATTTCGATTTTTTCAAATTTAACATAGCTAAAACGTATTTTATACAAACGTATTTTTTGTACATCTTAATAAAAATTTGCAACGTTTTTCCATTCCAGAATTATAAAAAAAGAGCGTAGAAACACTTGCTCTAAAAAATTTGATCCTAAGAGAAGGCTTTGCTCCTCCCTGAAACTACGAAAGCAACCACCGCGCCGTTGTTCATCTACCAACCTTGATTCGCCGAGACTCCAGGCTGCGCGCCGAGTTGCCCGTCGGCCTGCTGGTTCAGGTAGACGAACTGATCGGCGAGCATCACGCCGGGCAGGCCGGCGATCATCGGGGCGTCTAGGGGCGGCAGGTTTGGCATCGTGGTCGGCAGCTAAACGGCGGCTTTTATAATGGTTCGAATCAACGATTAAACAATGAATAAAAGGTAGTAAACCTGTGGTAGTTGAAACATCGGCTGCTGCGCGCCACCTGCACGGTCGGCAAGCAGTTCAGGCGCTCGCGTATAGGCCATTAACGACTAAAAGAAATCATATTTTTCTAAATATTAGTAGCAGATTGCCGAAAGCATTTCTCACCTGCAGATTCGCATGCAGCGCCTGGGCCATATGCTCGAGCGGCAGCGTGGCGAGCGAATTGTGGGCGAACAGATCGTTTCTTACTGGGTCACTTAGGCCTGAAAGTGCATATTTTTATTAATTTTTCGTTTTGCGAAGGTTAGAGATTTAGAGTTACGCGTTTGTGTGGTAGCCCATTCGAAATATCACGTTTTTACTCCGAAAAATGGCTTGCCTTCCCCAAATGTATTTTCCGGAATTTTTAGAGGAATTTAGAGTAAGAAATTTGTTGTGATTTGGGTCGCTCGGAATCAGCGAAAAATTCTGCACACGTTGTGCTAAATCTCGCAATGCATTTCCACTTTGACCATAAGAGGGGTACAGTTAGGCTTATGGCTTAGACTTAGGCTGCTTCGCAACAAGAACTTACCAAGGCTTGAAGGCGGTGCCAGAATCGGCAGCAGCGGGGCGGCCGTCGGATTCTGCGACAGCAACGGGGCAGCCCGATGCGAATCCAGGAACACGTTGAGCATCTCGGGCGGCAGCTGAAAACCCTCCATTTCCGACTTCTAGGATTCACAAACCAGGCCGGGCGGTGGCATGGCTGAACTGCCAGCCGGGAACATTGTGGGCTGGGGTTGAGGCGGTAGGGTTGGAGTAGGGCGGTGGATTGGGGCTGATTGACGTGGCAGGGCGGGTGGTTGACCGCTGGACGCCGGTACTTCGGCCACCACTTCGACTGATGGAGCGCGCGGAGCCGCTTCAGCCGCGACGGCTTCGATGCGAGGCTTCGTCGCAACCGGGGCGCAGTTGGTGGTCGATGAGGAGGTGGTTGTTACCTGCTAAAACTTCCGTTTTCCGTCTTATCGCTTCAACTTCAGGGGTACAAACGAATTCCAACCAAAACACCGACGGCCAAAACACCGACAGGCCAAATCCCGACAGCCAAAATTTGACATTTCCGGTCGTTTCACCGATAAATCGCTCTAAAATCCGGGGTTTCTGGCTGTCGGGATTATGGCCGTCCGGATTTTGAATGTCGGGATTTTGGTGTCGGGATTTCGGCTCTTTCCACAGAACAAAGCGCTAAAAAAACAACGAACCGGAATCTTCCTGGCTTGAGCCTTGCGCCGCATGTCGTGCAGGGTGATGCCGGTGTTTTCACTGAAATCAGAAACCATCCAATGGGATCCGAAGGGCTATACTAAATGACGGGTTCAACGTCAACGTCCGAGTTGTGAATTGTAGCGACTCGGGCCAGACAATCTCGCCCCACGTGGCGGCCCCAACCCGCGCGTTTTTGAGCGCAAAAAACGGGTCACGCCGGTTGCGAAGTCGAATTGTAGCCAGAGGGCGGGGGTGCTAAGGTTTTCCGAATTGCGATAATTACGTGTGTCTGGCAGGGTACTGTACGCATGTTGTTTTGAGTATCATGTCGGAAGAAAAAAAATCTTTTTTTTTCCCCTTAAACTGGTGTTTTTTTGAAAAAAAACCCCCTCTTATAATCCAAACAAATTATATTCTCAAAATTCGAGATTCCGACTTGCGATTTCGATAGGCTTTGTTTGCAAAAACCCACACAATCTTGATGCTTGCCAGCTTGGAGAGGGCGCCTCGGGTGGTGTCATGGGTGTGCTGCTCCGGCTTGGAGAAGCATTGGGAGAGGGCTCGAACACCGTGATCAGTCAGTTGATGGTACTGCATGCTTGGGCTGCAAAAATTGGGCTGTTCCAAATTAAAATTAAGAAAGCAACTTAAAAACTAAAAACACGGCGAAAATTTTATGCGAATTTTATTATGATCACAAATACATTTGACGTTATACCATACGTACCCCTCAGTTGCACAAGGCGCTACGAGGATGCAAACGGCATGCGGATGTTTTGTTTGGTAGTGATACTGCGAGTGGAGATCGCTGTACGACATCGAGGCTTGCTAAAAGGGAATATTAACGCCCAAGTTGAAAAACTGGTTCTGAACTCTTAGCGGGGGGAAGCACTTTTTCTTTTTTTCAGCTGTAACTGTTGATGGGAAAGGGGTTTTGAAACTTTTACTTTTGAAAATTCGAAAATTCTGACCCTTTTTCTCATTTTCATAAATTCTTGCCAAAACGTCAAAAGATTTCGACATTTTTATGACTTTTATATTGTTTTTATGCCTAAAAACGATGTAAAATGCTATAAAATTACCCACCCTATATGCTATGCTAAACAATAGTTACCCACCCCCCAGCCGGCACCCAACTTTTGTATCTCGGCTCCCTGGTCATTTACAGGTGTGTAAAGTATACGAAAATGTTCGTCTCGCTCTGGCGAGTATTTTGGTATAATTAAACCCTATATTTTGTTATAGCACCGTAGAGAATCACAAGGAAACATTTGGTCCCCCGCCCCCGCTAACAACCCAGAACCGAAAAACTTACCCCAGTGGGATGTGTATGTATCCATCCAAGCACCTCCGGACATTTGCTCGCCTGGTAGCTGGACAGCTGGAAAACCCCTAGCTTTCAAGGCCCGGAAAAACACACCTCTTCCGTGATTTTCACGTCAGAATGGTCGGGGAAACCCTGTTGCTCGGGGAGAATGATGTGGGTGGCGATGTAGATGTCTTTATCGTCGATACGGCGCTGGAAAATTTCATAATGATTTATATTAAGAAACTCTTACCCGAATTCCACAAAGCAACCCAAACGTTTCGAGGCCTCGCGACGAATTCTCGCGTGAAGCTGCAGTAAAGCTAAAAAATAGAGGTATGCGATTGTGGCTATAGAATTACCGGCGCTCAATATCCTCCGGCAACACCATCGTGTCCTTTTCGATCCCAGAATCGTCCGTCGAGGCGCTTCGTCGCATTCGTCTGAATTAGAGGGTTGGTTTCTTTCCGCTTACTAATGTTTTTTCATCTATACCTCGTTTTCATCAGATATTTCGCCATTTATAGAGTTTTTTAAAAGTATTTTATTGCTAGGAAATTATAAAAATACCGGAAAATTTAAAAATCCTGTTTGTGGCGAGTTTTTTAAAAATTTCGGATGGTTTTATTTTTTCTGCCGATTTAGGTTCGGTGACTAATATTTATGGCATTTTTAAGGTTTTTTCAAGTAAGTTTGAAAAATGTGGACTTTTTGGACATTTTAAATTTTTTTGGGCGAAAAAGCCAGGATTTTTCGAAGGTTTTTACATCGAAGAAATAATTACTAGGATGCTATAAAACCGGTTTCAAAATGTTTCCATATCCGACGGTACTGGATTACTGAGTAAAATCCCCCTGCTAAACGACAAGGACCAAGAATTCTACAACATGCAAGAAGCCTACTTTGATAGCACGACAACATTGTCGTCCTCTTCCTCCTCTTCACCCTCTCGTGATCCTCCGGCTTCGCAACACGACGGGTGAAGCAGGTCTGTTTTGCAAAGCTGTCAAAAGGCTCGGTTTACAAAATCTGCTTCCTAACTTACATCTTTGACAAGAGAAGCAGCCTGTCGGGTATAAACCTCCTTCAAGACGCGTTTCCCATCAAAAACGTAGCCCATCGCCTAAATCGTGACTCTAATAGATCCCGTATGCTTAGGCTTAGGCTTAGGCTTAGAATCCGATACCTCATGGACAGCAGCGTTCAACCGTTTCCGCTCCTCCGGTGAGACGTAGTAAGTCTCGTACTCGTGATGTTCTGGGATATCCTCGAGCAGCAAACTATAAACGAATTTTGTAAACCTTCCCTAGGTTATGTACCCACCTGCAAAACCTCAAAAACACACAAACGGCCTTCTCGATGTGGTGCTCGGCCGCGTACTCACGGCCCATCGTCAGCAATTTTTCGATGTGATCGTAGTAACTGGTCCAAGATGATATTGCCTTATACGAAAAACCCTACTTGTTCAACGGGACGCTCTGGGAAAAGTCTTTCTGAGCAGCGCCGCGGAGGATGATGCTCAGACGCTCCTTGGGGTTCAGGATCACTAAATTACGAATATGAATGACGACGAATTGCGTAACCTAAGCCTAAGCCTAAGTCTAAAACCGCCAAAACGAAAGCACCCTAAGAACAAAGTAATAGATTGCTATAACCGACCTTTATATTGATCCCTCAGAAACTCGAAGCTGCTACTCTGTAGGGCCTTGTTTTCGCGGAGGACGGCCTTGGCAGCCAGTCCACCCGAGAGGATGGTCACATTCTGATGGTGTAGGCAGTCGGGCTTCGTTTGGACGCTCACGCTCACTCCCGGGCTCTGTACGTTCTAAAAAACGAGATTGGAAATTGTGGGCGTTTTTAGTATTGCCTCGGGGTTGGAGCTAGAAGCCGAGGGCTCGGGTGATTTTTCCGCTTCCGCTTCTCCCGCCTTGCGCTTTCGATCGGCGCCCGGCTGGTCAGCGGCGTCGCCCATCTTTTTTGGGCCGCTAGACCGCAATCTAGAAAAGATGTTTTAATGTGTAAGCGAGAGAGAGAGAGAGAGAGAGAGAGGGAAGAGCGTGCGAGAGAGATATGAAAAAGAAAGATGAAAAGGAAGAAAAAATGATCTTTCGCATCCACTCCTGAACGGCTTCAAGTCGGTGGCGGGCGAAAAAACGAAACGAGAGAGAGAGAGAGGAGAGAGAGGGAGAGAAAGAGAGGGAGAGAGAGAAAGATATATATATGGAGATTTCATTGCTTTATCGGGGGTTTATTATCGGGGGAAGCGACGAAAAGGGAATTGTTTCCATAAATACAGGTAATATCAAGGCCTTTGATATTGATTTAAGGAACCCCCCCCCTTTTTTTTTTATTTTTTTTTTTCTATTTTTAAAAAAAAGGTGGAAATTCCCCCTTTTTTTTTGGGAAAGGGTAAAAACCAACCCCCCCGATAACAGGAAAGACCGTATTTTAGGCGCAGTATTTGAATATTTAAGAAAATAGCAAAAATATGGATTCAAGGAAGGAAGAGATTTTGCCGGTGGCCCATCTTCAGCCTGGTGATTAGTCAGCGTCCACGGGCCCCCATTCGTCCGCCCTCCTGCTCCCCCATATAATCCCGATGACCGGGGTTCCTATAGCATATATTTGGATTTGCGCAAGACTCTACTGGGTATGTGCCACTCACTCAGGGGTCAGGGCCCATACTCACGGCACCAAAACACACACAATCTACCCCCGTTCGATCACCTGGCCCACGGCCAAGATGTGCTCGACCAAAATACACGACAGAAGATGGCATTCAGAGGATATAGAGGGGCCATATTCGGCCTATTTTCGGAATACCGACAATGATGAAATTCATTATGTCGAAATTCATAATGCCGAACTCCAAAATAGCGAAAGTTTTTAGATCGAAAATTAGAATCGCGAATTCTAAAAAAATGCCAAACTTGTAAATTGAAATTCTCTAGTTATAAAATAGAATGTCGAATTTTCAAAATGCCGACTTGCGAAACATCGAAATTTTCCAGTTAGAAAATTAGAATACCGAATCGGAATAATGCAACTTTCGAACTATCGAAACTTTCCAAATAGAAAATTAGAATACCGAATTTTCGAAATGCCAAAATACAGAGTATCGAAATTGCAAAAACGTGCATTTTTAAAATGTCGAAATTAGTATTGTCGACATCTTTGCGGTATTCTGCAAAAATTTATACATTGTAAACCTCGACATATGGAATTTCGAAATTTTAAACGTCGCATAAGGAAGAAATTCTGAAATTTCGACAGCGTAAACGTCGGCATTAGTATATATCGATATTTTGGGAGGAAATGGTCAGACAAAAAAGCACAGATATGCCTATTAACGTCACCACAAGGATTTTATTAATGGTTTTAGGAAAAATTAGCTGTATTCCCAGAGAAAAACGAACTAGAAAGATATGAAATTTCACATTAGAATCTTCGGCATTTTTAAAGTATTTAAAAATGTATTTAAAGTATCGTGTATTTGGCCACTGTAGTAACGACCAAGCTATTTTTTTGTTGATCCGGTGCAACGACCAGTTTTATGATCCGCCCACTGGAGTTGCCAGTGACTTTTGGTGGAAGAATCGGAATGAGCTTTTCCCATTTCCGATCGGCCGCACAGAAATAAAAAAAATGCTAAAATCGAATTTTTAGAGCTGGATGGCTCAGATAATGAGCACCTGCTCGTTTTTCCAGATATAACGAGCACATTGGGAAACCTAGAAGAAATACGTTCTTTGATAAGGCTACGAATCGGAAAAACTTAAAAAATGCCATGAAGCAGCATTCCGGTAGGGTACGATGCGTACGTCACTTGTCGTGCAATGCTCTTTCAGCAATTTCCCGAAAATCAAACATCAAATAATCGAAAAAAAGCGACCGATACGCCAAGTACGGATTTGGAGAGTGCGCAACGTGAGGATTTGCACGCCAGATTGGCTTGGTAAATAGAGGATCAAAGGGTTTCGCATTCTCATCAAAAAACGGGGGATTAAAAACGAATGTCCACAAGCGAAAATGCCGACATCCAAAATTTCGAACGCCAAAATGTCGCTAGCCAAAATGCCGACAGTAGTCCCGAAGCACGCCGCCCTTTAAACACGCTATTTTGCATGCATGGCTGTCGGGATCTTGGGCCGCTTCGATTTTGACCTGTCGCCTTTTTTTCGGCATTTTGGTTGTCGTGATTTTGGAAGTCGGGCTTATTTGCGTTTTTCCTACCATATTGCCAGCCGCCTTTGATCAGGTACTTGTTCTTTAGCGGGGGTGGAGGGAGTAGGATGTAACAAAAACCATTTTAATCGCATTTTGCTCTCACTAGATCGAAAAGTCTAGAAAATTTCAACAATTTGACTTTCTAGACAAAATACATGAAAAACTTAAAAAATATATCGTATTAACAGGTTGAATAAGCGAAAGAAGTAAGAAGAAGCGGGTATAAACTGTACATAGTGTGGCGGAAATGGCAATATGTCTGGCGGCCGGTTTGCGATGCGAAAGATCGATGGAACGATCGGGCGAGCGGTCTAAGATGGTGGAGCCAGACAGTATCTGATCGATCGTTGAATATGCCGCTGGCAGGGGCATCCTCCTGCCGACACGTACGTGCATTTCGCCAAGGGTATCTGAGGGGACAAGGGGGCAATGGGGGGGCACATAGATCTTGCTGCGTGCTTTTTTGTGTGGGGTACGCCTTGGGGCACGCTGGGTGGAATGGACGATGAGGATGCGGGGGGGACGGGCTAAAGAAATATGGGCCCTGCCCCACCCATCACCTAATTTTTGGAATGGAAGCCTGGGAATCGGGGTACTGGTCTGTTAGCGGGTGGGGCGGCGGAAGATTTTGCGGATTTTTAGGGTTTTTACGGTTTTTTTTGTGTTTAGAAAGTTTCTCAAAAAATCACTAAATTCCTCGACAATTATTGATTCTTCGTCCAAAATGTATCAAAACGCCTAAAATTAAAATTTTTAAAATGCTATAAAAATTCTTTCACGATCTTTCAATAGTTTTAATAAAACTACAAAAAACAACGCAAAGACTATGAAATATAAAATTAATTTATATTCAAAATTGGTATTAAAGGAACAAAATTCAAACTTTTAAAATGTTATGAAAACATTGTTTTTTTAATTTTTGGGTAATGAAAAATACAAAAACACTAAAAAAGTAGCTTTTCGTCAAAAATTTATTGAATGGTATAGAAATTAAAATTTTTAAAATTTTCTCGACTTGTCATTTATGACTTTTTAGGACTTCTTAAAACCAAAAGTATAAAAAAGCACACTGAAAACACCCGCTAAAATGTCAAAAATATTTTATCCCCGTTAAGAGTACGGTACAGGAGTCCGGGTCAAGCCTTGCTAGTAAACAACGCCGCGAAGCCGTATTTAGGACCGGATCAGGGCCCCGCGAATTTTGGCAGGTGTTTCGGGAGGAGTTTATGTTTTAAAGGGGGGTATTCTAGCCGTACACCTGTCCGGATTAACCCAACAGGGCCTTGGAGATCGGCAGAAGGCCGCAAGGATCGATCCAGATGGCCAAAAACTGGCGAGGTAAGCCAGGAGCGAAATTCGAAATTTCATAAGCAGCTTGTTAACGACTAATATAGGCTAATATAATATAACCTAATGCCTTAGAAATGGTAAGTTAACCATGTACACAAACACAAAATTCCGAAAAATTACAAAAATGTTCTCCACAAACGTTTTCATAGCGTAATAAATTTGAAACTTTTATAAGGCTTGCTTCGTCAAACAACAAAGGCATAAAAATAGCGATATAATAGAAACTTTATTAAAACATAAAGAGTAGTCCGGTTTAGGCAATAATTAGTAAAGTTGTAGTTTTCTTCAAGGCCCAAGGTTTAAAAGTTTTGCAAATTGTCAAAATTCTTAACGTTTCCTATACATTTCCAAGAGCCAATTAGCATATTATAGGTTGGAACTTTGGTGAAACAGATGAGAAGCTGCCGAGTTCTTGAAGATTCAAAATTTGAAAGGAGACAAATCAAAAGAAAGTATTTTTGAAAGTTTTTGACATTTTAAATCTTTTCAAAATTTTGTGAACAAAAGCACGTCCAAATTCCTGATTCCTAGCGTTTCTATAGATTGGGCGAAGCCAATTAGCATATTGTAGACTGAATGTTTGACAAAACAACTAGAAAATCAGTAATTCACGATCAAAGATTCCAAATTTTCAAAATCGGTGTGATACAAAACGTAAAATGACTTCTTCCTAGCGTTTCTATAGATTTTCAGGAGCCAATCAGCATATCATAGACTGAAAGCGTGATAAAAAAAACTGGCAAATCAGTAATTCACAAAAGAATTTTCAAATTCAACATAAATCCCCAAAATCGGGGCAATTCAAAACGTCCAAAATACCGATTCGTAGCGTTTCTATAGACCCAAACCATCGCAAAATCTTGTCCAACAAATTTCAGCGATACCGAAGAAACCTGGTGTGTAGGATAAGGTCCGAGGTTCAGCGCTTCATTTTTCGGCGAGGCGCTCGGCGGGGCAATGGTTGTGGCAGGTAACGACGAGAGAGCGGGGTTTCTGCAGAGGGTGCAGACACGGGGCCGTCTGCGCCCTCTTCCCCTCCCCGCTCTCTCGCCCCATTACGCGATGTCTATTCATCGCCCATCCACCTGGTCCCTCGATTTCCTCCTGTTCCCGCGTGCCGCCTGCAAAAAACGCGAACCCCCGGCAATTAGCCCCCGCCCGGTGGGCCATCGTGAAAATGAGAAGTCACTTTTTCTGGTTTTTTTTAGCGAGGGGATATGCGTCATTTAGTAGCTGAATAAGTCAATCAGGGCTTTAAAAAGGATTTGCTTCTATAGTGCAGAATTTTTATAATTCGGAATGTCGTAATGCCAAATGCCGAATGCTTTATTTCAAAACACCAAATTTTCAGAGCTCAGAATTAGCATAACATCGGCATTTTCAATGCAAAATGCGGTAACGTCGACTTCAGAATGCCGAATTCCATGAGGCTGAATTTTCATTTCGCAAAATTAACGTAATGTGTAATTTTTCTAGCGTGTAATCAGCATAATGCCGACGAGATTTTCAATGCCAAAGGCCCAAGTGCTAAATGTCATAATACCGACATTTAAGATTTTTAATGATGCAATTTTTAATGCCGAATTTTCAGAGCGCAGAATTAGCGTAATGACTCATTTGCATAATACAAAATTAGCATAATGTCAACGCTATCAATTTCTAAGGCGATAATGCCCACTTTCATTATGCCGAATTTTCATAAAGCATGATTATAAGGAACCGTTTTTGAGACACGCTAAACCTTTATAGTTTCCGACTTTGCGGATCACGATTTTATAAAAAATCTTCAAAAATCTTAATTATCAACGGTTGAATAAATTGTATATTATAAAAGTCGCTTTAAAAACCAAGGATTTGCCGGTCAAGTGCGCAAAAATTCTGATCTCTTCCGCCTCTGGCGGATGCGTCAATTCGCCAATCCGGCGGATTAGTAGTGCCAAATTTTTTGTGTGCTGACTTTCAGATTAGCGATTTCCCATGACGCCCGGCCGCACAAAGCCCGCCTCTGGGGAAATTCACCCCAAAATGTTCAGCGTGGGTAAAAGGAAAGAACACGATAATTAGGGCCCGGCCCTGGGATATGAGGGTTGTTGGTGTTGATTGCGCTGGGAATTGTTGTCGTGTGCTGACTTTTTATTTGGGGGACGTTTTCTTTCTTTCTTTCTCTCTCTCTCTCTCTCCTCTCTCTCTCTCTCTCTCTCTCTCTCTCTCTCTCTCTCTCTCTCCCTATCTTTCTCCCTCTCTTTCGCTCGCTCTCTCGCTCTCTGCCTCTCTCTCTTTCTCCATCTCTCTCCCTCTCTCTCGCGCTCGTTTTCTCTCTCTCTCTTTCTCTCTCTCGCTCGCACCCCCTCTCTCTAACTGCAAGTATTTTTCTCAACCCTAACTTAGGTGTAGTTTTGCATGCCGAATCCGAAAAAGGTAGTGAGAATGATTTAACCCGAGGAAATTGAGGACAAATCGTGCTCTGAACGCAGTAAGATCGAGGAGGTCTGCTCCCGAGCTCCAGCTTAAGAGAAAAATAAGGAAACGGAATCTGGGCTTCCCAAGTAAAGCGATATTTGGCATTATTTCGGATGGTGAGGGAAGCAAAAAGAAAACGGTCCAGTTCGGGTGGAGGGATGGGGCTGTTGCTCCCGAGCTACAACTCGGAGAAGATTCAAAATAACTAAATGGACTGAACGGCGGCTAAGCCTAAGCCTAAACCAAGCCTAAGCCTAGGCCTAAGCCTAAGCCTAAGCCTAAAACGAAACCTAAACCCAAGCTTAAACCTAAGACTAACACAACAAAACCCTAAGCTTAAGTCTATGCTTGAGCCGAAACTTAGCAAAAAGAACGCTAGAAACGCTCGGACACGTCCAAGCTTTACGTCATCTTTTGCTATATATTACTATCCGATACACTTGACATTTCCACTCTACCCCCAAAGCTACACAATCGTCCCGACACGATCCTCGTTTCCAAATTTTTCGATTCCTCACAGATCCAAATCTCGCGGTGCCTTCACCCATCCCCAGAGGTTCATCGCCCTACCCGAGATTCAGCGAAACCGTTTTTTGCGGCGGCAAAAATTGAAAACCGGCTGTGGGTGGGGGAGCGAGTCGAGAATCGAGAGGAGCGGGACCGGACGTTCCGTGCGCAAGCCCACCCGGACAGCGCTTTTCCGGATATTCGGCAACCGACCGGCTGTCTGCCCTCGGAGATACCGTGTCAATCATCGACAATTTTCCTTTCGCAATCAGTAGAAAGAGTTCACGATTTTTAGGCCTATTTCGACATCTCGTTTCTGATAATGCCGAAAGTCAGAATTGCAAAAAAGAACACTATATCTTGGCGTAGGAGAGTCGAATCGCTATAGTTTTTGAGAAACCCTACACCTTGTGATTTCCGGTATTTCAAAACTTTTCTCGGTACTGGGCTATTAACGGGGGGAATTTAACAGGGAAAACCTAATTTTTTCGCTGGGCACTAGAGAAAGTAGAAAGCGTCTTTTCTGGACGCCCGGGGTCTCGAGAAATTCGCGAAAATCCCGAAAGCGAAAATGCCGACAGCCAAAATCCCGATTTTTCTGTCGGGATTTTGGCTTACCGAGATTTTTGCTGTCGGTATTTCGGCTTGAATTTCCCTGGATAGCTTCCTATAAAACACCGCTCGCATTTTCCGAAAGGCCCATCAAAAATTTGAACCCGACGCTGCTGGGTCGGGGTGTACGACCCGGGCGACGGAGAATATTTGCCATGTCCAGCCATTAGACACGCGGCCGGGTATCAATGCCATTCAACCCTTTTTCACACCCCCTGTTTTCTCCTCCGCCTTTTCCTCCTCCTCCTCCTACTTTTCCTTTTCCTTCCCGGGGGCGATGCCAATCCAGAGAATGACCTTGTCATCTCCTGTGTCCCTTCTCGGCTTTTTTTTTGATGTCATTCAGGCTATTTGCCCTCTAAGGGCTTTTGACAGGCCGCTGCTGATGCTCCGATGGGTTTCGGAGAGTTCAATTTCTCCGGATTTTCATGATTAGTCGCCAGGGTAGCATGGAATTTTTAAGGGTATTATTGTTGGCGCTCTCACGCTTTCCCTCACCATCGCTCTCTCGCTCTCTCGCTCTCTCTCTCTCTCTCGCACACTCTCTCTCACACTCATTATTGCACACCTTTCGTGCTCTCTCTGGCTCTCTCAGCCTCTCTTTCGATCACTATCTCGCTCTATCTCGCTCTCTCACACTCGCTCTCGCTCACTGTTGCACTCGCTCGTGCTCTCTCGCTCTATCTCGATCCTCACTCTAGCGCTGTATCTCTCCCCCTCTCTCACGCTCTCTCTTTTTCTCTCTCTGCCCCTCACTCTTTCTCTCTCCTCTCTCTCTGAAAAAAGGGGGGGGGGGCAGTGATGATCAGCGTCATGCTTTTTTCAATTTGACGCCTAACCAGACAGATTTGTAGTCCCTTACAGTACCCTATCAGCCATTGTCCCTTTTCGGCATGAATCTGTGATGCGGACTGAGTACGCCCAAGATAGTGTCAATAGTATCGGAGCGGAATCGCATTCGTTCGCCACGTTGCCCCCTTCTTCGCCACCGTTTTTTTTTCGGAAGGGAGGTTCCATTCGTGTTGTGTTTGGTGGTTGTTGGATGGCACTATCGTCCCCTGTCAAGTCCTCTTCAATGCCCCCCTTTCATATGCTAATCTTTTATCAGCCCCCGAGCGTTTTCTCCAGAAATTTTTGGCGTTTTCGGCCCGAGTTGAGGTAGAAAATCTTAAAGATTTTTTGCTATTTGATGTCAGATTATTATGACCTGTAATTAAAACGGTAGATATCTTTTTTGACGCTCTTTCGAATTTGGTTTAAAAATATCCAAAAATGGCACGGATAAGCTTGTAACCCTCATTTCAGGGGCTTGTTTTGCTATAACTATTTTTTGTACATTATTGCCCTGCCATAATGCCAACAACCACAGCGTTCCTTTACACTTGAGTTTTGGAAAGTTTCGGTCTTACGGAAATTTTTTTATGACGACGCGCGTTTTTGTGTAAGCGGGATCTCGATATTTGACTGTAATTCTTCGCCTCCCCACCCCCCATGAAATTAGGCTCCAAAAAACAGGGCGGCCGCCGGGAAATGAGTCGATGTAATGCCTGCCTCGCGCGCCCACCTGCCTGCCCTAGACATCACAGAAATTGCCGTTGAGATTGGCGTTTTCCTATGTAAAGTATCCCTTTGTGGAATTTTCGTTTCTCTGTATATGACCTTATTTTTTCCTCAGCCCAAGCCTAAATCTGAGCATGACCCTTAAGATGAGCATCAGCTTAGTCTTGACATAAGCCCAAGCCTGAGCATGACCATTGAGATGAGCATCAGTTTAGTCTTGACATAAGCCCAAGGCCAAGCATAAGTCTGAGCATGAACCTTGATATGAGCATGAGCTCGGTGCGAACCAAAGCCTAACCTAAACTTACGCCCAAGCCTACGCTTATCTCTGAGCCTAAGCCAGGCCTTAACGTAAGCGCAGAGAAAGCTGTGCTTAAAAACCTCTGTCTAACTTAAGCCTAAGACTGAGCCTGAGCTTTGAGATGAGTATGAGCCTAGCGGTAACCTAAGCCTAACCAAAGCCCAAGCCTAAGCTTAAGCCTAAGCCTGAACCTAAGCCAAGCCTAAGCCTAAGCCTTGGCCTAAGCCTAAGCCTAGCCTAACCTAAGCCTAACCTAGGCCTAAGCCTATTACTTCCTGCTTGCCATAACTCTCTGTTCTCGATGGCAAATTGCCCCCTTTCGAGGGCAAGTCTTCCCTAAATCGAGAGCATTTTTGTAGTGTGTCTGCTTGAGTACCAAATGTCCTTGAGTGGATCGTGGGCACAGCATGAGGCTATTTGGGTGGGGGAAAAGCCCGCGGGGAAATGCCAACAGAAATTGCCCTTCTACCCATCCATTTGAAAGCTACCGTCTTGGCCGGGGCTAAATTCCGACTGGAACCGATTCAGCTTGAAAAAATCGACTATAAAGTTGCTTTTTTCGTTAAAGGGGCAAGCAAGGCTTGGCTATGGAGGATTTTGTGCTTCGAGTGTCTTTTCATTGCATAACGGCTTCCGAGAGCAACCTGATCTTAACGTACACGTTTTTTGGCGTGGTAGCCGATGGGAAAGGCCCAATTTCCTCACTTCCTAATCCCTTTAAAGCAACAGTAGGAAAGGCTACTTAAGCCTAAGCCTAAGCCTAGGTCTAAGCCTAAGCCTAAGCCAAAGCCTAAGCCTACGCCTAACCTAAGCCTAAGCCTAAGTCTAAGCCTAAGCCTAAGCCTAAGCCTAGCTAAGCCTAAGCCTAAGCTAGCCTAGCCTAAGTCTAAGCCTAGCCTGCCTAAGTCCAGTCTGCCTGCCTGCCTAAGCTGGCCTAGCTAGCCTAAGCCTAAGTCTGCCTAGCCTAAGCCTAAGCCTAAGCTAAGCCTAAGCCTAAGCTAAGCCTAAGCCTAAGTCTAAGCCTAAGCCTAAGCCTAAGTCTAAGCCTAAGCCTAAGCCTAAGCCTAAGCTAAGCCTAAGCCTAAGCTAAGCCTAATCCTTCTCCTAAGCCTAGGCCTAGGTCTAAGCCTAAGTCTAAGCCTAAATCTACGCCTAACCTCTTCCTAAGCATAAGCCTATGCCTGCGAACTTTCCAAAACGTCTCAAACCGATTGTCTATCTGTGTACCCATTGTGAAAGCGGTTCTGCAACTTTTTCCAAAGTTTTGGATGCACTGCCGCAACAGGGCGGTGATTAAACCACCCCCTTTACAGCGACTGTCATTAGGCGCGCGCGGAATCCGCTCTCATTTCCCTGGCAGTTTGTGTGGGTGGTGCTAATTGTGTGATGAGAGCTCGCACTCACTACGACGGCTCTAATTCACGAATAATCTCTGCTACTTGCGTTGTATTTTTTGTCGAAACTCTAATAAAAATAAAATTTTTAGTTTTTATCTGAAGTAACAAAAAGCCTAGCCGAAGCGTGAGCTAAGCCTAGGCTAAGCCTAAGCTGGGCCTAAGCTAACCTAGGCTAAGCCTAAGCTAAGCTCAAGCATAGCTAAACCAAGTCTAATCTAAGCCTAAGCTAAGCCTAAGTCAATCCCGAGGCCGGTTCTTGAAAATAAACCCCAAATCCGGTCCTAACTCTAAATACGAGAAAGGCGTGAAAACCGAGCCCTAGTGCCAACAGCTGCATTTTCGGAGTGGACCCCGGTCCAGTCCGGCCGGGGGATACCGGAAAATGCCTCGGAGGGCAGCAGATTGTTATCGTGAGGTACTCCGGGAACGCGCGAGCCCCTTGTAAATCCCGTAAATCGCCCCCGAAAAACGGACACTTTCCGATCCGGGACGGCAGGGCGGGGGGAGAGGGCTCGTTACGCCATTCTTGCCATTTCGCGTCGATACGTTAGGATTAAGCCTAAGCTTAGCCTGAGCCTAAGCCCCAGCCAAAGCTAAGCCTAAGCATTGCCAAAGCCTATGCGAAGCTTAAACTTAAGCCTAAAACTAAGTCTACTCCTAAGCCTTAGCCTAATCCTAAGCCTACGCCCAACCTAAAAGCGTAAGCGTTGCCTAAGCCTGAGCCAGGTCCAAGCCAAGCCCAAGCTAAGTCTTAGCCTAATCCTAAGCCTAAGCCTAACTTAAGCCAAGCAAAAGCCAAGCCTAAGACTAAACCTAAGTCTAT
Organism: Mesorhabditis spiculigera; assembly: GCA_958295435.1. Taxonomy (NCBI): domain Eukaryota; kingdom Metazoa; phylum Nematoda; class Chromadorea; order Rhabditida; family Rhabditidae; genus Mesorhabditis; species Mesorhabditis spiculigera. The sequence goes on along the minus strand of CATQJA010002701.1, from coordinate 968,175 downwards.
AACTTCACTTAACCACGAAACGTTACGTGTACATTGTAGTGAAAAGTACTGGATTTTTCCATCGGTTATGCCCGTTTTTTTCCAAATTTTGCTGCTGTAATTAGCCCGAAATTCTTCTTAAAACCATGTTTATTTTCGCGTCAAAGTAGAGAAATGGTGTCTATCCGATTACGTCATGATTTTCACCTGTAATTTGTTGGAATCCGTACTCTATTTCTCTTAACTTGCCCTCCCTTTCAACAAAATTTTCAGATTCCGCATCACTACGCTCGGCGCAAATTGACGAATACAGTACACTAGTACAGTACCGTACTACTAAAGTTCCTACAGTACCATACTATCCTATTGACACTTAATTTTCTATTTAATACGGCTATTGAAGTACTGTAGAATTTCAAAAATCCCATATTTCTACCGCTCCACACCTACAGTCTAAAAATGAAGCCCTGGCTTCTTACGCTTCTAATATTTTGCGTGGTGCGGTACGCGGAATGCGAAGATAGCAGCGCTAAAGGTAGTTTTATGCCTTGGAAGCTAAGTATTTGAATTGCAGCCGAACTCGACGAACTTATCGAGTCGCTCGAACAGGAGCGCGCACAGCCCAAGGCTGAACCGGCTGATCTCGAGGATATGGGAGAGTTTGCCGATCTAGGTAGGTTATTTTCGAGCCAAGCCTAAGTCTAAGTCTAAGCCTAAACCTAAGCCTAATCCTAAACCTAAGGCTAAGCCCAAGGCTAAGCCTAAGCCTAAGCCTCGGCGTAAGCGTAAGACTAAGCGAGCTGATACCCAAAGCCTGGCCCTATAAGCTTAAGCTTAGCTCTAGGCTAAGCCTAAGTCTAAGCTGAAGCATAGCTCTAGCCTAAGCATTTCAGCCAAGTAAGCCTAAGCCAGCCTAACAAAGCCAAGCCAGATAAGCTAGCCTCATAAGCTAAGCGCGAGCAGAAGGCCAAGCTTTTGTCTAAGCGCATACCTAAGCTGCCGAAGTACCTCCTTAATTTTCAGAAAAAGCCCTGGAAGGTGAGGCCGGCGCTGGGGACCAGGAATACGCCAAGGAACTATTGACGGCCATCAAATCGGTATTAGTTACAGCGCAGCATCAGAAAGTCAACTTTTCAAAGTGTCGAAATTGCAGAATATCAAAAATTGCTAGGGAGTCGACAATCTGAATTTGGATATTCTGAAAATGCCGATATTCTGAAATTTCGGCGTTTCAGGTGAGGCAACGCTACGATGAACTGAAAGAAAAATGGGACAGTGCTGTGGAGGGAAAAGTGGCGGAAGCAGGCCAAGATGGCCCTAAACTTGAGGGGCTTGAAGCCATGGCCAAGCTCGAAGCTACTACGGGAACACCGCCTAAAAACGAGCCCAAACCCGTGCAGCTGCCATTGAGCCGAGCAAAAGCATTGGGCGCCCAGACGGTCTACCAAAATGTAAGCCATCTGGTTACGGTAGAACGGACACATTTTAGCCAATCGCTCCCCCGAGCGGATGGGCCGATTTCGAGAACGATGCGGCCTTTGAGGAGATCTCTGCCCCGGATTCGATGGTGCCGGAAACGGTGGGTTTTTGTTTGGGGTCACAGGTTGCTGAGTGCGAGTATGAGCATGAGCACGAGAACAACCACGTCAAAACCTAAGACTAAGTCCAAGCCTAATTCTAATTAAGGTTAAACCTAGGCATCCTAAGCCAAATTCCAAGCATCCGTAGTCTAATCCTAAGCTTTCTAAGCCAAGCCTAAGCATCCTAAGAATCTTAAGCGTAATCCTAAGCACACCCAAGCATTTCAGACGCCGCCAACGACGACGGTGAGGACAACGAGGAGAGCAACGACGACCACTACTACAACGACGACCACGACGAGAACAACGACTACAACTACCACCACCACGACTACAACAAGTACAACCACGACAACAGCCACGGCGACGACTAGAAGACGTCGCCCAATCCCGACAGCTAGAACGACACCCCCGCCCACCCTCATCACCTCGATGCCCTTCACCATGACAACACCCACAGAAGATGAGACGGAAGAAGAAGAGGAAATAGAGGATGATTCTGAAGACATGCAATTCTTTATCGCAACCCCCGAACCAACGACGATATCCACAACAACACAGACGCCTGTCACGATTGCCTGGAAGCCCAAGGTAGACTTTTTCTAAACTGGCTGGTATGTTAAGTTGGCTTCAGAGCTAAGCCTAAGCCTAAACCTAAGCTCAAGCCTCAGCCCGAACCCAACCTGGACCGAAACCCACGCCTACGTTTCAGACCCAACCACTCCCCCCTCGCGCTCCGGTCACCCTCAGCCCCTCAGGACCCACGCCACCCGCACCAATTGACCCGATCCAGGCCCAACATCTGAACAGCCCGGCAGCGGTAGGGGTACTGTAGCTAAAATTAGCATCTTATAGATTGACGCCGAGATCACGGCGCTGATGGACCTGTGGGAACGGGGGCCGATGAGTGAGCGATTGCGCGCCGCGGATGATCAGAGGATTGAGGTGAGGAGAGAGAGCGAGAGAGTGAATGAGAGAGTGAGGGAGAGAGAGGGAGATTCCTTTTTATGAAATCTCCATTTTTTTTGAGAAGCTACTCGGCCGAAAAGACCTGGATCAACACGCCAAGCACATCCTCTTTGGAAAACGGTACACAAGCTCGCAACGAACCCCATTTTCCCCTGATTTCAGCCGTCTTCGAAGACTTCTAATCCTGTCCCGCCTCTTCGAGGATCGATCCCGAATTCTGGTGCTCGTAGAAGCACAGCGGAAGAAGCTGCAGCAGACGCTGAAAGCTGCTCAGAATCGCGTGCCGAAGAATGCTGATCCGCATGGGTAAGCTTAAGTCCATGCCAAGCCTAAACAAAGACTAAGCCTAACCCTAAGCCGAAGTCAAGCCCAACCCAAGCTCAAGAGACTTTCCTAGATGTAAGCCCCTTTTTCAGCCTGCAAGCCCGCCAAGTGTCCCGCTCCCGGGTCCAAACCCCGCCCAACCAAGCCTTCGAGACCAAGTGGCCGGCGGTCAGGGAGACGTTTGTGGTGGGTTCTCGGCGGCTTACGGTAGCTTATCCACACTTTAGCCTCCAACGTTTGACCCGGCCACCGATACACTGGATACGGCTGTTGAGCGTGGATTTGTGGTTAGTAGCCAAAATCTGGAAAATTTAGAAAATTTTAGGAAACCGACCCAGAATTCGCGGGACGGCGTCCACGCAGAAAATTCGTAAGTTGAGGCTCTTGTAGTGGGAAATGGACTTTGTAGCCCCGTAGAGGTGGAGATTCGGTGTCGCCGCTGCTCGCCCGACTTCTGCCTGTGCACAACCGGAGGAATATTGATGAGGGGTAAGGTCGATGGCGGGCCTGGCTTAGGCTTGGCTTAGGCGTAGGCTTAGGCCTGGGCTTAGGCTTAGGCTTAGGCTTAGGCTTATGCTTAGGCTTAGGCTTATGATTAGGCTTAGGTTGCTAGGCAGGTTTATGTTTATGTTTAGATTGGGCTTAGGCTTAGGTCTAGGATTAGGCGTAGGGTTAGGATTAGGCCCACGCGTATGCTTAGGCTTAGGCTTAAGCCGATTTTGAGGCTTAGACTACCTTAAGCCCTGTGAATAGCGAAGAGCTAAAGAGATGTAATTTTTTTTGCTTCAGCCAAGCCAAAATCATCAACCTAAACTGGGACGAGCCGCTGAAAAAGCCGATCGCCCCGCCTCGTATGGGCCACCCGACCCCACAAGTGCAGCGGACGAAGAAGCCGGTAGTTCGGTCCCTTAAAGCGCCTATTTTCCGCCAGGCCACTATCACCACAACGACGGCAAAGCCATGGCGCGGCGAGTCAAGGGAGAAGTATTCGACTAGTGAGAGTGGTACGGTGTTTTGAGGGGCGTTTAGGAATTAATCCTGTTTTTTAGGATCCAGTGAGGTTCACCTCAGCGCCAGCCGTGAGCTCGACACAAGGAGGTATGGGTTGTGGGATAGTAAACACAGTTTTAATTCCATTTTAGTGCCAAGCCCGACCGTGCCGAGACGCTGGAAATGTGCACGCAGATCGAGTGCGATTTTGAGAAAGGTTTTAATGTTGTAAAGAATACTTGTATCGATTTTCTAGGAGATCTCTGCAAATGGGAGTCATCCTCTGATGAGGTCGAAGGATTTTTGAGGTTTGAGACGCTCTAGCTTTCCTTTGGCTCCCTCACTCTCTCACTCTCTCTCTCCTCACTCTCTTTCTCTCTCCTCACTCTCTCTCTATCTCGCTCTTTTTCTCTCGCTTTTTTCGCTCTCTCTCTATCTATCTCCCTCTCTACCTCTCGCACTCTCTCAATCACTCTCTCTCGCTCTCTCTCTCTCTCCCTATCTCTCTCTCTCTCGCTTCTATCCAAATTAACGTTGATTTCCAGACGTCACAAGCGCTCTGGTGACTTTTCGGTCCGTGCCTGGAGTAATGTGGCCGGAAGGCCGGATCGAGCGAAGGCGATGGAGAGGAATGGTAAGCTTTTTACCGCCTGAGAATCATCCTTTTTTCAGCCGTCTTCACGTCGGTGAACACACATTTCGCGGCGGCGTATGTTAACGGAAGTGAGGTGGCCACGCTGACGACACAGGTATTTAAAGGATTCGAATAAAAATTGATAAAATATTTTTAGCTATCGCATCGGATGCCGGTGGTGGTTAGGTTTACGGCATGGGAGGCTACTCGAGAGGTAAAGTTATGAAAATCGTTCTAATAATAGAAAATACCTTTCTCTCTCATTCTCCGTTTCTCGCTTGTCTCTCTCACTCTCACTCTCTCTCTCTCTCTCTTTCTCTCGCCTGCTTTCTCTCACTCTCTCTCACTCTCTCTCTCTCGCCGCTCTCTCTCTCTTTCTGCTCTCTCTCTCGCTCTCCCCTTCTCTCTTCCCTCTCTCCCTCTCTCTCTCTCCCTCTCTCGCCTTACCGTACATCTCCAGGTTCGACTCCGCATGTGCTGCGACGACTTCTGCCCGTTCTCCACCGAGGAGGGCGTGAAACGTGGCCACCGTAAGTGGCTGGCCCACACCGTCAAATGCCCCGCAGGCACAAAACAGGTGGGTAGTCGATTTCACGCCCATTCTACCGTATCCCAGATCACATTCGAGTGCGTGAACACGGGCGAGTGGTCGGGCAAGTGCGGGCTCGACTCGATCTATTTTTCAAACCCGGTGTGCCCGGATTTGTTGCCGTACACCGAGGATGAGGAATAAGGATTGAAATTTGGAATTTGTATGTTTTTGCGTTTTTTTCTGTTACTCTCTCTCGCTCTCTCTCTCTCTCTCTCTCTCTCTCTCTCTCTCCCTCTCTCCCCCGACCTACGCGATACCGGTGCTTTCCCCCCGCCCTTTTAGGTGCTGCTATTAATTGGGTGCCGTTTAATAAATGAATGGAATACGGTAGCAAGCTGTAATTTTAGGAATTTAATACACTCGAATTTGCATAAAATTCCGCAAAGTAACGCTGCCAGCTTGCCTGTGTTAAATATACCAAGGAGCGCCTTCGGAGGATAAAAAAAAGGTACGGTAGCGCACTTTGTACCGTCTGGGTGTATAGGAGCGTACTGTAGTTTGCATAAAAATTACGGACGAGTACAGTTAACGACCGGCGCCGGGAGAGTACTATGCACTACGAAATACACCTAAAATTAATTTAGATCGATTATAATTTAGAAAATTGCCAACCAGAAATTTACGGGTACTTTCGCGTTATCGGGGGGGTATAGAATTTTTTTGTATTGATGCGAATTGCGTAATAACGTAATGCTAGGTAATTTAGTAGTTGCTTTTAATAAAATTTAGCTAGATTTAAGGTGCGGAAAATTCCTAAACAATTAAAGAATTTGAACTTCCTGTCAAAAATTGGGCATTTTTGGTCGAAAAATCTATATTTAGTTTTTTTAATACAAATTTCAATTTGTAATTTTTTGCGTTTGTTTTTTGTTTTTTGTTTCATTTTCGTACTTTTAATAGTTTGTAGTGCCATTTTTTTGAATAGTTTTATTGCGGAAGCCGTGACACACACAAAAAATCACAAAACCAATGTAAAAATACGACGTAAAATTGGTCTCTCACAAATTGTTTGGTACTGTTTGCACATGCAAATGATATACGACTGCGGTTTTTGGCAATTTTTGGTCCGAGGGCGTGACTCGAAAAAGAGGGCGGGCAAATAGACTAGCGATCAACCAAAAGTATCGATTAAATGCGTAAAAATTAAATTAAAATAAAAATGCAAATCAGCCAAAAAAATGCAAGAAAAGCGAAGAAAGGCAAGCCACCGGTATCTTTTTGGGGGGTTTGTGGGGGGGTAGTTTAACAAATTAAACTCTGGGCAAGGAGCTCGAAGCGTGGACACGAATTTCAGGGCGTAATCGAATAGGGAAATTTTTTAAACGGACTGGGAAGGCATGGTTTTGGGCTATTCGGCTTAGGTTTGGGTTTAGGCTTAGCTTAGGCTTAGGCTTAGGCTTAGCTTAGGATTAGGCTTTGGTTAGGCTTAGGCATAGGCTTAGGCTTAGCTTAAGCTCGGGCTTGGCTTAGTCTTGGGCGTGGCTTGGCTTAACTTAACCAAATTCCATAAATCAACAGCCGAAAAAGTCCATGCCTCTCTACCCCTTTAAAGTACGAGACAATTCCTATGTACATCAGGAGCACCATATCAGCTGGAGAGCACACACAAAAAATACCTCAAAATGCAAAAAATGCAAATTAAAATAAGCACAAAAACGCAATGAAAATTGCAAACACTAACCGATAGCGCCCGCGGATCACAGAGGAGACGGTGGCGGTCGGGGCGGGGCAAGAATCTCATATTTTGAGGGGCCGGCATAGCCGAGAGCGCGCTTTAAAGGGACGTGGAAGGCAAAGGAGTTTTCGGGTATTTTATGGCGTAATCGATTAAGCTCTACCTTTTCCGGTTAAGTCACGTTTCAGTGTGCATAGCACAAAATATCGTAACTTACTCCAAAAAACAGCGTCGCGTAATCGATTCAGGCCGCTGAAATTCCTAGCGTAATCGTTTCAAAACGTGAATTTCATACCGTGAACCTTTCGAGAAACCGGAATTTCATAGCGTTTCATTTTTTCTTTTTCATTAGCATTCCGAATAAAATTTTGTAGCTTAATTGAGTCGAAAAACGTGAATTTCATAGCGTAATTGTTCCCGAGAGGCCGGGATTATGTATTGTAATCGATTAAGCCACGCGAATTTTCTTTCGATACCGTAATCTTTTGGAAAAATGATGTCGTAATCGATCGAGCATATCAAATTACACGCCGTAATCGATTGCGACGCATGAATTTCGTAGCGTACAATTTTAAAATTAGTTTTTAGTTGGAAAAGCGCCAAAAACCTCCAAACGGGCTCCTTGCCTTCCAGGCCCCTTTAAAACGCCCAAAAAAACAATGTAAAGACACAATTTGCAAAAAGGAGCACCAACAATTGCGGGGGTTGAAAGCGATGAGCAAACGCGCGAGTTTTTCGTAGAACCAATTCATTTTTAGGGTAAGCACCAAGTAAGGCAAAATGCATTGAAAGAGGGAATAGCGGGGAGACTAGGAATTGTGGGAAAAGCTGACTTTTGAGGGGAGCACGAGGCCTGATGAGCTCATGCTCAGCTCTCCATTGGCTGGGCTTCGACAAGGGCGGCTTCATCATCGGCGAGTTTTTGTTCTTGCATGAAGGGTTTGCAGTAGGAATATCGATGGCTCATGTGTTGCGAGTAGCTGCCGGAGTGGGAGAAGCGCTTGTGGCATTTGAGGCACTGAAATGGAGGGGTTGAAAATATTAGTTAAAGCGAGAGATAAGGGTACAGAGAGCGAGAGAGAGAAAGAGAGTGCGAGAGCGAGAGAGAGAGAGAGCGCGCTAGAGAGGGAGAGAGATGCCCCGTTCTGTTGTCATTGCCCCGTGCTATCGGTACAGAGCCGAGAGATTTATAGAGATAGAGCGACGTATAGAGAAAGAGGAAGAGCGAGAGAGAGGAAGAGAGAGGGAAACAGAGAGAGACAGAGAGAGAGGGAGAGAGAGGGAGAGAGAGAGAGGGAGAGAGCGAGAGCGTTAAAATTCGCATTAACGACATGAAATTTACCTCAAACGGCTTCTCCCCCGAATGCAGCCTCTTGTGCTCGGTGAGGTGGTGCTTGTGCTTGAACGCCTTGTCGCACGTGTCGCATTTGTATGGGCGCTGGCCTGAAAATGTTTGGTCAGTCTATATCGCCGTTTTACCGCTAATTATAAGCCTGCCATTTCTCTCTGGTTCAATGGTAAAGCTCTCGCTTGTCAATCTGGGGATGCGGGTTCGACCCCCGGCCGGTGCGAAATTTTTTGCTTCTTGATCAAGGTTTTTGGAATTTGTATTTTTAATCCTGCTCCTTTGTTTTGGGCCCAAGATCCACCTCTAGCCCCCCCTGCACTCCAATTAAGATGATGCGCTCCTTGGCTACCCGAAAAATTGTGCAATTGGGTGTGAAAGACGGTGGATGTCTCTGCGTCTCTCGCTTTTCCCACTATTTCTTCGCCCTGAAGGTGCAGGTGGTGGAGGGTCTCCACCTCCTCCTCCTCTTCCCCTCCGCTCCGATCCTCCTTGCGATCCGTCCCATTGCGCAATGCCACTCATCCCTTCAAAGGCTGGGGGTACCTCTCAATACACACAACACACAGACACAGACAATTTACCCCCACCCCCAGGCAGGTATCAATTAAAGCGGTGCTAGTGCATTATCGGGGGGGATTGTTTGTAAAGTCGCAGTAATCCTTAGTAACGTAAAATAGCTATTTTAATAGTATTTTTGATCAAATTTAGCAATATTTGAATTGGAAAAAGTGCTTCAAAATTGAAAATTTTTTCAGAATTTTTAGATTTTGGTCGAAAAAAATCGATATTTTTTGTGTTTTTTGCAAAAATTTCAAAGTTTTCGCATTTAGTAATAGCAAAAAATTTATTATAGAACTAGAGAGTTATCGACAAATTTGCCCCCCCCCCCGCTAATGCCAAAGTACCAACTTTTAAACAATTTTTTTAAATCTTTGTTACCAGGCGAGAGCTAACGGGGATCTGGGGAAAGCGGAAGTCCAGGTTTTTCTAAGGTTTTTTCCATAGATGGTCGTGGCCAGGGTTTTATGCGAAATCCAAAGGGCCCCTTGGCTCTCAGAAATCGCAAACCCTCTCAAAAAATCAGTGCGATCCGGGCGATCTAGCAGGGATTCTTTGCGGAAAGTGGACTTGGATCCTCCTCTGGCCCTTTAATGATGGCCCCCAGGCTGTTGGGGCCCCCGGCACAACACTTTTTTCGAGTCCCATCCCCCCGGTGGTGGCTCTCCCTAAATGGGATGAGGTAGAGGTGAAGGGGGGATGGGTCCCCTTATATTGAGGAGCAGATGGGCCCCGCTGATTGATCGAGTGGGGTTGGGCCCAACCAGAATGGTACCGCGAATTAGCTATTCAACGCCTGTCCCCCCACCTACCTACCGATTCTAGCCATTTTTAAGGGATTGGCAAGGCAAGGGGCAACGTGAAAATCCCGACATTCAAAATCTTGACATTTAGAATACCGACATGGCAACACCCACAACCAAAATCGACAGCAAAGCCCGACACGATAGTCAAAGTCCCGAAATTCAAAATGCCGACATCCAAAACCTTGACATTCCAAATACCGACAGAGGGAAACTCCGAAAGTCAAAATCCACAGTGCAAAATCGTTGTTTAAAAGAAAGCAGCGCCGAAAATGGCCTAAAATAGGGCCGGATCAGATTTGTCGGGATTATCACTTTCGGGCTCTCGGCTTGTCGGGATTATGGCTCTCTGACGGAATTTTCGTTGTCGAGATTATGGCTTGTCGGTATTTTGGCTTTCGAGATTTCAGACTGTCGGCATTTTGGCTCTCGGGATTCTACCAATCAGTCTGTCGAGATTTTGTTCTGGGGATTTTGGTTGCAACTCGCAATGCAAAAACCTATTAAAAACCCGGAAATGAACTAACCGGAATGTTCGTATTTATGGCGATTAAGTGAGGACTGCTTGCCGAAGACCTTCTCGCAACGATCGCACGCGAATAGGCCCTCGCCCTCCTCGGCGCTGGTCGTTGATCGGGGCTTGTGGGGTGTGGGGGAGCGAGAGGACTCCACGTCTCCTCTCTGAAAATTTCGTTAAAGAGGACGCTTTAGGGGGCCTTTAAAGGGATCGGAAACCGGGAACCTCCGACTTCGGAAATCTTAAAACTTACATCGAGCACCTTCCTGAGATCGGCGAGCCCCTGCGTGCCCAACAGCGAATATTGGGAGAGGAAAAAGTTGGTGGGCCAGATGCCGGACGACGTCGAGGAGGTCGTGGCTGGGGATGTGGCTGAAGGGGCCGGGGAATGGGCCGCCGACGGGCTCAAGCTGTCCGGCTTGGAGGGCTCGGCTTTGGCTTCCTGGAAAGGGGGCGGTTCGGAGAGCCTAAATCTAGCCTAAGCTTAAGCCCAAGCCTAAGCCTAAGTCTAAGCCTAAACTTAAGCCTAAAACCAAGCTCACCTCAAGCGCTTTCCGGACCGCATCGGCCTGTTGTTCGAGGAAGGCTTCAAGGGCTGATGGTGGTTGAGTCAAGGACGAGGGTCGTGGCGGGTCTTCGGCGGCTTCATCCTGGGGCTCAACCTCATCCTCCTCGTCTTCTTTTAGGGATAGATCCAGGGGTGTTTCCGGGCCTTCCGACATTTTCTCATCGTCGCTCATGGCTTCATCCTGAAATACGGGAATTTAGGAATTAACTTATCTTGCTTCTCTCTCGCCTTCCCTCTCTCTCCCCCCTGCTCTCTCTCACTCCCTAAATTCTCGACTTCCCAACCCCTTTAATCCCCAACACCTATACCCCGAACTTGACCCCCCATATCTACCGGGGCCCCCAAATTGGCCCCAACCTCCCGAATTGGGCCCTCCCCCAGCTGTCAGCTAATTAAGATGGAGGTACTCCTCATTCTCCTCTTTTAAAGACACCAGGGGTATAAGACGGGGGCTCTAATTGGGCCCCTCTCTCTTTCAGATACAAGTGGCCTGGGAGCACAAGATACCTGAGAGTACTCTCTCCCTCTCTCTCGCTCTCTCTCGCTCTCTCTCTCTCTCTCTCTCCCTGTCCTCTCTGCATGCCTATTATCCAATTTGAGGGGAGGATGGGCTACCTGCTGCCAAAAAGTGGCCCATAGACCCAAATTACGGGAATTACCCAATAATCACCGGGTATTCGGGGGTGGCAGGGGGGTCAAATATATACACCGGCTGCGGCCCATTACCCTGGAAATGCGCGAAAACGGGGGTGGCAGGGCTTAAAGGGATTGGCAAGTCAGGTAAGCGGGTTTTTGGCTATGGATTGATGGTAAAAATCGGATTAAAGGGAGTAGGAACAACTCTATGCGAAAAATTTTGACGAGAACTTCAACGAGTTCAGCTCACTCTCGCGCTCTCTCTCTGTAGCAATCTCTCGCTCTCTCCCTCTCGCCCCCTCACGCTCCTCCGCCCTCCCTCTCCCTCCGCCTCTCGCCTCTCTCTCCCTCTCGCCTCCCTCCGCCTCTCTCGCCTCTCTCTCTCTCGTCTGTCCCTTCGCTCTCTCGCTCTCTCTCTCCCTCTCGCTCTCCCTCACGCTCTCTCTCACGCTCTATCCCCTCCATCTCCTACGAGTTCAACGAGTTCGAAAAACTCCCCTAATCTCCGCTGCATCTACCGTACCTGCGAGTCCATAGCAGCCATCGCGTTCTGCTGCAGCCAGACGGACATCAGCTGTGCGGCCAGCGCCTGCTGACTGCCGGCCAGTTGCGGAACAAGGGGTGACGATTGGCCAAAAGGGGAGCTCAACTCCGGCCGAGCCATATTTCCCCAAACGCCGCTGGGTACTGAAATTTGCTGTTTTTGTTGATTTAGGCTTTCAGGTAGCTTGGGCAACAACCACCCCAACTTCAAGGAGTTCACTATCTCTCGAAACCCACCAAAATCCTGCCTCGCCCTCGCCCTGTCGACAAATGTCCGATTGGTGCGCCGCTCCTTGGCCCTCGTGTTTTGGAACCACACCTGAAACAAAGGAAAATTACAAAAAAATGTATATAAAATTAATTAATATAAAATTATGAAAAAATTTACATACATTTTAGTAAAATATATTTCTGAGATTTTTATTGAATGATAAATAAACCATATTGCTCAAAAAAAGCCGAATTAACCCAGTAGGTCCAGGTTTTCTAAATTTTGTTAAAATCCCGTACCTGTACGACCCGCTTGTTGACGCCGATCTGCATGGCCAACGCCGCCAAGTCGTACTTTGACGGGAACGGGTTGCGCTGGAAGTGGCTCTGCAGGATTGACACCTGAAAAAGCGCAAAATTTGTATTTTCAGAAGCTTTTTGCACCTGAGCATCGGTGAGGAACGATCTCGACCTCATCGGCCGCCATTCGGAGCCCTCGGTTTTCGGTGGGGTCATCAGCCCGAAGATCGATTTGTCTTCCTCTTTTTTCTGGAAAAAATATTTGAATTTTTTTGAACTCCTTGAAGACGTCGTTTCGATGGTCTGTTAGCGTCTTTTTCCGAAAAAAACTGTTTTGAACTCCTTGAAGTCGTCTAGATAATCTAGATAGTCTAGCTTGTTGTCTATTAGTGCGCCTATCAGCGCATCGATTGCTCTGACGACTTTTTCAAGCAGTTCAATCCACCCACCTCAACAACCTGCTCGCCCAGCCCGAAAAGCTTGGCCAAATCGACCCTGGCGTCAACTTCCGGCTCGATCTTTGGCTCATCAAGTTCAGCTTGTTTAGCCTGGGTTTCCAAGGGTTCAACCTAAAAGTCAACAATTGCCGAAACCTGCCAAATCTCGCCATCTAAAACGCCAAACTTGTGCTAGCTCGCCCGTATAAAGCGGATATCCGGTTTTTAATCCCTCACCTTTTCCTCCTCGACCTCCTTGACGTCGTTGTGCGTCTCCTCCGACTCGGCGGGGCTCGTCTGTGCCGTTTGGGCCTTCAGGCAGGCGGCCAGGAAATTCTGGGCGATCGGCGAGACAGTGGAGGGGGGCTGAAAAGAGATTGATGAGTGGGAGGTTTCCAAGAATCACTGCTAGCTGGCCCGGTTAAAGATCAGAAAATCCCTAGGAATCACTGCTTGTTTGCCTTGAAAAAGCGCTCAAATTCCTAAAGAATTTCTGCTAGCTTGCCTTATCTAATCCCCGAAATCCTCAAGAATCTCTGCTAGTTTGCCCTCACAAAAAGTTTCGAAATCCCAAAGAATCTCTGCTAGTACGCCCAGACAGGGAATCTCTGCTAGTTTGCCCGATTGCCCAGCATTCCTCAATAATCTCTGCAAGTTGCCCTCACGGTCCAATTCGTGTTTCTCAAAAAATCATGTCCCCGCCAATATTTTGTGCCACCTTTTCGCGGTGGAGGGGGAGGCACGAAATAGGCTGCTATTTTCCCCCCTGGGCCCCAATCTGTGGCCCTCATTTCCTTGGGGCCCATGCCAAAGGGCCCAGCCAGCACCCCCAAGGTGTGGCCATCATCATCATCATGATGTTCCCCCTGGCCAGGAGGCTGTGAGGGACAGGTCGGAGAGCTCGTTTTCACCTCCCCTCTCTCTCCTTCTCCAATGCTCCTGAATTCCGGCGGTCTCTCGCTTCGTGAATCGTGTTTTCCCTTCGATTGGCCACAGCGGCTGCTGGGGGGAGGCCGCGCACCCCTCCCGTGTGCCCTGCCGTTAATTAGGCGGGCCCTCCCCCCGTGTGGGCCCCATCCTGGGTCCCAACCAGGGCCCACGGATACAAAGGTGTACACCGATGGGGAGGGAGTGTTGGAATTTGAGGATTGGGTCGTAGTTTTTTTAGGGTTTTTGGGTTCTCTAGGTGACAGTGAGCCAGCGAGAGAGAGAGAGAGAAAGAAAGTGAGAGAGAAAGCCAGAGAGAGAGAGAGAGAGAGAGAAAGAAAGAGAGAGAGAGAAGAGGGGAGAGAGAGAGAGAGAGAGAAAGAAGAGAGAGAGAGAGAGAGAGAGAGAGAGAGAGAGAGAGAAGACAAGGTGTTGCTCAAACGCCTTGCATTTCTGCATTTTTTAGAAGAAAAAGCTAGCGAGATAGAGAGCGAGCGAGAGAGAGAGCGGGGGAGAGAGACAGAGCAACAGAGCTATAGAGAGATGCCAAAGTTCACAGTGCACAAATATAACGTCGAATTACCGTAACCCCGCAGATCTAACATATCCCTTTAAAAGATATCTAGAATCCGTGAAGAAATCTCTATTCCACTACGGTACGCTGAACAACCTAGCTACAGTTACCAATCGAAATTAATGGGAAAATTGACCCCAAGCGCTCGCAGTAATCAACCGTTCCTTCTTAGGTCAGCTCCCCTTCCGCTGCCAAGCTTAGGTCTAGCGCAGTCGGTAGAGCAGCCGACTCTCAAGCCAAAAGTCGCAAGTTCGAGTCCTCAACTTGTCTAATTTTTTGCTTTTTGACCCAAATGATTCTTATGACCATCCCAACCCACAGTTCATCTCCAAATTCGTAACGCTACGTCCGACCCTGTCGATCCGGGTCTCCCCACCTACCCAATGGTGAAAGGGACACACACCCACACCACAATTTCACCATCATTAAGCCTAAGGGCCCCGCGTCGGGGCCCCACCCTGCCCCGTAGAGGTAGGGATGGGCGCCCCTGGAATTGTGAAGGTAAAAGGGGAGACCCGGGAGAGGGCCCAGGAGGGGCCCAGAAAGGGCCCAGAAAGGTGGTCGACGACGACGACGACGGTGTGCCATCTAATTGCCACCAACACGAGCCCTATGGCCAGGGGAGGGGGACCTGGGCCCATGCTATATAGGCCATGGGCCCCGCTACGCATAAAGGGAGCATTTCATATCGGGGAAATGAGAATGTGGGGATGGGGTGTGGGTTGGAATTAGTAGCGTTGCGGAATGAACGGGATTGGAGCATGAGCTAATTAGGTGGAGCTAGAGATTAGCTTGGAATAAGTCTAAGCTGAAGCTTAAGCCGAAGCCTAGGCCTAAGCCTGACCTGAGCCTGAGCCTAACCCTGAGCCTGAGCCTAAGCCTAGCCCAAGCCTAAGCCCAAGCCAAAGTCTAATCCAAAGCCAAAGCCAATGCCTAAGCCTAAGCCTACACCTAAGCCCAAACCTAAGCCCAAGCCTGAGCTTTAGCCTTGCATGTCTGCCAAAATTAACCTTTCCAATCCCTTTAAACCTAAAAAAACTACGCAAAATAATTTTACGTTTACAATGGTTTCAAAGCGGTCGTAAAGTGGATTATCAGGAAAAAATTGCGTTCTCCAGGGCGTCAATAGTAAAAATCGGAATAGAAACACCGAATTTCTGAAAATCAAACTTCTGAGTCCCTTTAAACCCACCAAAATCCCCAGTAACCCACCGTAGGATGTTGGAAAAGTGACAGGTACGGATTGGCGCCGGCCGTCATCATTTGCTGGGCCTGGAGTTGCAGCAAAAAATGGCGGTATACGGCAAGTTGATCGGAGGCACCGAATAGGCCACCACCGCTGCCCGGGCTCGCCGATTGGGGCACCATTGTTGGAAGACCTGAAAAATAGAATTTTCAAGGTCTTTTAAAGGGATGGTGACATCGTACAGTCTCGTAGTCGTCAAGCCTCACCTTGTTTTAGCGAGGGGCTGCCATTTCCGGGCGTGCACTTCTTGCTGCTCATATGGGAGGAGTAGGAGCCGGAGTGGGAGAACCGCTTTTGGCATGCGGGACACTGGAAAAAACGGAATTTTTGGCTTCTCGGTGCCTTTTGAAATCGCCCGAATTCCAAAACAAGCAGAAATTTAAATTTTTCGATTTGCGCTATTCGCCTAGGCGCTGTGGGACCCAAAAACAGTTTGATGTATTTTTTTTCTGTTACGATTGGCATTTTCTAAGATTTTAAGCGCCTTGACAACCTTCAAAAAATTTCGGCTCTGGATTCGGCCTTCCAATGACCTTTGAAATTAGGTCTTTTGACCCGGGAGGGCAGCTACCGTAACCCCCCCCTTCCCGCACCCCCCAGGTAACCAAGGTAACCCCGCTGGGCAAATAGCCCGGCTGGCTACTGTCGCCAAGGCCGACCGTAGCCGCGGAAAGTCGCGGAATAAGCGAAAATTTGAGCACTAGCCGAAGCATACCTAAGCCCAAGCCCAGGCGAAGCCTAAGCCCAGGCGAAGCCTAAGCCTAAGCCTAAGCCTAACTCTCAAACCTCCCCCACCTCAAACGGTTTCTCCCCCGAATGGATCCGAATGTGCTCCTTGAGGTGGTGCTTGAACTTGAACGCCTTCCCGCACTCGTCGCATTTGAATTTTCGCAGCAGATCGTCGTCTACCTGAATAGATTTAAGAAATTAAATACGGTGGATTGAACTGTACCTTGATGCGATCTGCAAGTGGGGATGAGCTGGCGGCGTTCTCGAAGAGGCCCAGCATCTTTCGGGGGTTGGCTAGGGGGCCGGGGAGGCTGGAAATTCGGGTTGTAAACAGGTGTCAACGGAACGAAAAAAACAGGCAGAAAGGAAAAACACAACACATAGCCCAAAAATTGTGGAAAACGCCCAAAAAAAATGGCAGAAAACCGCCTATCGTCGGAAATGGCCATGGGGCAAACTAACAGAGACAATTGGGGAAGCCATGCAGACCAAGAAAAATAGGTAAAAGGCAAGCTAGCAAAGGCCATGGTGGAAATTTTGGAAATCCTCGCCGAACCCCCCGCGTGGGCAGCTAGCAGAGGTCTTTTAGGAGATGGAAACACCCCAAAACAAAGTAATTTTTCGTTTAAAGGAGCGTTGAAGACAGGCTTGACCAGCTTGGAAAGTATCTTAAAAGCATAGCAGCGATAATTGAGGAAATTATGCAAAACTATGACAAATGATTTTTCATCCAGCTATCACCGATCCGTTAGGTAATTGTTTCAAAAGGACTTTTGACGAAACACGCCAATGAAAATACAGGTAAAAAGGCGAGCTAGCAGCGACAATTTGCACAAAAGGGCGAATCTAGTAAAATGGCAAGCTAGCAAAGACCCTTGAGGACATGGTGGCCCTGACAAGGATGAGACTGGCAGTACGAAATGAGCCCTAGGGGCAGAAGATACCTGCCGGCCAGGACGGGGAGGGGCGGGGCCAACCAGGGGGGTGGGCATCACGACGGAAATTGGGTCGTCCCTTCTGGGGCTACGGGAGACAACCGTATACGGGGGGAGGAGGGGCCCTCCCACCTGGGCCCCCTTGGATCAGGTCGGGTTTCACCGTCTCAGGGGGATGGGCCCAGTCTCTCGTTAGTATGGGGGAGGAGGCCGCTAAAGGGGAAAAGCCGGATTTGGGCATGGGGATTTTTGGGTCTTACAGGGAATGCTTAAAATTTAGAACACAGGGAGAGGGAGAGAGAGAGAGAGAGAGAGAGAGAGAGAGAGAGAGAAGAGAGAAAGCGAGATATTGAGAGGGCAGCATGAGATTGCTTGAGAAACTTAAAGGACTCGGAGGAAGGAGAGATTGATAATCAGCGAGGGAGAGCTAGAGATTGAAATATGAGAGGGAGAGAGAGAGATGGACAGAAAGAGAGAGGGAGCAGGAGATTTTTTTATTTTCATTTTTGATCAGCGAGAGAGCGTGAGGAGAGAGACGACGGGATAGAGAGAGAGAGAGCGAGAGATAGCAACAGAGAGAGAGAGAGGGAGCACGAGATTCACCGAGAAACTTACAGGATCGGGAGGAGCGAGACATTTTTCTAAGCAGCGAGAGAGCGCGAGGGATAGAGAGAGAAAAACACGCTGAAATACAGTTTCGCTCTAAAATGATACCGTCAAAAGGTATAGATCGGAATCTACCGTTTCCCCTAAGCTTCTCAATCCCCTTAAAATCACCTCCTCCAGCAAAACGCACAGCTTTTGCCGTAGATGCTTTAAGGGCGGTGAAATGGCCTGTCACAGGTGGGCTTCGTCCACGGCCTCCCCTGCCCTCTACACGTGTTTTCAATCGGTGGCCACGGATCGGCCACATGTTAGCACACCTTTACACCTTTTGGCCCGTGACGCGCAAAGGGCGCACACCGGGGGCGAAAGGTATACAGAAATAGAGCCCCCGGATTTTCAGAACAATTCATTTTGGCCTCTTTTTGGAGCTGGAGAATGCGCATGGGAATGGGCACGATCATGATTATGAGCCTGAGGATGAGTTTGAGATTGAGAGTTTGTTTTCTTTGCTAGCGTGCCAATGCCCAGTTAGAGAGAGAGCCAGGGAAAGAGAGAGAGAGAGAGAGAGAGAGAGTGAGTGAGAGAGTGAGTGAGTGAGAGCGAGAGAGTGAGAGAGCGAAAGAGCGAGAGCGACAGAGCGAGAGAGAGACAGCGAGAGACTAAGCGAGAGCAAGAGAGAGAAAAAGAAAGACAAAGATTTAGAACAGAACCTAAAAGCTTTGCGCTTACCTAGCTATTAATGCTTATACCGAACCCTTATTGCCACGTAACCAGTAGCGTCGCGTAGCGTATCGTAGCGTAGCCATTACCGTACACCCATCCCGCTTAAGGTGAATGCTAGAGCGAACTGGTCAGCAGCTGATGATATGCCACCGGGAGATCTCCCGATCGGGATCGCGTAACATAACCCGTTCCCCCCCCCCCTCGGTACAACGACGGGCTCCCATCGACAGCAGGATGATGAGGGGAACTAGTTCAGTGCTGGAATCAAGAAGGTATCATGCTGTTGAGCAAGGGTTGTTAGGCCTGGTTTTATCGAAAAATCGGACAAATCGGACAAAAATAAACCGCATCTCCGCAAGCCTCAGAAAACGCTGCTAACCTGCCCTCGGTAAATTTCAAGGAATCCCTGCTGACTGGCCCCGCAATTCCTCAAAGAATCCCTGCGAGCCGGCCCTCCCTAATTCCTCAAATATCTTTGCTAGCCTACCCTCAGTAATTTCCAAAAAATCTATTCTTGCCTTCCTGCTGTAATTCCCGAAGAATCTCCGCTACCTTCCCACCAATTACTCAAAGACCGTTGCTAGTGTGCCCTCCGCATCCTTCCGTGGACTACCTCCTAATTCCCCAAAAATCTCCGCTAGCCTACCCCCGCTAATTCTTCAAAAACGCTGCTAGCCTGCCCACGCGCCATCAAGAATCTCTGCTAGCATACCCCCAAAATTCCGAAAACGCTTCCGAAAAAAATGTTCACCGGGCCCCCCGGTTAAGAGAAAAGCGGGCTGATCACTCACCTAAAAAACGCGCGATACCTGACACCCAGTGGATCGCGCGGGGAAAACCCGTAAAAGAGCAAAAAGAGGGACACACGAGGGGAAGTGGCTGGGGAGTATCAATTCGGAAAAAAACTCGGGAGGGGACGGCTGGGGGGACAGATAGATCAAGGCCTAATTAATCCACAATCACAGCCCCAACTATCGACGGGGTGAAAAAGGTAAGTGCGGGGTGTTCGCTGGAGTTTAAAGTAATTAAAAATATCGAAAATTGTAGAAAAATCGCAGAATGAGAGAGAGTGAACTAGAGAGAGAGTGGGAGAGAGCGAAAGAAAAAGAAGAGGGGAGAGAGGGACAGAGAGCGAGAGAGAGAAAGAGAGGGTGTATCAAGAGGGTGTGAGCATGAGAGAGTGATCGAGCTCAAGCTCCAAACCTCTAAAAACAATCCTCTACGCGTTCGTTATGCGATCCCGGTGAGCCCGGGTGGAGCCCAGGTGAGGCAGTTCGGGCAGGTTCTCCACCCCCACCCGAAGCGAGAGAATGGAGAGCGGCGAGAGACAGCGAGAGATAATGGCGGATTGTCCGGAAAGGGCGATCATCTTGCCCTGCTAAATGGGGGGAGGAAATCGTGATAATCAGCCCGTAAACGGGATCCGAACCCCCGGGGGAGGAGAGAGGAGGAGGAGGAGGAGCAGTCCCGGTGGAGGTGGAGAGCCCGTTCCGAAAAAGTGACTGTTTTGAGGTGGGCAGAGGATCGGAGGGGCGAAATTTTGATACCTGAGCGTAAGCGTGAGGTTAAGCCTAGGCCTACGGTCAAGCGAAGCCTAAGCCTACATCGAAGCTAAGCGTAAGCGTAAGCCTAAGCCTAAGCCTACGTCTAAGAGTAAGCCTAAGTCTAAACCTGAGCCTAAACCTAAGCCTAAGCCGAAGCTTAAGCCAAAGCTAAGCCTGAGCCTACGCCGTAGCACAAGTCTAAGCCTAAAACTCTAGCCGCAATTGTTGGCAGTTGTTAGCAGATGCAGATGTTTCAACAAAAGGCTGAACAAGTGAAGGCTAGCAGAGATTATTGGAGAAGAAAACTCCATAAAATTACAAATGACGCTGGAAGCCACGAACAGTCGAAATTATGCGATATATGGATTTGTGGTGGTGTGGCGATGACAGACGGTGTGTTGGGGGGTTGAGAAGGAGGTTGAGAAGAAGAAGGAGGAGGATCGTGGAGGGCCATCTGTCACTAGGTACCAACACCGGGAGAAGAAGGGCCCGAAAGGGGGGAGGAGCCACCGGGCCCCGCCCCATCCAATCCAATCCAATCCACATCCCCCTCAGGGGGGAAAGTCCCAAATTTCGGGGTATCGGTAACGGGGGAGTTTCTGATAAGGAGATGTTTTAAAGGGGCGGGCAAGGGATGGAGTTGCTGTGGATTTTCTAGTTTTGCTGTGGATAGCATAGTGAGTTTTTCGGTGGGCCGATACGCAACGTGTAAACGTAAGTCAATTCACTTCTGCGTCTCACTCGCTCGCTCTAGCTCTCTCTAGCTCTCTCTCTTCCTTTCTCTCTCGCTCTCTCTCTCTCACTAAATCTTTCTCTCTTTCTCTCGCTTCCTCTCCCTCTCTCTATCTCTATATCTCTCCCTCGCTCTCTCTCTCTCGCTGGCTCTCTCTCTTTCTGTAAAGGGATGTGATAAGAAAATTTTTAGAATTTAGATGATTAGAAACAATCTTAAGATCGCAACAAAATTTTCACATGACACAGCAATTTTACCCGGTTTTCTCGTGGATTTAGCCTTCCAGGTCCCTTTAAGCAAGCTGAAACAATTTTTTCCCATAACCCTAAGTATCCTGCTTAGCTAAATCCCGGGCTCTAAACCCCCTAATCTATGCAATGATGCCAGGTGAAATTGCGGGGGGAAGAGATGGGCACACCGGCCTGTCAACGGAATGGGGCCAATCGGCCGGTCAATCGGTTTTTTCTCAGTGCCAGTCAGTCAGTATCTGTCCACTACACTACTATCTGCCGTCTCTCTTCTCTCTCTCGCTCTCTCTCTCTCTGGCTGTCTCTCTCCGTCTCTCTCTCTCTCTCTCTCTCCTTTCTCTCTCTCCCTCATCTCTCCTATGGGATGCGCCAAATGGCGCGCGAGCCAGGTGCCCCGAGACCCATTTAGCCCATAAAAAGGCCAGGAGGGCACATGCAAATCGCGGCAAAGCGATGGGACGAACCGCTACAGGGTATTTATAAATTCTCCAGGGTAAAATTGTAATACTAAAGGTATCGAGGCGTATCGTGGCGTACTTTAGTCTTTTGTTGCGTAGTAGCTTAACGTAACGTAGAATACGGTAGCGTAGTATAAGGTTTGGAAGCCCGCTCCAGCGCAGCTTAGCAAAGCATGTCATAGCTACCGTGCCGTAGCATTACGTACCGTAGTCTAGCGTAGCCTAGCAACGAAGCGTAACATCCAGCAACGTAGCATGTCGTAGCGTACGCTGCCATAGCCCTACGGAATGTACGGTAACCTGGCCGTGTTACCGTCCGCTTAGAGGACCATCCGTCCAAAGCTCACTGCATAGTCAAAACGGAAATCGTACTGAAGCGTACATCGGAGCGTCCCGTAAGTCTCTTCAGCTTTGTTGTACGACACACTACTCTCGTCACTTCCTGTCACCACCCCTTTAAATTCCTCCCAGGGCCCGGTCTCATTTGAAAGGTGAAGGGGTCTGTGTGGGGCGCTGAATAGGGAGGATTGAATGTGATTAGCCGGTTGTGCAGGAAGGGGTTCTGTTTCTCTCGCTCTCTCTCTCACTCTCTCGCTCTCTCTCATCCTGTGTGTCGGTCTATCTGTAGAGCTTGAGAAGAAGAAGGAGGAGGCGGAGGAAGAGGCAGATGGCCCTCCCCCTCAAAGCTCCGAGCCACTCCACTGGACACAGCCCAACACCTGGGTCCCCCCTTTTGGATTGGCCGTCATTCTGTATCTCCACACATTCATTTATAGCTAGCTGGCCGGGGGACAGATAATCCTATTAACCCACCTGGCCGATATTGGGGGAGTTAGACAAAATGCCGATACGCAGCCAATTGACCCTTGACTGGCGTCCAACCGTTTTGAGGTGTCGAGCGGAACCGGGGATTTTGAAGTGAGTATAGCCAGGCAACGAGGGCTTTGGCAACCTTCCAAAGCCGATTCCGAAAGAGTACGGTATTTAGAAAATGTGCTATACCGCTTTTAAAGGGATCGCCAGGTCGGGAATTCCGTTTTGAGGTGTCGAGCGGAATCGAGCATTTTATAAGGACTAGTCAGGCAAAGAGGTTTTGGCAATTTTCCAAGGCTGATTACGGTATGAAAAGTGTATTTTAAATGGCTGCTAAGCGAGGAACCTTAGTTTAAAGGTCCTGGCAAGTCACGGGTCTTGTAAACCTGCCAAGCTGGATTTTTTAGGGGACTTGCAAGCCTGGAATTTAATTTTAAAGGTCCTGGCAAGGAAGCGCGGCTTTTGTAACCCTTCCAAGCTTAATGATGAAAATTGTATTTTTACAGCGATTGGCAAGCACGGGACTAGATTTTAAAGGCAAAACAAAACTATCCTTGGCAACTTTCCAAAGCCAATTACGGTAATCAGAAAATGCACCGTCTCACTTCAAAACGAACCGTTAAACCTGGAACGGAAACACATCCTTTTAAAGGCACTGGCAAGTCGCGACTACACGAGGCTACACATGACGGTGGCACTATTACGCTCCTAAAGTCACGCAAAAAATTTCTAAAGGGACTGCAAGCCATCGAATCATATCCTACTCAGCAAAAAAAAACCTATAACCCGTCCATATACCGTAATTCTCAGGCACAGATGCGCCAATCAAGATAGTGATCTCGTCCTGTATCTCCTGAGGGGGCATAATTTCCTCCAATTTCCTGCTGCTAACAGCTCTCCTGGGGGCGGTGAGTGAGAGAGAGAGAGAGAGAGAGAGAGAGAGAGAGAGAGAGAGAGAGGGAAGAGAGAGCGAGCGAACAAAACGGTGCGCCAGCTTGTGGGTCCTCCGCCGGGGGCCCAGGGAATGTGCCCTCCTCGGGCCATAAACCTTATCTGGGTGGGCCCCCCGTGTGTGTGTGTGTGTGGCCCCCTAATTGGGCCATCCTGGGGCCCGAATCTGGGGGCCCAATCTCGGGGCCGAATACGCCATATCTGGGGGCCTCCCGTGTGTGTCTGTGTGGATATGCAAATTTCTTGAGGAATGAGGAGGGATCTGGCGACAGATTGACGAAAGGATGCTAATTGCGGCGGCTCGAAGATGCTGTAGATGATCGTGAATTGAGACCGAGCTCTTCGAGGAGGTCAGATCATATTGTTGTCGAATTCATTTGTCGGCATTTTATTTTTCGCTATTTTAGAGCGATATTAGGGTAAAAATTAGACAACGCACAAGAACAAATGCGAGAGAGAGACAGAGGGAGAGAGATGCAGAGACCGACAGAGGGAGAGAGAGCGAGAGATAGAGAGAGTGAGAGAAATAAAGAGAGAGATAGATAGATAGATAGAGAGAGAGAGAGAGAGAGAGAGAGAGAGGCAGAAAGACAAAGCAGGAGCGAAGCGAAAACGGTCAAATTGCCGCTCCAGAGCCGATTTTCGCAAAACGTGCCTCGCCTCTACCTGCCTACCGTACTCCCTGCTCCACCCAGGTGTCCCCCCAGGGGAGGCGAGACATCCAGGTGAATGGGCCCGGATTGGCCCCTGGACCCTAAGGGGGGAGGAGGAGGTGGGCAGAAGGCCCAGGCAGGTCCCAGCCGATGGCTTATTCCCTCCACTGAGCTTATTGCCCCCCTCCGCGGCCAATTGTAAACAATCACAGCGCTGGTGGAGCAGAAGCTTGGAGAATTGTGGCTAGTCGGAGATTGAGGTGGGACACCTGGATTTAAGATGTTTACGAAAATATCAAAGATGGTGTAGAAATTAGTGGAGTCATTTAGCACAAAAATACATGGGATAAAAAATCGAAAAATTTAAAACTTAATTTGCAAAAATTTTTCAAATTTTTCAGTTTAATTTTTACAGTTATGTCGAGTTTGTGTTTCAGTAATCCATCGTAAATCTACATTCGAGATTTTCCAGCAGATTTTCCGCAACGCTACACGGCTTTTAACCCGCGACGCGACGCCCAGAGACACGCAACCCGGCACGTAACGCGTCACGCAACGCGGCACGCAACGCGACACGAAGCGAGATACACAACGTTACAAGCAACGCGAGATCTATGGGAAATCCGTAACCCTGCCTTCCTAGTTCCTTTAAAACACATCTACCAGCCCCTAAAATTTTCCCAATCAGGTGGACCTGTTGCATTTTCGCAGCGCGCGAGCGCGGGGCGCCAGGTGTGCGACACGGGCAGATATTTGTGGGTGGCAGAGGAAGAGGGAGTCGTTTTGTGGCTGGGCAAAAAGACAGACATACCGGGACACCCACCCATGCAGCTGTCAGTTTTCCGGGGGAGGATGAGGGGTGGGGAGGGCGAATTCTGAGGAGGATGAACTATATCTTGCTCTGGCGCTCCCCGCCCTCTCTCCCTCTCACTAACCTCATAAGTCAAAAAGTGAGGAAATGAGCGAGACAGTTGGGTGGTGGACCGCAGATTTGAATCTGCGTGGCCGGTAAGAGAGAAGAGAGAGAGAGAAAGAGAGATAGGGAGTTATTTGGAAGTGAATCTTAGACTAAGATGATTCCTGAAATAGAGATGCGGGTAGCGAGTAAGAAAGACAAAGAGAGAGCGAGGGCATACTAGCAGAAACCCCTGTGGAGCCAATCCAACCCCTTTAAAACGCCCAAACCCCATATTTGTGCAATTGGCCGCTAAGACGGGGTGGCCATGGGATGTTCGCGGAATTTTACGGGCGTATCTTCCGACCGTTTACAATCGGTGGGCCACCTGGTTGAGGGGGTGAGAGAGTCAGAAAAGGAGAGAGACATCAGAGATCCTCTCAATCCAACCCGCACATTCGCTTTTAATAACGTCGAATGAAGGGATGGGAGAAAGAGAGAGAGAGAGAGAGAGAGAGAGAGAGAGAGATACCTAACCACAGACAGACAGACACACATCGCATTACACCTTTAATGGGAACGTTCGAAGGGGAGGGTGAGGGCCTTTTTCAGAAAAAGGAAGGGGCCTTCGGAAGGGCCCGAAAGGTGTTCTTATGTCGATGGGATGGCCGCGTACTGCCCCCCCTCGCCCCCTACCACCCGCCTCTCTAACCACCAAATGGCCAATGGATGGGTGACCACCGGGGTGGAGGTACAGAGTAGTGACGCGTAGTACAAGGCATTTCTGTAGGTACGATTGGATAAAATTGGAACCCAAGGTGCTTCACTTGAGCTTCAGCCTCGGCTTAGGTTCAAGCTTAGGCTTAGGCTTAGATTTAGGCTTTGCTTGGGCTTAGCTTAGGTTTGGCTTAGGCTTAAGTTTGGCTTGGCCCTAGGCTTAGGCTTAGGCCTAGGCTGCACCATCCTACGATCTTCCCGACTTTTTGCTGGAGTGTATTACCAGCTAGGCTACCGTACCCCGGCGCACCTGGCCTGACCTTGGGAAGCGTGTCCTGCCCTTTTTCTGATGGCACTCCCGCACTTTCTCTCTCTCTCTTCTCTCTCTCTCTCTCTCTATCTCTCTCCCTCTCTCTCGCCCTCGGCTTCAGATCCGAAGAAATCGAGGGTGAGGCCGCGGGGGGAATTGGCAAAAAGCGAAACGACAAAGAAGATGAGGGGGCAGGTGGCGGTTGGGTCCGGAGGGGAAAGGAGGGACAGCCGTGTGCCCATAATCAGATCACATTCTGAGGTGGGGAGGGCAGGCTAGCAGTAATTTTTTGCGGAAATTTCCAGACATCACAAGTCCACGATATTTGACCGAAGAAATTCCGGAAAAATCGCGACTAGTTTGCCCGTAGTCAAAGTTTTTGCATAGGCTCTCTTCGCCTAACAAGGAGACGTTTTTTGGTGTGAATGGGGTTCTGAGTGGAAACCGGGCCTATTTTGTGCAGAATTTTGCGCTGATTCCGAATATGTTTTCCATTTCTGCTAAATAGCTCGATTTCAAAAGTTATAGCAATTTTAAGATCATTTTAGCCCAAATTTTCCCCTCTTTAGGGACCATTATATTGCTTTTCCCGGCTGTTTTTCCAAAAATAAATATCGTCACCGTATTCAGAAAAATTTTCTCTATCGAATGAGCTATTTAACTCAAAATTGTTGAAAATCGAAAAAATCGACGATACTTAAATGGTGAAAAACAGCCTATTTCTCACCCCTGTAAGCCATCGTGGATCGGCAGTAGCGCACTAATCAAATATACCATTCGAATCAGAAAAAAATTTTCTACAAGATAGGCTACTTAAACAAAATTAAAACGTTATAACAAAAAAAGTAGCACAGCATAGCATATGGCTACTCTGGGCCTAAAAATTATCTTAAAATAGCTATAACTTTTTAAATCGAGCTATTTAGCAAAATTGGAAAACAGCATCGGAATCAGCGCAAAATTCTGCACAGAATAGGCCTGGTTTCAACTTAAAACTCCATTCACACTAAAAACCGTCTCCTTGTAAGCCTAAGCCAAAGCCTAAGCCTAAGCCTAGACCAATGCCTGAGCCTAAGCCTAAGTCAAGCCTAGAAAGCACACTTCCGCTGAAAGCTACGGTAAACACCCATCGAACAGACCGTCATTTAGTGCATCCCGGAATGGGACTGTCGTTAGGAACATTCCGTACAAAGAGCCATTTCGCGACACTCCCAGGGTGGCCCTACCCCCCCCCCGAAAAGAAAAAGGAACGGCCCGCCCAATTAGGGCTCGAATGGGTCGCGCCGAGTGGGGGGAAAAGCTGAGAATGTGAAATCAAGGGCAGGAGTCGCCGAAATGAGGCCTTGTTCGTCTTGGGTATACAGAGAGAGAGAGAGAGAGAGAGAGAGAGCGAGAGAGATTGCGGAACACGCGATCCCACACACGAACACTCAATTGGCATACCGTATCCCTTGCCCTCCATTAAAATGCGCCCTTCGACCCGATCCAACTGGTCACTGCTTTGATTTGAGCGATATTGGGCTGGAAATGAGATAGATAAAGCTAGAGAGAGAAAGAGAGAGAGAGAGAGAGAGAGAGAGAGAGAGAGAGAGAGAGAGAGAGGGAGAGAGAGAGAGAGAGAGCAGAGGCGCTTTAGGTCGGAAAAATCTTTAAAGAACTGAAGGTAGCTAAAAATAAATTAGCATAACAAAAATACGCTACAATACTAACGCTACCCGGATTTCCTTAATACCCAGTCCCAGTCCTGTTATGGGAAGTAGCGAGCTGGAGCAGGAGAAGGAGGGCCAGCTGCCACTAATGTGCATTGAGGATCACAGGGGGGTGGAGGGGGTGTATGGAGGAGCGTTGCGTATGAATGAACCAACCGTGCCATTGGAGGAAGATCTTGCAAGGTGGAAGGTCTAAGGTCTATGTCTCTCTCTCTCTCTCTCTCTCTCTCTGTCTCTCTCTCTCACTCTCTCGCTCACTCTCTGTCCCTCACTCGGTAGCAAAGGAGCATGGAAAGCGATAAATTAGAAATGCAAGCACATCCCAGGGGCCCTCCTCCCCCTTTTGGCCTGTCTCCTATTCCGGCAAGAATACCGGGCCGCATCACTAAATGGATGCCCAGGTCCAGGAAACCAGGCTTATGGGGCAGGGGCGTACTTTAGAAAACGGCGCTCAGGAGCTGGCAGCCCAATTTGATGTCGTAATCGATTACAAGGATCGTTTATGCGATGAAAATTCGAGTTTTCTGTGCTGGCTTTACTTTGAAAAAATCTTTTTCTAATCCGGAAACCCGGGCTTTCTTTGGGGTGCTAAAATTTGCGTCGAAGCCACGCCCCTCATTTTTTAGCCAAACTCCCCCTTTCGCAACCCATCCACCCCAGCCCGGCTATTTAGAAAGGTGTGTGTGTGGTAATGAATTGTTGTCGTTGCGAGGTGGCCACGTTGCCAGGGGCCCTGAGGCGATCCTCAAAAACTGCAGAAAATCCTAAAATTTCGCTAGCAAAATAAAATACAATAATTTACTTTATTGAAAACTACACAATGCAAAAAATTCCGATCGTTCTGATGTCTTAAAACTCGGAAACGGTATGATAAGTGGAAAGTCGCAACGGGGGCCTAGGCGCATGACAGGCTTACTTAGGATTGTTAGCTTAGCATTGGCTTTGGCTTAGCTTATGCTTAGCTTAGGCTTACCTTAGGCTTAGCTTAGGACCAACCAAAGTTGGACCCAATCCCAAGTATTAGCGCACCCTATCCGCCCAACCAAGAAATGCCCATTCCACTCGTCGGCTCGATTCAAATGCGAGGAGAACACCTGATGGAATAATTGTGTTTGGCGTGGCGTAGAGGGGAATGGCCCCTGTCAGGTAGCACCAATTTTCCTGTCAATTCACTTTTGGAGGGGCCCACATCGGCTGGTGGAGGGCCCAGCACTGGGGGCCCCTTTGAAGCCCTGCCGACCTGAAGATTTGGGGCATTGGGAGGAGGAGATTCTGATGGATTATTGGGGGCGGGGGGGTGGAAGGGGTGTACACGGGGTTGGCGGGCTAGCGGGGGTTCCTTGGGAAATTTGGTTATAGGCACAATGCGGACTATTTTGTGCTATCTCTCTCTCTCTCGGAGAAAGAGAGTGAGAGAGAAAGCGAGAGCATGTCAGAGAGAGAGAGAGAGAGCATGTCGAGCGAAAACGAGGGAGAGAGATAGCAGGTGAGAGAGAAGGAGAGAGAGAGTGACTGAGTGAGCGAGTGAGAGAGAGCAAGAGAGAAAGAGAGAGCATCTCAGAGCGAGCGAGAGAGAGAACGAGCGAGAGAGATGGCAGGTGAGAGAGAAGCAGAGCGAGCGAGAGAGGGCCAGAGAAAGAGAGAGCATGTCAGAGAGAGAGGGGGAGAGAGAGAAGGGGGAAAGAACGATAGAGTGAGAGAGACAAACGATATCTTCATAAATAACCAGATCCTACCCAAGTTTTTGGGCACACCGGAAAACAATAAGCACATCGTGTACCTCTTTCCCGAGGGGGGTCTGTTAGTAGGTGAGGGGACAGGTGGACATTTGGGACTGGCAGAGGGGGGCCGAAGGAGGGATAATTGATAGGACAAGGTGGATTACAACCCATTCCACCCCATTCCTCTTGACAACCACATACAACACAACGGGCCGGCTCTCTCTGTCTTTGTCGGGACCCAGGTACAGGTGTCTCCCCACGAAGAGCCCGGGGGCACACCGGAAGGGCCAATCGGTGGAGGAGGAGCTGGGAGGGGAGCCAAAACTTTGGCGACGGCTTTAAAGGGACTAGGAAGTGGAAATTAGCATGTTCGTTAGATTCCGAAATAATTCCTGCTAGCCTGCCTAACCTAATAGCCGATGTCTCCGATATCCACATTGAGAATAGTTGGTGCTAGGTGCGATGCCCGTAGCAGGAGCTCCCCGTGTCGGGGAATTGGCTGCAGGGAAATCGGATTTCACCGTTGATTCCTCGGGGCCCTCGAATCAACCGGGTCTCCCCCTTCCTTGCCTTGCCCTCAAGCCATTGGCCACAGGCCCAACACGCATCCAACACCCGATTTCATTACCCATTCTCCCCCCATACGACGACGTTGGCCATCCTCACCTTGTCTCAGACAACATGCAGAGTAATCTAGCGAGTTGGGGCCGATTCCGAAATGGTCTCTGCTAACTCGTAAACGCGAAGAACTGCGAGCGCCAGCGGTGTAAAGATTGTGGAAAGGAAGAATAAAATATCTTCAAAATTTGCGGTCTCTCTCACTCTCCCTCTCTCGCTCTCTCTCTCTCTCTCTGTCTCGCTTTCTCTCTGCCCTTTCGAGGGCCAGAATTTTCTTAGACCTGTCATGCAAATGTAAAGTGCCTTTGTCCCCTCGATCGACACCTCTGGCCGGACAAATTGGCCCGCACCAAAATGGGCCCAGGTGTCCCATCTTGATTTGGCGGTACGTTCACAGTATCTCTGCGAAACTCATCGTTTTTGGCTGTCTCGACACCCAGAGTTTGCTAGGTCTCGACACCAAATTTCACCTTTCAATCCCTTTAAAGTGGGTCCGGCCCGAGATAGAGAGTGAGAGAGAGTGAGAGAGAGAGAGAGAGAGAGAGAGAGTGTCACCTCGACACCCGCCATTCAGATGCAAATCCAACAGCCTATGGCCACACCGCCAGATGTTGCTTTGTAGGGGGTGTCGAGAGCGAGGCTTTCTGGCTGTTTGCTGCCCTGTCCCAATCACTGTCTGTCGGCTACGCGGGTGGACTGTAAACGTTTTGTGGCCCACCAGGGGGGGTCTCACAGGTCTTCCCCGTAGGCCACCCGCCACCAATAACCCCGCGGGATGCCCCTAAATCAGAGCATCAGATGGGTCTCAGAACGTGCCGCTGACCGGGTAGGGTTTTAAAGGGACTGGGAAGACATGACGCTCAGTTTTTTGGTTATGGATTTTGCCGTATCGGCGACAGATCGGAGAGAGAAAAGCAGAGAGAGCGAGAGAGAGACAGAGAGAGAGAGAGAGAGAGGGCTGCATCACGTCGATAACTTAAGAATAAGGCAATCGGCATTCAAACCTGAGCAGAAAAACCCGCGCAACTTGTTGTCAAACGGAACATGGCCTTCAGGTCAAGCCCCCCATTGTTGAACTCTCGCCCTTCCACCCGTCAGCTTTTCCCTTCAGTGATAGATTGGGAGGGGGAAGGGCCGGGTATCTCTGCCGTCTCGAAAAAGCCTTCCGATTCTTGACTTTCCACTCGACTTCTTGAGGTGTGGCGGGGAAAGTATTTTCGCGGATTGATGACTGGAGAGGGTTACGGTGGGTCATGTTCTTGGGGGGTTAGGCTTACCCTAAGTCTAAGCCAAGCCTAAGCCAAGGCTACGCCAAGCCCAAATCGAGCCTAAGCCAAACCTAAGCCAAACCTAAACCACCTCTAAGCCTAAGCCAAGCCAACCCTAAGCCTAAACCAAGCCTAACCTAACCTAAGCCAAACCCAAGCCCAGCCTAAGCCAAGCCTAAGCCAAGTCTAAACTGAAGCCTAAGCTTAAACCTAAGCTGAGCCTAAGCCATGCCAAGTCTAAGCCTTCGCCTAATCCTAAGCCCAATCCTGCTCGAACCCCTGCCAGCTTGCCCAACCCCGAAACCTGCCCAGGAGACTCGTTCCGCCCGCCGAGGCTCGGGTTGCGATAAGCGCCAATGGGGGTTATGGGTAGCCGGGAGCTTGCAGCGCGGGTGTCCGGAGGTTGTGGTGGTGGGGCCCTAGATGGGCCCTCTATGGGGCCTATATGGGCCCCCGGAGGCTCGTTCCACCCGCCGCTTCCCGATGTTGTTGGGATAGGTGAGCGGCCAGGAGGCGGGGGATCGGTGGCTTGAGCCCAAAACTTTTTGGGGGCCCTAGAAAAGTTATGGTGTTTTTTACGAGGTGTCACGGTCCCTTTAAAACCTCCCAAAAAGCGCCTGGTATCGTTAATGTGCTGTATTGTTTTTAGAACCTTATAAGACCTCAAACAGGCTGAGAAACGTGTGTTTGAGCTCAAAAAAATCCCTGCTAGCCTGCCAATATCAGTCCCCGAATTCCTAAAGAATCACCGCTAGCCTGCCCCGCTCCAAAACACTACCATTAATGTGTCGGCTAGGTTTTGCAGCTTTGTCGAGGTGAAATGGAGATGTTGTACCGAGTAGAAGACCCTGGTTGAACATCTGGTATGGCCATTATCCCCCCACCACTCATCGCACTCTCTCTCGCACTCTCTCTCTCTCTCTCACTCTCTCGCCCATAACACGTGCTACCACCCACCGGGGCCGACTAATGGGAAATGAAAATTTATTCGTCGTGCATCACCCACCACACCCCCGACCGAGAAACACCTAAAAAGTGCAAGTGCACGGGGCAGGCAAAAAAACCAGGTCGGAAATACGGTAGCGCCGGTTACGGTAGAAATTCTCAGAGCTACATGCGTACCCATGAGATCGGTTGTGCCGAGGCGGGCTAGCAGCAATCTTTCAGGAATTTTTCGCAGGCACGGTTGCTTTGTGGCATCCGCACCACGAAGATCGCGAATTTCAGGTCGGAATTGTCGTTATTTTCTGGGAAAATGGGATGCGCTGAATTTTTGGTATAATTCCTCCAGGCGGTTTGTTGCATCTACCGAGTGCCGGTCTTTTTCTGAAATGGGAAAACGCCAAAATCCCGACAGTCATAATCCCGACAGGCAAAAATCGAAGCCAAAATCCCGACATGCTAAGGCAAAATTTGCGTCAAATTTTGCAGTCAAATTTGCGTCAAGTAGATGTCGGGATCCTGGCTGTCGGGATTTTCGTTGTCGGTATTTTTAGAGCCGGGATGTTGGCCGTCGGGATTATGGATGCCGGAATTTTGATTGTTTTCACGTAGCTGCCCGTATTTTGGCTGTCCGGATTCTGGCTGTCGGGGTTTTGAAAAACGGGATCTTAGTTGTCGGTATTTTTGGTGCCGTGGTTCTGGCCTGTCGGTATTTTCGCCGTCGTGGGTCCGGGGCTAGGGCTAGACCTGAACTACCGGGGTTTCTTTCAAAACGTCGAAATACATAATGTCGAAATTTACGTAAGCTAATTTTCTCGGAAAACCCCCGAATGCCATGTAAAAAAATGTCGACATTCTGAATTTCGGCATCATGAAATGTCGACATTCTGAAAATTCAACCATCTGAGATTTCGACATTATGAGTTTCGTCATTAGGCTAGCGAATCAAACCACCGTATCCAGTTGACGTTTTCCACTGACTTGCCGATACCGATAAGGTGCGGTAGCGGTTCGCGGGTCAAAGAAGAAGGCCTCAGCTGGGTTTCTGGTCAAAGGGGGGCTCTCGTCGGGATTATATGACAGAAGAAGAAGGGATAGGCCCTAGGGATTGACACCTCAACCCCCCCCCCCTCATGCATATGGAGTGGCCCAGGCGGTGTGGCTTTTATGAGAGCCTTATCCCCCCTGGCTAAGAAAGGGGTGCACTGTGTTTGTTGTCTCCCGTACTCCCCCCTTGAAAAGCCCATAATCAGAGACGCGGGATGGGACCAGCCAGCCAGGGGAAGCCGTTGTCGGGCCACCTGGGCCCCCCTGGGATAACCCGATTACGGTCGACCTTCAAAGGGCCCAGCCCTCCCTCCCCGGAGGGATAAGATGGCTACTGTCCTTAGCGTGGATATTGGCGAATAAGATATCGGGAACATGTCCCGCAAAGGGACCAACTAAATAACTAAATTCGCCGGAGAAATCGGTATTGTACTGCTAGCGGGGGGAAGTACATAAAAATGTCCAAAAAAGCTCAAAATTTCCGAAATATTGAAATTTTTCTGAAGTGTTTTATAACTTTCTAGCGATCAGAAATGACTAAAAACACTATACAGGGTGCGTCAAAAAAAAAGAACGAAGTTTGCACTGAAATATCTCCTGAACGGAAACGAATCGGACCATGGTTACCTTGCCAGAATGCTTAAATATGCTGGGCATGAAGAAATAACACCAGTTGTTTTTTAAGATTTTTGACGACCAGTGGGTCGTTAAAAAGTTTTGAACATTTTTGAAAAAGTAAAAAACTTTGGAGCGATAAAGTATGGAACTTTTGATGAGTTAGCGGGACTTCAAGGGTATCAAAATGAAGCTCTTGGAATGTGCTATCAAACCAGTGGTAAAGGAGTTTGATCGGTTTAACTAGCCGTCAATAGGAGCCCTTGGAAAAAACGGACTTTTTGAAGAAAAAGTTCCAGATCAAAATTTTCTTACCATCCGATCTTTCTGATAATTTGCAACTAGCAATATATAAATAACGACTAACTTTTGGCATCAAGATTTTCAAAATCCCGATCAAAAATATTTTTGGCAGCCTGCCAAGTCGGTCGAAACTGCAAGTTTTACTTTAATATAGTTAAAATGGTAGCATGATTAGCTTTGGCAAACAGCATTAAATTTAATCAACACAAAAAGTTATGAGGGCGATAGGCTTTTTATGGTCAACTCGGAATCGCCCATTCCCGAAAAGGCCGTTTTTTCCAAGGGCTCCTATTGACGGTTAGTTAAACCTATCAAAATTCTTTACCACTGGTTTGATAGCGCATTCCAAGAGCTTCATTTTGATACCCTTGAAGTCCCGCTAACTCATCAAAAGTTCCATACTTTATCGCTCCAAAGTTTTTTACTTTTTCAAAAATGTTCAAAACTTTTTAACGACCCACTGGTCGTCAAAAATCTTAAAAAACAACTTGTGTTATTTCTTCATGCCCAGCATATTTAAGCATTCTGGCAAGGTAACCATGGTCCGATTCGTTTCCGTTCAGGAGATATTTCAGTGCAAACTTCGTTCTTTTTTTTTGACGCACCCTGTAGTAAATTTCTACACAAATAGGTTATGCTTACTGTCATAATGTCGAAATTTCAAAATACCGAAATTTCATAATACCGTAATTTAGTAGTATCGAAATTTCGAAATGTCTAATTTGCAAAATGTCGAAAATGCACAATACCGAAAATTCGTAATAACGACGTTTCGGAGTGTCGACCCTTCCTTATATCGAAATTTTTTCATAGAATTTTCGTTTTTCCGCCACTTTGTACATATAAATTTCGACATTTTTAAAGATGCGTTGTTTGGTCAAAAATCTACGTAAATGTTCCAAACTATCGAAATTTTCTAAAACTTTTTTTTCCATATTTTTAAATTTTATTAAAAAATATACCATAACTTGTGCTTCCCCAGTCATCTCTGCTAGCCTGCCCTTCGCTAGCTGTCCATTGCAAATCCCAATGAAATGTCAGATCAAACCCATTTATTCCACCCCAACAAAACCCAAATTTCCACTGCGCTCCGCTCCTATTTCCGTTTCTTGACGTCATCGACTTGCATGTCTCCATCATCATCAAAATAGCCAAAGTCGATCTTGTCCTGGGCGGCCATCGCGTATCTAAAAAAACAGTACGATATACACCAAATCTCACTTTGGTGTTTTCTCTTCGTAGACCGCCCCGAAGATCGGGTCCGCCACGTGATCTTCACCGAATTGGGGGAAGATGAAGCTGAAAATTCGTTTAAAGTGAAAGGGACGGGAAGTTAAGAGTCATTTTCCTACCGCTGAAAACTCACGTATTCGCCTGCTCCTTCTGGCCGCTAAAGTCGAAGAGCTGATCCTCGAGGTCGGGGTCCTGGTCGCTGAAGTACCACTGCTAAATTGTGACCCAACTACCGTAACCTAAGTACCTGCACAGACTTGGCGGCCAGCAGGGTCAGCAGGTAGAAGACGAGGAAGGGGATCACTTGTTGGAGGCTGGAATGGGGAGACTAGGAGAGATCGTGGGAGATCGGGGTCACAGTTACCGTATTCTTATAGTTAACTTAGGTTGCTGTTCGTAGCCCTAGCTAAGCTAAGCCTAAGCTAAGCCTAAGCTAAGCCTAAGCTAAGCCTAAGCTAAGCCTAAGCTAAGCCTAAGCTAAGCCTAAGCTAAGCCTAGCTAAGCCTAAGCTAAGCCTAAGCTAAGCCTAAGCTAAGCCTAAGCTAAGCCTGCTAAGCCTAAGCTAAGCCTAAGCTAAGCCTAAGCTTGCCCAAGCTAAGCCTGCCGCTAAGCCTGCTAAGCCTGCTAGCCGCTAAGCCTAGCTAAGCCTGCTGCCTAAGCCTAAGCTAGCTAAGCCTAAGCTAAGCCTGCTAAGCCTGCTAAGCCTGCTAAGCCTAAGCTAAGCCCTGCTAAGCCTAAGCTGCCTGCTAAGCCTGCTAAGCCTAGCTAGCCTGCTAAGCCTAAGCTAAGCCTAAGCTAAGCCTAAGCTAAGCCTAAGCTAAGCCTAAGCTAAGCCTAAGCTAAGCCTAAGCTAAGCCTAAGCTAAGCCAAGTCTAAGCTAAGTCTAAGCTAAGCTGAGGAGGCGAGCCGATGGGATTTTCCATAATTCACCGATCCTACCGTACCCCAACAACGCCCTATCTTGACCGTAGATGACCTCTCCACCCCGCTAACAGCTTGTGCGATTCGAGCCATATGCCCTGGTCAGCACACGCCTGGGATAAGGCGTAATCGATGTTAATCGGATGGCCCTCCCCGGGAAACATGATCTCCATCCCCCCCTCTCCCTCCAATAGGCCCCAATTAATTACACGGGCAAACAGGGAGGAGGCATGCACCACGGCGAACACTATTCGCCACAAATTGCCCAATATTCTGGGGAGGGCCTCAAATGGTGGTGTTCGGAGGGTGTCAAATGGAATCCGGGGACCAGAATATATATAAAAGAGCCAAAAAGTAAAAAATCAGCGCCGGCGGGAGTCGAACCCGGGTAGTTTGTCTGGTAGGCGAGAAGTTTACCAATACACCAAAGGGGCGAGGCGCGATTTTCCCAAAGTATCTCTGCTAGGCTGCCGAGGGCCCAGCCTTAAACTGTGGTGTTCCGGGGTGTCGAATGGAATCCGGGGACCAGAAATTATATAAGAGAGCGATTAGCCAAAAAGCAAAAAAATCGGCACTGACGGGAGTCGAACCCGGGTCGTGTGCCTGTTAGGCGAGAGCTTTGCCAATACACCAAGAAGCCCGCCTTCCAAAATCCCTTTTTAACTTTTTAAACGGTTTTCCCTATCTATTTTGCTTGTGCTTTCACTAATTCACTGAATTTCTTTCCCATGAAAACAAAAATTATCTAAAATTTCAAAACGCCTACAATGGCCAAAAAGCCACATCATTCAGGCAACAGGCGGGCTCGCCCCGGAAATGGCAGCAGGATGAAGTCGAGCCGCACAGGTAGACGTTGGGCTGAAAGTTTTAAAGGTGTTGGGAAGTGCCAGAATCTACATTTTCTATCAACTGGGCCTAGACGGTCAAGAGGAGCTGTAAAAAGCTAGGCTGACGCTGCTATGACGACGACTATCGACGCTTTTCACGGTGTTTTTTTCGTAATAATCTGGTCGACGACAGGGTCGATTCTACCGCTTTCCAGTCCCTTTAAATCAAGAATCAAAAGCAAGGAGTTCGAAAGTTCGAACTATCAACCCCAAAAATATCAACCTGATAGGGTGGTAGAGATTTGTTGTGATAGCACACAATTTTATCATCTGCCAAGACGTTCCCATAAAACCCGAAAGCTAGAAGAAGCCAAAACATGTCGATTTCGGAATTTTAGAGCCTAAATTTGGGGCCTATCCGGCCCGGAATTTCCGGCCGCTATGGCTACCCGGGGATTCCGTCGCTAGTCCGGGGCCTGGAAACCGCAAAAAAGGCACAAAACTCTGCAAAAACCCATTTTAATGTTTTCGGATTTCCCAGCGTTATTATTTCTAGCTTCCGATTGGCTTGGAAATTAATGTTTTTTTTGCTGAAATATTTCATGTCAATGTTATAATTTAATTGATATAGATTTGCGCTAGTCTTCAGTTTGCAGTTTTGCAGTTTTTAATTTTCCGCTGGGGTTTCACGTTAACTTTCGCAAAGTTGCGGAAAAGAGATGTTTTCTCTCCTAGAAATGGTTTGAAATTGTCCATTGATTCTCTTCAGTCGGTCGAAACTAATTTTTGACTAATTTAAACGATCTTCGAATTGTAAGCTGGCAAAACCTATTTTACCCCCCAGCCGGCAGTTCCCAAATATTTTTAGCGATAACTTTTTTATTTTACATTAATTTGGGCTGCAATTAAAGCTCTTCGCGTTTTTGATGCTCTATCGAATGGCGAGGCGAAAATCCCGATGCGGAAATGCCGACAAATTTTGGGTTCCGGGGCGGTTAGCGTCGTAGCCTTTAAAGGGCTGCCGACGGCATGTCCCCTCAACAATTGGCAAGTAGCCAACAGGGGAGAGGCGCGCCAGGGGAGGCGCAGAGACAATTTCTTTTCCGCGCGTAATCGATTGACTATGCCGTCGGCATCCCTTTAAGCTATTTTCCATGCAATTCGCGTCAAATTAATGATGTCTCGATTTGGAATTTGTGTCCAAATTTGATAAGCCTTCAATATTCGAACGAACTATAGGAGGGACCACTTGAATTATGAATTGAGCCGCAGGGGGGGCAGCTGTGGATGTCTCAAGGAAATGGGGAAGACTCGAGGCGAGCGGCGCGGCTCATTTGAATATTTATGTTCTAATAGATGGACGGGAGAATAAGACAAGGGGGCTACACGTGTGGATTATGCACGGCACGCAACATTGCAAATTGGGGCGGAGGGGTATACCTTCAAAAATAGGTAATTAACCAGATTTAAAGGGGCCAGGAAGTCGGTGCTTGGGACTTTGCGCAAATGGCCTATGCTAGCCTGCCACCGCTGGATGATAATGGTTAGGAAAATGGGCTTGGCTTAGGCTTAGGTTTGGCTTTGCGTTAGGGTTAGGCTTATGTTTAGGCTTAGGCTTAGGCTTATAGAGCTTATAGATTTTCGCAGCCATTAGGCTTCGACTTAGCTTCGATTTTGGCTTTGGTTAAGCTTAGGATGAGCTTACAACTGAGGTTAGCTTAGCTTAGTCTTAGCCCTGAACTTATATCTGGCTTAGATTTAACTTAAGCATAGTTTTAACGGGTACCGTACCACCCTTCCCAACCCATAAATTCTGCCCTCCCCGGTCTCCAGTGCCCACTTTCCAGCTATAATTCATCGACGGCAGGTCGTCAGCCCCGACCACCCCCCGCTCCGGTACTTTGTCACTTTTTAGGAAACTGTGCTGGTGGTTCAGCTTCTTCTCGGTCTCTCTCTCTCTCTCGCTCTCTCGCCCACCCTCTCGCATTACCATCCTGACACCACCACCAAGGTGCCATATGGGAGCACACATTTCCGGGATGCTCCACCTGACACCTGAAGCCAAAACCACCGGGGGTCATTAAATAAGGTTAATCCGTGAACCCGGTAAGCGATACCGCCCCCCCCCCCAACGGATTAGCGCAATATTTAGGAACTCTGGGCGATTCCGGTGCTACAGTAAATCCTGGGCTACCGTAATACATCGGAAAAACACACTCATCGGACTACCGTAGTCCTTTCCTACCCTGACCCATCAAGAAATCTGTTATTTTCCTACAGTATGATCCAATTTTTACTGCCAAATTGATCCAGGGCGAGCTAGCAGTGACCTTTTAGGAAATCAGGAATTTACAGGTGCCTGTTCTGCTACAGTAGCCTGAGCTTACCGTAACCAGGCCTCCATTCAAATTTTATAAAAAGTTCGTTCTACAACTCCTACAGCACAATTGCCACTTGAGCGGAGGGCAAGCTAGCAGTGATTTTTTGGGAATTTTCTACGTTCGGCTGACTACCGTGACCTATCTCTACAGTAATCCATCAGCCACCCGCTATTCCTTTAACGTATGAGTTAATTTTTACTATTATATCGATCAAGGGCATGCTAGCAGTGATTTTTTAGGAAGTTTTTAGGGTCAGCTTGGTACCGTAGCCCTTGGCTACGATAATACCAAAAAAAACCGCTAATTCATAACGTATGACCTAATTTTTGACTGTTTTCTCTCCATAGGGCAGGCTAGCAGAGGTTTTTTAGGAATTCACAGGCCCGCCAGCTACCGTACTCCCGCAACGTCCACTTGTCAAGTACAAAAGTGGGCCCACTCGCCCCCAGAGGGACCCCATAACTCATCAAGGGCCCAAAGGAGTCTCTCTCTCTCGCTCTCTCTCTCTCTCTCTCTCACTCTCCAGCCCACCGGCTCTTCACTTTTTTATAGTATGCCCCAGGGGGACACCGGATGGGTGGAGGGCATCGCCCAATTAAGGTGAGGGGAGGCTTAGAGCTCTGGAGAAAGAGGGAAGACAGAGGACCAGATGTGCTCCCCTTGACCTGTACTCATCCTGGGACCAGACGGGGGAGGGGATGTCCCTGGATACTATTACGTCTTGAGCTGCCCCCCACATAACGGCTTATCGCTACGCGACAAATTGTAAACAAATACTCGTGAAGCGGATGGAGCGGACAGATGCCCCCCACAGATCTCCGATGGTATACAAATTACGCCAGGGGGATGGGGTAAATAATAGGGGGAAGGTATGCAAAATATCTTAAAACTCTACTACAGTAGCGAACTCGGATAAAATATCTTCTGCATTACCGAGGGGAACTAATTTTTAGGTCCAAAAATTCCTATTAACGGAATCGTAATGTGCTCAATGGTGTTTTTAGACAAAAATTTAGCAATATTTCAAGTGGGAAGCTACTTTAAAAGTCTTAAAAATCACCAAAAATCCGAAATTTTTGCATAAAAGTCGCCATTTGTGATCGAAATTCGGCATTTTTTTATTTTTTCATAGCAATTTGAAAAGTTTTGAGGTACGGAATCGCAAAAAAGAACATTTGAGTACCATTCCCCCTATTTATGTTCAAAAATTGGAAAATTGGAGACAAAAGAGAAAAGTTCCACTGAAATATGTCGAGATTTTGGCTTGTCGGTATTTTGGCTAGCTGGATCGTGGCTTGTCGGGATTTTGGGCTCTCTGGGTTTTGCGTATTCGTATAGCTTGTCGAAATTTTTGCCTGTCGTGATTTTTGGTTGTCGGTATTTCAGTTGTGCTGTTTTTTTGGCTGTCGGTATTTTGACTATCGAGATTTTAGCTGACGGGACGCTGGAATTCGCTGCACCCCTAGGCTTGACCCATCCAGCCCTACTGATTCCATCACCGGAAACGAACGTAATACCCCTCGAATCCCATCGAAAATCGCTCGTTACAGGGCCCCCCCCCCAAGGAGCCCTCACCAATCGGCTTATGGCCCAGATTGAGCGGCCCTGGGCTCTACCCTAGCCCCGGGTAATCGAGTTGAAGCCGTAGAAGTGAGAAGCGCGCGCCGGAATTTCCCCCGGGAGGCTTCACCTAGCCGGAGGAAGGCGCGGTGTGGTTGCTGACCCCAGCAGCTTCAGGCTCTTCGGCTCCCAATTCATTCGCACCTTCCCCCTGGGGACATGTAACGAAGCGACAGCTTCTTCCCCACCCCAACCCCGGCTAACCCAACAACCACTGCCCACCACCCAACATCACCCACCAAGCAGCTTGAATAGAAAGAAAATCGGGGGTTGGCAAAATATGCTGCCACGCGGGACGGAACCCGACACTAAAATTGGATAGCCAGATATCGCCAATGCAAATGCAGACAGCCATAATACCGACAATCGAAATCCCGACATCTCAATCGCAACAGCCATATCC
Source organism: Mesorhabditis spiculigera (assembly GCA_958295435.1). NCBI lineage: Eukaryota > Metazoa > Nematoda > Chromadorea > Rhabditida > Rhabditidae > Mesorhabditis > Mesorhabditis spiculigera. The sequence goes on along the minus strand of CATQJA010002701.1, from coordinate 926,842 downwards.
CGACAGCCATAATACCGACATTCAAACCGACATCCCGGATCCAGCTATCCCAAATCCTCAAAATTCCGACAGGGGTTGGATGTGAGGGGCTGGCATGGATAGCTGCCGCGAGAGAGGCATTCCGCGTGCTTCGGTAGCTCAATAGGGAGGCATCGGACTCGAAGCCGTAGGATGGGGTTCGACCCCCGCCCGGAGCACTTGTTTTGCGGATTGGACCCGGAGCTAGGCCATGGCCATGGGACCCCAGAATTCCCAACTCAAGGTCCAGACGTCCGAAATATCGACAAACAAAATCCCGACAGCCAGAATACCGGCACTCGAAATCCCGACAACCTAAAGCTCGACGCATCCAAAATTTCTCAAGGGTCGCTACCGTTCAACAATTTACGACGATACTTGGTCAAAATCTCAAGCTCAATAAAATGAGCGATTTCACGTCGCAAAATAAACCAACAATACTAAAGAATTTAAAAACAAAAATGAAAAATTAGTGAAATCCGCTTTAAAATCAGCCATTTTCGATATAAAAATTATTTTCTTTTTAAAATCCTACATTCGTTCTTCGGAAAAGGTGACCAGCATGCAAAAAGTGCAGGAATCCATAGATATGAGCAAGCGGAGCCAGGGTTAAAGCCGCGATGCGGTTTTTGGTGCCTGCTTAGGTCCTTAAAACCAAACGTTAGTCGCGTTCATTCCTTCATTTCACGGCCAAGTTCTGCTTTCGGCATCCGTAAAGACCCCGGCTTCACTACGGTATCCCGGGGGAGAGCCATCCAGCCACATCCCCCCCCACCCCAACCCGTCAACCTTCACATCCGGCGAACCCATTTTGAATGGGTCAGAGAAGGTGGTCCCGAGTGTATCATATCCCCCTCCCCCCCCCCACCCTTCAAGAGATATACACGCCACGGCCAACTGGTGCCCGGCAACAACACAAAACGAAACGCCATGCGGCCCATAAATCTTACCGGAAGCGGCTCCCCGGCCGGAGCTTCTCCCCCTCCCCCCCGCTGCTTGTCTAATCACGAGCTTCCCCGTTGGCAATTCGGGTTTATGAACGGGCAGGGAAGGGCCCTCTAGGGACCCGGCATGGCGGTCCCCTTTTATCCGGGGGGCCCGCGCATCCCATCCCCCACCGGGCCAAAGGTGCTCGGTGCTCGGGCCGAAGGTGCTCTGGGGACCTGCCCGTTGCTAAATGATGCCCTACACGGCGGTTTTTTTGAAAGGGACTAGCTGAAACGGTAGCCTAAATGAATTCGGTCGATATGCAGAAAATTTCCGTCTTCGAAATGTAAAATTTTGTGCTTTTTCCTAGGATCCAATTTTTCAAATACCGGAAGTGCTTCTAAACTGTCCTTTCCTCAACGTACAATTTTAGAAAGCTTTAAGAAAAAAGAAGGAAGAAATATCGATTTTTCGAGCAAAAATGGCCGAATTTGGCCAAAATTTTGATTGCTTTTAGAAAGTTTTTAAATCGTTTTAGAGCGTTTTTCTGACTAAGATCTAGTCTAATTTACCAAAAACATTAATAAAATACTTTCTATTACGTTACTACAAGATATTTCTTGACTTGTACAAAAAAATCCGGTTTTTTTAAGCTTAGCTTAGCTTATGCCTCCCTTTAACGTTTGCCATTTTCAGGGCAGGATATGTGAAGCGGGCTTCATCTTAGAGCTGGGCAAGATAAGCGGAGCCTCTCGTAATTTTATGTACAACCCCGTGAAGCTTCTAGCCGCATTTCGGCGATCCTGGAAGAATACCCGTATCTGTCACCAGCTTCTAACTCCCCTAAATCCTCCCCACCCCAAGACCGGCCCCCTGAAAGGACTCCCTAATCAGCCACCACCCTTCTTTTTACGGGGCCTCCAGGGGGGTACGGTAGTGAAGCCAGGAAGATCGCGTGCGACGGCACCTCAGAGACCCCTGCCGGCTTCCGGCGGCCCGGATGCGACGGGTCGGCTCATTTGGGCGGTTTGTATTGCCGGACGTAGCTGTGGCTTCTCCCCCCTTCTCCGGTTCTCAAGCCGGGGGCTCGTTTGCGTGCCGATTCAGCCAGGCAACTGACTTCCGCAGGGATCGGTGGCCCCCGGTCGAGAGTGGGAGGCTCGATCAACAGCCGAATATCCTTGGGGCCCAAATTAGGTCGACGAGAGTGCGACGGCTTCAAGATGTTGAGGAGGGGTCGGCTGGAAAATGTAGGGCGCAGTTATATCAAGCGGGGAAGGTACAGGAACGGACAAAAGTAACCACCCCCATTTTTCCGACCTTCTACGCCGATTTCCTGAAAATCCCTGGCTGGAAAATATTTAATTGACAACATACTAGATGTAAAATTGCATGCTGCTTCCGAATTCGAAACACGGAAAGCGCGAAAATTTAATTTTTAGGGTGAAAACCGTGATTACTTTTTACCCCAAAACACGGTCAAAAACTAACTTTTTGTGTGAGGTTTTCAAGGTTGTGTGATATTCGGAATCTCCGATGTCAAATTAGCCGGAATGAGTGTTTTCCGGATTTTATTGGGTGTCTAGATACCATTTCCGGAAATCGAGCAGTTAGCCTTCAACGGGCCTTTAAAAGCGGTTTTCGGCGTATTTCAATAGCGGATCCAGAATCTACAGGGTCGATTACATCAGGAATAGTGTGTTTCCAATGCGAAGGAAACAAAATTATTTTTCTAGAAGCATTTGTTTAGAAAGCGCAACCGCGGAAAGTCAGTCTGTGGAAAGGAGGGCTCGAAACAGGTCAAAAACGATTTTTCGCAGAGTCCTCTTGTATCACATCGGAAAGAGCACTCTCGAATGTGTAAGAAAACATTTTACATAGTAAAAACGGGACTGTTCTATTTGGCCGGCGGCAAAAATCTACGCCCCAACAAAACCGCAGGGGGGGGGGTTTCGGTATTTTCGTTAGTGTTTCGGGGTATCATAGCATCGAAAAATAAAGGGTTTACTTTTAGCCCAAATTAACGAAATAGAAAAAGTTCTGGCAAAATCAAAGATACCTATGAAAATGGGGGTTAAAACATAAGTTTTCCATATTTTCGGATTTTTTGTGAGAGAGCTGATTTTCGCGATTCAAATGATAAATAAAATTAGGTCGCCATCGGCCCCGGTTGCTACAATACAGATTTCGGAACTTATTACATCGCAAGCGTTCTACAAAAAAGATTTATAGTGCGATACCGCGGTATTGAAGCATTTGAACGTCATAAAATCTGCTATTTGCTACCGTATCATGCACATATCTTGCACAACTTGATTCAACTAAATACGCCGGGAGACTACAAAAGGGTACAGATTTAAAAGGAACAGGCGGATGGAGCCAAGATGGAGAGATCTGGAGACAAAAAAGGCAAAAGGTAGATGGAAAGAGAGAGGCCGAGGGGGAAAAAGCCCGCGAATTTTGTGTTAGGGGGGCCGCAGATGGACGGCAGATAGGAACCAATTGACCTCATGGCATCCTCATTACCTCATTATTATCGCTGCTCCCATACCATCCAGCCAATGTTCTATTGGTCAAGACGATTCATCGTGATCAGCTCCGTTTTCGCCCTATTTTTCAAAGTATTTTCAAGCATCATCCAGTGTCAACATGTAAGCAAATTCCCAATTTTATCGGAATAAACTCTCCGTCTAAGAAACTGGCCTGATCTAAAAGGGGTTTAAAGCTTACAAGCTCGCAAATTTGCGCCTTTTTAACGGGACAGCCTTGAATCACAACCGATTACGACGTTATTTCAGTATCCGGCGCCGTGTCACGACCGAATAATCTGCAACTATCAAAAAGAACCTGTAAGTGATTTTTGCGGTTTTCGATGACATTTCCGGAAATTGGCCCCGACACTCCCTCACCCCAAGAATTTGTTTGCGAAAGAATCCACAAATCTGAATCCGGGCAAATTAGGTTGTCGAAATTCTCCACCCGAGAACTACACTGCCGAAAATCCCGTAGTACAACGTTCGTGCTTGGTTTTAACTTTTCAGAAAAACAATAATCAATACGTTTGTAACGAATAGGGTTTTTTACCGACCCAAATCGTATCAAAAAACCACTCGTCTTTTTTCAAAGTGTTTTTGAAATTATGACTTGGTCGGCAGAGAATATTCGCCAAACAAAACGTTGCGAAAAGGCTAATTGACAATACTGTCCTTTTTGCAGTTCGACTCTTGCGCAGGCCTTCTCTGGTATTGGTCGATCCTACTGTATGGCTTTGGCGGCGTTCTGATATGTACGGTATCGCGGGAATGGAAAAATAAACATGGGCAAAATCTACGTACTTAGTTTTAGAATTAATGGTACACAGGATAAACTTTCCACCGTTTGTTCTTAGTTCCTAGACAGCGCTTAAATCTTGTGTTGCTGTAACTATTTTATAATGCATGATTTTTCGTTGGAATTTAAAGTCATAGTATATTTTTTCGATGCTCTATCGATTGGGGTATCGAAAATGTCGAAAAACTAGCGAAAGTATCAAAAACTAGCCTTTTAACCCGTTTTTTAGAGTTTATTTTTGGTTTTCTATAACTAATTTATATGACGATATTTTTAGCTGCCATAAAAACTCTTATTAGTATATTTTTCGATGTTCTACGGAATAACGTTCAAAAAAACCTGAAAAAATGGAAAAATATCGAAAACTTTAGGACCCTCGGGCCGGGGGTGGGGGGTAAAGTAAACCGTAGCCTCTATCGAGAGCAGAAAAACACAATTACCTAAAATCAAAACATGATCACCATAATCATAATTGACGATAGTGGATTGCAGTGGTCTGGATAAACATGAGCTTTACCGCAGAGGAAAAAGACAGTATTGGGCGCTGCTGGGAGATGATGTGCAGTCAAATCGTTGAACAGGCTCGTACCAATTGGCTCAAGATTACGTGTGGTGTTTGCTTTTTCCTATTCTTTCTCTCGATACATATGCAGTTCATTAACGCGCGTTGATCGTGATTTTATTGGAAATAAACTGTACAGAAAAGTATATTGCTCGTTCAGCCCTTGATGGATTAACATTCGGTATATTGAAATATATAATTCGTGTGTGTAAGCGTCTCTTTCTCGCTCTCTCTCGCTCGTTTTCTCTTTTTCTCTCTCTCTCGCTACTAGTTCAATATATAGAGAATGGTCACCCAACGAAGTGACGAGGCGACACAAAACGGTAGGAAATTAAATGTAAACAGTATTACGTATTCAGGATGCCCCCGTCAACCCATTGACGATCCCCAGACACCTTTTCTGATAGCAGCGATGATGAGAGCATTCGCCTGATTGTCAGCCTAATCAAAGGAATCGTTCGCTAAGAGAACTCCTGGCGGAAACGAGAGAAAAGATGCGAGATACTCAGGTATTTGAGCATAGATTTTCGTACAGAGCAGGATTTATCGTGGTTGAAGTCACTCCTAATCCTTGCCATTTCATTACAGAATCGATTCGAAGCACAGAGTCGTGACCTCGAAGATATGAAGAGGAAAATGGCACTATCCGCTCATTTTTTGGTACCGCGGGTAGGTAAAAGTGTTGAATGGTGGATGTTGAATGGTGAATTGGCTGTTGCTTCTCTCACTCTCACTCTCTCTCTCTCTCTCTCTCACTTTTCATTCTGGATTCCAGAAACGCCCGACATGTGATCTAATGGAGAATTTGGACTTCTCGGTGTGCTTCACCTGGCTAGGCGTCGTGTCGTCCTTCATTATCGTAGAATGGCGCGACCATTTCAGGAGCGAGACGGTATCTCCTTTTCATTCCCAAATTATCTTTGCGAGATGGCAACCGCATCCCCTCACGCTCGCTTTCCAGTGTTCAACACCCTGCCTTCACCGTCTTTCGGCGCTGCTCCTCCATCTCTCGGCGTGGCTCTACTAGCTTCAGGTAGACGCTTACTAGCTGAGATGACAGAGAATTTTCTGTTATCCAGGGTGCTTCTACCGCAAGCTTAGTCCCGCGGAGCAGGAACAGCTTTGTGAGACCTGTCAATTGTTTACCAACTGTCTATGGAGGCAACTTCGAACGTACAGCCCGTATTTAGCACTGACGGTGACTGGATACCTAATTTATTGGTGCCTGTAGTCAACGGTATTCTAAATTACCGCTACACCATAATTTTTATGAAAATAAAGCCAACTTTAACAAGACGTCGCCCGCACTGTGATTTCTTTTCTCTGGAAGGAAGCAGCGTAATTTTAAACTAAATCATCTGGGGTAGTGCACACTCCAGAGAATTGCGGTGTGGTAGGCCCCGTCGGTTTATTTCAGTATCCGGCGCCGTGTCACGACCGAATAATCTGCAACTATCAAAAAAGAACCTGTAAAGTGTTTTTTGCGGTTTTCGATGACATTTCCGGAAATTGGCCTCTGACACTCCCTCACCCCAAGAATTTGTTTGCGAAAGAATCCACAAATCTGAATCCGGGCAAATTAGGTTGTCGAAATTCTCCACCCGAGAACTACACTGCCGAAAATCCCGTAGCACAACGTTCGTGCTTGGTTTTAACTTTTCAGAAAAACAATAATCAATACGTTTGTAACGAATAGGGTTTTTCACCGACCCAAATCGTATCAAAAACCACTCGTCTTTTTTCAAAGTGTTTTTGAAATTATGACTTGTTCGGCAGAGAATATTCGCTAAACAAAACGTTGCGAAAAGGCTAATTGACAATACTGTCCTTTTGCAGTTCGACTCATGCGCAGGCCTTCTCTGGTATTGGACGATCCTACTGTATGGCTTTGGCGGTGTTCTGATATGTACGGTATCGCGGGAATGGAAAAATAAACATGGGCAAAATCTACGTACTTAGTTTTAGAATTAATGGTACACAGGATAAACTTTCCACCGTTTGTTCTTAGTTCCCTAGACAGCGCTTAAATCTTGTGTTGCTGTAACTATTTTATAATGCATGATTTTTCGTTGGAATTTAAAGTCATAGTATATTTTTTCGATGCTCTATCGATTGGGGTATCGAAAATGTCGAAAAACTAGCGAAAGTATCAAAAACTAGCCTTTTAACCCGTTTTTTAGAGTTTATTTTTGGTTTTCTATAACTAATTTATATGACGATATTTTTAGCTGCCATAAAAACTCTTATTAGTATATTTTTTCGATGTTCTACGGAATAACGTTCAAAAAAACCTGAAAAAATGGAAAAATATCGAAAACTTTAGGACCCTCGGGCCGGGGGTGGGGGTAAAGTAAACCGTAGCCTCTATCGAGAGCAGAAAAACACAATTACCTAAAATCAAAACATGATCACCATAATCATAATTGACGATAGTGGATTGCAGTGGTCTGGATAAACATGAGCTTTACCGCAGAGGAAAAAGACAGTATTGGGCGCTGCTGGGAGATGATGTGCAGTCAAATCGTTGAACAGGCTCGTACCAATTGGCTCAAGATTACGTGTGGTGTTTGCTTTTTCCTATTCTTTCTCTCGATACATATGCAGTTCATTAACGCGCGTTGATCGTGATTTTATTGGAAATAAACTGTACAGAAAAGTATATTGCTCGTTCAGCCCTTGATGGATTAACATTCGGTATATTGAAATATATAATTCGTGTGTGTAAGCGTCTCTTTCTCGCTCTCTCTCGCTCGTTTTCTCTTTTTCTCTCTCTCTCGCTACTAGTTCAATATATAGAGAATGGTCACCCAACGAAGTGACGAGGCGACACAAAACGGTAGGAAATTAAATGTAAACAGTATTACGTATTCAGGATGCCCCCGTCAACCCATTGACGATCCCCAGACACCTTTTTCTGATAGCAGCGATGATGAGAGGCATTCGCCTGATTGTCAGCCTAATCAAAGGAATCGTTCGCTAAGAGAACTCCTGGCGGAAACGAGAGAAAAGATGCGAGATACTCAGGTATTTGAGCATAGATTTTCGTACAGAGCAGGATTTATCGTGGTTGAAGTCACTCCTAATCCTTGCCATTTCATTACAGAATCGATTCGAAGCACAGAGTCGTGACCTCGAAGATATGAAGAGGAAAATGGCACTATCCGCTCATTTTTTGGTACCGCGGGTAGGTAAAAGTGTTGAATGGTGGATGTTGAATGGTGAATTGGCTGTTGCTTCTCTCACTCTCACTCTCTCACTCTCTCTCTCTCTCACTTTTTCATTCTGGATTCCAGAAACGCCCGACATGTGATCTAATGGAGAATTTGGACTTCTCGGTGTGCTTCACCTGGCTAGGCGTCGTGTCGTCCTTCATTATCGTAGAATGGCGCGACCATTTCAGGAGCGAGACGGTATCTCCTTTTCATTCCCAAATTATCTTTGCGAGATGGCAACCGCATCCCCTCACGCTCGCTTTCCAGTGTTCAACACCCTGCCTTCACCGTCTTTCGGCGCTGCTCCTCCATCTCTCGGCGTGGCTCCTACTAGCTTCAGGTAGACGCTTACTAGCTGAGATGACAGAGAATTTTCTGTTATCCAGGGTGCTTCTACCGCAAGCTTAGTCCCGCGGAGCAGGAACAGCTTTGTGAGACCTGTCAATTGTTTACCAACTGTCTATGGAGGCAACTTCGAACGTACAGCCCGTATTTAGCACTGACGGTGACTGGATACCTAATTTATTGGTGCCTGTAGTCAACGGTATTCTAAATTACCGCTACACCATAATTTTTATGAAAATAAAGCCAACTTTAACAAGACGTCGCCCGCACTGTGATTTCTTTTCTCTGGAAGGGAAGCAGCGTAATTTTAAACTAAATCATCTGGGGTAGTGCACACCCAGAGAATTGCGGTGTGGTAGGCCCCGTCGGTTACGTTGAGCACCTTCTTCTCCGAAGCGCAAATGTTTCATATCTATGTACATGGTAAAATCGGTGCTCCTTACGGCTGCGCAGTCATTCCCGACCGATTCGCCACGGTTTCCCAATCGGCAATCAACAGCAGATAGCCTCCGTCTAAGCTCGCTGCGACCTCATGTTGGATCGGCTGGAAGCCTAGGACAATAAAACGGCTTCAATGTTCAAAAATTCTATTCACAATATCCATTTATTACTGCACCGGATCGACAAAAGCAACATAAAAACTGTAGGATAGAAAATTAAATGCTGAAAAATCGTCAGTTCCCGCTGCTGGCCATCGACCGATTGCCGCTTGCTCGATGAATCTGGAAAAAAACACTGTAACAATCAAAAATATAATAGCCTTACTTCTCCAAATGTTCGCCCCTTGGTGCGGATCATCATTTTCAATCTTGCGGGATCGTCATCCTCCAGTCGGCAGATTGCCACCATCGCGTCAACGAGGGGCCTGGCCATAAACTCCTTGTACGCCTGGAAAGAGAAAAATAAGCTTCGACCCGTGAAAGCCTAAAATCATAGGGTAATCGAAAATATTCTATTTTTGGTTCTTTAGTATTTCCAGCTTTTTACTCACCTAGACGTAAAATACTAAATAGACGAGATTTTTCGACAAAAAATACCCATTTGCGCCGGATTCGACGTATTCTAGAAACATTTACCACTTGAAATAGCTTTTATAAATACCACTCTACAAATACTTGTTATTACATTATCAATCATATCTAACCATAGAAAAAGTTCGGGTTTTTCATATTTTGACCCCCTTTTAATCTAGATTTAAATTACCTCTGGCTGCGTGGTCTGTACTTCTTTCGTGACGGTTGGCCGGGTGGGTGGCGATCCCCGTGGAGCCTTGTGGGGCAACTCATCAAAAAACGGCTGTGAGCATGAAGGTGCTAAAGCCGGTAACAACATGTAAAACGCCAAAAACCTGTCGTATCCAGGGCTACTTGGCTTCGCATCGGGCCCGTCGATGTTTTCATCAGTTTCCGAGGTGTCCCGTCGTTTGGTGAGGTATTCGAGATCTAGAGAATAATTGTTAGGAAGTTTTAGGCAAGCCTACCGTTCTATTCCCACAAGCCTTAACCGTGTTGACAGCGGAGGACGGGCCCGTGTTTTGAAAGGCTTGATATGTCGTCGGTCTTGCCATTGCCACGACCTAAAGAAACACAAGATGCTCCAATAATGTCCGCCCACCTTTCTCGTGTTGACGGGAGGCGTGCCCACAAAAGTCGTTGTGTTCAGCCTTGATCTATCATTCTAAACCAAAAATAGACCCTTGCTGGAATCTTCACCGTTTCAATGCAGAAGGATTGCGAAGACATTGTCACGTCCACCCTCGTTTCGTTGAAGCGCAGTTCCTGGAAACGCTGAACCGACAGGAATGATAAAAAATACATTGATAGTGTTGTTCAAGTTCTGCATTTTCGTCTCGTAGAATCTACGTTGTTCCGCCAGCGCCTCTTCCTTTTCTTTCTCCTTCGCTCGCAGCTTGTCCGCCAGGATCCCGCAATTCTTTTCCACCTAAACAGTAGTGTAAAAAACACCAAGATCAAGTACCTTTTGCCTGTCGCGTTTCTCAGTCTCCAGTCGATTCGTCAATAACAGGACATTCGTGTCGGTTTTCGGGTTTGGTGTAGGCTGGGCTCGTCGCCTCGGGGTCTCCGGTTTTGCTGCTTGGGTGCACAAGACTTGAGTTTCTAAACAAGGCTTTACCATGACCGAAAAAACCAATAAACTTACGCATGTATATTGAAGGGCCCGGCTGGAGGTCATCATCTTCAAAAGAGTCATATCCGTCAGTCTCCATTTTTACAGGTACCATCGGAGCAGCAGAATGGTGTCGGGTTATCGCCCGACCCGACATGCCTAAAAGAAGAATTTTCGTGTTGTAAATCATGACCGTAAGACGTAAATAGTTTGGAAAAGTTTACTAAAATGCTTTAGCCTTTTGCGGCGTACAGTATATCATTGTTGCAAGGACGCTTTTTTCGCAAACTCGAAATAAAAATTCATTTTATTAAAAAGCACACGTTGTTGCACTCGAAATGTATGAAAAGGCAAGATCAGGGATATCACAGCTCAATGTGGTCATCATTATGCAAGGGGGCCCGAGAGCAAATAAAGAATCTCAATGGTAGACTAGGGTTGGTGAGGGGAAATCCGTGGGTTGCGAAAGCTTTCAAAGGTGAAAAATAATAAAAAAAAACCATTAAAAAGATGAGCGTCCTAAAAACACAGTAGCAATACGATATCAGGTCATGTGGCTGGGATAGGTACAGAAAATCAGGCAGCGCCTGGCGGGGGTTGATCTGCTTGAGCGATGCGTTCAAGTCGTCCTTCGTTTGAGAGTTCGTTACGGAAATAGTCGATCGTCTTCTTCAGCCCGTCGTGCATGGAGACCTAAAAGGGATTGTTGGTGGGCGATTTTTGAAACTGAGTTTGCTCAAAATTACGTTTGGTTCTTTCCCATTATCGGGACGGGGGATTTCGGGGGGAGATCCCTCGATTTTTCGACGAAAAACGGCAGGTTTTTGCAAAAAAAAACACTCTTTTCTAGAAAATTCGCCCTCCACCGATAATGCGAAAGAACCTTACTTTTTTCAAAAGACCTATTTCCGAAAGGCGTAGTTTCGAAAATCAAAATTTCGGAAAATGTCTATCGAAAAGTGCTTTTGGAAGAAGTTTATCCAGAAAACTATTTTCGAACGTGTGCATCCCAATCATATTGCTTATCTTTGATGTTCTATGATCTATATCTAGCGATCTATGATAAGTGCACTTTTTCAGCTGGAATTCAACGCCCAAACCTTTGGTTTCCAGCCGAGCAATTTGAGTGCACGATCGATGTCGGGGCGCCGTTGATGCGGATCATCGGGTTGAGCCGGCATATTGACGATCATACTGTCGCTGGCTAAACACGGAACCATATTTCCGAAAAGACCCACTCACCAACGAGATCTCGAATGATTTCGGCGAATCGCTGGATCGAATGCTCCTCGGGATTGCCGATATTCACCGGTATTGCCGTGTTGCTGTTCATTAAAGCTATCAGCCCCTCGACGAGATCGGATACGTATTGGAAAGAGCGCGTCTGGCTGCCATCGCCGTAGATCTGTAACGCAAAAAGTTGTAAGATAAATGTTAACAAAAAGAGCAACAAAGACAGGGAAACAAAGACATACAGTGATCGGCTGTTTCTGCAAAGATTGGATGATAAAGTTGCTGACGACTCTGCCATCATCCATGTGCATTCGTGGGCCAAACGTGTTGAAGATGCGGGCAATTCGGATGGAGACATTCTCCTAAAACCAGATTTTTCAAAAGGATATATTTTTACCTGTTTGTTATAAGCAACCATCAGGCTCTCGGCAACACGTTTGCCCTCGTCGTAACATGAACGGGGCCCAATCGTGTTGACGTGGCCCCAGTACTCTTCCGGCTGGGGGTGCACCTAAAAATGAAAATAAAAACACAAGTATGTCCTAACCTCGGGATCACCATAAACTTCGGACGTTGACGCGAGAAGCATCCTGGCTTTCACGCGCCTGCAAAAACATGATTTGGATCAAGGAAAAACTAACTTCGCCAGCCCGAGCATATTAATTGTGCCGATGGTGTTCGTTTTGATCGTTTTCACAGGATTGTACATGTAGTGTGGCGGAGAAGCCGGTGAGGCGAGATGATAGATTTGGTCAACTAAATCACGGTTTCCTTTTGAAATCTAGCTCCACCTTCAACAAAATACGGGTTGACCACGTCATGATGAACCAGCTCGAAGTTTGGATGTCCAATCCAGTGCTCAATATTGCGCTTGCGTCCGGTGAAATAGTTGTCGAGTGCAATCACCTAAAGGATATGATGTTAGGTGCTCTCGCAATATCTGAGCGGGGAATCTAATTTTCCTATGGAATACGTAGTAAAGGGGTAATACAGGGTGTCCCAAAAAAAAGACCCCCCCCCAAAAATTTGAGCCAGAGGGCACCTACAGAGCTGAAACTTTGCACCGAGGTAGCGAAGCCAATTTCCCATGTATATGGAAAGTTTGAGTCATATCGGCCGACGGGTTTTAAAGTTATAGCAAAAATACTTTTCATTTTTAATTTAATATGGGGATTTTCGCAATTTGCATCAAAAATATGCGTTATTCTTGAATTTACGAGCCGATTTTGCATAAATTTTGCCAAAAAATCCATTCTCTTGCTGGAGCATGGCGCGAACGATTGCGTATGAAGAGTAAAAAGAGTGTAAAAACAACTGTTTTATCGATCCAAACCACGCCTTATTGTGCATTTTGGCAATCTGCTTCGCGCTAGCCCCGAAACAGAGTTCGATGAGCTTCTAATTGGTGCTTAAGTTTAGATTTGGGCTTGGGTTTAAGTCAGTCCAAAGTCTAAGCGAAGTTCAGGCGCTGAACGATAGTTTCAACCAATGTATCTTGTACTCAGCGGTCTTGCTGATCTTTTTCGCGCTGCACGAGCAATCGTTTTTCAAAAGCTCCAGCAAGCGAATGGAATTTTTGGGCAAAATTTATGCAAAATCCGCTCGTAAATTCAAGAATAACGCATATTTTTGATGCAAATTGCGAAAATCCCCATATTAAATTAAAAATGAAAAGTATTTTCGCTATAACTTTAAAACCCTTCAGCCGATAGGGCTGAAACTTTTCCATATACATGGGAAATTGGCTTCGCTACCTCTGTGCAAATTTTCAGCTCTGTAGGTGTCCTCTGGCTCAAATTTTTGGGGGGGTCTTTTTTTTGGGACACCCTGTATATGCTGAGATTTCCCTCAAAAAATCTCTACCTTTGAAGTAATACTAGGAAAAAAGAGCATGGAAACATAATACTTTGACCGCGAAAAAATTGGATACAAAGGAAGAAGTTTGTTGCGCTTCCGATATTGCCAAAACACCGAACTTTAAAAATAGGAGAAGTCCTAGAACCCAATATCAATTTCCGAGAACAAAAAGTGTTTACCTCATGACCATCAGCCATCAATTTGTCGACGAGGTGAGAACCGACAAATCCACAGCCGCCCGTTATCAGGATCCTTCGTCGCGACCTCTCATCTCGAAAGCGCACTGGCGGGAATGTTTTGGACGCGTTCCTGTCAACAATTTTAGACGCTCAAATTGCAAATGCTAACCCGCTGGCCCTCTGAGCGATAAGCAGTGCATTTAATTGGGCAAGCTGGGCCTCCAACGCTTCGATTCTTGCCGGGATGCCTTCATTTTGGTCTTGGAGCTCCCTAGAAAATAGATTTACTTCCATAAGCCGTCTCACTGTAACCGTGGATCCAGCTTTTCGACGCGTTTCTGGCCTCTTTCGTCAGGTGGGCTGTCATCAAGCACCGGCGCATTTTGGTTGTCTCTAAAATGGAACAATTTTTAGGGTTTTAGGCGAAACCTCTCGTCCGGATAATTGTTCTCAATGTCTTCTAGAGGTTGGTTATCGCCGGCATGACCGAGGGCCTGGCGTTTGGCGGATCCACTGTCTGCTACTTGTAGAGTGAGGGCTGAAAATGAATATTATTGGAAGTCGCGTAATAAAACGGTTTTGGTCGTATTCAACGTAGAGAAAAGGGAATTAGAGAATGTCACACGGTTTTCGGTAGCATGTTCAAAATTTCAAAGCAAAAAACAACGACAATAATCAACACCAGGTTCCTTACACCCTGTAGTAATTTAATGTAAAAGAGCATACCTTAGAGGCGAAAAGAGCTGTTTTAGAGTCTAAATACTTACAACGATGCCCGGAAAAAGACGATAACGCCGCCAGGTTTTTTCTAATTGTCATATCAAAAGCGAACCCACATAAAATGACGAGCGACGCGACGAGCATCACAACAAAAAAGAAGGTGCGCTGGCGTGCCAGCATGCGTCGGCGTAGATTCAGCAGACAACGCGGCAAATCGGGCATCGACGATCAACGGCGGTGCATCTCCCCGATCTAGCTACGCCCATCCACCTGGAAAAAGATGTTTCTGCTGCGACCGCCGCTCCATGTGGTCTGAACAACGAAAGGACACGAATCCAGTGGGGAACATCGCGATAAGAGTATAGCCACTTGGGGACAATGAGGAGGGATGGAGAGTCCGTGGGGGGCACACGCCATTGCACTACAAACAACGCCCCGACTGCCGCGAAATGTTGGTCCGAGCCAGCCCGAGGCCAACAAAAAGTGAAGGGACAGCCACGGCACGAGACGAGCGAGTCCATTATAAAGCGGACGGTGCGATGAAAGTGAGGCGTCTCTGAAGAATGGATACCAAAACAAAACACATCAAAACCGGAAACCATTCCGGCCTCATTCGGGAAAATCAAAAAATCAAAAAAAGACAGACAGCTTTTGAGAACGGGGAATGGCTATTCCGATCTTTTGATCGCTTTACACTATCCGGCGCTCAAAATAGGGGAACAGAAGCAGATAGTGTGAAATTGAAAAAAGACTATAAGAATTTAGGGTTCTTTCGCATTATCGGGGGGGGGGGGCGGGGGTTATCAGGGGGAAACCAACTTTTTTTCTTGGTATTCTATCTCTGTAATACAATGAGAAGAAGTCCTTCTAAGCTGTTTTTACTATAGCTCTGAACAAAAGCTCTACAGATGTTAGTCAAAATAAGGAAAATATAGTTTTTGACAAAAATTGCAAATCTGCCATAGCCGAAAACTCTGCCCCCCCCCCCGTTAACGCAAAAGTACCAGATTTACATAATTTTAAGAAAGAGGAAAGAGGTAGACAGCTAGTAACGCGGAGGAAGGGGTGTTACCATGGCTTTCGGCGCTCGGCAAACAACCCCGGAAAAGAATAAAAAAATTTACATCCTCGAAAACCCAAGCAAAAGGTTCTGGAAGTCAGTCAGTCTCGGCAAGATGAAGACAAGCAGTGCCCTGTAAGTAACCAAATCTACGCTTTACAAACCTTCCAGATGCCACTTCATCAAGAACAACCTGCTCCTCGTCTCGACCTTCGCAGCGGTCCTTCTCGGGATCAGCGCCGGCCTGCTCGTCAAAGAATTTTTCACGCCTAATGCCGAGGTGAGGGGTCAATAGTCCGAAAGTATTATTGGGTATTTGTAGGCGATTCGGTTGATCAGCTTCCCGGGCGAGATGCTGCTCCAGATGTTCAAGATGATTGTCGTGCCGCTGCTCACCGTCGCACTGATCGTCGGTGAGGCATATTTGTGAAAACTGGACATGAGAGCTAGGTGTCGGAAGTATGGATCGAGACGAGATGGGCCATATCGGAGGGACGGCGGTGGCAGTTTTTGGCGGAACGACCATTGCATCGGTGTTGGTGGGTGAACGTTGGGTTCTGGACTGTTAGCGGGGGGGGGGGGGAAGCCCCGCCGATACCTGATATCCAAAATCTTGCAACATAGAAACGGTTAATGATTTTCATGAACTTTTAGACATAAAGCGAATGATTTATACAATTATCTCTGCGATTTCAGATCGGTCTCTTGATAATGATTGCCGTTCATCCGGGCGATCAACACTCGGGCCTTTTGGCGGACCCAAATCTGAATAACTATGACGGGGGCCATCCGATCGACCCGTGGGACTCGATCCTCGACTTGATCAGGTTAGTCGATGTGGTGCTTTCTCAATATCGGAGGTTTCGCAGCGGGTTTTGGCGCCATGATGCCGATATTTAAAATATCGAAATTCGACATTCAAAGCAGCTATTAGTAGACGGTTTACCGGTGTCTTACAAATAATACTAACCGTTCAGAAACGCTTTCACGGACAACATCGTCGACTCGGCCAGCCGACTGCAGGCTACTGTCAAAAATAGTACGCCTTCTACCGCCCCATTACTTTTCTTTAGAAGCGGGCCGCGGAAAGGAGATGACAAAATATTGGGTGAAGGTTGAGGACGGGAATCGGACCCGTTTCGAGGAGCGCGAGATGCTGACCGATGTGCCGGGCACTGAATTGAAGAAGACGGTCGTGAAGAAGGATGGCAGTAATGTGTTAGGTAAGGCTTAAACAAACTTGATTGATTCTGACAATTCAGGACTGGTCACCTTTGCCCTGACGCTAGGGATTATCATGTCTTCTATGGGTGAAGAAGCTGAGCCGCTGATGAAGCCTCTGCGGGTTCTTGACAAGGCAGTAGCTACCGTGGTAAGCATTTGGATGCCTAGATAATACTTCTAAAAAGGTGACGCTCATCGTGTGGTACTCCCCGATCGCCATCGTGTTCCTGATCGCCGGCCAGCTGATCCAAGTCGATGACCTCGGGCGAACATTCAAGCAGATGGGTGGGGGGCTTATTGAGGCTTCTTCTTCGGCTTCCACTTGATTTAAACAACCTCAAAAACTTTAGGCTACTATCTCGGCATTGCCACGATGTGCCAAATCTTGGTGTTCGTCCTCCAAAACACGCTCTTCATGGTGCTCACCGGGACCAATCCGTTCAAGCTGGTCCATAGCCAGCTCAAGGCTATCGCCATCGCGTTTGCGACTGCTTCCAGGTAACTCGAGCTAAATTATTTGGTTCTTTCGCATTATCGGGGGGGGCGGCATCTGGGGATTAAAATACTTCTAACGCATAACTAGACCTATAGTATGATGCTAAAGAAAAGCGCTTTTTAGCACCGGCACAATCCCGGTGAACATGGAATGCATCGAGAAGAATATGGGCGTCAACAAACAGATTTCCCAAGTCATCATACCTGTTGGGGCGACGATCAACATGGTATAATCTTAATGTTCGAAGTGACCTTTCGCTTAGAACGGGACCGCGATGCATATTGCCGTCTCTTGCATGTTCATCGCCCAGCTAAATGGAATGACCCTTGGCTTCTCCCAATGGATCATGATTGCGTAGGTCAAAAGGGGATCCCATGACGCCTTTGCAGGGTCACATCGCCACTGGCTGCCCTCGGCGCCGCTGGAATTCCGGCGGTATCTTTGGTGACGATGACCATCGTGCTAACTGCCATCGATGTGCCGCTTGCCGGCATCAGCGTCGTCATCCCCATCGACTGGATATTGTTGGTGGCTAGAACGGAAACGACAGCTTCGCGTGTAGCCGGAGGAGAACCTAATTTTTTGTCCAAGTCATACCTAGTAACTGAATATGAAGTATTTTATTAGTTTTCCAGTCAAATAAGACCACATTTCAACCCGAAAAACTATCTAAAAACTTAAAACAATTTTAAAGTAGGAAATTTCGCCAAAAATGGCCATCGTTTGTCGAAAAATCAATTTTTTGGTGTTTTTTTAATCATATTTTGTTAATTATTTAGCTTTAGGAATAGTAAAAAAACGTTTAGAAAACTCCTTCTTGTTTTTGTATTGGAAAAATTGCAAAAAGAACCACAATCTGTTCATAGAGATCGCTTCCGGACCGTGAACAACACCTACGGCGATGCGATGGTGGCATGTCTGATTCAACACTACTTTGGTATCTTGTAATCCAAAAAGCGCAAACTCTTTCAGGCAAAAAGTTGGCCGAGGGCGATTCGGAACGCCAGCTTGAGTAGGGAAATTTGCTCCATCCGCTAAAGCATGTTTTAGAAGCCAATCCCAGGATAGGGATTCCACAAAGTCGGCCCCGGCCACTCCGACGCACACGACGCGCGAAGTGGTCAGCCATGATACGCAGTCGCACAAATCGCAAGATCACCACGGGGACACCCCTCCAAGGCCGGTAAGGTTACATACGTTATTTTACACGTTACATACTTTTGTGGTTCGAATGTTTGGTCAAATTTGTAAAGTTTGAGCAGCCCTATAAAGTATTTTTGAGGGCATTACAACGGACTAAGCTTCGCACTCTGTAGTTTAGCGTACTAAAACATTTAATCTGGAACCAACTTTTTAGTTAGAATTCAATTTTTGTATTATAAGTAGCGGAAGTGTTTGTAGACGGTTTTTTACTATTCTTCAATGTGAAAACTTCTCTTTTCTGAAAAAAAGAGAAATTTTTTCTGAAAACGTACGGAAAATACCGGGTTTTCAACCAAAATTTGAAAATGTTCGGCGTTTTAAGATAGTTTTATCTGAAACATAGTTAAATGTTACTAAAAACGATTAAAAACTTAAATTCAATCAAATACCAAAAATACCTTAAATATGAATTCGCTTTAGGAAACCCCACGAAGCCTTCATAAGCCAGCGAAGAACCTCACCGAGTACCTGTGGGCTAAATCCGCCGCAATCACACCTCACCACCGTTTAGGAACAACATGAATCAGGAGTGAGCTGTGCGGAAATGACAACACCGGCAATCGACCACTCGAATATCCATCGTCTGACAATTCTACAAAACCACCTGAACACGCAAACTACCTCGTACAGCAATAAACGCTTTTTTTCTATTCGACCCTCGTTTTGCTTCGACTTTTATGTGGCTTTATTTGTGATTTACGGCCTAGAAAATTATTTTTTATAATGTTTTGGCTTTTCCTGCCCCATATGAGGCAGGAAAAGCGAAGCTGACTTCGAATGGCTTCGCTTTACTGACCCGAAAATTTCTGGCCACCCTTTGCATACTAATTTAAAATGCTGAACTCTAAATGATTCATCGATCTCGTCGCCGGAAACGCCCCATGATTTCCAAACATCCCTCAAATATCAAGAAAATCCCAGCCGGTATGCATCATTCTCTATCCGCGCCTCTGCTGCGACTCTCTAAAATCGTCTGTTCCTGAAAAATGTCAATGGATTCGGGCCCTGTGCAAGCCGACGCCTTGTCGGACGCCGAATACTCCGTGTACACGCAGGCCCGGAGCACGATCACCGTCACCCAGGCCGAGCTCTTCTCCGTCTACGAGTTGGCCCCCACCGAGGCGATGGTCAGCATGGAAAGTCTCGCCAAAGGTATGATAACGGCTTAAGTGCAGTTTACCCCACCCCCCCCCCCCGCAGCCGGCACCCACCCACCGTATCTCGGCTCCCTGTTCATCTACAGGTGTGTGAAGTATACCAAAATACTCGCCAGAGCAAGACGAACATTTTGGTAGACTTTACACACCTGTAGATGAACAGGGAGCCGAGATACAAAAGTTGGGTGCCGGCTGGGGGGGGGGGCGGCGGGGGCTAAACTGCACTCTAACCTAATATTCGACTTTTGCAGGGTTTTTGGACGAGGCCGTCGACTGTTCCTTCTACGACCCGCCCCGCAGCGAGACCAACGTCAGCATGCTCGAGTCGCTCGATGGTACGTGAAACTGAAACTTCCAACTGGAAATTCTGATTATTTTAGCCGACCTGGAGACGGCCCTCGACAACTCCGTCTACGAGGTGTTGCCCAGCGAGACGGCCGTCAGCATGGACAAGTATGCCCTCAACGCCTATGCCACCAACCCGAGTAAGTTTTATGCATCGTCAAGTTTACGTACAGTCAAATCTCACTTCCAGGCGACTGCGACACTTTGAGTGACCACGGCGACTGGTCCTTCTACGAGATGCCCGACTCGGAGGCGCTCGTTGAAAGTAAGGAGTTGCGTCTCGTCTTGATACCTAAAGAAGAAAAAAATCTTGTTCTGAAATCGTTGTAGTGAGCGCCGCTGTCCCCACCGCCACGGAGGGGTACTCCATCTGGGTGTGCAGCTCGGAGACTGAGATCGACATGCGTGGCCGTTACACCCCCGTGCCGCTCAGCATCAAAGCTAAAGGTAGCTCAGCTTCTTGTTTCCGGAAAACGCACCTGCTCTAGGCAAGAACAAGAAGGGCCTCTATGTGAACAAGGCCTGAGCCTCCTTCAATCCCTGACGTCCACCCTGCCCGCTCCACGCCGATCGCCGCCGATTTACTCACTTAAAACTTTAATAAATCTTTTTGATGTGTGTGCCACGCTTTGAATCGGATTCGTGTTGACAACATTTATCGGATAGTTTCGGGGAAATATTGCACGAACAGTCTCGTTGCCTGGCCCCTGGTCTCTGCCTGGTCTCGCCGTGTAATTGAGCTTCATCAGATGGAGATGTCTGACTTCGATTCTGACGCTCGGCTATCGGTTTTCGGTGCTCTAAAAGGTCGGTAAGGACGGGCGGGTTTCTAGCCCTCGGACGTAACGAGTCACGAACGCGTCACACCACTTTACACCGCGTAATTGATTTCACAAACCCAGTTATTTGCGACAAATAATCTTGTAAAGGCTATTCTAACGCTAGAAACAAAAGAAATATAGTTGTAAAACAGATTTGGACGTGAAAGGGGCATAACTCTGCCTGTTTCGAGCAGATTGACAGTTTCGCTGGTTCATCACACACGACTAACTAGTAATGTAAAGTAATCCCCATAACAATAATGCTTCAATCACGAGTTCACTTTATCACTGCCGTTATAAATAAGTGTTACGCAAGGCCAGACACTTTGTTGATTGCACCTCTACAAAACCAGCCGAGCTTCGTCGAGATAATTTAAAATTGAGGATGAAACCTAATGATGTAACGTTCGAGCATGCGTGAAACGCTGGTGATGATATGGGCATTGTAAAGCGCTTGTTTGGTTTTGCTTTTTACCGCTACCATTGCTCCTTCAAGTTTGGGCCATCTTAGCCACTGGCGTTGAAAAATAATAGCCCGAAACTGGCAATTTTGGGCTACGGTAGCGGATCCACGTTTAAGTGGCGGGGCACCGTTTAGCGAACAGTACAATCACTTGGCTAGTAAAGTGATACTCCAATGTAGTTTTCTATTAGTTATTTCACTTTTTATGGATAATAATAATTGATCAACAAAAAAAAATAATCAGACAAGCACACGCCTTACGTTTTTTTGCTCGCGCTTCTTGCCGATTTTTTGTTCGATTGCTTGCTGAAACGCATTTAGTCAAGGGTTTGTCTCACGGAGTGAAATGAATAGCGAGGATTTTCCTATGATAGTGAATATTTCAGGCAGTATAATGTCGGAAGTAGAAGAGTACGCTTGTCCAGCGATGTTCTGTCGCTATAGTACCCCATGGTCAACCACTCTGAAACGATATGTACATTCCCAGCACCCTGGCATCACTTACCCGGCGTCCCCGGCGCATTTGAAGGAATTTGCGTGCCAAGAATGCGACAAACGCTACGGCACGCAGAAACATCTCCGAGAACATCAGATATTAAAGCATGCAGCAAAGCCGGAGCTAGTTAAAAGTTTGATGGCCCCAAGGGCGTCAAAAAATTTTGCCGATCGGCCACCCCCGATCGGCGTAAAAACGAGTATTCTGGGGTAGTTTGATGCGCTGAGTTCGAATTTGCCACTCTTAGACTACAAAAATTTAATTTTAGACTACAAACTACAAAAAGTCGAAAATCTCCAAAACACGCCAAAAACACCTCTCCGGGGTGGTTTTTTGCGCTGAATCCGAATATAACAATGCCGCAACGCGTAAACCCCTATATTTGATCATTTCATGACTTGTAAGCCACATTTGGGACAAGTCGGAGTGCTGTGAAGCGGTCCCAGGCTTACAACCAGTCATAATAACGACAGCGAAAGTAGTCAACGGGTACCGCCTAGCAAGGTCCAAAACAGCGAAGCCCCGTGGCTGGTCCAAACTAGCATTCATGTTTGAGCATAAAAGTGAAATTCATTTCAGAAATCGGCTTTTATAGCGAGCTGCAATAAAATTATACCCGCGGGACCCGATGGCATAATCACATTAACCGTGATAGGCTTGCGGATTCACAGCATTTAAATGTATTATTGGTAATTTTCAGATTTTCTGCGTTGTAGTGTATAGTATATACAGGTCTACGCGTTGCGTCATTGTTATATTCGGATTCAGCGCGAAAAAACCACCCTGGAGAGGTGTTTTTGGCGTGTTTTGGAGATTTTCGACTTTTGTAGTTTGTAGTCTAAAATTAAATTTTTGTAGTTTAAGAGTGGCAAATTCGAACTCAGCGCATCAAACTACGCCAGAATACTCGTTTTTACGCCGATCGGGGGTGCCCGATCGGCAAAATTTTTTTGACGCCCTTGGGGCCATCAAACTTAACTAGCTCCGCAAAGCCTACTGTTCGGAAGCGCGAATCACTTGCTCGGTGTGCTCGGACACGTTTTCTGGCCACCAGGAACTAGTTGTTCACTTCCAGTAGCATGATGAAAAGTACGCGGGTGTCTTTAAGTATATGCTTGAGTATATTGGTGGATGACGCTCCAGATCTTCCTTTACCAATAGTACACGACCCAGAAGCCGAACACTGCGCGAAGGTCAACCAGTGTCTAAATGTAAGTCGAATACGAAAAAACAACCTTTCCAGACACTCAATGCCTTGCAGCTTGCCGTCCGTTCTTCCAAAAACACTCCAAAAATCTATGAGCTTAATGCCTATTTGGCTAAAAAAATGGAGGAGTTCATGGAGGGGGAGAAGTTCGGCAAACTTGTTAAAGAGAATAGAAAGGCCACGCCGATCCGCGATGCAAGCAAGACGTACCAGATGGAGAAACGAACCGCAAGGAATGCGTTCTTGGCGCAGCAAAGAAAAGCCAAAGATTAATCCCTCAAGTCAGGTTGCTATTGTTTATTCTGTTGTTCCTGTTGTTGTTATTTTGCTCTTTTTGTTGAAATAAACACTTCCAAATGCGTTTCAGCAAGCAATCGAGCAAAAAATCGGCAAGAAGCGCGAGCAAAAAAACGTAAGGCGTGTGCTTGTCTGATTTTTTTTGTTGATCAATTATTATTATCCATAAAAAGTGAAATAACCAATAGAAAACTACATTGGAGTATCACTTTACTAGCCAAGTGATTGTACTGTTCGCTAAACGGTGCCCCGCCACTTAAACGTGGATCCGCTACCGTAGCCCAAAATTGCCAGTTTCGGGCTATTATTTTTCAACGCCAGTATCTTAGCCTACGACTCTCAGTTATAATGTGTGATTTGGGTAATTCAGAAAAGATTCTTGAATTGCGAACATTGTGTGTACAATGTTTGCAAACGATAATTGCTCGCGAAAATGGAGAACGACGTGTTGGTGCCTATCGAAAAAGCTTCTTCGTGTTAGAACAGGCTTTCTTATTCGTACTGCTGTGCAAAGAACCAGCGAAACTGTCAATCTGCTCGAAACAGGCAGAGTTATGCCCCTTTCACGTCCAAATCTGTTTTACAACTATATTTCTTTTGTTTCTAGCGTTAGAATAGCCTTTACAAGATTATTTGTCGCAAATAACTGGGTTTGTGAAATCAATTACGCGGTGTAAAGTGGTGTGACGCGTTCGTGACTCGTTACGTCCGAGGGCTAGAAACCCGCCCGTTCGGTAAGGTAGTTAAGTGCCTACCCAGGAGGCGTATGAATTCCATTTACGAAATTTGAAATTAGCAAGATTCATACATCCGGAAATGAATAATTAGCATACAACAACCTGAGTATTTAATTAGACCTTCTAGCCTTCCATGTGTTTCCATTCTACAACGTGATGAAGTTGGCCGTGGGCCAAAGAGTCCGCTATGGTCAGTTTTCGTTAGCGTCGTGGGGCTTCTATTTCAGCAAACTCTTTTATTTAATACGTTTGCCATATGTACAAGAAGAGCCAGAATTTGGTGCCTCAGCATGCCCATGCCCACGGCTCGCCTTTTGGACTGTCGGCGCTGGGACATGTCTGAATTTTGATGTAGAAAATCCCAAAAATGCAACATTACACAACTTACTGAAATTCGATTGAATAAATTTGGCGACATGACCACAAAACGCTGCGTGCGATAGTTGGAGCATGGTTGGTCGATAAGCTCCTTCAGGTCAATGCGCTGGCGTCATCAAATTTATCGGCAAGACGAGTTTTGCCCCGGGGCAATGGATCGGGGTACAACTCGACGACGATTGCGGTCGGCACAACGGCCCTGTTCTGGGGGTGCGCTACTTCAGCGCCAGGCCCGGGTGCGGAATTTTTATCAAGCCCGAGAATGTCGTAGGTTTTGTTTCGGCTTTTTTATTGTACCGAAATGGTCTCTTTTCAGGCACACGAACTTTATTTTCAGCTGCTCGACGTGCCTCTCACCACCCAGCCGCCGCTCCTCGTTTCGGATGAGGTTGCGCCCGAGAAGGATGCGGAACCGGACGAGAAGGTCTTGTTCCCGGAGGTCCAGGTGATCCCAAAAATCGTAGGTTTTGTGTCGGCTTTTTTATTATACTAAGATGGTCTCTTTTCAGGCACACGAACTTTATTTTCAGGCCCTCGACGTGCCTCTCACCAACCAGCCGCCGCTCCTCGTTTCGGATGAGGTTCAGCCGGAGAAGGATGCGGAACCCGACGAGAAGGTCTTGTTCCCGGAGGTCCAGGTGATCCCAAAAATCGTAGCTTTCGTTTCGGCTTTTTATTGTACCGAAATGGTCTCTTTTCAGGCACACGAACTTTATTTTCAGCTGCTCGCCGTGCCTCTCACCACCCAGCCGCCGCTCGTCGTTCCGGTTGAGGCACCGCCGGAGAAGGATGAGCAGCCGGACGAGAAGGTGTTGTTCCCGGAGGACCCGGTGATACCAAAGATCGTAGGTTTTGTTTCGGCTTTTTTATTATATTAAAACCAGCGGGGGAGGAGCCGCTTCGCGACTCTCCCCCGCTGGACCCCGTCTAGGTCCTAAGAATCGAGCGCCCTTCTACATAAAGTTACCCTGAAGAAAGAAAAACGCATTCCCATGCAAACCTATTTGTATTGACATGCGGCGCAAGCTTCTAAAGCCTGCGGCGCTAGCTTGAGCGGCTGGCTTCGTTCTAAAGCCTGCGGCGCTAGCTTGAGCGGCTGGCTTCGTTCTAAAGCCTGCGGCGCTAAGCGAGCGGCTGGCTTCGTTCTAAAGCCTGCGGCGCTAGCTTGAGCGGCTGGCTTCGTTCTAAAGCCTGCGGCGCTAGCTTGAACGGCTGGCTTCGTTCTGAAGCCTGCGGCGCTAGCTTGAGCGGCTGGCTTCGTTCTAAAGCCTGCGGCGCTAGCTTGAGCGGCTGGCTTCGTTCTAAAGCCTTCGGCGCTAGCTTGAGCGGCTGGCTTCGTTCTAAAGCCTGCGGCGCTAGCTTGAGCGGCTGGCTTCGTTCTAAAGCCTGCGGCGCTAGCTTGAACGGCTAGCTTCGTTCTGAAGCCTGCGGCGCTAGCTTAAGCGGCTGGCTTCGTTCTAAAGCCTTCGGCGCTAGCTTGAGCGGCTAGCTTCGTTCTAAAGCCTGCGGCGCTAGCTTGAGCGGCTAGCTTCGTTCTGAAGCCTGCGGCGCTAGCCTGAGCGGCTGGCTTCGTTCTAAAGCCTGCGGCGCTAGCTTGAGCGGCTAGCTTCGTTCTAAAGCCTGCGGCGCTAGCTTGAGCGGCTGGCTTCGTTCTAAAGCCTGCGGCGCTAGCTTGAGCGGCTGGCTTCGTTCTAAAGCCTTCGGCGCTAGCTTGAGCGGCTAGCTTCGTTCTAAAGCCTGCGGCGCTAGCTTGAGCGGCTAGCTTCGTTCTGAAGCCTGCGGCGCTAGCTTGAGCGGCTGGCTTCGTTCTAAAGCCTGCGGCGCTAGCTTGAGCGGCTAGCTTCGTTCTAAAGCCTGCGGCGCTAGCTTGAGCGGCTGGCTTCGTTCTAAAGCCTTCGGCGCTAGCTTGAGCGGCTAGCTTCGTTCTGAAGCCTGCGGCGCTAGCTTGAGCGGCTGGCTTCGTTCTAAAGCCTGCGGCGCTAGCTTGAGCGGTTAGCTTCGTTCTAAAGCCTGCGGCGCTAGCTTGAGCGGCTGGCTTCGTTCTAAAGCCTGCGGCGCTAGCTTGAGCGGCTAGTTTCGTTCTGAAGCCTGCGGCGCTAGCTTGAGCGGCTGGCTTCGTTCTGAAGCCTGCGGCGCTAGCTTGAGCGGCTGGCTTCGTTCTGAAGCCTGCGGCGCTAGCTTGAGCGGCTAGCTTCGTTCTAAAGCCTGCGGCGCTAGCTTGAGCGGCTAGCTTCGTTCTGAAGCCTGCGGCGCTAAGCGAGCGGCTGGCTTCGTTCTAAAGCCTGCGGCGCTAGCTTGAGCGGCTAGCTTCGTTCTAAAGCCTGCGGCGCTAGCTTGAGCGGCTGGCTTCGTGCTAAAGCCTGCGGCGCAGGTTTGAGTGACTAACTTCATAATAACGTCCCTACACGGAAATCTACTCCGAAACGCACTTTCCGAGCAGAAAGCAAAACAACTAAGATATCCGAGAACCGAACCACCGATGGTTGGATTAGCAGGGCGAAGCGCTAACCACTACACCATGCAATGCTTGACAGCACGCCCCAAACACCCCTTTTATGTCTCAAGGGGGCTGCCCGGGGCAGGGGAAGGAAAGGCATCGAGAGGCAGATCCAAAGAGACGACCAAACTCGCGACTGCAACTGGCAAGAATAAAGAAATTTGTATTTTTTCACATTATGCAAATTAGCCCTCCCGGACCCCCAAAAATCAATAAAACCGGCTTTAACTTTGTAAACTTGTATTTTATCGGCATTCTGAAAGCGCCATCGGAAAGAGGAGGGTCGATTCCCCCGGGTGACGGAGAATTAGGGCATTTTGGACGCGGGAAGGCCCTCAAATCGGGCCTGGAAAGTGACATCCACACACACACACACACACACAAAGATACGCGACCAAATTATATAAGGTAGGATGGTCTCTTTTCAGGCCCTCGATGTGCCCGTCGCAGGCCTTGGAGACGCACACCACATCACGTTCGGCCTGTACGCGGGATCGGCGGTAACAAGCTACTTATGGCTTAATCGCAGTCTAGGTGCCCCTGGAACGCATCGTCGGCGCCTATGAGCTATTGTCGCAGACGCGCGTGCTCGTTTCCAAGGCGGTGGAAGTTGAGGTGAAGCGCTATGGGCGCCTTCCCGCCGCACAACTGACACTCAGCCGGTAATTCCGCCCTTAATATCGTGATGGGATCTCGTATTTTCAACCCCTTTGGCGCTTCGAATAGCTAGGCTATGTTGTGTTTCTATCTTTGGTCTTTCAGTGCACCCCGTGATCCGTGGAAGATGCGATGGGCTCCAGATGTTGACCGATGAATGGATTCTCGCGCTGATCGTGGACGGGAAGAACTCGTGAAGGGACTGGCGCACGTCACTCCGAGGGGCCGCGACAATAATAGCCACGTCGGTTTTTCACCCCCACCCCCGCATTATCGACGGGTTCAACTTTTTTTCTAAGGATTCAGTTTCTCTAAAATCAAAAGGGGAAGTGTTTCTAAATAGTTTCTTGCTATTCCTAACCGCAAAAACTTTACAATTTTGATTACAACACGAAAAATATCGTGGCTTTGACCAAAAATGGTCGATTTCCGACCAAAATTTCAAATAAGATTTTATCAAATCACATCTTCCGCCCCGTCTATTTAACGATTTTTATAGTGCGGCCGTTGCGGTATTTTCCAAGAGCCGGCGAAGCTGCGAGGGTACGGATTGTGGACTCAGGGAAACGGCGCCAAGAAGTTGTGTGGCGGTTGTCGACATCGTCTCGAGTAAAGGCCCGGAAGAATTTTTCCGGAGCGTTCGGTCTATAGAAATTCGCATTTTCAGTAAGCACCTGCCCAACGAGCCGTGCCACGACTCCTACGTTTGTCGCAACTATCGACTGTGCGACTGGGATGGCAGCGACGTGGCGATCGACCGTGAGTTTCGCAGCGCGAAAAGGAGAAATATTTAGTCGAGAAACAAACTGGAAAATAGAAAGAAAAAATAGAGTTATCGGGAGGGGGGGGGTTAGCAGGGGGCAACAAACTTTTTTCTTTAGTATCCGATTTTTCTGATATAAATAGGGGAAGTGTCAATAACTGCTTGTTACTTATTTTAAACGTCTAAACTTTACAAATATTTCTAAATATAGCTTATATACAGCTCTTTAAAAAGAAGCTTTTTCGACCAAAATTGAAGGATTTTCGTAAAAAAATTCAATTCGAAACTGGAAATATTCTACTTAATTACTAACGTAAACATTACAAAATAAATACTTGATCTCACAGGGAGCTGCGGTGCCTGCATCTGGCAGCGTGCCATCGAGTGGAAGATCGTCGATCAGACGGCCGTCGAGGAAATGAAGAAGGGCGCCCAGGGGAAGAAGCACCGTCGATCGCTGCCCGTTGATCCGCTGAAGGTCAAGCCCAAGAGGCGCCAGCTGAAGAAGCGTGCCGGCTGACCGTTTTAAGCACATTATCGCCCTTAACTACTCGTGTTTGTGATTATTAATCTTTTTTTTTGTATTCCACATCCGAATCGCGTATGATACAAATAAATGAAGGGATATTCACCTGGTCCGGCCCTGTTTCATTGATTTAGGTGATTTATTTCGGCTTCACCGGAAATAGAAGAAAGGATCTCCCCATCGCATACGTCATTAGCATATTTGCTCTACAATGAAAAAACTGTCTTTGCATCCAAACCCTCAAATAAAAGGGCTCGTCCCCCTTATTCCACGTATTCTTCATCACCATGGCCAACTTCATCCAGCGCAATTTGCTGCTGACGCTGACGATCGCGGCCGTCATTGTCGGAGCAATCATCGGCATCGGCCTGAAAGCGACGATGAATTTGGGCGAAGAGGTGCGTCGACAACGCTTGCCAAAACGAATTTTCAGGCTGGCAACCTGATCGGGTTCCCCGGCAAGATCCTGTTGCAAATGTTCAAGATGATCGTCGTTCCGCTGATTACCGTGGCGCTCATTTGCGGTGAGTCGATAGGTGTCTCGGAGCCCTATGTGGCACTGGTATGTTAGCGGGGGAGGGAGCGCTGAATAACTTTGGCCTTTCGCTACACAGGATCTTTTCGAAATTTTCATTTTCGGTCAAAAAAAGTGGCCTTTTGGTAGTCAAAAACTTCTACAAACGCTATAAGTAGGCTAGGTAGTCCCCCCGCTAACAGCCCGGTCCTCATCTATCTTCGATTTTATCCCGACATCATCATCGTCTGGCGAGTTTAGGTGTTGGTGGGATGCGTAAAGAAGAAATGGGGCGCATCGGCGGGCTGGCGACGGCCGTCTTCTTTGCCAGCACGATTGTGGCTGTCCTTGTAAGCCCTATTTTTCCAGAAACTCGTAACTTCATCTAGCTGGGCATCATCGTGATGTGGGCCGTGCACCCCGGTCGACCTGACGCAGATCTGGTCGCAGTCTGGAGGAGCGAGGAGAACAAGGACAAGAGTGCGTACGAGCCCGGCGACCCGATGGACACGTTTTTGGACCTGCTGCGGTACTATAAAGCAAACGCCTGTATTGCCCTGGTCTTAGAAATGCGTTCACCGAGAACCTCGTCGATTCCGCCATCCACTCCAAAGGAACGGTGCAGAAAAGTGAGCGACAGTTTCCGGGGCTGAGATAAAACACAATTTACGTAAATAGGGTGATTACCTTCCTCCGCGTAGATTTCAAGTTTTTCCCTTCCACTAAAATAGTTTTTACTATACCACTAGGCTTTTCGGTTCTTTCGCATTATCGGGGGGTCCTCTACTTTTTTCTTTTCCTTTTTCACCAACTTTTCGGTTCCCTCCTTTTTAAATATAAATAGTGCAAATGCTTCTAAATGGTTTTTTTATGATTCCTAGACGTCAAACATTACAATTTGTATTCAAACTAAATAAAATATCGATTTTGCGACCGGAAATTGCCATTTTTTGAACAAAATTTCGACTTTTAATAACTCTTAGATAATTTTTCTAGTTGACATGTACATATGTAATAAAGAAAGACTATTAAAACACTTTCTATTAAGTTACTAGGCATTCCTAGACTTATACAGAAAAGTTCGGTCCCACCTGATAATGTGGAAGAACCGGCTTTCCTCCTAAAATTTCTTACCACAACATGCCGTCAAACAAGCTCTTTGTAGGGCTCGACGAGATGGTGACCGGTGGGACGAGGCCACCCTACTACAAACTCAACAACACCGACTTGGATATCAAAGAAATGCCGGACGAGATCGATGGCTCGCAGCTCAAGTACGTCAAAGTCGTCGGCGAACGCTTGCCAAACATCACGCGGCCCAGCAGCGATCCTAAGAAAAAGAAGAAGGTGATTATCGACAAAGACGGCAGCAACGTGCTCGGTTGGTCACCAAACCATTTGATCGAATTCTTATGGCGAATTAGGTCTCGTCGTATTCGCCCTGACCCTCGGCCTGATCGCCTCGACGATGGGAAAAGAGGCTGAGCCGCTGATGCGCGTGATGAAAGTGCTTGACAAGATGATCACGAAAGTGGTGAGCGAGCGCGACGAACAACAGGATGACACTTACAATTCTAGGTGACGTTGATCGTATGGTATTCTCCATTCGCCATCATCTTCCTGATAGCCGGCCAGATCGTAGTCGCCAAAGACATGGGCAAAACGGTCACGACAATCGGTAGCTTCCGGCCAGCATCTAGACGACCGGTTAATATTTAGGGTTCTACCTGATTGTCGCCACCTGCTGTCAATTCGGCATTTTCATCTTGCAAAACGTCTTCTTCGCCATCGTCACGCAGAGCAACCCGATCAAGCTGGTCAAAAGTCAATTGAAGGCCATTGCCATTGCCTTTGCCACCGCTTCAAGGTTTGGGCGCGCGAAATTGCAAAAATTAACTTCAGCACCGCCACGATCCCGGTGAATATGGAGTGCATTGAGGCGAACATGGGCGTCAACAAGCAGATCTCACAAGTCATCATCCCCGTTGGGGCGACGATCAACATGGTATAACAGTATCAGCCACAACATGTCTTTGTGATAGAGTGGCACATCGATCCACATTGCTGCTTCCTGCATGTTCATTGCCCAGGTCTCCGAGACGCCACTGAACTTTACCCAATACGTTATGATCGCGTAGGCCCCGCCCGTGAATCCAAAAATTAGGATATTTAGTGTCACCTCGACCATGGCTTCCCTTGGCGCCGCTGGCATTCCTTCAGTCTCGCTGGTGACGATGGCCATCGTGCTGACCGCCATCCAGGCACCTGTCGGTGGCATTGCCACGCTGATACCGATCGATTGGATTTTGTGGGGTTTAAACTTGGATATGAAGCCTCTTGATTTAGGGACCGCCTCCGTACCGTCAACAACACATTCGGCGATGCAATGGTGGCCTGCCTAATCCAGCACTTCTTTGGTAAGCAGCAAAATCCGGTTTAAAACGCTCAACCGCCCGCCGCCTGAATTTTGTCCAAACTTCTAAAGAGTAAGGCCTGTTTTAGGACGCCAGTTACTCGAGGAGGAGACGCAGCGCGCCCTCAACAGCCAGGCGGGCGATGGTGATTCGGAAGCGTCGGCCAGGGGAACTGAACGCAGCATGGCCAAGGAGAAGAGCGCGAAGACCAGCAAGAGTCAGGAGCGTCTTCAGGCGACCCAGGCCGACACCTCGGTATCATCACCAATCTGACAGCAATTTCTTCAGGAGACCAATACGGCTGGAACGCCCGAAAGGCAAGTCTGATTTGGATCAGAAACCGACCCCCACCACTGGTGGTTGCCCCGATTTCTACTCGACTCCGACATCCCCTCCCGACGTGGGGCCCAACATCCCCTACC
This sequence comes from Mesorhabditis spiculigera, assembly GCA_958295435.1. Classification (NCBI taxonomy): domain Eukaryota; kingdom Metazoa; phylum Nematoda; class Chromadorea; order Rhabditida; family Rhabditidae; genus Mesorhabditis; species Mesorhabditis spiculigera. The sequence continues at coordinate 894,655 of CATQJA010002701.1, read as the reverse complement.
CAGAAACATACCTCAATTTAGTGACCCAACTGGCCATGGCTCTGACGATCGCGACTTCCCATAGCCCTCTTCTTCTTCGCCCAACCCTCTCATCCATCGATTGTCGTATATTTCTCTGATGTATTCGCGCATCAATAAAAGATCTCGACAAGGCATTCAGCACGCAATTGCAACCTTGAATACACCTCCATTTGAACCGTTTTTATTACAATGGACCAAAAAATATCCTTATCAGTACACGCATCAAAGATTGTACCCGTCTTATATTAGTAGAGCTGAGGACGCAGACGGGAAAGAGGGCTAAAAGTACAAGTGAAGCAAGCTCTTTGGTAATTGAATACAAGCAAGACAATTGTTCCCGCGACAATCATCTTTGGGTCCAACATAACAATTATTCACAGAAGGCCAACAATGGATAGAGATAGCAGCCAACCGCGCCATCAAGATTGACCTGGTGGTGCTGGTGGCGGCTAACTAGAAAAACAAAGGGTATTGCACAACGTATCCACGGGCGGATGAGAGAGAGATATGAATTGATGAGCGATGAGGAGCCGTGAAAAGCCGTCGACTCACACAAAACGTTATAATTTCGTGGAATGGATGCTGAGCGGTGACGCAGTGTGAGATCGTTCTTGGACAGGAAGTGTCTCGTCGACTATATCCATTCGTAGAGGAGACTAGAAAAATGGATTTAATGAACCGGTGCTTACGCATTATCAGGACCACAATTTTTCATCTTAATAGACCGTTTCTTAACCTTTTTACCATTTCTAACAATTCATTTTCAAATTTTCTGAAAAATCAAAAAGAAATATCGCCTCTTCGATCAAATTAAAAGTATTTTCTAAGTTTTTAGATAGTCTGTCACTAGAAATAAAGCAACAAAATCTAATAAAATTTACTAATATGCTGAGCAGGGACGTAGCGTAATACCGGCCCCGGGGCCCGGCCCCGAAATCGGCCGGGGCCCGAAAATTTCATAAGGGGGGACCCTTATGATTTTCATTTTCTCAAAAATTTTGCTGCCTGCGGCGCTTTTTACGTTTTTACGGCGATTTGTAGAGCTATGCAACCTTTTTTCCAAAAACCAGGGTTGAAAAGCCGCTTCGCGACTTTTGAACCCTGGCCCCGTCTAACCCTATGATGTTCTTCGTTTTGATGACAAAAAATGAAAAACGCTCCCTTTGGGCCTTTATATAGGTTTCTGCAACTTCCGGCGTATGCTAATTTTATCCTAACAAAGTGGGTGTCGGAAATTTTAAGAAAAACTTAATTTTAATGTCGAAAACAACATATTTTTCAAAATCCGATATGTGTGCAGTCATCTCCAGCCCATTACGCATCTAATGACGAATCAGACACCTCCTCAAACCCATCCCCTCTTGAGATATCCTCCGGACACCCTGACGGAAGTTGCATGCAAATGCACACACACACACACACACACAAAACACTATTTTTTTATATATAGTAGGATTTTTGCCTGCGGCGCTGTTTTCTCGTTCATCTTTTGAGTTTTTTCGAAAAATTTTTTGGGGCCCCCCGAAATTTTTTTCTGGCTACGCCCTTGATGCTGAGTATACGCGACTAGGCATTTGGAGCTAATAGGAAAAATTCGATCCCCCGATAATGCGAAATCACCGATCTCTGAAAATACTGAAAAGCATACATGTCTGGCTGAAGTTGCGGTCGAGCACCTGGAGACGCCAGACCGATTAGCAGTGCTGAGAAGTCGATCTTGTTGTAACATGGACTAAAACAAACAAAAAAAATCAGGAAAACGAAATCTACCAAACCTGCTTTCGGAAGAAGGACTCGGGGACATGACCCACGACTTCGGAAGCGAAAGTCTCGTCGGCATTGGCCCGAGAACCTCGAATGATTGCCTAAAGAAAGCCTTTGAAAAAAAGACAAATAAACCATACCCCTGATCGATTAAGATAACCGGAACCGGGCAGGGTTGATCCCTTGCTCCCATCTTGTTCCTCCGTCTTCTCCCACCACCACGTCGACTCCTCCACCATCTGGCGAGATACCCTGTATCTCGGAATAGCGTTTTCAGAGACTTTTCGCAGCCTAGTTGCCTGGCTGCACGCGATCAAGAAAACAACATTCACCTCCGGTACGCATAGATGGCGATGAGAATGGTGATGATGGCCATACAGACGAAGAAGCTGAGCGCCGAATAAGACACCGTCTCGTAAACCTAAACAATCGTTTAAAAGCGAACGGAAAAAAGTGCCTCGGTGTTAGCGGGGGGAGCAAGGCAAAATGTTTCTCGAATAACGGCTTTACAATCACAAGAATTCCCCATTTTTTTACAGAGGAAATACTGTGATGATAATTACAAAGGTTTCGAACAATTCTGAGTTTTCGGCCAGGATTGGACAAAAGCTTTAAGAAAAATCTTGAAATTTTTTTCCTTTTTTAACTTTCCCAAGCTTTTGTAATTTTCTAGTGATGCTAAACCACTCAAATCCAAAAGTCCATCTGTTTTTTTATTACACCGGACATGGGTGACAAAAAAACCGGCCTTACGCCCCCGCTAACAGGGAAGTGCCGAAAAATGAGAGTTAAGATGGAGACATGTTAGTGCAAGCGATCCTTAAAAAACAGGGTGCGTGCAAATTATCAGCGGGAATTTTGTGTGAGGTGCCGTGCAAAAATGTTTGAAATAGACCTCAACGGGTATACGTTTTGACGGCTGCGTAATGGCAAGCTTAGTCGTTGTAGAAATTATCTCGGGCTAGACTTTGGCTTTTCAAATAACTTGCAGGCAATCTCACCGATCTCGAAAATTCTGCGACCGGGCCAATGTGACGGTGGTAGTCGTAAACGTCTTCGCAGTGTTCCCCGTCATAGCCATCAGCACATCTGAAACACGAAATTAGGGGTCAGTCAGTCAAAAGCGGTCAGCACAAAGACCGAAAACTGACAGGCATTGCTCGATGAACTTTTCGCCAAATGGATGCTCCTTTCGAATACAGGTGCCGCCGTTTTGACAGATCTTTGTCTAAAGCAGGGGCTGAACGCTTATAACTTTACAATACCTCACACGGCAACGGATTGTCATCAGACCATCCCCGGTCGTACTCTTCGAATTCGTCGTCGACCTCGTTGTCTTCGGAAGTTGATTCAAATACCTAAAAAACAGCCTTATACCGCACAACGTCAAAAACATACTGGACTTATAAGAGCAGTGCTGTTGACAAAGTCTTCGCCGCTACCATCATCAACCGGAGGTGATTCTACTTCTCGTTTCGCTCTCATGCAGCCTGCTGAAAAAGGCTATATGTGGATTTCACGCTACAGGAGGCTAAAATCAAACGGAAACCTTAAAAACTTTGGATTCGGTCCTACTACCCTATACAATCAAATGCGTTCCATTTAGCGCAACCACTAAACTTTGCGATTGTCGCCGGTTCGGCTAGTTGAAACACGGGAAGCTGATTCAGCAATGAGTACCCGGCGCCCGCGCAAAACATCAGTTGTGCGGTAAGAAACCACCCCCGTCGCTTCCAACCTATCTAGCCTTAGCTCAACAGGATAATTTTTACAAATTTGAAGACGCGGCCTAGAGAAAAAACCAATTTAGTTTCGAGGATGGATCCATCTGCAACATCTAACAGGGGATGGCTTGGAACGGCGGAACGGAATAAAAGTAGCATGCCATCAGGCGGGCGCGACAGGATACACCGGTAATCCTGCATAAGCTGGTGGGAACTAATATGACCATGCGCCCCACAATAGATCCCCCCGCCCCCGGGCACTTCAAACAGTTTACAATGAGAGCAATTTTGGTCGTAAACACGAATGGTTACAGGACAGGCAAAGGGCCAGAACATCCAGGTTAGGCCACCGGATATGTTTGCATTTAATCTATAGCTAGGGCGCGCGCCATTTCGCCACTTTTTTTCGTCTTTGGAAGGTCATGGACGAGGATTTGCCTGCCTAAGGGTTAGAGTCTCAAAAAATACTCACCTGCCGTGGGAAGGAGCGTTGATCCAATTAGTAGAAAACACAAAATGAGGTTCGGCTTCAGCATCTTTATCGGTGACCGTACGTAGCCAGGCAGTGATAGTGGATCACTTGCGCTTGGCTCTACCACCATCGCTTTTCATGGACTCTGAAATGGGAGTGGTTCATTCCAGAGGGTAAATAACAGAAAGTTGGTCCTGAGAGACGAAAATAAAAGAAAGGGTAGAAGCCGGCGACAAGTGTTGAGGCGCCTACCGTCTCGCGCACACGGGGGCTCTAAGACAAACAGATGGGCCCCATGGAAGAATTGGACGAGTAGGTGCGATGAATCAGCATCTACACCCTCACCGAAATGCATGTCTGATGGTCTTGATAGGGGGCAATGACGCAAGAACGACCAATTTTATAACCCATCCAGCGCTGGGGGTATTGTAAGCCGAGCGGGGGTGTTGCCAAATAAAGCAAAAAAAATAGCGCGATCAAGGAAGACATGCATGTACACTCATCCGATATGGAGGCAGCCCTCTCCTGGTTTGCTAGTCGAGTAGCCCCATCAGATCTGGAAAAATAAAGCAAGAAACATGCAGCTGGACACCGCGGATAGCCGGGGCTAGCGCGCGCAAATTCCCTTTCCCCAACTTTGTCAAGACAGCCTAAAGTATATTATTCTAAGTTACCCTTCTACCATCACTATAAAAACACAGGAAATGGCTATAATTACGCAGGAAATACGAAAGACCGGGTCTATCAGCCCACCACAGCGCTGCTTTAGACTTGCTCAACAAAGCCCTCCCTGCCCAGTTCGTCACAGTTCATTGGTGTCGTGGAACAGCCAGGCGTCCCACGAAGGAAGGATCGATGTGCCCTTTTTCAGGTGGTACCTGTAAAAAAACTCCAGAAGCCTGCACCCCGGACCCAAGACGGATAACGCCTTTTACATGTACCAGCTGCTCGCAACTTTCTGCCATTTGAGGTCACATTTTATCGCGTTCCTAAAGATACAATCCCGGGCGCCGCGTGTCCATTAAAAATGCCGTGAGGAGAACCCATCTCATTTGCCTTGCATACATGTGTAGCCTGAGCGGCGCGCCGGCTTGAAAGAGGATTGCCCATTTCAGCAATCCCTTGACGCAATTTAGCACCTCAAAACGGATAATTCAATCTGCTGCGCTGGGGGGCCCCGTCCGTATGCCCATCCCCGGCACTCATTCGCCTTACTTCACCTATGTAGGGCTACCGGGCTTCACATGAAATCATCCGGGTCTAATGCATGGCCTACCCGAAAAAGTCGCCTTCGCCCTTTATAACGACCGGCTTAGCTTTGCCCGATATGGCAAATGTCGGTCCCGTATTCATCAGTTGATTGAGTGGTACCCAATTGGGAGCGGCGCCATTCAACCCCGCGCGCCTTCCGGCAATAGGGCCCCCAAAAAACTAAAGGGGCGGTAAACATGGAATCGGAAGGCTAGCCATTTTAATCGGAGAACCCATATTCGTTGTTGCCAACATGTTGCATTTGCCCAAGCTCCAGCCCATCCGTACCAACCCATCACCTTCCAGGTACCCCGTCAGATGTCGATCAGATCGCCCGCACTTGTGGCCGGAGCATTGCTGCTCCTGTGCAGCGCTTTGATGGCGGAAGAGCTTCCCGATGACGCGGCATTTCAACGGGAAGCGAGGGTATGTGCATCTATTAAACACCTAAAACTCACTTTAGAACTTTCCCTATTCAATCAATCTGGTCAAACTCCTCCCACCAACACGTGAACGGGTCTATGTGGCAAATGATGCACGCAGTCTAAAAGCGGCAGAAGATGATCTCAACTCCATCCTCGAGAGCCTTGACGCGAACAGTCCGTCGAGGAAGCAAAAAAGTGAGTGCAACGTCGCAAGCAACTAAAATGCCCCTCTAGGATACGCTTGCCGCTTCAAATTCTGCCGCATTTTCGACGCATGATTCCAAAAACTATGGGCGATGATACAAAGGATGGATGTCTTTTCTCTGTTGACGAAATAAATTGCGTTCGACATCAGCTGCATTTTTTTAATATACTATGCAATCATACACGTTTATTCAACTTGAGACAGCGACAAATTAACAAATTCACACGTCGGTTAGGGCAATGAGCATTTACAAATAAATGAAGCCGATGAGATGAGGTAGTATTTGTGTAAAGCTGAGGACCGTTTACTCGTTGCGGAAGTAGTTGTTCCATGGACCGGCAGGCTTGAGCTGGTTGAGACGCTTGCGAACCTCCTGGAGAACCTAGAATTGAACAAATAAGTTGCAAGTTATTATGAGCTACCTCTTCTTGGACGCTGTAGATGTTATCGGCTTGGGCAAGGGATGTCTCCAGCTCTTGGAGATAGGTGATGAAGCCGTCGAAATTGCTGCCCTGACCCATCATCTGGCTGCCTTTTTCACGGAGCACCGTCAAGCGCTGCTGCAGTTCCTGGTTGGAGCGGTGAATTCCCTTCATCAGAAGCTCTTCAGGGTCAACCCTTCAAAGAAAAATTTACAAAAAGAATAAAAATAGCTTACTGAAGGTTTGCGGCTTCGGTCTCGAATTTGTTCTTGAGATCTCCCAGGGAACCCTTGACTTCATTCATCTTGTCAGAGGCCCATTGTCCCTGTTCGCGAACGACCTGGACGAGGGCAAGGTTCTTGTTGAACTTTTCGACGGCAGCCTGGACTTGTCCGGAGAGCGGGTCGATGACTTGTTTATGAGCCTAAGCAGTGAATATTGATATTCAAAAAAATAATTATACCTTCAGAGTAACAAACTCGTAGAGTCCACGAATGACCGCCTTCACCCGTTCCAAAACCGAGCTTTCCTGGGCCGATGGGATTTCCAAGCCAAGCGACTTTTCCAGGATGGCGCTCACGACATCAAGGACGGCATTCAGAACATCGGACGACTTTTCGGTCGCAAATCGTAGTGGGCGCTAAATTGAACCAGAATATTGATTAAACATGAAAGACAAACCTCGACGGTGCCTCGCACCCCTTCATATGCATTCATGACGCGGACCTTGGCCGGGTGAAGAGAACCGGCAGATTTGGCCTTCACCAACTTCATGCCGTCGAGGAGCAGCGCTGCCGACGCCGCGGTAATTGCCAGGAGTATTTGGCTTGCGATCACGCCGGCGCCCACAGTCAATGTGCCGCACTTGGATGCCTGGCCACGGCTGTAGCTGAGAACACGGTTGTAGTACGACTGATCCGGTTGAGCAGTGGTAGTCATGATTTCCTGGAAAAGATTATGATGATGACATAAAGATCAGAAAAAGAGAAAAACGTAAGGGAAAAGTCAGAAATAGTAATGGTTGGGCATGGTCGTTTTAGCAAAGAAAATTTCGGCGACGCGCGATAAACTAAAACCAAAAGGAAAAGAAAATCCAAAAAAGCAGCAATTGCTTTTATTTTTATAAATTTTTATAAACGTTTTGTAAAAGTTCAACAAACTGATCTGCCGCGAAAAAACCAACAAAAATCAGCGCGCTGAAGAATTCCGAAACGCTCCGCCCGGTCCACGTTATAAAATGAGAAGTGAATACGGTGGCAAGAGGCGCTTGTCGTTTAGAATGACGGGGACCCCGACTTTTTGCGATGTTTTGGCCGAAAGTTGGGGTTTGTTTGAGGGTGTCCTTTCGGTGCGATAGGCGGAGACAGCGAAAACAGTAAACAGGCGACTCGACACGGGTTTCGTAACCGCCAAAAAAAGAATGGGAACCTGCATTGCTTGAGCGTAGTAGCATTAGAGCAGGTTTTGTAAAGTACGGCCATCTATAAAAAGTCTAGTAGGACCATTTTATGGCGATTTATATGGCTGCTCGAACGCCCGAACTTTACAAATTTGCTTTAATGCTCGAACTTTGCAGTCGCCTTTCGTAACCGCCAAAAATGAACAGCAGCCGTAGGCCACCGACCCGTCTAAATGCGACGCAAGAAAATGGGCATTTTCTCTGGTTGAGTCTCCGCCTACCCGTCCCATTTATCTCCGTTCCTGTGATTGTCTTTCGCCGGGAGGGGGACTTTGCTCCCGGCCATCGCGCTTTTTCCTCGCCACCGCTGGGGGCTTGTTTTCGCCCCGCTAGCGCTGCGGGGCGATCTGGAAAGATACCACACTCCCTCTTGGCCGGGGCTGGAAAAACGTTCACCTAACAATCGCGCGATGAGTGTTTTTCGCAGTCAAGGAAAGTTTTGCGGAAACATTTATTGGGAAGAGAAGTGATTTTAAGCAGGTTATCACAGGGTTTTTGATAGCACATTCAATGAAGTATTATAGGAGGGAGCACCAAATTAGAGGCTTTTAAGTATAGGAAGAAAAAGCTGTCGATTTTAGAAATTAGTCAATGTCGCACGGTTTCCACGATAAATGACTAACTAAGTATAAATAAACGTTAACTTATGCTGTAATAAAACTAATAAGTAGTGCTTTATGGTATCATACGCTGTTTTAGGGTGGAAATACTGATAATTACTGCCTTACAAAAAGCGTGGGAACCGTGTGACATTTCCTAATCTCGTTTTTAACGTAGTTACTACTTTCAAAACCGCGTTCCTTGCACAGGCCAATTTTGAAACCTATAGTATCACATAGATGCATGAAAAAAAAACACAAAAAAGCTGTTTCAAACAATACTGGCAACTGTGAAAGCTTTGGGATCGAGGGGTACCCATTATGGATTGCGCTTTTCGGGGGGAACAGTTGAAACGATCACAATGCTGACTGTTTGGCCGTTAAATACACAGTATGTACAGCGTGTTACAGCGTGTTCTGGAAGCTGCCGTAGGGGGACGTGTCCGAGGCGGTGCCGTCACAGCCCGAAATATACCTGCAAAAAGGGTTGCCTGTCCTGGGATACGCGGGATTTCACGTGAAAAGCTGAGGGATAAGGGAGATGGGGGATGGAAATAGGGGCGCCTGTTTGCATCATGCTGTTCATGGGGTTCCCCCGGTTGGGGTGCAAAGTGCACCGAATTGCGTGGGGGTAGAGTTCAGCGATAGGACGCTTGTATTCTTTGCAAGGGCAACTTTTTGGCCTTATCGCGCTGCGAGATTTCGTTGACGCGCGAAGAGATGTTTTCTGTTGCAGAGGGCCGCTGGCGAAATAGCGCGGGGTTGTCGTAGTTTTTCGCAAGGATAAAAGACAAGTTCTTTAGTGCTGTTTTTTTGTGTAATTGAGATGCTTAGGCTTAGGCTTAGGCTTCGCTTTTGGGCTTAGGCTTGGGCTTAGCTTCGGATCTTCCTTGCTTAGAACCGAATTTTTAAAAAAAATCGGATGTTTCCATTTACCATTACCAAACGAAAAACTACATCGTCTATTGAAATGTACAAAAAAATATCGCCTTCAGTGCCAAAAGGGCCGATTTTTCATTAAAGGTTTTTTCCGTTTGATTTTGAAGTTTACAACTTTTTCTAAATTTTTTAGATAGGCTTCTCTACTTAATATAGTTAAATTTTACTAAAAAGACGATTAAAATCCTTGCTATTACATTGCTAAACATTACTGGACTTTTGAAAGGAACAAGCCCCCCCCCCCCGATACTGCTCAAGAACCGATTCCCGTAACTAAACTAGATTCGAGCATATTTTCGGCAACATTTTTCCTTATTTTTCCCGGGGGTCGCGGTTTTTCGGGTTTTTTTCGTTCTTATCGGCACCCACCGGACGGAACGTTCGATTTTCTCCTTGCGGGCGAGCTCAGCTCTTTCCTTTTCTTCGCGGGACCGGCGCAGGGCCAGCCGAACGGCAATCGTGTCCCGTTCGCGTTCGTTTGCCCGTCGGCTGTCGAGTGTAATCTGAAGTGGCAGGTTGATTGGTTAAAAATAAGAATAAGCCTAAGGTAATTTGGGGTACTGAATATTTCTAAGGCTAAATTATTGTTGGCTTTTGCAAATAGTATTTTTCGTGTTTTCAATGGATATTATTATATATTATATTAGAAATAGAAAAGAGAATGGATTTCAGCAATTTTCAGCGATTTAGCAATCAATTCTACATTTTCTTAGATAAAAAGTAGTCAAATCTGATCGAGTTTCGGTATATTTTCGATGTTTTGGAGCGGTAGTAGGTGTGTTACTAATGTTTTAGCGAAATTTACCTATATTTCACGCGGAAAATTCATTTAAAAAACTTTATAATTCTAATTTTGGTCGAAAATAGCTTTTTTGTAATTTTTAAATAAAAATTTTAAGTTTTTTCGTATACTGGTCGTAAAAACACAGTGTAGAAACAGCTTTTTTTCATGCTCACCTCAGCAGCCCGTTCCTCGAAAGCCTCCAGAATTCGCGTTCGATATTCGACCGTTTTCCTTACGGGGTTACCCCTGAAATTGATGATTTTTTGTAATTCCACGCCCTACCGTAAGATCAGCGTCTCCAAGCAGGGCAACCGCCCGACGTGGATCACCGACTCGACCGTGTCCAGCTGATTCTCGCTCGCATCGAGCACCTCCAGGGAGTACAGTTTGGAGAGACCTTCCAAGCTGGGAATTTGGTTTCCAGCGATGTTCAGCGTTGTGATGTTGCCCAAAAGTTGCGCCCAGCCGCTTACGGAGTCTGGAAGGATAAAATAGATATTAACAATAAAAATGAATACCCTAATAAATGCAAAAAATACAAATAATATACCTAGAATATTTTTCGAAAGATCGAGGCGCCGTAATGCCGGCATATGCTGCAGATTCGGGCCAATGTCGGCCAACCGGTTCTGCGACAGGTTGAGCGTCGTCACGGCTTTTAGCGTAGTCTGAAATGTCAAATGTATTGGTTAAAAGGTACTATTCCAATATCGGGGGGGGGGGGAAGATTCTCCTTCCTTGGGGGCCGATTTTCTCAATAGAAATAGAAAAGCGAATCGTAAAAACGTTCTAGAGTTTTGATAAAAAAACCAATATTGTGATTTTCGATCAATTAATATTTTAAATCTTTTCTAACTTTTCTGACGTTTTTTTTTTTTTTTTTTTTTTTTTTTTTTTTTTTTTTTTTTTTTTTTTTTTTTTTTTTTTTTTTTTTTTTTTTTTTTTTTTTTTTTTTTTTTTTTTTTTTTTTTTTTTTTTTTTTTTTTTTTTTTTTTTTTTTTTTTTTTTTTTTTTTTTTTTTTTTTTTTTTTTTTTTTTTTTTTTTTTTTTTTTTTTTTTTTTTTTTTTTTTTTTTTTTTTTTTTTTTTTTTTTTTTTTTTTTTTTTTTTTTTTTTTTTTTTTTTTTTTTTTTTTTTTTTTTTTTTTAAATTTTTTTTTTTTTTTTTTTTTTTTTTTTTTTTTTTTTTTTTTTTTTTTAAATTTTTTTTTTTTTTTTTTTTTTTTTTTTTTTTTTTTTTTTTATTTTTTTTTTTTTTTTTTTTTTTTTTTTTTTTTTTTTTTTTTTTTTTTTTTTATTTGCACTTCAAAGTTATTTTTTCCAAAACCACCACTAAAATACCAACTACCTGCAGCTACTCCGTACACTTTTACTCAGTGCGTTTGTTGCATTTTATCGAGTTTTTTTTACGCTTTTGGAATGTTTTTGTACCTTCAGCTTTAAATCTTTGCTTTCCCTACCCCCAGCTCAAAATTACAATTCGACCCCCAACGTCGTATTTGTAGCCCCGGGAGCAGGAGGATGAGGAGGAGGAGGAGGCTAAACGAATTATGCGGCGCAATGGCCCAATTTTGGGTCCCTCGGCTAAAAGCGGGCAAAGAAGATGGGATGGAGGGAGGATTTCGACGGCCAACGAAATGGAAATGGAAATGAACCCGCACAATGGAATCGTCAATGGAGTCGAGCTGGTTGAAGGAGAGATCGACGTCTTCGAGCACTGGCCACGGCCGGCCATCCGTGTCGACTTCCAACTCGGAGACACCAAACAGGTCCTGGAATGGAAAAAATGGTATTGTTCTATTTGGGGGGGGGGAAGTGGGATCTTCGGCAACCCCAAGTTTTTTCCTATAAAACGATAGAACTATTAAAACTACCAAATTTATTGTTTTTCGGTGGTTCTTTGGCATTACCGGGGGGATAACAGGGGAAAACAACATTTTAATTTAAAATACACAACAATATACAAAAAATATCGAATTTTTGACCAAAATTTCGAATCTAATTGTCGAGAAGCGTTTTATTACTTGAAATATAGTTGAATTTTACTAAAATACGGTTAAAATCTTTCTATTTCGGCGCTCGCGCATTATCGGGGGGACCAGCGTTTTTATTGGTATCCAATTGCTCTTATAGAAATCGAGGAAGTCTGTATAAACTTTTTTTTGCTATTCTTAAACGTAAAACTTTACAATTTATTTATACAGAAACCCCCCCCGATAATGCGAAAGCACCCTATACTTTCTAAGTGCCTGGAGAATAAACTAAAATATTCGTAGGTGGTACCTTAACATTTCGCATCGAGTAGTGGACGACGAGTCGGCGTAGGGTGCGCCTCAACTGCGCCAACCCCTCGATTTGTCGAACGTCGTAGTCGGCTATCTAGAAAAGTCCGGGAATCACATGCCATTTCCGCTGAACGCTCACCCAAAGCGCCAGCAGGCTCTTGCAGAAATGGAGGCTCATCTCCAATGAATTGCAGAGGATGTTGGACGAACGGACGTAGCCACGCGAGCCGCGAATCTGTGAAAAAAGCACGTTTTAGCGTTCCTACTCTTTTTCGTTCACAAAAATTAGGAGGAAAAAGTCTTTTTTTTGTATTTTTTTACATCATTTTACCCTGCTCTTTTCGTTAAATCGAAACTTACCTTTAAGTTTTTGACTCTCGAAAGAAAATCGACGGTACTGGCCAGATCGACGACGAGCAGGTTGGCTGGAATGAAAGGTAAGCGTTTCTCGACAAAACTAGGGGTATTTTAATGATTTAAAAGGGAGTTTCGTACGCCGAAAATTATAAGAAACGGGGTTTTTCGAAACTCAACTACGACAAGCTACTCTCTACGCTCTTAAGCGATGCGCTCGTTGCCTTTTCCCTTTTTCTAGACCTTACAAAACTTCAAGCAAATCAAAATTGACGTTTCCCCCCTCCCGATCTCGTAGCCGATACCCTGCCCCTCGGGGGTGCGATAGTACGCGGCGCTAGTCCAACCGGATGCCGTCGGCTCTGCGAGCTGCAGACGGCGCGTGACGGCGTGCAGCTCGATGGGGGTGAACTCGAAGTAGCGGGGCCGGGCCTCGCTCGCCTCCAGCCACTCATCTCCGAGCTGGCCGAGCCTCGCCGACAGGTCGTCGACGATGCTGTGGATCTCCTGAAAATACGGAGTTTTGATGGCTAGAATCTGATTTTACACAATTAATCGGAATTTTTGCGGTTTTAGGAAACTTTTTAGGATTATTCGAGGTCAGCATATCATTAATGCGCACCTGGCTGTATCTCTGGCCTCTCTGCCATCTCCAGCTCCCACGAAACAGTATCCCCGCCCCACTGCTGATCCCCCGGGTCAACCTTGACACCTGGGCTAATCCCCCTAGAGGCTCATGGCGGGTAGATGTAACCCGGGGTTACCTGCTTCCCCCTCCATTCATCAACCACGCACTACCTAATGACGATATTATACAGATGGCACCCATTTCCGCCGCCCCGTTGTTTACCAGCGGAGGTCCCACTAATGGGGCGGAGGTCGGGCTTTGGATGGTGGGGGGAGGGCGTTTTGGTAATTGTACGAGGAGCTGGCAGCAGCAGCAACCCCCATGGCTACGCGCCAATCCCATGGACGGCGCGCGACTCCAATTAAAAGGCCCCGGTTCTGCAGCCCAACCCACTTGAACCCCCGGGGGGATATTGCATGACCCGGCGGCCGGGGTCAGTGACTGGAGAAGAATTGGGTCATAATGAAGAGCCTGCCGGCTGCCGCGGCGTTGCGAGGAGCCAAACGGAAAATAGCTATCTTGTAGCGAAAAATTTTAGAAGATGTTAGTACCGTGTTTACTGTTAAAGACAGGATCTTTCGCGTTATCGGGGGACAACTTTTTTCTTATGTTCCAATTTTCAAATATAAATAGCGGAATTGTTTCTAAACTGTCTTATTGCTATTTCTAAACGTAAAAACATTGAAATTTTTGATTAAAGTCTAAAAAAATCGATTTTTCGTCAAAAATTGCCAATTTTCGTACAAAATTTTGAAATTCAAATCTTTGTGATGTTTTCAGGATATTTTTTCATTTGAAACATAGTTGAATTTTACTGAAAAAAACTATAAAAATGTTTATATCTATCGTACTACACGTAAACAAGTATATGGCCCTTGACACGTTATATGGTACGTTAAATAAACAAATGTAATAAAATTTAGTTAAATTTTACTGGAAATACTATTAAAATCCTTGTTAAAACTTTCATAGGCTTTTCTGGCTCATACAAAAAGCCCCCCGATAATGCCAAAGCACCTTTTCCGGGAAGGATTGATGCCAGCTTTCTCTACTCCTTTAAAAGCGGCAGCCCTAGTCCCCTATTCCTATGCTGTGCCCCCACAACAATATGCAGCAATTGGCCATACCCCCGGATGGTGCCAGACGACAAACCCCTTCATAAATATTGGCACCCCACTAGCGAAAGGGCTGGATGAGCACCACCAGCCGAGGGGAACTGGGGTGCCATCCCATCCGGCAATTATCTTCTGCCCGTCTCTCCCAGCTGACCTCGGCGCTGGTCAACCAGAATGGCGCGCCCGTCAGGGCCAAGCGTTCGTCGCCTTCCGATTCAGAATTTTCACTGTAGCTACCTCGATTTCGGAGCTCGATTTAGCTTTTAGAATTTTTTTGGCGTCTGTAGTTCTACGGAAGGGCTGACCTGAACTAATCGCGGAATTCAAGCCAAAATCCCGACAACCAAAATCCCGACAGCCGAAACGTGATATTTTCGGCCATTTTAGCCATTAATGGTTTCAAAATCGGGGGTTTCTGGCTATCGGGATTTTGGCTGTCGGGATTATGGCGTCGGGGTTTTGAATGACGGGATTTTGGCGGTTTCTCCTAATCGCGAAACGCAACGCGTACGCCGCCTGACCGCCTTTAGACGATGGTATACCATTACGCAATGGAACGTGGCGTATGCGCGTATTCCGTGTGTTGGGAGTAACGCTTCGGACTTTCTGTAGTCTTTCTGGAGAAGTTTGGGGTTTAAGGGAACGCTGAAGCCATGACTATGGATTTTCCGCGCCCGCGACACGCAACGCGTGGACTGCTTAACCCGATTACGCAATGGAATTCCGTGTACCGCGTTGCGTATCGCATTTTGCCAAAGTCCAGCCCAATCTTGCAAAGAGAAATGCCCGGTTTCCGTTGTTGGGCCCAAGCCAGGCAAGGTATTTTCGGTTGCCCCATTCGTCACGAGCTCGTAAAAGTCGTGCCGAGCGCTCGGGGGGAATGGGGCCCGGGCCACATATGGGTCTCGGCAAGTTCTTTCTTATCTTACAAGAGGCTAGGCAGCTAGTAAGGTGGTTGTTGGACGTGCGGAGAAATAGGCGAAAATCCATAATTCTGCCTTGCCGGTCCCTTTAAACCCTTACAACTTACCCCCAAAATTCCAAAGTCATACTCCGGACACACGAGCGCGGCCTACAAATTACCTCCTCGTCCGGGCGGGGTTATCTTCCCGGAACGAGGGAACGGGGCTATGGGTAGAGGGGGCTGATGAGAAGACCCCGGTTTTAGGGCCCTTGGGGAATAGAAACGGGAGTGGTCCCCTTCTGGAGATGGCCCACTTGGGTACTCGACCCCCCGCCTTATCTGATCCTCCCTTTCTTGTGCCTGCGTACGTTGCTAGTAGCATTCCGGAACACCTGGTTGTGTACGGCACATAGCGGACTTTAAAGGGACTGGCAAGCGCGGAAATCTACCCCCTTCTGGTGACTAGGTCTTGACAGCAACTCGTCACGTCTAAAAACGCTTATCCCCGGATCTTAAACATGTAGGTTCTGACTTCCTCGGCCCTTTAAAGGGGCTGACAAGCGTGAGAAACTACCCTTTATGGCGCCTAGGTCTCGACAGCTGCGCAACGCAACACAACGACGCAATAGCGAATTTTAAAGTATTTCCCCAGAATTTTTGAAGCATCGTGCAGTTGTCGAGACCCAGCCCACGGAAGGGGGTCGATTTCGGCGTTTTCTCGCATCTTAAAAGGCATACTAGCAGATATTCTGGT
The DNA here is from genome assembly GCA_958295435.1 of Mesorhabditis spiculigera. Lineage (NCBI taxonomy): Eukaryota > Metazoa > Nematoda > Chromadorea > Rhabditida > Rhabditidae > Mesorhabditis > Mesorhabditis spiculigera. Next base: position 878,552 of record CATQJA010002701.1, on the reverse strand, counting down.
GGAATTTTGGGATTTCTAGGCCCGTTAAAGGTGGGTGGAAGTCGTAAGTTGGAAGTTGAGGCATGCTAGCAGATAGTGGATTTAGTTTTGGGCCTTTAACATTCGAATTAAAGGTTTGAGGCATACTAGCAGGGAATTTCGTGGAATGTTCGGGCTTCCTGGTGTCTTTAGGTATCAGGAAGTCACAGCTTCCACGATTGAATTTCGACATTTTGATAGCAAATCGGCTTAAGGCATGCCAGCAGAGATTTTGGTGGAATTTTGCGTATGAAGCCCGATGCCTTGCTGAACCATGCACTCAATTTGCATAGATGGGTCCCACACAGAAACCGGGCCCGGGCCCTCCCACTTCTCGATTCCCGCAACGTTGCCCCCATCCGCCTCGACCCCCCGGGTGGATGGGGATAATGTGGCAAAGTGTGTGTGTGTGGCCGTTGTGTGGGATGGTGCAGATGGCGCATGTTTGTGCATTCGTCCACGCAAGCCATTGCCCCCCTCCCACAAGCCTGGGTTCTGGACCACAACCACAACCACTACTGGCTGGCCGCCCTCCTCAACCTCCTCTACGCACCTCCCAGCTACGCAAACAGCTTCAAATACTGGTGATCCGTCACTGTCTATGGATCGCGCTTTAGTGAGATATCTCTCTCTCTCTCTCTCTCTCTCTCTCTCTCCCGCTTTTCGTCCCTTGGTTGGATTAACGGCTATCCTCTATCATTAAGACCTCCCGGCTACAATTTTCCACAAAAAACACTGCCGGCTTGCCCAAGCTACTTTTTCCGGCCACTAAATCTCTCACGTTCTCTCTCTATATCTCTCCTTCTTTCTCTTTCTCAGTCTCTCTCATTCTTTTTCTGACTCTCTCTCACTCTATCTCTCGCTCTGTCTCTCTCACGGCAAAATTCACATTCAGCCCATTCCAATCCCTTTACCGGGTATCCTAAATGGTGACTGCTCGTCTCCCTAGATTTTTTATTCAGGGTCCCGCAACGATCTGGTATCGTATCCTTTCCATGCCTTGAATATACACAAAAACCACTTTTCCGGACACACGAATTCCGTGCCGATCCCCTATTTTCCGTCAAGAGTATTCGAGCGTACACAGCCTCCCTTCCACCGGATGGACCGGCCCGAATTCGGTCGAGGGTACCGGTAGCCGGGGGAGTGAAATTCGAGCCACCCCCAAACATGCCCTACCTACTAGCGCATCCATACTTCTATGTCTCTCTCTCTCTCTCTCTCTCTCTCTCTCTCTCCCTCTGCTCTCTCATCCTCAATTTGTGTCTCCACTTCCCCCGTGAGAACACATACACAACATAACAATGCCTGTCAACAAGACACCTCGGATCGCTTCCCCAAAGCGTCTTTGCTAGCCTCCCCACACCTAGAAGTATTTTTGCATAGACTCCTCCTTGGCTATAAACTCGGCTAATCCCCAAGGGCAGTGCGATTGGCCTCATCTGGTCAAGCTTAGGGCCCAGTGCCCGAATTGGGAACGAGCATGGCCCAAGCTTAGGCCCAGCATCACATTACCAAGTCAAAATCCAACCGAATTTAGGAGAAAAACGAAAAACCCATAGTTTTACTTGACGGGTCCTTTAAAGGTACCAGAAAATGAAAAATCAACCCCTCCTGGCAATTTTGGTTCTTTCGCCTTATCGGGGGTTACAGGGGGGAATCGACTTTTTCTTTTGTCTCCAATTTTTCTGTAAAAGTACAGGGAAGTGTTTCTGAACTATTTTACTATTCAGAAACGGACAAAACATTACAAATTCTGTTTTTAAAAAAAGTAATCGGTTTTTTCGCTAAAAATGGCGGATTTTGAAACAAAATTTTGAATTTTCAAGATTTTTTGTATAGTTTTTCCACTTCAAATCTATCTAAACATGTTAAAACGCTGCTAAACAATGTTTGCTATTAAGTTGCTAGAGATTTCTGAACTTATAAAGAACCCCTCTCCCCCGATAATGCCAAAGCACCGGTTTATGGGAGACGTGCTGAATTTCGGGTGGTTTGGGGGATTCTACCGGCGGGCGGAAGTGGTGCGCAACTGGCCTCTCTCTCTCTCTGTCTCTCTGTCTCTCGCTCTCTCTCCATCTCCTCCCTGGCAGGGTGCCAGATTGTGGTGTATTGTGGTGGTGGCGGTGGTGGGGGCGTGACCCCTGGCTCGGGCTCCTCCCGAGGGCCTATGGTGCATCCTCTGCATCCCCCCAAGGCCCCAAATTGGCCACCCATCAATACAGCCACCCCACCACCACCACAACCGGGGTACCCATCTGCCAACACCCGAGCACGACTCCCTAACGATCCTGTCGTCTTTTTGGATGTCTCTATGACATCACAGGAACCAGGTAAGAGTCGTTTTTGGCTTTGGAAGAAGCCTAAGCTAAGCCTAAGCCTAAGCCTAAGCCTAAGCCTAAGCCTAAGCTAAGCCCAAGCAGCTTAATTAACCTAAGCCAAGCCAAGCCAAGCCGCCTAAGCCAAGCCGAACCTGAGCCTGAGCCCAAGCCTAAGCCTAAGCCTAAGCCTAAGCCTAAGCCTAAGCCTAAGCCTAACCTAGCCTACCTACCGCAAAGTTTCTCAAGGAGGAACAGTGCCCCAAAATTTTATGCCCCCCCCGTCCGCCTGGCTCCAATTTCCTGATCTGAATGCCAAATATTTGACCCCACGGCAACCCATCCCCTCCTCCTTGCCTGGGGCCTTCTGGCAATAGCCACATTGTCGCCACGAGACCCCCCCCCGCACCCACCCAACCCCTTTTGTTTGTCCAGATGATGAGCCTGTGGGAAACTTTTGCCCCTAGCGAGGGTGGAAAAACCGCTTCGCGGCGTTTAGACCGACGAATTTGGACACAAGTAATTTCGATGGGCTAAATTTCGGTTTTTTTATTCAATCTAGTATTTCTGTATGGCCAATTATGCAAATTGAGCTCTGCCGCTCAGTGTCGAATTTTCATAAGACCGCATTCCTTGGCACCGAAGTCCTAACGACGAAATTTCGGAATGAAAAAATTTTTCCAGGCACGTTGGCACGCTGACTGTCGAGACCTAGCGCTAGAAAGGGGTCGATTATCCACTTTCTTGTCCCTTTAGAAAAACTAATCGCTGGTCCGATCCATCAAAACGCGCCAAAAATGGCCGTTTTTGATTTTCGTAACAGCGCCTAACTTAAGGCGTTTTTCGACGGTCTGACTATCTAGATGACCGGTTTCGTGTTTAGCTTTTCGTGCCAAGACCCAAGTTTTTTGATCAAGAGCTTTAAAAGCGTCTCCATGCCCTGAATTCTTTCAATATTAGCGCGTTGCGGCCTGCTGTTCTCGACAAATGGTGCAAATGTGCCCTTCGGGGCGAACAAACACTCTTCAACCCCACGCAACAACCCCCCCCCCCCGTGTCCTCCTCATCCACTTGGTCAGAGCCGCAAGCCGTTCCACTTCCAAACTAATATACTACGAGAGACGCCTATTAACACCTTGTGTTGGGATTTCGATCTCCCTCGCCCCCCTCTCTCTCTCTCTCTCTCTCTCTCTCTCTCTCTCTCTCGCTCTCTCTCTCGCTCTCTCTCTCGCTTTCTCTAGCTCTGATTCAGCTAACTCTCCCACTTCTTCTCAAAAACCCGCAAAACGGGTTGACGAACGAGTTCTCCTCTTCTTCTCTACCCCCCTCACTCTACCCTTATCCCTGCCCTCTTCGGGCTCGGGCATCCCCCTAACGAGATTTACTTTATCCCCCTGCGGCTCGGTTCCGGTCCACGCGGATTTGGCTATTTTTGTTGGTGGGGAAAGTGAGCCGAGTCTTCTAAGAGTCTTCTACTCTTCCCAACCTCATAAATATCTTTCCAACCCCCAAAGAATTCTTGCTAATCTCTGCTCCACAAATTTTCCATTAAAATTCTATAAATCAATCATCGGCTTAACAATCCCTAACAATAAGAGTCTCTGTTCGGTTGCCTCGAAATTTCTCATTTTCCTCGATTTTTCTAGCTCATTCGTTTTCCTGGTTTCTTTTTGACGTCTGACATATTCTTTCATTGTGTAAAAAACTGAATTTCTGCCATAATCCCGACAACCTAAAATCCCGACAGATCAAAATGCCGACAACCAACACCCCGAGAGCCAAAAGATCCCGACAAATTCTTGGCGCTAGTTTCTCTGCCAATTCCTTTTAACAGCTATTTTCGCCGGTGGCTGTCGGGATTCTGGCCTTCCGCATTTTTGTTTATCGGAATTTCGAGGTATTCCCCAAAAAGCTGCTCGTCTCAAAGCTTTCCTAATCAATGACAAAATAAAGGCGTTCAAAACACTGACAAAAAGCCCGAAATTCCCCCAATAAACTCTGCTAACTGGCCCTCTTGAAAAGCCTTCGCTGACGCGCATTTGACCCCTGGACGATCCATTCCCTCGGTTTCCCCCGGAATTTTCGCGCTTCCCGAAATGTTTACCGGAGATGAGGCACGGGCAGTCGAGACGCGAAAAAGGGGCAAAAAGGCCCCACCGGAAACATGGATTGGGGCTGCCGGGTAGTAAGCGCATTACCCAACTTTTCCGCGCACTTTTCGCGCATCTTCCCCCTCGACTAGGCCGTGAATTGGACACTAACCGATAGTTTCTGGTCAGTTTTCGAAAATTCCGCAGCTTTCCTAATGACACCAGCGTTTTAAACCGGAGTTTTAGTGCGAAAAGCGCCCAAAACCTAATTCCTTTTCAGAAACAAGCACACTGCCGTCCTCTGGCCGAGATCCGCGACATATCCGGGAGGACTGTGTGGAAGAGAACGGCGAGGAGAGCATCCCCTACGCCGGTTCGTACTTCAATCGATTTGCCATCAGTTTGTCGAAAATAATTTTGTCGAAATTTAATTTTTTCGAAATTTCAATTTGCGAAATAACTGAGATAAATAATCGAGGCGAAAGAGGGCTTGAAATGTCGACAAATTGAAGTTTCGACAAAATGATCGACAAAATGATATGTGGCGGGGGCCGGGGATACGTTACGCAACGAAAATCGAAAACATTCCGTTCAGAGTACTACGAGGGAGCCGACGAGTTTCCGGTGGAAAAGCCTGTCGAAGAGCGGGCCCTTGTCTTAGCCTCCGACGAGAAGCCGCCCGCCTACGCCGACTACCGAAATATGGCCGTCGTACCGGGTACCGGAGCGTCTCGTACTAGATCCAACATTCCGTGATTCAGGGCGATGTGTGCGCGGTTGCCTGGACGTGTTCTCCTTCTTGATCTGCATCTCGCTGATCATCGTCCAGCTCGGGCTCCTCGACTACTATTATCTGACCAACCTTGAGGATAAGGTATGTGTAGCGTCCGGAACTACGGAGTATTCCAAGAAAAAACTGCAGTCATTTGATTTTTAGCCGTTCTCTTGATTTGTCGAGGCTATTGGAGGTCGAACTCCTCCAAATTGCCCGGACAAACTGGGTATGGTTAGCAGTGACCATTGGGGAGGGCTAGCAGAGACCATTGGGGAGGGCTAGCAGAGACCATTGAGGGGCCAGCAGAGCATGGGCGAAATGTTTTAATGCCATTTCAGGCATGGTACGGCTGGTTCGTGGCTGACGCGGCCGTCTTGGTGGTGATGGTGTGGCTGCTGGTGTTGGCCATCCGCCACAACCAGGAGCAAATGGATGAGATGGGCAGTATTGGTCAGTTTTCAGAGAGAGCGCGAGAGAGCGAGAGAGAGAGAGAGGGAGAGAGAGGGAGGAGAGAGAGAGAGAGGCGAAAACCCTGCTACAACTACAAACCACCCCTTTAGACAGCAAGGTAAAGTACGCGTGGATCGGGTGGCTGACCTACTCGTGTGTGCTGGTGGCAAAGATTTCCGTTTGCTTCCGCGTCTTCCACGATAAGGTATGTAGGTTGCAATGCGGAGCTCAGCGTTGGTTTTATACCAACCGGAAGTTTCGAAAAATATTGCTAGTTTAAAAAATCAAACATTACAAAATTCGTCCCAAAATCCAATAGTTAACTTAACATGGAAATCTTTAAATTCTATTAAATTCTTCATTTTCCGGGCTTTCGAATGGTATAAAGATTATTACGGTCCGATTTTCCCACGTCGAGATATAGCGTTTTTTCGGGCCAACATCCAAAAAAACCTCATTTTAGCTGCCCGCCGCCGGTCTGGACAACAATGATAAACTATTCGACGACCACCTCTTCAAGCTGGGACTCTCGCTATCGGGTTTGAGCATGAGGTCAACCTCAAAAAAACCCCCGCACTTTAGTGCTGATCTTCCTGTTCCTGCTCGAGGCCCACCACTACACCCCGCTCATGAGCCAACGCCAGCTGTACATCACCTACTTGACAACGGCCGTCTGCCTCGACCTCACCGATACGATCTATTTCTTGGATCTGCTGTGGCAGGTGAGGAACATGGTTAATTACAAAAAGTGGATCTTAAGCATTATCGGGGGGCAACTTTTTCTTCTTAGGAGTCAATTTTTCTAATATAAATAGCAGAAGTATTTCTAATTTCTGCTATTTTTTTGCTATTCCTAAACAAGTAAGCGTAAATATTTACAGGTTTGAACTGAAAATACCAAAAATAGTGATTTTCGTCCAACAAATGCCGAAGCTACACGAAAATTTCGACCTTTTCAACAATTTTTTTAGCTTTTAGATAGTTTTTATAAATTAGATAAAGTTATACTTTATAAAATTCGGGAAAAAAGTTAGTTCCAAAAGGTGATTTTCGAAAAGACGATTTTAGATAATGAAAAACATGAATTTTTATTCCCATCATTTAGTCCCTGAAAGACCACTGGGAGCTGCACCTGTGCCTCGAGATCTCGATCCTCGCCCTCGCCGCCGTCAACTTCATCCTGCCCACCTTCGCCCTGTTCAAGCTGCGCTTCAGCCGTGTCCCCCGCACCCTCATGATCAGCGAGAAAGTGTGGGCCCTGTTCTACGTGCTCCTGGTGAGTCGTCAGAACTTCTTTAAAAAAACCAGAAGGGATAGCCACCAAACTAGCAGGGATTCTTTGGGGAAAAAAAGGGAAATTAAAAAATTGTTATTGCGATCAGCTAAAAAAGGCTAAACGGCGATTTTTTTGCCGGAAATCTGAAGGAAAATGGAAAAATCCAGATCAATTTGACTCCCACAAAAAAAAAAAAAAAAAACACAAAAATTTTTTTTTAAAAAATAAAAAAAAATAAAAAATATAATTATTATCTCCACTCTTCAACCCCACTAAAAAAATCTATCTTTTAATAAAAAAAAATATTTTAATAAAAAAAAAAAAAAATTAAAAAAAAAAAGGAAAAAAGGGAAAAAAAAAAAAAATTTTTTTAAAAAAAAAAAAATTTTTAAAAAAAAAAAATTTTTTTTTTTTAAAAAACTTTTTTTCCAAAAAAAAAAAAAAAAAAAATATTTCGCAAGGTAAACGGCCCGTTCCTCGGAATGCGCATCTACCTCTACTACCTCCTTGAAGTCGAGGGCCGCGGCAAGCGCTACGACGCCAGCCTGTTCGCCGCCAAGAACGTCGCCATGATCTATTTGGCCATTCGCGAGGTAAAAATCTGACCGGCTATTGTTTTTTTTTAATATTACGATTAAAATGAAACTAATAACCCAAAAACCGCTTGCAGGTGTGGACCCGTCTGCAGTACTGGCGCCAAAAACGGCGAGCCGTCGGCTCCCGCGGTGAACTCACCGCCCAGGTCGGCCACAACGAAGAAGACGCATAAATTTACGCGCAAAAAAAAGCAAAAAAAGACATATTCACCCCTTATTTTTTCCTACTATCATTATGATACTTGTCCCATTCCAAAACCAGCCCCCCGCCAAGTCACTTCTTCCCACTTTGAAACTGCCCCCGCTCGACGAGATTCTCCGAATAAACGAAACTCAGCTGCACATTTTGAAAACCTATTTTCCCTCTGCATTTTGTGAATGAATAAATTGTAAAGTTCACCCCGTTAAATTCCGTACAAATTGACTTACGTATTCGTGAAAGTCGAAGAAACGAGCGACGGGCATCGAAAAGGAATTGGCACCCAGCTGTTTTTGATGCTCAATCTGAAAAAAGGCTTAATTTCAAGGTTTAGATAAAAAGCTTTTGACCAGTATTACACCCACCTCTTTTGCCAACAGGGCCGCCATGTATTTGTTCAGCTCCGACTTGCGCTCATTGATGAATTCGAGGTCCTGAAATCGCGTGGTTGGCTTTGTCGCTTCAGTAAATTGTGAAGCCTTTGGTTCAACACCCACCAAGTTTCCCACAACCTTCTTCGGCGGCAAAAACGACTGGCTTCGATCGGGGAACCGTTGCTGATCAAGGATATCAAAATCCTTATACCGCCGCTCCACCGTCCACGCGTAGGTGTCGACGGTTACTTGGACCGTGTATAGCTAAATTGAGAGATTGGCGTTGTTTCTAGCTTACAAAAGTAAAAACTCTCATTTTTATGATTTTTACGATTAGTAAAAGCTGTATATTATAATGATATAAAATTTTTATAAATTAAAAAGACCGTCTTAAAATCCCCAACCGTGTATTTGCCCTCCACAACCACGCGATGACTGCTGATTTTGGCGTTGACCGCGGCTTCGTATGGCTGCTGCAGCCTGGCCAGCTCCAAAAGGGCCATCGCCCTAAAAAATTTATTATTGAAACGCACAACCCTAATCCAATAGAGAAAACCCGAAAACAAGATTGATATTGCTTAGAAAAGAGAGAGCCCTGGAAATGCATGATCACAGCCAGCGATATAATAAGCGAAATGTTAACACCCACCCGATAGCTTTAAAAAAAGGCAATTATGAAAGCGTACTTTGGTTGTAAAGGGATGATATCACAGTAACAATCGGTCGCGAACTGAATAGAATAGTTGGGTTCAAAAATGTTTTTAGAAAAATCACGGGCAGTTTTGCAAGACTAAAGCAAAGTTATCATAAAGATCTTTGTCTTTGGGAAGAACACAATGGGATGAAATTTCACTGCAACCTATCACATTAATGCACCCTTTAATCAATCAATTCAAAAATATTGCTGCCATTTGAAGTGCTGGATGAGGTCACCGGCACGGCATGTTTCCATCCGGAAAAGATGGCCGTCGGGGCGGATGATCGTCGTCAGGCACTGGCCACTACCCTCGTTCTTCAGATGCCCATTCTCGCGATCGTGCGTAAACTTTTGCGTGCTCCGCCCGTCGCAGAAGCGGGCGCGCAGCACGTTGCCCACCTGCTCGAGGCAGCTGACGTCACGCCGGATCTCGCCGTTGGCGGTCAATTCAAAGAACTGATTCTCCCCGAGCAGATGGCAGTGGACAGGGACGACTTCGTAATCCGGCTCGCGGCTACCACGGATGATGCTCTCGACGCAAAGGTGAGGCTCACCACCGTAATTCCGGATCTCACCCTTGGCCTGGAGGTTGTGAGGGACATATTGGTCTGGGTAGACATGCTCCAGGTACCACTTGAAATCGTTGCAGCCAAGGTTTTTGCGAAGTTCAAGCCGGGCAGATACATCTCCATGGCCATACGTCCTATTGTTGTGACGCTCGTAGTGCAGGTACTTGTAATCATCCATCCAGACCTCGGTTACACGACGCAGATTTCGCCTGATGGTGTTGATCGGGTCGTTGAATGTATAGGGCGTGCTCTGGCGATAGACGTGGCCCACATGACTGCACGGGACAATTTCGATTCTCCCTCCGCACATCCATGCCTTGAAGCTGAGCTCGAACTGCTCGCCGCCCCAAATGTCGAAGCCGGGATCATAGGAGCCGAGATGCTCAAAGAAGTCCTTCCTAATCGCAAACAATCCACCGGCCATCACGGGGGTGCGGATCGGCTCCAAATTGTTCTTGCGCTTCCGCTTTTGCTCCGGCGACAGATCCCTCCAAACGAACTGCATATTCCAATCGAATCCGCCGATCAACGGGGACAGCTCGGCGACATATTGGAAAGTGTCTTCCTGGATCGGGTCGATGTTGGGGACAGCGACAGAGTGCGGGTCCTGGGCAATCCGATCAAGTAGTGGCTCGGCCCATCTTTCCGTAGCCTCACAATGCGCGTCCAAAAAGGTAACGACAGTTCCCAGTGCGACCTTGACTCCCGTGAGACGAGCTCGGATCAGCCCGACGCGGTGCGGCTCGCGGACGAGTCGAACTTTCGCGAGACCGCTTACATAACTATCCAGATCCGGTCCCAAATGCTCCATCGTCGACGAATCATCAACCAGAATAATTTCCTTCAGGAGATGCGCCGGGGTGCGGTCGAGAACCGAGTGCACAGTTCGGAGCAGCGTCGACCAGGCCTCGTTGTGGAAACAGATGACGATCGACATATCCGGCAGGTCGTCCGCGTATTTCTCGTCCTTGCACCTGGGCGGCGCGATAAAGGGCAGCCGGCGATGCAGCGAAATCAGGCTCGACACGTACTCGTTGAAAGCATGGTCCTTGTAGCCTTGGTCGTATTTCTGGGCCTCGGCAGCGGACAAGCGGTTTCGATCGACGCGTGTCGGCACGCCACCTTCTCCGGGTTGTTTTTCGGGCAACAACCATAGTACACCGACCAGCGCCGCGATTCCGCCGAGAAACCATAGGACGAACGTCAGCCCGCCGCGGCCTTTTGCTCCTTTCTGTTTGGAGCGTTGGGCTGAAGCTGCCTTCGCCGAGGCCGCTTTGGCCATTCCCTGAAAAAAAAGGTTTTGCTTACATTTTTGGAACTGAAGGTAAGAGGAAAGATCAAGATAGATAATGCAAGTTTCAGCCTCAAATCCGTTCTTTAATGCGCAAATCATCAAATTCTGGCAAAAACCGGGCAGGATAGGTTTCAAAATTTGTACAACGGGTTTTAAAAAAACGCGAATTTTAAAAAGGCAAGAAATAACGACAGATTTCGAAATTTCTTTGAATGTTTAAAAAGATAAATAAATAATCTAAAGCAATTCTACGTAGGGAAAGTATAGAATCGTGGCCAAAACGATACAGCCGGGGCTCAATTCCACGAGCAAAACGAAATGATGATTTGCAATGGCCAATCCACGTCGTCCGACCGGGGGCCCAACCGTTTTGTTTGCTTCCCCCTTTTTGGATAGTCCGAAACGTTGCTGGCTCTAATTTTCTTGCCTCTCTGCCCGTCTGGCTCTCTCTAGTGCTCTGGGAACTACCCGCTGGACACCAAATAGCCAGTCGTATACTGGCCGCCCGGTGGACAACGAATGTTGCCAAATGACGAACCAGCGGCAGGAAAAAGTGTTACGCGGACGTTTCGTGAGAGTCAAAACAAAATATTTGACCAGTGGGCAAAAAAAATAAATTCTTCTTGAAATTCGCGGAAGTACGGCTTTAATTTTATTTTTTTTTTTTTTTTTTTTTTTTTTTTTTTAAAAATTTTTTTTTTTTTTTTTTTTTTTTTAAATTTTCCCCCTTTTTTTTTTTTTTTTTTTTTTTATTTTTTTTTTTTTTTTTTTTTTTTTTTTTTGGGGGCTCTTTTTTTTTTTTTGGGGGGGCCCTCTTTCCCTTTCTTTTTTCTAGGCGGTACAAATCAGCAAAAAAAATACAAATCGACGTGCCTTTTTAAACGGACGCACTAAACAGCCCTGAAACACAAAAACAATTTATAGCAAAAGATAACAATAAAGACATTTTGGATGATCAATAGTTTTTTCAGGAAAAATAACCTTTAAGCTAACTAGAAAAATATACAAACTGCCGAAGGACAATGAGGGCAACGTAATTTGAATAAATCAACGGAATCTTGGAAATGGCCCAAATTTCCCTAATTTGTTTGAACATGAAGAACGCCGACTTCGCCTCACCACCATTTTCTACTACGCGCATCTTTCAAATCGCTTCACTTAATTGGTAAGCTTTGCTTGTGAAAATCAATGACTTCTCTTTTTTTAGTCATGTCAGAAGACGAGAAACCGAGGGTTCCAAGAAAGTTTCAAGCAAAACGTGTCCACGGAAAGTCCAGCACCGCCGACGCAACGATCGAATGGACCGGAGGCATGGGAGTTTGTGATTCGTTTGCCAAATCCGAATTCAGATACCATAAACTGCGGGCATGGGCGCTTCAGCACGGTCGTATTGATCAGCCTCGAGCAGCCGGAGCAGGGGCTGTTCGCCTACAAACACGTCAAGTGCTAAAAGGCTTTTGGATAAATTCTGAAATTTGTTTTCCAGGGCGACCCAGCTATGCCGACCAAAGGGCAAAGGCTCGTCAACAGAACCATTGCCGCAAAAGGAAGGAGAACTTGTAATTTATGCCCTCAAAAGCTCTTCCAAATCCCTGTTTAGCCGGCCGAGATCGAGATCCTCAGCAAAATCCAGCACAACCACTGCCTCCGACTACTTTATTATCAGCTGACAACAGATATCGGGGTATTTGTTTAAGATTTTGCGAGAATTTGTTGATTTAGAACCCTTACAACATGATTCTCGACATGTTGCCCCACGAAGTCGGTCGGCATCTAAAGGATAACCGGAAGGGATTCAACCTGCTGGACACAAAGGTGATAGCTTTGGTTGCTTGACGGTTGCGAAGTTGCTTTTTAGAGCTGTTTTAGATAGTTTTCTTTGTTTCTAAAGCCATTTTGCCCTTGATAGGGCAAGTTTAGTGGCGCAAATTGACAAAAAGGTAAATTCCGGTGTTAGATTAAAAAATTATTCGCAAATTTCGCAATCGTGGTTGCAACGCTGGTAATCACTTAATGCAAGGGAACGATACCTATTGACACGCGCCCTCTCCCGCCTCGGGTAATAGGCAATATACAATATAAATATCCCGCTTTAATTTAAGGTCCTCTCCTGGCAAATGTTCAACGCCCTCGCCTATCTCGCCTCGATGAACATTGCCCATTTGGATATTAAGGTATACCCTTAGATAGCAAACCTAACCTTTACTCCAGCCGGCGAACCTCATCTTTGACGAGAACACGATGCTGCTCAAGCTCGCCGACTTTGGCAACGCCCGGATCATCAGCAACGAGGCCGACTATATGCCATATCAGGTGCTGTTTTTGCATTTGTGAAATTCCGCCTTTTGCAGGTCGCCCGACCCTATCGTGCCCCAGAGCTGATGTTCGGTTCTTGTCGCTTCACCTGTGGCATCGGTGACGATTGCCAACACCGCTCACTTGCCTTTTAGACGTGTGGTCCGGCGGGTGCGTCATGGCGGAAATAGCAACAGGCCAGGTCGGTATTTTTTCGAATAGTTTTCGTTTATCTTTTTGTAATTTTATTTGGATTTCTATCGTTTTCCTGTTTAGACGCTCTTCACATCAGCCAAGACGAAAGAAATGGCCGCCGTCGTCGTCAATGTCTTGGGCTACCCGACCGATGAGGACGTGAAGGTGCTGGATGAAGCCTTGAAGTTAACGACTCGCACCTTTTTGGATATGCTAGTTTACACCGTTTTTCGTGATTTGTTTTGCCTTACTAATTGGTATCCGATGCTATTTTCTGCTATCTTCTATTCAGCTGAACTCTTATTCAGCTCTTTTTCGGCTCAATCGGCTTTTACTGGGCTAGACGCTTACTATATTTTCCAGGCGATGAAAGTGGGCCGACCTCGCGTGCGCAAGGGCAAAAACCTTGGCCTGCAAAAGGTGCACTGGATGTAGACAGCCGTCAATTCCGATTTGTTCAGCATATGCCGTCGATACCAAAGGAAATGCTGCCCGTCCTCGAGAAGATCCTCGTCTACAACATTAAAAAACGGTATAGCGGTCAAACGCAATTTCCGAATGTCCCTTCTAGAATCACGGCACATCGACTGCTCTCCGACCCATTTTTCGCCGAGTTGAAGCTGCTCCCGAAAAGATCGAACGGCCATCGGATCCCGGACTTTGGCTACGATATCCATGAACAGGTTTCGATCCCCGTTTGGAATTCGATCACCTTCAGGCAACCCAATTCGACGAACACACGCGAACCGCCGAGTCGAAGTCCGAGTACGATCCGCCGGCCCGTTCAGAGTATCACATTATGTCGACGCCCATTAAAGATAAATCGGAGGCCCCGCGCTCCGAGGCGCCGAAGAACGAGGGGAAGACGATGCGAGCCGATCTGAAGCCGCGGTCCCGCTGTGCGCACAAACCGAAGACGGCACGCGAAGTGAACGGCAACCACACACAACCAAAGACACTCCCGAAGACGACCAGCAAATGCGAACACCCCTAGCCCCTCCCCTCCCCGTTCACACTCGACAACTCGAACCCCCCCCTTCATTTTATTAAATGTACATAATAAACGTCTTTGAATTTGTGTATTGTCCTGTGTGTATGGCGCATATTTCGTAAAACCGAAATAACTTTATCGTATCACGAGAGTGAGGAAGGAACGCGTTGGCTTGGGGTGAAAAGATACCGGGAAGGAATATAGGGAAACCCGTATCTAACGCATTTCGCGTCTCCTAGATATAACGCCCGTGCAAAAACAACATTTTGTCTCAGAAATTCGATTTTTCGGGGCATTCAATCCAGGGGAGCGTGAAAAGGCGTCAAATACAGGTTGGCACAATACAGTCTATTCGAGATGGCAGGAATGGCGGGTTGGAAGTTGGTAAAAATTGAGGGAATGGCGGCGACCTGAGACCAGCAAGTCCTAAAATGCACTACAAGGAGGAGAAGGGGGTGGGTGGAGATCGTTGGCGAGCGGTAAAAGCTTTGAGATTATGTGGTGCGGAGAGTGAGTGAGTGGAATCGATATGCAACAACAACTAAAGGGCTTCATAAATACAGGCCCGAAAAAGGGGGATTGCAATTTCGTTATTGCGCGCCGGGGTTGAGAATTGGTCCATCTGTGGCGTATCGACACGACCGGTAAGGGGAAATGGCGGGCATTAGATGCCCATCGTTGTGGGGTGCTGGTTCGTTAGCGGGGGGGCATGCAAAAAGGCTAGACCGGAACTAATTGTCATTTGCCCGGTCCGCCCATCGGGTTAAAGGTCTGATTGAAAGGGCCCGGCCACGTGGCCCCCGGGTATGAGGCAAAATCCGGGAACTGCGGGTGGGCAACTTGTTGCGGGTGTGGTGGGGCAAAGCCGGTGGGGGTGCTGGCAAAATTTTGGTGGGTCGGCCAGGGTTGGGAGGTTCCGGCTGTGGGGCCCTGGTTTGGATGACGGCCGGAGCCTGATCCGGAACCGGAAGCTGACGATGGGCCGGGCACACGGGGCTGCCCGCCGCCCATAGGTGCCTGGGCGTAGCCGCCGTAGAATTGCATCATTGGAGCTGAAATTGGCATGGTTTTTTAAGCCCTTTTAAAGGGGATGGGAAGGCATATCTGTTGATTTTGGGATAAACGATGGAAAAAAGCCGGAATTCGCTGCCGTGAGGTTCCGTAGTTTTGAAACTAATTGTAAGCCGATAATTGCACGATTATGACAGCTTTTCGTTTTTGTAGTAATTTTTAAGCCAGTCGAAATTGGGAAATCCGTTTTTCGAAAGCGAAATCGACGAAATGGGTTATCTAAAAACCGGTTACGACAGGTATTCGAGCGGTTCGAAAAAAGCTGACTTCCTTAGCTAAAAAAAGACAAAACTCACCGGGATTCTGGGCACGTTGGTAGTTTTGTTGAAACCATTGTTGCTGAAAATCGGCGTTGTTTGGCGATGGGAATTTGCTACCTGATAGGTGATCGGGTCGAAGCCGGGATGCATATATGCCGCCTGATTATACGACATGGTGGGATAGGTGAAGCCGGAGGGCATTAGCGGCGTTTGCATCCCCATGAAAGGGTGGGCCGGAAGCGAGCCGAATGCTTGCATCGCTTGCTGCTGGGCGCCCGGCGGGGCAGCGTGGTGTGCGGCTGAGCGGCTGGAGGACGCTTTCTAAAAATCGCCAATAGGTTCTGATCGTAGTTTTAGTTTTTTTACAGGGGAAAATTCATACCTTTTTATCGCGTTTCGCGGGTTGACTCGTGCTAGGCTGGGGCTGCTGTTGTGGCGGGGGTGGCTGATGCTGGGCTTGGATCATCGGCGGCGTGCTCTGGGCGGCAACGCTGGGCACGCAAAGCGGCGACGGGCCGAGAGGCATCCCATAAGGGCTTGTGCCCACTGGAATTTCTTCTTTATAAACTTTAAAAAGATGAACAATTGTGATTTCTCGAGTTTTGAGGACTTACGCCATTGGAGACCATAAAAAAAGAATTTTGAGAGCTCTTGAAGCACATTTTTTCGAGTTTTAGTGATTTTTAGGCACTTACTGGCCGGCTGGTTGGACATGGGCGGCGTGTTCTGCGCGGGCCCGATGCCCGGAGTAACCGGGTGTCGCAGCGGCGTTGCGGGCGTCGACGGGCCGTAGCCGGGCGGGATGTCGTGCGGCCCGCCCGACGTGTTCATCCCCGCGGCGCCGACCGAGTGCACCGAGGAGACCGAGCCGGGTTGCATGCAGGAAGGCTGAAAAATTCGTAGGTCAGTTGTTCATCCTACCAATGTTCAAACTGAAATTCCACTGTTTGAAATTCAATAATTTTTTAAGAAATTCGCCGATTTCCGACGATTTCTAATAGCCCAACCTGCATCTGCGGCGGGCTCATAAATTGCGGCATCTCCGGCGTGGTCTGATGGACACTTCCCGGGGCACAAAGCTGTCCCACGCTGCCCGGTGTCGCTTGCCCCAAATCCATGACCAGCATCCCGCCGCCACTCCTAAAATAGGGGAAATTTTTATGATACCGAAACTATGAAATTAGGCGTTCTCAAATAAGCAATTTTCATTTTATGCATGAAATCCTGTCTTTGCACCGTTTTCGCTAGCTCCCCCCTGCAACTAACCCTGGATATTGTAGCGTATGCTGTGACTGGGGCGTCATCTGGATCTGTTGCGAGACGGGCGGCAAGCCACTTGAGAGTCCGGGCAAGCTGTGGTGTATTTCCGGGATCGGATCCTGCAAAAACGATTGTCGTTTTCACCACGAGATAAAAATAGCTATATGGCTCGCTGCATGAAATGCAGAAACTGCAGAAAAGAGCCTGCTTACCTCATCCTCGATTGGGTGCGACAGCATTGCCGGGGCCTTGGGCGGGCGGTCCATTGCGCTCTGCAAAAAAAAACCGTTTAATGACCCTAAATTTGCAAAATAAGCTCGATCTAACGATCTCCCACTTACATCGGGCACGTCGTGGGCGGTGACGGATTTGCTCGACGTGGCCGTGTCGTTTTTCTCGTCCTAAATCGAGCGTTATCCAATCAAATTGAGCCCAAAATCCCAATTAAAATTAATTCAGCACGCACCATGATATTCGGGGATAGCTGGGGCGGCGCGTCGTCGTCGTCGTCAAATGCGGGGATGGACAGCGGACGATTGCCTGCAAATAGAATGCGGTAAGGAAATTTAGGAGCAGCTATTACGTATTGGTGATGGTGCCATTTGCAGTGTGGCGACGGGGGGCAGACCGCCGCTGCTCATCGGCTCGGCGGCACCAATAGGTTCAACGTTGAGCACCGGGGGCGCTTCGTCGTTGGAAGCGGCGTCACTAAATAAACGTGTATTTTCGAGGAGAATTTCAGTAGATGTACCCGCTTTTTTTAAGCTACCGTGTTTTAAACGAGACCGAAATGTTTGGCATGTCAATTGTGTTGGCAATAATATAGTATAGCTGAAAAAAATAAGACATAGCCAACTAACTGAGATGAAAAAAATCGGAAAGTGGGTAGGGGTAATAATTTGGCGTAAGTTTAAAAAACCAAAGCTTCGTTACCCGCTGCCTGATGGCTCGTCGTCGTCCATATCCGGCACGCCGCCCATGTTCACGGTATCGGTATGGGTGGGGAAGAGGTCGCCGAGAGGCCGCGGGCTCTCCCGCCAACGATCGTCCAGGGAAGATAGTGATGACGCTGGGGAGCTTGGCCTGAAAATCATGATTAATATATAAAAAAATAGTGGCTGAGCTATTAAAATGTTTATAAAAATTTAGTTTCAGTCAGCTGTTTTTAGTGCTATCGGATTAGCAAAGGATTTTAGCGCATGTATGCGTTGTGAAAAACCTTAAAGGTCGCTGCCGACATATCAGATATTAGAAAAAGTGACATTTTCTATGTTAAAATTCCGTTTTGTTAAAAAGTTAAAAAGTTTCAAAATCCTAACGTCCACTCACCTGTGCCGGATATGATCGTCGTCCGATTCCACGATACTTCTGCTTCGCGAACTATCCGTGCTCGACGCCCGACTGGCCTTTTGCCGAAAGTTGGACTGGCTCGAGTGGCGCGACTCGGACCGAAGGCTCGATGTCACGCCGCGGGAAGAACGTTGTTCAGCGTGAGGCCCATCTTCTTCCGGCGGATCAGGTGGCGGTCTCGGTAAAGACGTCGGGAGTGGGGGTTGGCCCTGAAAAACAGATTAAACCTATTCAAAATACCTAAAACTGCCAAATCAATCGATATAACTTACGCCATCTTCAGAGTCATCCCCGCCGACGTCAGCCATCGTTCGGCCGCCGCCCGGACTGCTCGGCGCCGCCTCGCCCATTCGCATCGGGACCGTGCCATCGGTGCCAACGCTCGTTGCCACACTCGCGCATTGCACAGGCGTCGTCGGGGATTTGGGCGGCGTGTTGGAACGCCCTCTGCGCCCGTAGTTTGGCGGAAAGACCTTTCCAGGGCTACGCTGCTGCGGCTTCTTGGCCTTAGGAGGTCGACCTCGGCCCTTCGGCTTCACGTTCGTCGCGTTGACGGTTGGGCCTTTTTTCGAGCTCTTTTGGCTGTTTTTGCGCACCCGATACGGCTCGTCCTCGGAGTCTGAAAAAGTATGAAAGTTTTTAGCTTACGAACTTGCATGCTCTTTAGGCTTTTTTAAAGCTCAATATCCACCCACCACTTGACGACGACGAGCTTTGCTCAACCGGGCTGTCCTCCTCGAACACGGCCTTCTTCCGCCCAGTGCCACCGGCACTGCGCGCGCCCTGAGCCGGCTTCTTCTCGTTACTGGCTGCTCGTGGTCCTTTCTTATTCAGACCGGCCGGCCGACCGAGTGG
This sequence comes from Mesorhabditis spiculigera, assembly GCA_958295435.1. Lineage (NCBI taxonomy): Eukaryota > Metazoa > Nematoda > Chromadorea > Rhabditida > Rhabditidae > Mesorhabditis > Mesorhabditis spiculigera. The sequence continues at coordinate 859,619 of CATQJA010002701.1, read as the reverse complement.
CAACCGTCGCCGTGCGGATGGATTCGACTTTTCCTCCTCATCGTCAGAATCGTCCTCCTTCTTTTTGCGTAATCCGAGGTTGATCACTGAAAATAGAATTGAGGAGACGAGCAATAAAGGTGTGCCAACGGAAACGTAACCAGACCGACGCAAAACTCACGTGGATTACAAGAGCGCCCGCCCTTTCTGGGTAACTCCTTGAGGTCGTCCTGATCATCTTCCGTCGTATCCTCACGTGCCTTCTTCCGGCGATCCGCTCTCCTCCGTCCGATGCCATCCTTCACCGTCGAGCCGACCGAGGCAATGCTTCGGCCATTAGGTGTGCTGCCCGTCCCGCCGATGTACGGCAAAGATCCGGAACGCCGATGGCTGAAGCACCCGATTAATTCAATTCAGTTTAATTTATCAGGCTGGATAAGCAGAAAAAAATATTCCGACCTGCTCCCACAAACTTACGTTGGGCTTCGTGTGTCGACTCGTGGCGCGGGGCGCACAAAAGTGGTGCGTTGGGCAAAGACGCCGGGTTTCCACTGAAATATGGCTTGATAAGATGTAGACTAGGTTTTTTGTATGATGTAATTTCCCACGCCGACCTTCAAAGACACAACACAACACCCGCCAAGAACTGCCGAACCGTTGTCTCGGTAGTCTCCAAATAACTCCGACAGCGAGTAGCTGCTCTCCAAGCGCAGCAAGGACACAAGCGCTGCAAGGCCCTCGTCTCAGTGCAAGCCATGTAGCCCCTCGCCCACCGAAGCGTTGCAAATGCGCTGAACCACTTGCCCACCATTCCGCGCTACCGACCAGCCATCAAAAAGTACACATTTATCACATCAACCATGCAACACAAAAAAAAAGATTTATAAATATTTGTGCAAACAGTACAACGACAAAGGACATTTACACACGGCACTCAACTAAGATTAGCAAAAACATGGTGAAAAGGCTTTAATGGGGGACGACGACACGAATGGGTGCTAGTGGGTACGTGATCATCGATAGAACGTCTAGAAACAAAAACGGTTTCCGCCCCCCGTATGTCACTACGAAAATCGGTATACCTGCAAAGCCAGCTCGTCAAGCTTCAAGAAAGCGTTGGGCTTCTTGCTCTGCTCCCAGTGCTCGTCGACTTCGTGCCAATTGATCGTGACCTCGATGGAGCGGGATGAACTGAAAATTAAATTAATAGAATCTTGATGTACTAAGGGTTATTGAAATTTCTATGTAATGACATTTTGGTTTAATCCAAAAACGATTACTATATTCCTTTAGAAGTTCTAAAAAATTATTCATGCCAGCTAAAAGCTTACGGTGAAGAATCCCGGTTCTCGCTTGACAGCCACCCCATGTGATCCATGATGAAAATGATGTCGCTAGGGCGGATGCCGGTCGCGGAGGCGATGGCTAGAATCCAAAATTAAGAGGGGGGGGGAGGAGGCCCCCCCCCCCCCCGGGGGGGGGGAAATTCCCCCCCCCCCCCCCCCGGGGCCCCCCCCCCCCCGGGGGCCCCCCGGGCCCCCTTTACCCCCCCCCCCGGGGGGTTTCAAAAAGAGCCCCCCCCCCCTCTTTAATCTTCCCGATCGATAACCAGTACCGTTGACAGTAAATTTGTCATTGCTGTCCCGTTTCCGATGCTTCTTCGTCCATTCCAACACGGCTTCCCGCCAATACGGCGCATAGGCCAGCAGACCCATGCGTGAAAGTGGCCGTTCCGGCGAGCCGGTCGTCCCCATGCGTCGCGTCAAGAGGTAGCCTAACGATAAATTAGATCGTTGCTATTCGCCGACTTACTGAAGGCAATCAAAAAGCGGCCATATCCGGATTTCTGATAGCAGGGCAGTGTCGCGATACAGGAAAGATTCCAGTTCACCGAATTCTTCTCCTAAAATGAAATTAGTAGGTACATTTCAGAAGCGGGTGTACCTTTGAAAAGTATCCGACAAAATGGTGCCCATTTTCGTCGTTCTGCGTCAACACATAGAAAAGGAACGGCTCGACGTCGTAGTAAAGCGTCTTGTGGTCGATGAACAATTTGGAGAGCAGACAGAGGTTCTGGCAGTATGTTTTCGCCAACGCACCATCAACCTAAGGGAAATCATCAAGCGAATATTGGGAAGTCTCACCTCGAAAACCGAATGGCCGTTGCTGCGGTAAATTTCATTGCCGGGCGGATGGTAGAGCGGGCATTTGCCAATGTGTTGCACCAGCAGCTCGTACGTACGCACATATTTCAAGCAGAATTCGCAGATGAACACGACCGGCGCATGCGCGTATTCAGTTGGAAACGGCGAGCTATACCACGACTTGATCTCGTACTTGCCTGAAAAACAAAATATATAAAAAAAACGGGCAATCACTACCGATTCTAATTGCCTTCGGAAGTAGCGGTATTTCAGAGGTCTTATGTTGTTTCATCTCTTTTTGAATTAAGGTCATCGCCGAGTCCAGTTCTTCTTGGTTCTTCTGCGTTATCTCCATGAAGACGCGCTCGGAGTCGGGCTCGACCAAGAAGCTCTCATTTAATTCTTCGGGAGGTGAACGCTCTCTGGAAAGGAGTTTTGTTTTTCATAAAAAAATTTGCTGCCTAATTATCACTGGTATTTCTAATGGAGTCTTTTTGTCAGAAACTCCCCGAAACAACCCAGAAACACATTTATACGCTTCCTACCGGAGATACAAATTCCTACTAACAAACACCGCTGGACAAAGGGTGCCACAAAAACGTGGAAGACTGTGGCGGCAGCTGTGGAATGCGCGACCTACTTGCACAGTATAAAAAGTCAAGGTCTGCCACAAGAAATGCCTGAACCCGATCAGCAGCATGGTCTCCCTCAAATTCACTATGCTTGCCGCCGGCATTTGCGGAGCGATGGCTGCTCCATATTATTACGAGCATTATTGTGAGCCTTGCCCCGTATAACAGCGATTTTTCACCATCAAAAATTCATCACCATTTCAGCACCCGAGAAAGGCCACGAGAGCCACTACGGCAGCTCATACAAGGAAGGCTATGAAAAGGGCTACGAAAACGGCGAGCACAAGGAATATGGAACGTTCAAATACGGAGGAAATGGTGAGTGCGAGCACTACATCTTGATCGCCTGAATTATAGGACACTACGCCAAGGGCGCCGAGTACGGCAAGTATTACGGAACAGGCAATGATCATGGTCAAGGCTACAAGTACACCCCGTATCATGGTAAGTAAGAGAGAGGACCGATCAAATTCAACCATTAAAAAAATATTTTTGATTGTAACTACAAAAGCCAATTTTCAGATGATCACAATTCTCACTACACCCCATACGCTCCGCATAGCTATGGCACCGAATTCCACCATGAGCAAGCCCCTTACGGTTACACCCCCTACTCTACCTATGGCTATTATGAACCCCATCAAGAGAAATATTCGCCATACAAGTCAGTTTGTTGTAAGATAACGGCCAACCCTTATAATCTTCAGCTCCCACTACCACGGACAAGATTCGCACTACGAGCCCCACTATGATCAACAGTACGACCATCACGATCAGCACTACACTAAGCACGACGACCACCATGGCGATGATCATCAACATGGATACGAGCACGACAAGCACCAGGATGATCACCACGGGGATTTCGTCTATCTCAAGCATCACTAATCGGAGAGGTACATTGTTGCGGAAATGGCTGCTTCGAATAAATAGTCTTGACAAACTAGCGCCCGATTACCCGAAAGTTTTTTTTGCATTACTAGAGTTGAATCGGAAAAATCCGGGACAAATGTTAAAATTTTTACCGTTTTTGAACATTCTGCTTGGCTCCCTTCTTAGATGTGTCCGGCTTCTAAAAAATATAGTTTAATTCGCAGCAAAGCACAATCGTTACCATGGAAATCGGAGTGGCTCTTCGCTCATCACTGCTTTCCGAGGCACTTTGACTGGTATTTCGGAGAATCTTCCTGCAAAGATAATGAATTAGCGGCCCGTAAGTCGGTCAATGCCTTGGCTGGAACGGGGGCGAGTGGGGCAGCCTCGGCGTTCGGACGCGCTTCTGTGTCGGCGGCGGAGAAGGTGACTAAAAAACTGAAATTTATGAAGGATGAGCCGGCTGACCGGTTCAGCGGGTTCCGTTTTGATTTCCTTCACCGGGGTCCCGAACAAAGCCGCTGAAGCACTATTTTGGGTAGTGCGAGAGCCGACGCCCTAAAAGTGTTAAATGTTGCTGCAGCAATAGCAGTGATAGAAAATGAGTCAAAATAGATTAGTAATGTAATATCCGGAGTCATTCTGAAATTTTCGACTTCAATGGTTAGGAAATCAGCAGATTAGGGTTGTAGGTAAAAAAAAAAGTAAGCCCACCACTTTGCGCAGTTCCTTTGCGAGCCGTGAATTCCGACCCTTCCGTCGGGTGGACGATTCATTCGTGCTCTTGTGCCTCATCCCGGAACCTCCAGATGCCGCCCGGACGGCATCGGATGATCGACGTGGCTGGAATATCACAATCTCATGCAAAATTAAGGCTACTACTAACTTAGACTACTACACTAAGAACCCAGAAACATTCCCACTAAGCTAGGCTCCAAGAAAATCTCATAATGGAAAAGGTATATCGCTGTTGACGGCGCTAGCATTGGGGGGTGAATAGGAGCGGATTAGTGGGCAGCGGAGAGGCGGCCCAAATGGGCAGACAGGCCAGGCAGGGCCACACCAATTACTAAAGAGGCAAAACCCACCCGACCACTGGTGCGCAGAACTGGGGTCTCTTCGTCTGCGTCTCTGTGACGGGAGCTCCCCGGATTCTTCGATGGGCTTTGACCGCGAGTCGTCTCGATTAACGAGCTCCCTTCAAATCCGACCTCATTGGTTTCTAAAAAACGAAGCCAAGTTTTAAAATACAAATTTGTAATACCGTCTGCTGAAGAACAAGAGTGGATGCTGCTGTCAGAAGCGCCGCCAGGACTATCCACTAAAAGAATAAAATATCCAGTGATCGGCTTGGCTGGATGAATTAGTAATAACACGTATTCTCCCCGACGGCCATGGGCGTAATTAGCAGATTTTCTGGGTAAGAACCATTTGCGACTACAAATCTGGGCGCCGCCCCGGGAAATGGGAAGTTTCCGGCCTCGTATTTTTGCGCCATTTTGTACAACTGCTTACGTCATCGTCAAGTGAATAAAAATACGACAGAGTGCTACAAACTGCCCGTTGGTTACGAACGTATGCCCGATTCTCATAGCACAAAATTTTAGCACTCACTGCTAGTAGATGGCTTCTGGGACGGAGATTTGCGCCCATCCAGCAACCGCCGATACTCTCCAGGTTGCACGCAGCGACGTTTTTCAGATAGCGCCGCGAAATTCGGCGAAAGTGCGTCGATTAACTAAATTTGAAATGATTCGGGATGGTTAGTCAAACAGACCTTCTCCGTTGGATTTGAGCGCTTTGGTGAGGAATATGATCCATCCTTCGTTTCATCAATCTCGATTTTCAGCGGCTGCTAAAAAAAAGAGTACGATATGCTAAAATTAATTACCATCATAGAATTTGATGATGTTCTCGGCCTACGGCGACTGTTCGACGGTTCAAATTTCGCGGAGAGACTATCCTAAACATGCCGAAAATACATTGGCGCAACGATAAATATACCTTTAATTGCTTGGCTTCGCGCTCGCTCCATTTGTCTTTGTTCATACTAACCCCCCTAAATTTGAGATTGTGTCAGTGTCGAAACAACTACTTTGAAGAGCATGGTGACTGATCATCGTCCAACCGACCCATCTAGCCGAAGTCGGGTAGTCACCTATAAATTTATTCTTCATTAAAGAAAACGTCCATAAAGAAATTAACACTAATTGAATCTAGTTTACGAGACAACACAGTTCGGCTATAGGAAAAACAAGAGATGACGGTTAGGGGACGCTCATACAAGCCAGAAAACAGTCGATCGAAGGTGGGAACTGGAAATTCAGTCGACATTTAAACACAAGCGGCTCCGGAAATGATCTCAATAAGTTCACGGGTGATCACAGCTTGACGGGTGCGGTTGAAAGCGAGGGTCAGCTTGTCAATCATCTCGCCGGCGTTCTTAGATGCGCCATCCATAGCAGTCATACGCGAGCTCTGCTCAGAGGTGGCGTTCTCCTTCATCGCGTAGTAGATCAGCTGAGCCAAGGAGTATTCGCTGTACGACTGGAGAACGTCGTCATCCACCGAATCGTAGGTGTTCAGCGCCTCCTTTGCCTTGATGGCCTCCAGCGGGAGAATAGGTAGCTTGGACGTCTGGTAAGACACGACAGTCTTGAACTTGTTGAAGAGGATGGTGCCCTCATCAAATTCAATCCCGGAGTCCAAAATAGCTTGGGCGGCGATGGCAGCATCCTCGAAGCTGGGCGGGGTTCGGCCGATTTCATTTCCGGACAGCGCGATGGTGCTGGCGAAGACACGCTGGAGCGCGGCCTTGGACTTATCACCGATCGTAACGAGCTTGTAGTCAACATCGGCGGCCTTATGGTTCAGGATGTTCTTGGCCTCCTTGGCGATCGAGGAGTGCACGGCACCGCACAGGCCACGATCAGAAGTGATCAGCACGAGAAGCTGCTTCTTCTTCGTCTCTCCGGCGGCCTCCTCGGTCTTGGGGTCGATGTTGTCGAAGAAGGCCTTGGCGCCAACTCCATATGAGCGGGCTCCCTTCAGGTCACGCTCAGCCTTCGCGTATTTTGCAGCTGCCACCATCTTCATGGATTTGGTGATCTTCTGAATGTTCTTGACAGACTTCAGTCGGAGCGAAATATCCTTCAGGGTAGCCATTCCACGCTGCTGCTCGCAGATGGGCAGGGCGGCGGCCGTGGCCAGCTTGGTAGTTCCAGCTCGGAGCATCCTCAAGTTTGTTCCCTGAAAAAGTTGTGATTTTGCGGGACAAAAAAATAACTGAAATCGAAGAGAAAGTTATCCAGAGCGGTACTGATAAAGAGTCAATTCGGTCAAAATTATAATAGCCAATTTCTATCTTCAATAATAATTCTATAATTCAAAATCTTTTTTTATCAACAAAAAAAGTTAATAATAAAGTTCATTTTCGGCTTTTCAAGCAATTTTTGCAAAGTCGGCGGTGTTGCCGGCTACGCACAATTCTCAAAGCCGACCGGCATACAATGGAAGTGTCCGTAGTAGCCGCACGGCATTTAGCTCGCCCGAATTTTTCGAATCTCGGAAATCAAATAAAAAGTCGTTCTTTTTCGTGTCTTTCTTCAAATAAACATTTGTTTTTCGTTACTTTTATAACTCTACCTTTTTAGATGGCGTACGACGGGTCTGGAGAAATCCCCTTCGTCATCTTCGAAACTAGGTCCGTTCATTTTAGGTTAGGAAATACCTTTCATTCAGCATGGGCAAGATCGCCATCGAACTTTATTGGAAACACGCGCCGAAGACATGCAAAAATTTCTCAGAATTGGTAGGTAGACTAATTTTTTGTGTGAAAATGTTTCCTAGGCAAGAAGAGGATACTACAACAACACAGTCTTCCATCGAATTATCACTGGGTTCATGATTCAAGGCGGCGACCCGACAGGCACAGGTTCGTTTCGTGAACAAGATTTGGGGCAAAAAGTTACTGTTTTGCCCCGAAGTTAGGTTTGTTTGTGCCATGGACCTCTATGAAAAAACATTTCCTTTTTCAGGCCGTGGCGGTGCGTCGATTTACGGGGATCGTTTTGCCGATGAAATCGACGAGCGATTGAAACATACGGGAGCTGGTAGGGATTTTTTGGCATAAAATATTATCTTTTTCAGGTATTCTTTCCATGGCAAACGCCGGCCCCAACACAAATGGCTCTCAATTTTTCATCACCCTCTCGCCGCAGCAACATCTAGACGGGAAACATGCGATATTTGGAAGAATCGCAGCAGGAATGAAGGTTTGCAAGCCCTAGTTTGTAAAATTCTCGTTTCCAGGTCGTCCAGAACATCGGCCGCGTTGACACGGACAACAGTGACAAGCCCCAGATTCCCGTCCGTATTATCAAAGCATATCCGAAGGACGATTCACGATTTTAACAGCCGTCTTGTATTTATGTACGATCTCATCGGTTGTTTTGTTATTCATGAAATTCCAACGTTGACTAATTTAATTCGAGAAGTAAAATTTATTCAGGATACAACCGGGGGAAAATCACTTTGTGGAGAGATCAGTCAGACAGGTACAGCAGGACCGGATATTTGGGGGGCATTACCCGATATAGAAAAGACAACGAAGAGTGCATACACTGTAAAACAATATAACAAAATTAGAAGCTAGCAACGTGTTCGCCTTGTTTCGTCTGTTGTTTGAGGGTCAGGTTGAAATAGGCACCACGCAGCGCCATCAGCTCGTTGTGAGTGCCTGAAAATGGACGATCATCGGTATTTGATGACTTTGCCAATACCTTGCTCGATGACCTGCCCTCCACTGACGACCATAATACAATTAGCATTAACAACAGTAGATAGACGATGGGCAATAACGATACAAGTTCTACCCTGTGATGCTTTATCCAGGGCATCTTGTACTAACTGAAATAGAATTCGATTAGAGATGATTGTTTTGTTGTTGTTTGTTGAATACCTTTTCAGATTCTGTATCCAGTGCTGAAGTGGCCTCATCGAGAAGTAATATTTTTGGATTTCTAATGAGAGCACGGGCAATGGCCACTCGTTGCTTTTGTCCTCCAGATAATTGTGTTCCCTTGTCACCAACTCGTGTCTCATATCCGTCCGGTAATTCGCTCACAAATCTAGAATTTTCCATAAATAGTGGAGTTTATTTTTTTTTTTGTTTTTTGGGTAATTAAATTTAAAAGAAAAAAAAAAAAAAAAAAAAAAGAATAGGATTATGGTTTTTAAAAAAAAAAATAAAAAAAAAAAAAAAAAAAAAAAAAAAAAAATAAATTTAATTTAAAATTTTAATTTATAAATTTTAAATTTAAAAAAAGGGGGTGGGGGGGGGGGGGGGGGGGGGGGGGGGGGGGGGGGGGGGAGAGGGGGGGGGGGGGGGGGGGGGATTTATTTTATAAATTTTTTTTTTTTTTTTTTTTTCCTTCCTCTCCTTGGGTGTTGTTTTTTTTTTTTTTTGGGGGGGTTTGGGGGGGGGGGGGGGGGGGGGGACAAGGGGGGGGGGGGGTGGGTTGGTTTTTTTTTGGGGTGTGGGGGGGGGGGGGGGGAAGAGGGAAGGGGGGGGGGGGGTTTGGGGGGGTTTTGGGGGGTATGGGGGGGGGGGGTGAAAGGAAAGGGGGGGGGGGTTGGGTGTTTTGGGGGGGGTTTTTGTGGGGGGGGGTGGGGGGGGGGGGGGGAGGGGGGGGGGGGGGGGGGGGGGGGGGGGGGGGGAGAGGGGAAGGGGGGGGGGAGGAAAGAAGATATTAAAAAATTTGGTTAATTCACAATCTACAAAACTGACTTGTGAATATTCGCTTTCTTAGCCGCTTCCAGCACTTCGCTATCAGAAACTGAGTTTTCGGGCAATCCGTAGATGATATTTTCCTAAAAGGCAGTTATTGTTTTCATTTTCTAATGAACTTACTTTAATGGAGCAATCGAATAATATAGGTTCTTGAGAAACGAGGGCAATGTGTTTCCTCAAATGCTGAGGATTCAATTGTTTGATATCTTCTCCGTCTACTTCCTAAATAATCGATAATGATTATTGATAACAAGAACATACCAAGAATCCATTATTCGGATCGTAGAATCTTTCGAGTAATTGGACAACGGTACTTTTTCCACATCCAGAAGCACCGACCAATGCCAGTGTTTCGCCAGGGTTTACTTTCAAGTTCATTCCTAAACCAATGAGCTGCTTTTCAGTAATTTCCTTCTTTACCTTTCAGCACTTGAACTTCCGGCCGTTGAGGATAGCAGAATCTAACGTCCTTAAAGTTGACAGCTCCGTGGATAGTCTAGGAAAAAGTTAGATTCAGCTAAATTAAAGATCCTTACAGTCCTCTTGCCACCTTGACTCAGATTGTCAATCGACGGGCTTTCTCCCAGCATCTTGAAAATGAGCCCGGCCGCGAACTTCGCCTTGGCATATTCCGGGAAATACGCTGAAGCGAAGCCGAGAGAGCTCGACGAAAACTGGATGGCCATCATGACCCTGAATCAGAATTTGGCGAATAGAGCTTATTTGAACCTCATGACGTTGATTGGATTGGTGATATGATGGTCCATAATCAGCCAGCCACCAAAGCGGAATTCAGCGGCAAACATGAAGAACATCAAGGAATTGGCCACAGCATAAGCGCAGCCCTGAAATGAGTTTGTTTTTTCTGTTCATCAGACGCACCTGGAGCACCGCCTTTTGCCTGCTCGTTTCGTGTGGCTTATCCAAGTGGTGGCAGAATTTGGCGTGCATCGTCCGCTCGAGCGTCAGGGCTTGAACGGTTCGAATGTTTTCCACGGCTTCCATGGCGATCTCAAAAGTATCGAGATTTGGAGTTAAGTTTAGATCGATACCTTTCCGGATGATTCCAAATCGGAGGTGTCGCGGTTGTTGCGGCCCTGGAAGAGGCGGACACGGAGCGATTGGCCAATGCCCAGAATTGGCATCAGGGCAAGCACTAAAATTGGGTTCCACGCTTATGCTTTTCATTTAATTTTCCATGCTATTGGTTTTTTATTAATAACTGCTTTTAATAAGATCGTAGTCCGCCTCGCTTTTTTAACTTACTGAGCAGTGCCATCTGCCACCCATAATAGAAGGCGATTCCAGTACCAGCCGTCAAAGCGATTGCAGCGTTGAAGACCGAGCCGAGACGATAATCGATAGCCTAAATTTTTTTAGGATAAGCAAAAAAAGTTCTTGCTTACAGCCTTGACATTCGGCGCATCAGTGGCGAGGCGAGTTGAGATTTTGCCGGCCGAATGGGATGGGTGGTCGAAATAAGCGCCGTCTTGGCGGAGGACATTGCGGAATACCTGAATCATTTTGGTGATGTTGTCGGCGATTTCGATATTTTGAAAACAGGCAGTGATATTTCAAAACAAACCTTTGAACGCAACCGCATCGTCAGCTTTTCAGCGGCAATTCCATAGAAGGTTGCCTGGATGAGCATCGTGGATCCTTGGACGGCAGCCAGCACAAGGAACATCAGCGCCCATTTGTGACCGTCACGTCGCATTTGTTCGGGGTCCGGCTCGGCAAATACCTAGAAAAATCAGTGTCGTTTTCGGTCCATCCGGGATAAGAAAGTGTCCAGAAATACACGCTTTTATTAATTCCCCTCACCTGCATGATTTGGGTGAAAAACAGCGAGAAAACCGGGAACACGACGCCCTGGATGATGCAGGCGACCGAGCCGACCACCAGCAGCCACCATTCTAAAAAAACATTTGGTCAAAAGTTGGGTCACCTACCGCTCTTTGCGTACTTCAGAATCTTGAAGAGACTTTGTTCTTGGGCCCCTTCTTCAACGGCTTCTAAATACGATACGGTCGATACGTTTCAAACTTTAGACACACCTCGTTTCAGGCGTTCGATATCGCTTTCCTTTTTCTTATCCGCCTCATCAATAACATCATCGCCATAGTCCTAAAATTCTCAGGGGTGAAACTCTCAAGTATTGTGCATACTCACCACGCTTTGGCGAGCTGTCGAGCTTTGAGAGAGTTGTCGGGAGAGCTGGCGTGACGTCTGGCGTCCGGTGGTTGGTCGTCCGCCTAGGAATATGGTAAGGTGTTTGTTAGCTATAAGCATACTCTTCGGCTCAACATCCGCGAATACTTGTGAGTTGACCAGGTCGTAGTAGAAACCCTTGAGCGCGAGTAGCTCGTCGTGGGTACCAACTTCGACGACTAAAAATAATAATATTATAAGCCTGGAAAGTGGTAACTAACCTTGTCCTTCTTTCATCGCAATAATCTTGTTGGCATTACGAATAGTTGACAATCGATGCGCGATCACAAGTGTCGTACGGCCAACAGAAGCCTTAAAAAACACATGTCGAAAAAAGTTGTAACACCGACATTTTCGAGGGCAGCCTGTACAACACTCTCACTCTCTGCGTCAAGGGCAGAAGTAGCCTCATCAAGTAGAAGAATACGAGGATCCCTTCAAACAAATCATTCCATAAAAGGTGTTCCAATTACCGTAACAGCGCTCGAGCAATAGCAATACGTTGTTTCTGTCCTCCAGACATTTGTGCACCTCGATCTCCGACTAGAGTATTCAATCCCTGTGGAAATCCATTGATAAAATTCAGAGCATTCGCTTTTCTCAAAGCAGCTTGAATTTCGACATCTGTTGCATCTGGATTGCCATAACGAAGATTCTAAACAAGAAATATTCCTTTAAATAACCTTTTAAAATATAAATACCTCGAGAATTGTTGTATTAAAAAGAACGGGTTCTTGGCTGACAACTCCAATTGCTCGACGGACCCATTCAATATTTAGCTCTTCAATTGGAATTCCGTCAATTGTAATCTAAATAAAAGATACTGTAGTTTTGAGAAATTAATTCAGAAATCTACCTTTCCCTCATCTGGATTATAATAACGAAGAAGAAGCTGAACAATTGTCGATTTTCCACATCCAGATGATCCAACCAAAGCCACAGTTTCACCCGGGGCACATGTCAATGAGATTCCCTAAAATAATTGAAGAATATACTGTAGTTAGGGCAGAATATCGAATCGTAAAGTGGACAGTGATGTACCTTCAGAATTGGGACATCTTTTCGGGATGGATAGCGGAAATGAAGATTTTCCACTCGGACCTCGCCGCGGATTTGTTTCGGCTTTTGGCCCTCTTCGGAATAGGAATCGATTTCTGGCTCCTAAATGGTAAAATTATCGATTTGAAAAAAGCCTAGCTTACCCGATCGATAACTTGAAAAACAACTCCAGCAGCTCCAAGAGCCACTCCAAAAACGGCGAATTGTTGACCAGCTTGACCCATGGCCATTGAACCCATCATCACCGAGAAGAACACCTGAATGAATGATAACGAGGATTTATTAAATAATACTTACCGTTAATACTTTAGAAGATGTCGCCATTCCCCAGTAGATATAATCGGTGCCGACCCAGAAGGCCAGACAATACGAGGAGAAGATGACCACGAAGGTACAGGCCAGGCCAGCGCCGATATACACCGACTTCTTGTACCCGTCCAGTTTGCCGGCTTCCAGAGCCTTGTCGTATCTAGGAAAAGGTTAGCTTTTAAAGGGATAAAGTACCTTTGGCATTCCTTTTCTTGGCCGTTGAAGGCAAATACAGTCCTGATCGAGGTTAGGACTTCTTCAGCAATTTGGCCAGCCACCGCGTACTTTTTCATCTCGGCGGCTGTTGCGGAAGCCATTAGCTGAAAGCGTCAGGAGATGTCAAACAGTTCTTTTAGGGTACTTTCAAAGTATCTATAATTATACTAAAATGTCAAGCTTACCCGAGCCATAAAACCGCCACAAATGATCAGAACTGGCGAAAGCGACATCATGATCAGCGTCAGCTTCCAGTCATAAGTCAAGGCTACGGTAAGACCACCGAAGAACTAAAAACACGATTTTTTTAAAGTTTCCTTTAGAAAACGACTGAGCCAGCGAAAAAACCCAAACCAGCTAGCTTACCTGCGCCGTAAACTGCACCATCAGTCCCAACTTGTCACCGAGACCCTCCCGAACTCGTTCCATCGAACTAAAAAGACAATCAAATCAAATTCGAATGCGTTATCCGTTTCAAAAGCAAAGTTAAGGTCTACTTACTCGAAAAGCTTGGTGGCCAGCGTGCCGGAGTGGTTTCGGTCGTACCAGGTGATGTCTTGTCGCATGATCGCCTAGATTTAACGGGTTATTAGGTTCAAGAATAGTAGCTTACCTTGAAGAAAGCCCTTCGCATCCGATTTGTCACATTCTCACAGCTCAGCATGAATGAAGTGATCTAAAAATCGATAAAAACCGACCGTAAAAATCACCTGCGTGAAAGAAGAGGCCATAATGACAGCGCCGATGACCGCATACTTGATGCAAGCCTGAAAATGGCGAAATTCTTTAATTTTAGCGTTATTTACCTGAATAACATCGTGTTTGAACGTGCTCATCGCCTCCTTGAGTGCCGTATCATCAGTCAAATTGCGCTCGTATTGCACTGGAAAATATAGATAAAAGGAATGAAGGAAGAAAAGTGAAAACTAAACAAATTTGTAGGTTTTCGGTCAAACTAAAACCGCCGCTATATCTAGAAAAACGAAATTTGAAAAATAAACATACAACGAGCATTTTCCAGCACGATGAACGTCTGGGAGACGTCGCTAAAAAGTTTAAATCCAAGGTATACCATTAAAAACATACCCGATAATAATGGAGAGAAATGGGAACCCTAGACCCGTGATGATGGCCACTGCGCATCCGAGAAGCACCAGGAAGATGTCAAACCACGAGGCGTACCGGTACTAAAAAGCGAAAATATATAATTCCAAACGGCTCAACTCACCAATTGAAAGACGGTGGCGCGTTTGGCATCGAGATCTGGCGACTCGACGGTTTTCTCGCTGCTAAAAAGAGTTTGATAATGATTCAAATAACTTTTATCTTCTATAGCTTATTACTTTTCACTTCATATTTTCCCCCGCTCATTACTATTCTCTTTTCGGCAGTACTGCTCTGTTAGCGGGGGGGGTGGGGGTGCCTGTGGTATCTTTTTATAGTTTTTTAGTAGTTTTTGATTGCAAGAAATTTGTAAAAGACATTTTACTTTTAAAAATTGAAAAATCTCGGACCTTTTCCGATGTTTTTTCGTAAAGTTTCAACGAAAAAGTCAAAAGGTTCGAAAAATTTTAAATGCTTTTGCTTTTCATATCTAAAAACTGTGTAAAATGCTATCAAAAAGATTTATATTTCTGTAAAGGGCCGTGCGGGATTTATGTAAAAAATTTTGTTTCCCCGCTACCCCCCCTCCCCCCGCTAACAGTGTAGTACCTTTTCGCGCCCTCTAAACATCAAATTTCGCTTTTTTTTCGCTTCAGAATCCTCCGAGCCTCCCCCCGAGTTGGTCGCGTATCAAAAGATCATCCCAGTGACTCATCGTATAGTTTATCAAGCGCGTACGATGTCGGCTATTTCGCAAGCCGGATGATCGGTCTCGTTTTTTTGCTAGGTTTTTTCGGGGGGTTCTCGGGCTGACGCAGCGCAAATAGTAGCCGCAATGGGGGTTGGAAATGGACCGGGATTGTCGACTACATTTTACTATTAGGAAGGTTTTTATTGTGATTTACGGTCCATCAGTGTTTTTGATGTTGGCTAAAAATTGACTTTAGCCACGGAAAATTAGCAAGGAGATGAGAGACATAGCGAAAGAGTGAGAGAGAGAGAGACCAATTACCGTACCTATTATCTCTGCCCTTTAAAAGGGGTATCCCGTCGACATCGAGGCCATTCGCCTCCTTAGGCTTTTCCTTGAGTCCCATGTCGGAGCCCGGTCAAAGTTGGGCCTATGGAGAGGGTGTTTGACCAATGAAACAACTCAAAACGCAGTCACCGGAAAGCAACAGTAACTTGCATGAAAAAAAGTTAGTTACAGGGTTACGTCGAAAAATGACTACATAGTCACTCTTTTTCAGCATAATTTAGGCCTCGCAAAAATTTTGCTCCAAGGCTCGAGGCAATATTTTCCGTGTCTTTTTGAATTGAAGAAAAGAGCAAAGTCTTGAAATCCAGTCTTTTCCCCACCAAAATCCGGCACCTAAAATCAACTAAAATCAAAAATTCCCAACCCGCAGCCCCGAAGCCCTCATCGTCTAATTGCGGCCCTCCCCCAAACGTTTCCATGACGCTCGTTTTTTGGGGTAACAACGAAATGAGAGTTTTTGGGGCCGGCACAAACCAGAGCAGGTGTGAGAATATGGAATGAGCCATGGGGGGCTGGAGGCAGTGTCAAGTGTGGGATAACTTAAATAGAAACTTTACAAAAGATAATTGGGAAACGAATTCCTTTTCTAGGCGGAAAAAGAAGCAGGCCATACCGCAAAAAAGGAATATCTTAGCAAAATGAAGAGTTTTGGCCTTTCTTTTCAAATTTTTTTTCATAAGGTATATTCTACTCTACATTTTTAGGGTTTACATGAATTAAGTCTAACAAAAATGAAAACGCCTTGAAAAACTAGATTTTGGACAATTTCTTCAAAATTTTTAGTCTTTTCAGGAGAAAATACTGTAGGATTTTAGGTAGATTCTAGGTATATTTTAAGGATGATATTCTGATCCAGAAAGATCATTCTGAGGCCGCGCGAAAAATGGAGCAATGGAGGGGCGGGGTAGAGGAGGGGGAGGAGGGTCCCCGGGCCGGGAGAGAGACCGAATAGCAGACGAAAAAGTGCTGAACGAGGTCGACGATGGATTCCCCGGGCCCCAGCTAGTAGCGCCAGAAATACGAAACCGAAAAAAAAGGCTGGCTGGGCGATGACTAGTCGCCCGAATTGCAGGGGAAACCCCGGGCGCGAAAATTTGCATTTTGGCGCCTGAAAAACGCCTAAAAATGAGGTATTGGGATTCCGTTTTTCGGTACTGGACTGTTAGCCGGGGGGAGGGAGGTTGGCAGGGAGGCAAAACAATTTTTGTTTTCCGCCCGCTAGTAACGTTTTAACAATAAATAGTGTTTTTAAAACGGTTTTCACTGCTAGAAAGTCACAAAAACTTTTGTAAACATTTTTAAAATCGGAAATTTTCGCTTGTTTTCGTCATTTTTCATACATTTTTGACAAAAAGTCAGCAAATTTCGAAATTTAAAAATTTGTTGGTGAGTTTTGTTATCTAAAAACTCTGGAAAATGCCATAAGAAGGGTTTATATTATTTTGTAGAGCGTACAGGATTACTGGGAAAAATTAGTTCCCCCCTGCTAAGCGTCCAGCACCCATTTTTTAAATTTAAATACTGTAGCGGCTTCCTAGAATTTTTTTTAATTCTTCTCCACCTTTCAGCCTCCAAATAGTAACACTTTTTGTTTATAATTCCGTCCATTTTTGCAGGTAATAATTGCGTTTCATCATTGCCGATTCCCCAAACAACAATTACACAATTTCATCACGGTCCCCTCAAAATTTTGATCTTTGACGCCCTACACCCAATTTGGTTTGTGGTGGCGGAATGCAAATTTTCTGGAGTCCACCGCCTGATAATTCACGCATTTGGGCCACATTTATGGGGCGGCAATTTCTGGACCCGGCGGAGGCCAGGGGCTGCGGTGTTGTTTGTGACTTGTGGGTGGCCGGAAGGCACAAAGCACAAAATGGAGAGAAGAGGGGGCACCCCCTATTGCACAACCGCGAAAAGTGGGCGGGACCGTTTGCAGGTTTATGATCGGTGCAGCTTGTTTCGTATTTGGATACACAGAGCTTGTATTACTTTCTAGAGGCACTTTCGAAACACTCGGTGATGCTTTTGGTGCTGAATGATCATGTTTGGGCTGGAAAAATAAACTGGCGGGAATGGGAGGAGATCTAGGGAGAGAGAGAGAGAGAGACAGAGCGAGAGAGAGAGATAGAGAGAGAGAGAGAGAGAAAACTTTACTAGAGCAAAATCACTTAAGGTTTACCAGAATTGCCAAAAAGAAACCGAAAATAACCCACCTTTTCTCATCCAGACTGTCATCGAGGTCTTTCGGTGAGGCTTTCTTCGCGCCCATTACCTGAAAACATTATATTAAAGGTGGTACCAAATTTGATAAATAGAAAAAAGCAAAAATCGTTCAAATCGTGCAAGAGGAGATTAAAGAAACGATGCGCAAAAACGCTTGTTTTATTCACGCTTTTGGATATCCGCACATCCTCCCAAATTTCGACCACGATTTAAGATAGATTAATAGTACATTGGCATTACCGGGGGGTATATTTTTGTCTAAGATTTTCTGACAAGAGGCCGTTTTGCTAAGCCATTTTTTTTGTTGATCATAAAAACATAAATTTTACAAAATTGCATTAAAAATACAGAATATAGAAATTTCGGTTTTGTAAAACACATTTAAAATGTTCTAAATACTTCTTCCGCTTGGAATATAGTTTAATTTTGCTAAGAACACTATTAAAATATTTAGACTATGTTACTGGGGATTTCTGAAATCATACAAAAAATCCGTCCCGCTCCCTCCCCCGAAAATGCTCAAGCACCATTGGAAAAGTTAAAAAAACCGCAAACACCGAATGCAAAGCTAAATTTCCCTAACAAACCCCAAGAATGTTTTCCCCAAAAAAAACCAGGCGCTGCCATTGTCTTCTGGGGGAGGTTATCTCAAACCCGCACTTCTCCGGGCTTTTCAGCCAATTTCTAGTCGTCGTTATCACCGGCTAGAAGTGTGTGGTTCGGAGCCGTTTTCCGGCCATTCTACCAGCTGCTTCATTTACTTTCCAAAAGCGATCAGAAGTCATAGAAACAGGGCCTCGTATCTTATTTGTCTCTGCAAATGACATGGGCAATCTGGGGGGAGGGGCTGATATCGAGAAACAATTTCGAAAACGGGATCTAGATCTTTAGATGATTGCGTCAATTTATGTAGAAAACGTTGAAGGATTGGGGTTTTGTAATTCACGTTAGCAAAAACATCGAATTTCCGCGAGAAATGCCACAAAATTACAAGCGATCGGCGATTGGATCTAAATTTTTGGTCAAACAAACGTGAGTTTCCAACGATTATCAGCTTGCTGCTTCGTGTATTTTCACCCATCCATGGGGTTTTTTTACTATGGTACCGACGGAAAAAGCACATTGAGTTGTGTTGTGCACTGAACTAAACCGTCTGGGGCAAAGAATAGAAAGGTCGGAAAATGGCATTACAAGTTTTGAATAGAATTTTCTTCCAAGTCTGGCGAGGCGGTGCTACCAGCGTTTTCCCTTTAACCGTTTATCACGTCCCAAAAAATCGGCGTACAATGTGTCTTGAGAGCAAATTAAAATCTTCTAGCACTCCACTGAGAAAAAAGTGAAAGTTAACGGAAATCAAACAACATAAAAACCCGCTGCGTAACCCGAGATCCTTCTGCTGACAAAATACAAATAATTTAGTACTGTTAAAAGGCGGCCACGGAATTATCGGCCTGCTGTTTGGTCTGTTGTTTGATGTTCAGGTTGAAATATGCCCCCCGAAGGGCCATTAGCTCGTTGTGAGTGCCTGAAAATGTTTCTTGTAATTTTTAGCTTGTTTTTCTGTTAGAAAAACTTATTAAAATCTATTTTTGTTGTGGCTAGAAAGCTATTAAAAACGAAACTTACCTTGTTCAATAACCTGCCCTCCGCTAACGACCATAATACAATTAGCATTAACAACAGTAGATAGACGATGGGCAATAACGATACAAGTTCTACCCTGTGATGCTTTATCCAGGGCATCTTGTACTAACTGAAATAGAATTCGATTAGAGATGATTGTTTTGTTGTTGTTTGTTAAATACCTTTTCAGATTCTGTATCCAGTGCTGAAGTGGCCTCATCGAGAAGTAATATTTTTGGGTTTCTAATGAGAGCACGGGCAATGGCCACTCGTTGCTTTTGTCCTCCAGATAATTGTGTTCCCTTGTCACCAACTCGTGTCTCATATCCGTCCGGTAATTCGCTCACAAATCTAGAATTTTCCATTAATTCACAATCTACAAAACCGACTTGTGAATATTCGCTTTCTTAGCCGCTTCCAGCACTTCGCTATCAGAAACTGAGTTTTCGGGCAAACCGTAGATGATATTTTCCTAAAAGGCAGTTAATGTTTCCTTTTCTAATGAACTTACTTTAATGGAGCAATCGAATAATATCGGTTCTTGAGAAACGAGGGCAATGTGTTTCCTCAAATGCTGAGGATTCAATTGTTTGATATCTTCTCCGTCTACTTCCTAAATAAACGATAATGGTTATTGTTAACAAGAACATACCAAGAATCCATTATTTGGATCGTAGAATCTTTCGAGTAATTGGACAACGGTACTTTTTCCACATCCAGAAGCACCGACCAATGCGAGTGTTTCGCCAGGGTTCACTTTCAAGTTCATTCCTAAATCCGGCTCGTAATTCTCGCTTTTATTTAACCTTTCAAAATCTCGATTTCTGGCCGCTGCGGGTATTTGAAACGCACATCTTTGAAGGTCACCGCACCGTGAATCGGCTAAAATACAATATTTTGTAAGCAATGTTGTGCAAATACTAAAAAAAGTTACTCAAAACTTGCTGTGAGTTTTCCTCCCCGGGTCAGGTTGTCAATCAACGGGTTTTCGCCCAGCATCTTGAAAATGAGTCCCGCCGCGAATTTGGCTTTCGCGTATTCCGGGAAATAGGCTGAAGCGAAGCCGAGTGAGGTGGACGAGAATTGGATGGCCATCATCACCCTGTGATTAGTGGTTTTTGTACCATTTTTTGTCCAACCTCATGACATTAATTGGGTTGCTGATGTGATGGTCCATGATCAGCCAGGCGCCGAATCTATACTCAGCGGCCGATAGGAAGAACATTACAGAGTTGGCCACCGCGTACGCAACACCCTGAAACGTCCGTTGTTAGCTTATGCCCCGGAGAAATTCCTAAAAAAATCATTGCTAGATGCCCCAGGTAAGTTCACAAACCTGTACGAGGGCCTTTCGTGTACTCGACCGGTGCGGTCCGTCCAAATGGTGCCCAAATTTATCGTGCAACGTCCGTTCCAACGTCAATGCCTGCACGGTTCTGATGTTCTCCACGGCTTCCATCGCAATCTGTAGAAAATATTAAAAAGCAATATATCATCGCTGGAAAGATACCTTTCCGGACGCCTCCAGGTCCGACGTGTCCGCATTGTTACGGCCGTGCTCAAGGCGCACGCGTAGCGATTGGGCGACGCCAACGAGAGGCATTAGCGCCAGCACTAAATAGTTTGTATAGGAAAATTTTATTTTTAGCGGGGGAAAATACGAAACGACGAGAAGGAAAGTAGAAAACAAAACTTATTTAAATTTCAAGTTACAAGCGATCGTATAATTTATCTTCTAAAATATTTTAGTTTTCATAAAACCCACTAAGCAACGCCATCTGCCAGCCATAATAGAAGGCGATTCCAATGCCGGCCGTCAGCGCAACGGCAGCGTTAAAAACGGATCCGATACGGTAGTCGATAGCCTGTTTTTAAAATTGTGCTTAGATCAAAATCGTATTAATATGAATTTTTTTAATTAAATGATGTTTGCAATTAATAATGGCCGTCACAATCTTACCGCTTTCACATTTGGGGCGTCGGTGGCGAGACGGGTCGAGATTTTGCCCGGTGAATGGGCCGGGTGATCAAAATAGGCGCCGTCTTGGCGGAGGACATTTCGGAACACCTAAAGGATGGAAATAGAGGTTCTTTAGGATTTCCGGGGGAAGTATTTCCGGGGGAACCAAATTTTTCCTGGTTTTCCCGGTCGACCTGGTAATCAAATATAAAGTGTTTTCACATTGTTTTTAGTAAATTTTAACTATATTTAAAGTAGAAAACCTTTCAAAAAGTTAGAAAAATGTTTGAAAAGTCGAAAATTGGTCATTTTGGGTCTTTCCCCCCGCTAATCCTAAAGGTTCTATAGGATTTTTCGACCTAAAATTAAATTTTTTAACTAAAATGTGGGTAGTTTTTATGCTCAGGAATAGTTAAAAACCATTTAGAAACGCATGCGCTATTTAGAAAAAATTTAGGCTTGTGCCGAAAAATTTGGTTTCCCCCGGAAATCCTAAAGAACCGAAATAGTTTTTTCAAGGATTCTTTTCGTTTTTTTTTTAGTTTTTTCAAAAGTTAATTATCAGTGATCTACTTACTTTTGAGCGCAGTCGCATCGTTAGCCGTTCCGCGGCAACACCATAGAACGTCGACTGGATGAGCATGGTACTGCCCTCAAAGTTAAACAGTTTATTGTTAAAAAGTTTTTATATAGATTATTGCATTATTATTTTACGCTGATATTGCTTGTTCTGCTATATGAGATCTACCTGTACGGCCGCCAGCGCCAGAAACATCAACGCCCAATGGTGCCCGTCCCTTCTCATCACTTCGGGGTCGGGCTCGGCGAACACCTAAGAAAATCACGATTTGCTTGGCATAATCCGCAAACCTGCATAATCTGGGTGAAAAACAGGGAAAATACGGGAAATACGGCACCCTGGATGACGCAGGCCAACGAGCCGATTACCAGCAGCCACCATTCTAAAAAAAATAGGATAATTTCATATGTTGCTGCCATACCGCTTCGCGCATATTTCAGGATTTTCAACAAGTTCTGCTCTTCCGCCCCGTCCTCGGCGGCTTCTAAAACATTCTTTTGAAGAGGGAACCAAAAAATCAAGAACCTCTCCTCAGCCGTTCCAGTTCCGTCTCCTTCTTCTTGTCGAACTCGTCCACGTCAATGCCGGCATCCTAAATGTTGTCATAGATCTCAGAAAATAAGCATAATGACGAACTAACATTTTCTCACGATAATTCAGTTCATGATTCCTCTCAAAACCCACCATTTGGCTGAGCGCCGTCGATTTCCGTGACATTTGTCTGGAAATTTGGCGTGTGGTTTCCTTTGTGCTTCCACGACGACCTCCTAAAAATCGAGACTAGAGCTAGGTGAAAATAGACACGCACCCTTCGGCTCGACATCAGCAAAGACTTGTGCATTCACGAGTTCATAGTAGAGGCCTTTGTTCTTCAAGAGTTCCTCGTGATTTCCCACTTCCACAACTAAGAAAATCACTAACTTACTCACAAAAACACACAAACCATTGCCATTCTTCATCGCAATAATTTTATTCGCGTTTCGAATTGTGGATAGGCGATGTGCGATAACGATAGTTGTACGACCAATTGAGGCCTAAAACAGCAATATTAAAGAACAAACCCAAAAGACAAACGTTCTCTAGGGCGGCCTGTACGACACTCTCACTTTCAGCATCAAGT
The DNA here is from genome assembly GCA_958295435.1 of Mesorhabditis spiculigera. Lineage (NCBI taxonomy): Eukaryota > Metazoa > Nematoda > Chromadorea > Rhabditida > Rhabditidae > Mesorhabditis > Mesorhabditis spiculigera. Next base: position 836,753 of record CATQJA010002701.1, on the reverse strand, counting down.
GCAGAAGTAGCCTCATCAAGTAGAAGAATACGGGGATCTCTTCAAAGAAATCATTTCATAAAAGGTCTCCCAATTACCGTAACAGCGCTCGAGCAATAGCAATACGTTGTTTCTGTCCTCCAGACATTTGTGCACCTCGATCTCCGACTAGAGTATTCAATCCCTGTGGAAATCCATTGATAAAATTCAGAGCATTCGCTTTTCTTAAAGCAGCTTGAATCTCGACATCTGTTGCATCTGGATTGCCATAACGAAGATTCTAAACAAGAAATATCCCCTTATAACACTTTCAAATATAAATACCTCGAGAATTGTTGTATTAAAAAGAACAGGTTCTTGACTGACAACTCCAATTGCTCGACGGACCCATTCAATATTTAGCTCTTCAATTGGAATTCCGTCAATTGTAATCTAAATAAAAGATACTGTAGTTTTGAGCAATAAATTCAGAAATCTACCTTTCCCTCATCTGGATTATAATAACGAAGAAGAAGCTGAACAATTGTCGATTTTCCACATCCAGATGATCCAACCAAAGCCACAGTTTCACCCGGGGCACATGTCAATGAGATTCCCTAAAATAATTGAAGAATATACTGTAGTTAGGGCATAATATCGAATCGTAAAGTGGACAGTAATGTACCTTCAGAATTGGGACATCTTTTCGGGATGGATAGCGGAAATGAAGATTTTCCACCCGGACCTCGCCGCGGATTTGTTTCGGCTTTTGGCCCTCTTCGGAATAGGAATCGATTTCTGGCTCCTAAAAAAGAATTGATAGAAATAGAGTATCACCTACGCGATCGATAACTTGGAAAACGACGCCAGCAGCTCCAAGGGCAACACCAAGCACCCCAAACTGTTGCCCGGCATTCCCCATCGCCATCGAGCCCATCATCACCGAGAAGAACACCTTAAAACATGCTCAAAATTTTTGACAGTAGCCATACCGTCAATACATCAGCCGAAGACGTCATCCCCCAGTAGATATAATCCGTGCCGACCCAAAAAGCCAGGCAAAACGTGGAGAAGATGACAATCATGGTGCTCGCCAGGCCGATGCCAATGTAGACGGACTTCTTGTAGCCGTCGATTTTCCCGGCTTCCAGGGCTTGGTCATATCTAAAGAAGATTCAGGTAAGCCAGCTTTTTCCGCTTACCGTCGGCACTCTCTTTCCTGGCCGTTGAAGGCAAATACAGTCCTTATCGATGTTAGAACTTCTTCGGCAATTTGTCCGGCCACCGCGTACTTTTTCATCTCGGCGGCTGTTGCGGAGGCCATCATCTAAATTTAAATAGCTGTTAAAAAACATTTTTAAATAGCTGTTAAAAAACTAGAAATTAGCGTACCCGGGCCATAAAAGCACCGCAAATAATAAGCACAGGTGATAGCGCCATCATGATCAGCGTCAACTTCCAGTCGTACGTCAGCGCAACGATCAGACCGCCGAAGAACTAGAATTACGGTAAAAATTTCGCGCTTTTCTAAATTGTTTTTCGTACCTGTGCAGAGAACTGGAACATCAACCCCATCTTATCACCGAGACCCTCACGAACTCGTTCCATCGAGCTAAAAACGTAAAGTGAAACGCTTAGACTCGGCTTACTCGAAAAGCTTTGTAGCCAGCGTTCCAGAATGATTGCGGTCGTACCAAGAGATGTCCTGGCGCATGATAGCCTTTAAAACTCACATATTAAAACAAAAAAAAAAGCTAGACCTTAAAGAATGCCCTTCTCATCCGGTTGGTGACGTTTTCGCAGCTCACCATGAAGCACGCGATCTGTAAAAGCAATTTTTCATAGTTGCACCTTTCCTGCGTAGGAAACTAATCAGAGAAAACTCTCAAGCTCCAACCTGTATAAAAGATGAAGCCATGATCACGACGCCAACGATGGCATAGTGGATACAAGCCTGAAATGAGAAAGAAATCATGGTTTTGGTCCAATTTCAAAACCTCTCAATCCTATAGACAGCGCAAATTGTAAATACCTGAATAACGTCATGCTTGAACTTCTCTCGGGCTTCTACCATCCCAGCGTCCGTGTCGTTTTGCACTAAAACGATGTTAAATTAGAGCGCACTACAACAAAACTTACATCTCGCATTCTCCAACACGATAAACGCCTGGGACACGTTTCTAAAAGCGATCTTGTAGCAATACAGTATCCAACAAACCCAATGATGATCGATAGAAACGGGAACCCGACACCGGTCACCATCGCCACCACACACCCGAGCACCACCAGGCAAAGGTCGAAGGGCGACGCGTACCGGTACTGTAATCGGGACAAATTCTAGAAAGGATTCAACCAGTACCAGTTGCAAAATCGAGGCCCTCTTCGCGTCGAGGTCGGGCGTTTCCACGGTTTTCGCACTGCTAAAATTCGGGTCAGCCAAAGCAAAATCTTTGGACCTCTCGCTCTGCTCATCGATGTCGGTCCGCTTTTCCGGAGGTGATTTCCCGGCTCCCATTTCCTGGAAAAAAGCAGATTAATGAAGGTATTGCCAGTCTCGAGATGCTGCAGAAAGTTGAACCCGTGAAAAGCCCGGTGTAGACAATTTTGGAGCCGGGGCATTGGAGCATTTGTTCTGTCGGGGTCGGCTCGTACCCGGACCATTATCAGCGTTGTGATTCGGGCTCAATTGTGGGTCGCCCAGACGTTTTTTCAGGATACGCTACGAAGTTTTTGGAGCACGATCTTTTCTTTGAGTTCAAGTCATCTCGGTATCGCATTTTGAACATACCAAAATATGAAAGTAAGAACAGAACCAACAAGAAGTTCGAGTTTCTCGAAAAAAGTCCCATTTTGCACTAGCCCGCGAGGTGCTAAACAGTGAAAACCTTCCGAAAATGGACTGAAAATTTTTAAAATTTGTTTTAAAAACTCCAAAAAATCTCGATTTTTCGACCAAAAATCTCGTTTTTCCATTCAATTGAAAAGGTTCAAGGTCTTTCAATGTTTTCCGGTTGGATTAGAGTTAAGTTTTACTGAAACACTCATAAAACACGACTATGACGTTAAAGGGATGGATGCCGACGGCATAGTCAATCGGTTACGCGCTGGAAAGAAAATGTCACTGCGCCTCTCCCCTGGGCGCGCTCTCTGCCCTATTGGCTACTTGCCAATTTGTTGATGAGGGGGGATCGACACATGCCGTCGGCAGCCCTTTAAAAGTACTCGAAAATGCCCCCCTGATAATACGTAAGAACCTCTTGTAGGCTTCTAACAGTAATTTATTTTATTTTTATTTACTTCTACGTTCTAAGAAGGTTAAATTCATGAAAATGAAGACTTCGAAATGCCAGAATTAAACCGGTCAGAATGATGGAAAACATCTCTGACCTGGGCGTCCAAGAAACTGCAGCGATTCCGAATTCTGTGCTGTTTATGTAGGAAAACAGCCCTGTTATCACCCGGACATAGAAAGTGTGTCTAGCGTTTTCTTGGGGGGGGGGGGGCTCGTCTCTGTCAGAATCTGTCCCGAATTCTGTGCCGGTGATGGAGTTTTGACGCAACCCGCCGAACGCCGATAACCCCCGAGCACACTTTTTGCTCAATTATTGCAATTCTGTTCGCACAACCACAAAAACATTTATTCGGCTTCATAAATTTTGCTCTTGTTCAACGTTTTCCTCGGCGAGTCGAGCTCGAGGGCGTCCGCCGGGAGCTTGATGCCCTAAAAACAGGGTTTCGCGCAAGTCCTGGTAGCTAAAAATCTGAATTTTGTTCCTGTAGAGCGATTAAGGGAACAGTAAGTACTTTTTGAGACACTCTAGAAAATCTTGAAAGCCTAGAACGTCAAAAATTCGGATTTTGTATCGAATAACTGAATATTTTGTATTTTTAATAATACGTTAAAGGATAGTAGAAACAATTCCCAGATTCTTCATCTACCTTTAGCGCCAATATGACATGATCGATAGGTGTGGCCCTGGTCTCGGGAAGGTATCGATAGATGGCGATCAGTGCCAGGGTGCCCGGCACGACGAACAGGATCAACAGAGACCAAGCACCTAAATAACATCGCGTCTCAACATTTTATTGAGTTTTTTTGTCGCTTGTTTCCTCTATTTGCAATCTTACCAATGCGGTCATGAAGTGGCAACGTCACAGTTACAAGCAACAACGCAATCGTCTGATTTACGGCCAAGGCTAGCGACTGTCCGGTGGCACGCACCTAAAAGTGTTTTTTTTGTTCCTTTTCTAATATTATTTACGTTTAAGTTAGTAAATATATTTTTATTACCGTTTTTCCTATTCTTAAACGTAAAAACTTTATACAAACATTGATTAAAAAAAGGCAAAAAAATAGATTTTACGATCAAAAGGGCCAATTTTCGATCAAAATTTCCATTAAAATTTTACCTATGTTTGGATTGTTTTTCCAGTTAAAACATAGTTAAATTTAATTGAAAACACGATTAAACCACTTCCTATTAGGTTACCAGTCATTTCTCGACTTTTAGAAAAAAGTTGGATCCACCCCCGATAATGCGACAAAACGAAATTTGATATAAACGTAAATTTCATACATTTATCGGCATCAATTCGGACACTATAAACCATGCGATCGGGCCTAGCGCAATACTAAATACACGATTGACAAATTTCTAATCCATTTCCCACCTGTAACTGCCGCCATGAGCCATAATCGCAACAATGCACCCGATGTTAGCGTGACTGTAGAAGGGCTGTAAGATACCTTAATTTGGGAGGTAGCAATAAAGGTTATACCGTAATCTCGGCCGAAACGACAAACAGGAGCAGCGCCGAAATGTTGACAAGTGACGAAATTATCAACAGGGTGCGGCGGCCAATTTTTTCGACGAGCACCATCCCGACGCATGTGCAGAGTGTGCTGTAAAAACGGATTTAACGTTATTTTTGGAAATCTACAACGTGACTTGAGGGTCTTTAGCGTATAAAATACGGTACTGGACTGTTAGCGGGGGAAAACCACCGTTTTTTCTTCCAAATATCTGTGGCATGGTAGTATAATGGATTCTTATAGTTTTTAGTAGTGTATGATTTCTAGAAAGTTATAAATCCTTTAATTTTGAAAATTCGAGAAAGCTTGACCCGTTTTGGCCATTTTTTCATACATTTTGGACCAAGAAGTGAAAAATTTTTATAATTTTTAGGAAAATTTGGTACCCCGCTAACAGTACATTACATTACATTAAATATACAGTAGATTACATTAAATATACACTTTCGAAAGTTACCTGGTAAAAAGCATAATTGTTGAGACGAGTTCCGAGAGATCGTCATCGATCCCGGCCCGACGTAGCAGATCGGTGGAGAAAAATACGATGGGCCAGATTGAGACGGCGACCTGTAGAGCGCAGAGTCCCAGCAGAAGGCCTGACAAAATTAACGTCTTTTGATAAATCCAAAAATCCACCTTTGCGTAAATGGGGAGTCCTAAAAATCTCCATTATCGAGCCGGCGGCCTCGTTTTCCGCTCCTTTGTCGAGACATTCCTCTTCGACCGGGGCTGAAAATGTCCCATTTAGAAAATGGGCATCTCCTTACCAACTCGTTGATAGAAAAACAAGGCTTTTGCCGCCGCCTCGGTATCGTTTCGTTTATTGAGCAGGAATTGAGGGCTTTCAGCAACCGGAATTACGACAAGAACTGAGGCGACAGCGAGCACGACGGCCACTCTGAATTGGAACTATGTTTTTGCGAACGTAAAGGAACCGACCCAGTCAGCATCGGCAGATTGGTGCCAAGGATGCTCCTCATCCCCGCCATCCCGCCGAACAGATTCGTGACAACGAATGCCATCTCCGCGTAAAAGGACATGACGCCACGCATTGACACCGGGGATGCTTCCTGAAATGGACTGAGGAGGACCGGGAGTTCTTGAAATTGTTGAGGCTTTATAGCGAGGTGACTAAATTTTTCCGAGTACTCCCGTGAGGGCGTAAAACGAAATATGGCTCTTTTTAAAGAATTTAAACAGTTTTTAGATGGAAAAATCATAATCATTTTCGATTTTTTTTCTTTTCGGTCAAAAATGTATGAAATGGCATAAAAGTTACAAAAATTCCCATTTTCAAACTTTAAAAAAATAGTTTTACAAGTTTCAGCAACTGAAATATACTAAAAACACTATAAAATAAGTTATCAATTAGCAACGTGTCGCAAAAACAAAAATTAGTCCCTCCCGCTAACATACCAGTACCTATAGATGTTGCTCATCAAAATTCGACCCCGGTGGTGAAAAACGCACAAAATTCTCACGTTAATCTATGCTCCCTTTTAATTACACTCGACAACAATTGTTTACATGAACGGGCCTGTAGTAGCAGAATCAGACAGTTCATCGATATGGCCGCCGCCAGCGAGAAGAGCAGCCGCGAGATCGAAAATAGCACCAACGATGGCCACGTGACGGCGCAGAAGCTCAGCCCGGCCGACACGGCATTCAGCGCGTTGCCGGCGAGGAGACCGGCTAGAAGCGGTTATTCAACTTGCTGGATTTTCGCCTCACATTTTCGGCCCATCCGGTCGGCCAATATGGGGGCCAGGCAACTTCCGACGGCGAACCCGACGAACCACGTGTCCAGAATTGCCGACCATACCCAGGAGAAGGTCTCCGTGCTCAGAGTGTAGCCTAAAAATCGCTATTCAAAACTATAAAATATCAGCATTCTTGGCGGAAAAACTTCAAATAAAGGAGCTTTCGCATTATCGGGGGGGGGAGGGGCAAAAATTTTCCAGCGAATCCAATTCTTCCATCAGAACTAGAGGAAGTGTTTCTACGCCGTTTTTTTGACTTCTTCTAAACCTAAAACCCGTACGAATTTTGATGTAAAAAACATACATAAATTTTTTAACAAAATTTCAAATCCTTCAATATTTTAAGCTTTATACATAATTTTTCTAACTAAAATATAGTTTCATAGCGTTAAAAATACTGATAAAAAGTTCGCATAAATTTAATAGGGATATTTGGTCCGGAAAAAGAAATTCGGTTAAGCTTTCGATGATAATGCGAAAGAACCCAAGAAAACAATGCGAACCATAGTCGGCGACAGTCTCGTTGATGTAATCGCGAAACGCGTCGATTGCCGTATTTGGGAAAGCTGTCGCGTAGCCCATCTGAAGAAAATATTGGTTGAAAATAAGTGATAATACTACACCTGGAATATCGACAATAGCGATAAAACGGCGCCAATTGCCAAAAGACGCAAACGAGCTGACGTCGACATTGTTGAGGAACTACGGCCAGTTCCGGGGGTGGAAACCACCATTTGGCCTCAACAGTGCCGATTTGAATAAGCACTGAACGGGAGAAACGGGTGTTGCCCTCTCGACGAAAGGCCACAATTGATTTCGCTGCCACCGGCCGAAAGAAAGAAGGGGCACCTGGCCACGCCCATCCCGCCAAACGGCTCCATTCCCTTTCTCTCCGCTACCTCATCAATGATATCATTTCCCCCTGAAAATCCCCCAGTCAAAAGCACATAAAATCCAAAACTATTTATCGCTAGTCGCAAACTATAACAACGAATGAGCCGGGTAACAAATCACAGCTAGCGCGACAAAATTTCTTCATGTTCATCACATATGAAACATACATGGCCTAATAAATTAGGTAACCTGGAAAGGGCAAGGTTAGAAAACGCTAATCGTTGGCCGCCTGGGCTTGCACCAGCTGGTAGTAGAGTCCCTTCTTCCGCAGCAGCTCCCGGTGGTTGCCTTGCTCGGCGATTCCGCCGTTCTAAAGGAGCAGTAAAGGTAAAGGGAGTCAGCGAATACCTTGACAACGCAAATGATGTCCGCATTTTGGATGGTGGACAGGCGATGGGCGATGACCAGCACTGTTCTTCCGCCCATCGCACGCTCTAGAGCTTCACGAACCTGAAAAGACCGAATTTATCCAGCAATTTCAGTGAAGGATTTAGCAGAAGGGTGGTTTCCCCCTCGATAATGCGAAAGAACCGCGCGAAGACATCAACCGACCAATTTCTCCGATTCCACATCTAAAGCCGAAGTGGCCTCATCCAATATGAGGATCGGCGGGCTCTTCAATAGTGCCCGCGCAATTGCAACGCGCTGCTTTTGACCACCTGCAAAAATTTTTAACATTTTTGATTGCGTTACCTGACAGCTGGGCGCCCCTCTCGCCAACCACCGTATTATAGCCTTGGGGGAATTTCATCACAAAATCATCTGCATTGGCAAGCTTCGCGGCCTCACGAACCTAAACAGGCGAAGCTAGTCTCACGCACGAACAACACACCTCCTCGTCCGTAGCTCCCGGCTTCCCATATCTGATATTTTCCAAAATTGAAGTATGGAAAAGAACGGGTTCTTGTGAGATGAGGCCAATCACCTGAAAAATTTTTTATGTTTTTAGCCTTTAGCTGACCCTTGATCTCAGCCATTCCAAATTCAGGTCCTTCACGTCCTTACCGCCGACCGTCACTCGACCACTTGTTGGCTCATAGAAGCGCTCCAAAAGAGCCGCTATCGTCGACTTGCCTGTAATAAGCAGATAAATTTGCGAAAAGCAATATATACCTTCGCCGCTTGGTCCGCAGAGGGCCACCACTTTGCCGGCGGGGATTTCTAGGTTCATGTTTTCAAAGACGGCGTGCCCAGGGCGGGTCGGATAGGAGAAGCCGATATTTTCGAATCTAAAATAGAACTAAGTCACCCCCCTTGAGCCTACGATATCAAGGAATCAGGTCCGAAAAAAATTTGAAACATACGTTATCACGGGCACAAAGGCGTGATGGGGTATACAAACGCCGTCGTCATTCCGGATCAGCGGCACAATGTTGGCAAACTAAAAACATAGGATGCACTGGCAAATTCCTCACTTGGAACACCCTTGCCGCCGCAGTCCATCCCTTCAATGCCGTGCCCATCACCACGGAAAGTTGTGATAGGGATTTCTGGATCATTTGCGCGGTGACAAGAAACGACATCAGTTCACCTATACAAACATGATTTTCTTAATATAGCAACGCTGATGAGAATACAAAAAATCGGCTTACCAGGTGACATATCGCCCGTTGACAAAAGTTGCGAACCACCATACAGGACGCCAAGGATAACGCCTAGATAAATAGGTGAAAAATATCCGGCTAATGAATACCGTTCAGGAATAAATTGGTGCCGGCCTGGAAAACACCGATCCCCATTCCCAACTGCTCCTGCATCACGGCCGCTTTTTGCACTTCTTTCTTGTATAGACTAAAAACATACAAATCATAAAATAACGCTAAAAGTCACCCCGATTCCTCCTTTTCCATGGCGAATGCTCGGACAGTACGTATATTGCCGAATGCCTCGTCAGCCACGGCGGATGCAACGGCTTGTTGGGCTTGTGCTCTAGTATCATGGTCATAACTCAACCAATTTCAGCAAAATACCTTCTGCTCAGACTCCGCAATAACGTGCCGCATAGAGTTCCGACAAGGATTACCACGGGGATGCAACCCATTGTAATTGCAGTCATTTGGGGTGAAAGACGTAGAAGAGAGATGAAGCAGCCAGCTACCTAAAGAGAGAATAGACGATTATAAAAATCGTAACTACCTGAGCAGCGGTCTTCAACCCTTGTGAAACGGACATCTTAAAGCTGCTCTTGAACTCGTGCACGTCCAAGTTTAGGCGTGAAGAAAGTTCTCCCGTTTTTTGAGCATCGTAGAAGGCCATGTCAAGCGAAAGCAATCTAAATAACAGATTTCTACAGAGAAAAAGCCGGACCTGTCAAAGAGCTTCACCCGTAGATCGGCTGCCATCCGCTCGCCCATCACGGAAAGAAAACTGATGTAGCAGAAAGTGAGGACGGCCTAAAAACGTGTTAATGACTTTCTAAGCTCTCATCGAGGCTGACCTGCGCAAAGTACAACGAGATCAATCTCGTCGCGGCCGGTTGTACCACAGCGATATCGATGGGGTGGCCAGCGCCTAAATGTTGAAACTAGAGACTCCCACCATTTGACAAGCAAGTTTTAGAGGGTTTTTTCTCACCTTGATCTCTTATAATCCCGGCGATCGCATTGATTAGCTCGCCCAACCGAATCGGGATTTCGACGTTGAGCAACGCCGTCAATATAGCGCTCTAAAAATCATAATCACGTTACGCTCACAATCACGAACCGCGCATGCTAGGATGAACCAGCCAAGGTATGGTTTCATTAAGCCCCATAGGTCCGATAGAGCGAGTGCCGGCTCTTCCTCATTCAAGCGTTCACGTTTGATGTGTTCGGCACGTCGGTTGGTCACATGTACTGACTTACAGTCGTATCGCCTGAAACAGAAGCATAAAACGGAATCCCGACCAAATTGGAGGTTTCTTCGTTTTGCAAACAAAATCGGAAAGTCTTACCTTAGCCCAGGTAGCGCACAAAGGCTTATCCCAAGCCCGGCAAGCCGGAAGGAGCGGATGTGAGACTTCCGGAAACCTTGTGAGACCCATCGTAAGAGTTCCTAAAAATGAATCAAAAAGCTGGAAAAAGACCCACTTCTTTCAAGCTTCCGGCCACCTTCGGGAATTGTCGTATGCTCGATTTCTGCAGATACCTAAGGAATAAATTTTAATACAAGGACTTGGAGACACCTGAGCTGTGGCCGAACCAACTGCGAGAGCCTGAGGCTCCCACGATTCAGCGCAAGGGCATGCAGCATTCCGGAACTGTTCTGGTTATAGTTCAAGCGGCCTTGGCATCTAAATGAGAATCATATGTTGCCTAACAAATAAACTAAAACTAATAAAGGATCACGAAAAGTTAAAATCTGGGGTGGGAAAGGGCCAAGTGTCAATTCTATAGAACCCAAAATGGTTGGAAACATTAAGAAAATTTTGATGGCAATTTAGTAAATCAAAATAATTATTATAAACAATAAGAAGTTCTTTTTATTGAAGAAACCATCAAATATCGGCCCCATCCGCCGGATTTTTGCTTCATCGCCAACGCGCCCATACACATAACGTAGCGGGTCAGTGCGTTCCGGGGCAGTCCGCATCGGCCCTGCTTCGATTTCCCCATTTTTCTCTATATCACTCTGGGTTTTTCGTACATTCTACTTTCCGTGCGCGTCGTTCCCACTGGTTTTGATGATTTTGCAACTCGTTTCGAAAAGATAAAAGCATACGCCCTGAAACCTATCGCAAAACGCTTGTTTGAATCTGTTGGCAACTCCTCACATCACCAATTGATTGATTTCTCTCTCGATTACATTCACGATTACCAACTTATTTATTCATTTCCAGATGGGTAGGCGTCCAGCGCGCTGCTACCGGTACATTAAGAACAAGCCGTACCCCAAATCGCGGTTCTGCCGAGGTGTCCCCGACCCGAAGATCCGCATCTTCGATCTTGGCAAGAAGAGGGCGAATGTCGACGAATTCCCAGCATGTGTCCACATGATTTCGAATGAACGGGAACATCTTTCCTCAGAAGCTCTAGAAGCCGCTCGCATTTGCGCCAACAAGGTTTGTTCATCTTGGTTTTTTTTAGTTTGTTTTAGTACATGGTCAAGAACTGCGGAAAGGACGGCTTCCATCTCCGTGTCCGAAAGCACCCCTTCCACGTCGTACGCATCAACAAGATGCTTTCGTGTGCCGGAGCTGATAGGCTCCAAACTGGAATGCGTGGAGCTTACGGAAAGCCCCAAGGACTGGTGGCCCGAGTCGACATCGGTGACTTCCTCTTCTCCGTCCGTGTCAAGGAAAACGTAAGCTTTTTTTGATTGCCATTATGTCTTTTTTTTTAGAACGTCAATCACGCCATCGAATCCTTCCGCCGTGCCAAGTTCAAGTTCCCCGGCCGCCAGTTCATCGTCGTCTCCCGCAAGTGGGGATTCACAAAATGGAGCAAGGAGGATTACGAAAAAATGAGGGCCGATGGACGACTCCAATCTGATGGTGTGAACTGCAAGCTGGTGAGAGAGCACGGACCGCTGAGCCAATGGATTAACAATCCTATCTAATTTGTTGATTTTTCGGATAAAATTGTTGCCAATAAACTTTTACATGGTCAAACACTATATTTTGGAGTGGCATATCATGTACTACTGCTGAGGGTTTGGCTTGCGCATTGATTAATATGACCTCTTGATGTAGTCTATTTGAGCGGCGCATACTTTTCCACATATACCCTTCGATAATACGTGCGAGCGCACATAATAGTAGGGGCGTCGCCTCTAGTTTATGCATTTGCATCGCTTTCTGACGATCCCAGATTTGTAGTATTAGCATTGATGTGGCGCGGCACATTCATTCAACTGACTGAAAAAGCGAGAAAAGCTAATTGGAAGGCAGCAGGGAAACTTTCCTGCATAATCAATCACCATTACCGGGTTTCAATGACGGGCGGGTTTTACTGGCGTTGAAAAATAATAGCCCGAAACTGGCAATTTTGGGCTACGGTAGCGGATCCACGTTTAAGTGGCGGGGCACCGTTTAGCGAACAGTACAATCACTTTGCTAGCAAAGTGATACTCCAATGTAGTTTTTATTGGTTATTTCACTTTTTATGGATAATAATAATTGATCAACAAAAAAAATCAGACAAGCACACGCCTTACGTTTTTTGCTCGCGCTTCTTGCCGATTTTTTGCTCGATTGCTTGCTGAAACGCATTTGGAAGTGTTTATTTCAACAAAAAGAGCAAAATAACAACAACAGGAACAACAGAATAAACAATAGCAACCTGACTTGAGGGATTAATCTTTGGCTTTTCTTTGCTGCGCCAAGAACGCATTCCTTGCGGTTCGTTTCTCCATCTGGTACGTCTTGCTTGCATCGCGGATCGGCGTGGCCTTTCTATTCTCTTTAACAAGTTTGTCGAACTTCTCCCTCCATGAACTCCTCCATTTTTTTAGCCAAATAGGCATTAAGCTCATAGATTTTTGGAGTGTTTTTGGAAGAACGGACGGCAAGCTGCAAGGCATTGAGTGTCTGGAAAAGGTTGTTTTTTCGTATTCGACTTACATTTAGACACTGGTTGACCTTCGCGCAGTGTTCGGCTTCTGGGTCGTGTACTATTGGTAAAGGAAGATCTGGAGCGTCATCCACCAATATACTCAAGCATATACTTAAAGACACCCGCGTACTTTTCATCATGCTACTGGAAGTGAACAACTAGTTCCTGGTGGCCAGAAAACGTCCGAGCACACCGAGCAAGTGATTCGCGCTTCCGAACAGTAGGCTTTGCGATGCTTTAATATCTGATGTTCTCGGAGATGTTTCTGCGTGCCGTAGCGTTTGTCGCATTCTTGGCACGCAAATTCCTCCAAATGCGCCGGGGACGCCGGGTAAGTGATGCCAGGGTGCTGGGAATGTACATATCGTTTCAGAGTGGTTGACCATGGGGTACTATAGCGACAGAACATCGCTGGACAAGCGTACTCTTCTACTTCCGACATTATACTGCCTGAAATATTCACTATCATAGGAAAATTCTCGCTATTCATTTCACTCCGTGAGACAAACCCTTGACTAAATGCGTTTCAGCAAGCAATCGAGCAAAAAATCGGCAAGAAGCGCGAGCAAAAAACGTAAGGCGTGTGCTTGTCTGATTTTTTTTTGTTGATCAATTATTATTATCCATAAAAAGTGAAATAACTAATAGAAAACTACATTGAAGTATCACTTTACTAGCCAAGTGATTGTACTGTTCGCTAAACGGTGCCCCGCCACTTAAACGTGGATCCGCTACCGTAGCCCAAAATTGCCAGTTTCGGGCTATTATTTTTCAACGCCAGTGGGTTTTTAGCCCTCGGACGTAACGAGTCACGAACGCGTCACACCACTTTACACCGCGTAATTGATTGCCCAAACCTAGTTATTTGTGACAAATAATCTTGTAAAGGTTATTCTAACTCTAGAAACAAGAAAGATAGTTGTAAAACAGATATGGAGGTGAAAGGGGCATCTTCTTGCGTGTTTCGATCAGATTGACGATTTTGCTGGTTCACCACACATGTCTAACTAGCAAGAATCCTTATACCAATACTGATTCAATCATGTGCCGACTGCCATTATAAGTAAGTGTTACGCCATGCACTTTGCTTGTTGACCGTCTACAAAACCAACCGAACTTCTTCGAGAGTATTTAAACGATGAGGATGAAACCTAATGATGTGACGCGGAGCATGCGCAAAAACGCTGGTGATGATAGGGACATTGTAAAGCGCTTGTCTGCTTTGCTTTTTACCGCTACCATTGCTCCTTCGAGTTCAGCCCATCTAGCCTCTTCTAAGTCTTAGCCTACGGATCAGTTATACTGTGATATTTGGGTAATTCACAAAAGATTCTTGCATTGCGAACATTGTGTGTACAATGTTTGCTAACGATAATTGCTCGCGAAAATGGAGAACAACGTGGGGGTGACTATAGAATAAGCTTCTTCGTGTTAGAACAGGCTCTCGTATTCGTACTGGTGTGCAATGAACCAGAAAAACCGTCAATCTACTCGAAACGCGCGAGATTATGCCCCTTTCACGTCCAAATCTGTTTTACAACTTGCTTCTTTACAACTATCTTTTTGTTTCTAGCGTCAGAATAACCTTTACAAGATTATTTGTCACAAATAACTAGGTTTGGGCAACCAATTATGCGGTGTAATGTGGTGTGACGCGTTCGTGACTCGTTACGTCCGAGGGCTAAAAACCCGCCCGTGTTTCAATGTCCTAATTTGAATTCCGTAGCTAACAAACAGGCTCGAAAATTAAGCAGATTGCGTTTGTCATGCTCTGATGTTAGCACCACGCCCGATGTTCAGCAAATCCACCCAGACGGATTCGCCATCAGGCGAGGTCGGTTTGGCTCAAGCTAAGTAGCTTCGCTTGCATGAAGCTAAGCCTAGGTTTCGGCTTATAGTTAGCTTAGCTTTTCCAGAGGCTTGGAGTTTGAAAAAGGGCGTTTGGATCGTCTTGTAGTCAAAATCCACACCGGCCTGGCTTCGAGGATCCGTGTCCAACAAAATCCATGATGGGGTCTTAGGAAATACTTCAAATATGGCCTTGCTAACCCTCCTTTTCAGAAGCCGCCGGACACGCTGCTCTCTATAGACCGTTTCCGCACGCTTCCGAGCACCGTCTGGCTGGCGTTGCTGTCCCTCTTCAGCCCGCTCGACTTGCTGAACTTGGCCGCTGCACACCCGCTTCTCAAGGTTGCGTTTAATTGACGTACCAAGACGCTTTTCAGGATCTCATCTCCGACTCACCGAAGAAATGGGGAAGCTTGCAGGCACGCCACATCTTCGGCGACACATCCGGCAAAGAACATGCAAAGTAGGGGCTTATTAAATCGAAGGTCTTTCGCATTATCAGGGGTTTTCAGAAATTCCTTTAAAGGCGAAAGAAAATACAGTATATTTCATTTAAATTTGTCTATTTTGGTCGAAACATCTAGTTTTTGTGGTGTCTGGAAAAGATTGCGCCCCATCCCCCCTCCCGATAATGCGAAAGCACCTGTTTTGAACATTTTTTTCAGGGCCTACAAGATCACGGGCAAGCAAGGGCAACAGTACCTTCTTGCATACGGCAATGAATACGGGTACCGTCACGGTCTACTATATATTTATCATCGTCCAGATACCTGGAAGAGCAACGCCATTTTCGAGGATACAACGAGAAGCATTGCACCCCACTGCGACTCGGTGTCGATCGTGATGCCGTGGCTGCTCAAGACTTGTACATCCTCGTCAACAATGCCACATTCGATCAGGTGCGAATTTTCTAGCTGGGCTCCCCATTAACCTACAAGGTTGTAAGGTACACGAAAATACTCGCCAGACTAAGTCTAACATTTTGGTATACTTTCAAAATATGTGGATGAATCGGAAGTCGAGATACAATAGTATCTTTTCAACGAATAGTATGCCGGCTCTCGGCTGTTAGCGGGGGGGACCAAATTTTTCGGTTTGATTCTCTACGGCGCTATAACAAAATATAAAGCCTTTTACAATTTTTTATCTCAAAACAACTTGAAAAATTAATAAAATTTTTTCATTTTTTGTCATAACTGTAAAATGACCAAAAAAAGTAGCGACTTTCTAGCGATCAAAAACAACTAAAAACTATAAAAATACATAAAATAGATCGTATAGTAGGTATAGGCCGGAAAACAAAGGTGGTTCCCCCGCTAACAGTCTAGAACCATTATTCTAGGGAGCCCCTCAAACGAGCGCGTAGACAATCTGATCCTACGAAAAAATTTGTCGGCGCGTTTAAAATATCTTCGAACAAAAACCTGCGTTTACAGTTCGTCATCGGGAGTGACTGGAGTTTGCCGGCTGCCGAGAAGTACAACATCTCGCCCCACATCCATGCCCACACCGTCTTGTTGCCGATTCGTGATCCGATGGAAGCGTTTCAACAGATTGGTGGGAAATTTAACCGGTACTAAACTGTTAGCACGGTGGGATTTTAGCGGTAGGTAAAAACTAATTTTTCCCAGTAATCCTGCACGGCCTTATGACGAAATATATACAATTTCTATATTACTTTGTACGGTTTTTGGATATAAAAAGCGGCGAAAGGCTTATTTCGAGAAAATGTTCGACCTTTCGTTCAGAAACTCATGAAAATGATCAAAGTCACAATTTTGTATTTTCAAAAGTGGTTAAAGTTTTTTTTGTAACTTTCTGGCAATCGAAGACTACGCAAAAGTTTATGCAAAAACACTGATTGATTATTAACAGGCGGAAAAACAAAAATTGGTTTCCCTGCTACCCCCCCACGTTAACAGCGCAGTGCCTGTATTTTTAGGCGCCCTCGATCCGCGGGGCATCGCCGTCCACGTGGAGCTAGAAGAAGAAGACGCTGAAAGCCTTCAAGAACCCGAAGAGCGTGGAGAGGATGAAGCAGCGCAAGTCGCCATCCTTCGCGCCACGATTTCGGCGGTTATGGTTATGCTTCCGGTACTTCGTTTTGGCTTTCGAAGTTTTTTTTGGTTCTACACCGTTAGCGAGGGGACCTAGCCGACACCTACCTAGAAAATAAATTTTCGAAAATTTGTAACGTTGATTTTTTTTGTCCATTTTCGGTTTTGGTTCGTTAGCGGGCCGGGCTGCATGTCGTAGATTTTTTAATATCTCATTATTTTTTGGGACCACATCATCGTGACCCGATAGACATCAAAAATTACACTAGGCGTTTTAAGTCTAGATCAAAATACTCTAATTTAAGATAGTTATAACAACAGAAAAACATAACCCTGAAAATTCGGTTGACAAGCGATTCGGCATTTTCGATATTATTTTTAGGGCCTCGAGAAGTTCTGGGTGTTCTTCGGGCGCCACGTCGGCGAGGTGGCCAGGCTGATCGACGTGAAGGCGCCTGCGATCACCGCGCACTTCACCCTGATCGATGGTTTGCGCAGTCTAGCCATTTAAATGTCGCTGGTTTAGGCTGGGCGGACTGGAAACCGGAGAAGATACTGGTCGACGAGTTCGTCCGTGCGCTCGCCCCCACCCTGCAGCTGATCATCGAGGTCGGTCAGAATTGTTGTTTTTAGTAGCTTTTAATTTAGTAAAGCTACGAAAAACATTTGAAACATTTTTGAAAATGCGAAAATTTTGACCTTTTTCGCTCATTTTTCATAAATTTTTGACCAAAAAGTCAGAATTTGTCGAAATTTTGTAAGTTGATGAGCCTTTTATACCGCAAAAACTATGCAAAACCGTGAATAAAATATTCGCCAGATCGAAAAAGTGCTTTTCCAGCAATGGGAGAAAGGGAGCCGCCAAATTGACAACATCACGCTGATCTCGCTGTATCAGCCGGTGACGAGACCGGACGCCTGGGCTGCCTGGTCGCTGATCGACGCCGGTTGGGGCTTTAGCTGTTGCTGGACTGTTAGCGGGGGGGGGGGATTTGTAGCAGGTGAGAAAACCACTTTCTGTTTTTCCACCTGTTGATGATAAATCCTACATGGTGGCTATGTTGCCGGAGAAGTTCTGTCAGGACGGCACCCGTGCCCAGGCCGTCTACGGAAGTCCACGTTATCATTGGCCGAAAGAAGTCCGAATCTATGAACCAGTAAGCACTCTTGATATACAGAATCGTTTTGATACAGTTCGAGATCCTGGAGCGTATCTCGCTGGGCGTCGGCAAGTGTCATTTCAAGCCGCTGATCGCCGTCGAGACTCTGGAAACGTTGGCGTTTTTGAACGTGGCTGAGCTGTCACGTATCGTTTGCAACCCAGCCCTGAGCCTGTTGTATCGCTGCTTCGCCCTCTGCCGCTGGATCCCGCTTCGCCTTGAGGGATACCCTCCGAATCATCCAGCCGTCCGTGTATTCTTCGATGGTCTCGTTTCCATGGTGTTCTTCCAACAGATGGCGGCCAGTGGTATAGACATTCTAGGTATGGTATTATTTTGATACAGTTCCGCTTTAGAATCCCGTATTTGGCAACGCAAGGAGCTGGATCCGGACCGATTCGAACGTATGCTGGGTCTGACTCCGGGAGCCCACCGGACCCCCTGTCAGTCCAACAATCTGAATCGGCGACTGGCCTGTCTTCAACGTGATCGAGGCGATTCATTGGCCAATTGCGGATTGATGCGCGTCATGTTCGACAAATACCACGGAGATGACAGAACAATGCCCCCGAAATGGCCACTGTCAAGTCTATCCGATCCGATGAGAAAGACGAAAAAGAAGGGAGGTGATTCCCAGGAGAGCGAGTCTGCCGCGGTCGATGGACCGTTCTCGTCATACCAGCAGTGTGCGTTTAATAATTGTATATCATTGATAAATTATTCAGGGAGCGAGGCATCGTGTCAGTGGTACATTCGGTATAAGTTCAACGAACCGGATCGTTACGATGCGGTTCGTAAGCTTTTGGTCTCTACCAACGGATGGAACCTCGACGAATTTACGAAGCTCGACGATCCCAATTTCCAATATCAATTGTTCGATCCAGATCATCCGGCGGTAAATTTATCTTGCAACAATCTGATTGTTTTATCCAGGTGATCGTGGCTCGCGTTGCTCCAAGCGATGAGGACTCTGTCGATAGCGAGGTCGATGATGTTCCGGTTCCAACCAGACAGAACGCGACGCCGCCATTTGACCCCGATTCTCCCGAGCCTCAGCCGATTGCAGAAAATGATGAGGACATCACGGATCCGATTGGGCCGATGACCCCACCCATCATTATCGGCGACGAAACGATGGATGATGGACCGACTGAAGCAGTGTCGCCGCATGGTTCCGATCACCGTATGGAAGAAGAGGAGCAGGTCGAAGGGATTTGGCCCGTAGGCCTAAACCCTATCATCATTAACGGTGACGAAACGATGGATACTCAGCCAACCGAAGCATTGTCGCCACATGGTTCCGATCATGATATGGAAGAAGACGATGTGCATCTCATTGATACGGTTCCGCCGGGTACGCCTGTGAAGATTGTCCGAGACGGATCGATGCATTCGGTTCACTTTGATCCGGTTTGCCTTTTCTTATCCATTGACCAATTAATAATTTTTAGCAACAACAGATCCCCGATACCCCGGCCAGCCCATCCGGATCAGAAGCTGAGATGGAGATCGTACCCGATAGTCCAACCAGCCCACCCAGGGTGAGCGATCGCTGTTCGATTTACCTTTCCCATTTATCTCAATTATACGTATTCCATGTCTCCAGGTCTTTGAACCGGTCGCTGCAGCTATTCCTGATATTCCGGTCGATCCAGTGCTCGGCGTTGCTGTACTGAACTCACCCCACAGCAGCGCTCCCGGTTCTTTTATTGCGGACGACCATGACGATATTGATGAAACGGTAAACCATATTTATTTGCGGTATATATGTTATGATACAGGCTGCGGACTCGCTGGACCGGATCCGAATCCAGAGCGATGCATCATATGCAGACTCGGATGGCACCATCGTCGATGATATGGAAGGCCAGGGAGAGGACGGCGTCGAGAACCTCGATATCAACGATCGATCTAAAGACATTGAGGAGCCGGATCTCGAACAGGTCTACCACGGCGACACTGATGAGGAACCGGAGCGGGATGATCCAGTTCTCGATGTTGCACCAGATATGGAAGCCCATGTGGATCATGAAGATGTGGATCAGGAGAACCCGCGAAATGTGGATCGAAACGATGAACATCCCGAAGGCGAACAGCATGATCAGGAACCGGATGCTCAAGATCCGGAGATTAAGCTGGAGGTCGATATCGAGGAGTCTCGTGTGAACCGATCTCGCCGCAAATCAGATGGGACGCATACGGTTAGACCGATTCTTATTATAAAATCCCCTTTTTTTTTTTTGTTCTAGGCCCTAGAAGTTCACTATGGATCGCATTGGCAGAAGACAGTGAAGCGTCAGCTTCGTTCGATGGGCGGGGTTCAAGAAGAACGCTTCTGTCGCTCGGATTTCCAGAAATACAACACCAGGGCCATTATCCACGACATGACTTGGCGGGATCGCGAGATCCACTGGCGCGAGTGGTTTAATCGTCACACCGGGAAATTCGACGAAACCGCCGGGATTTGCCGACTGGGCACATTCTCTCCTTGTGGTAATTAAAACCGTACCAACACGATTGTGTTTTGTTTAGCGGTCCGAGAGCTGTGGGCCCTGCAACCATTCTATCATGGGATCCGCCTGCTCGCCGTGCACTATCATCGTCCGAAGACACAGCTGCACGTAGATATGGCCGTGGAAGGGTATGCTGGGCGACTTACCACCGCATGGCCTGCCATTGTCAATCTGATCAACCGTGCTCCGGAAGAATTGCCGGTTATCGTCGAGCAATTCATCGCTTCACTGAGCACTCTGCAACAAGCCATCTACAATAGTCGTCATCTGGCTGGACCGGTATGTTATATCCGGGTCCGTTTGATACAATTTTTAGCAATCCGGAGTCAATGCCGTGGCAACCGACAAGACGATGCAGAATTTTGGCCTGATCGTCAAGAATCCGGATGTCAACTTGCCCATTTCGTCGCTTATCCACTATATTTCCATTATTTGGTTTGAGATGCTCTGCGGTCCGGTTACTTTGGCCCATCTTACCCCGGATCAATCTGATCTGGTTCGCGCTTTTACTGTTTGGTTTTTCGGCGTATCCCAATCGCAGAAACCCTAGAATGTTTGGTTTGTAATTTACTCGTCTGGCGGCCCCCGGTTTATTGCATCGGTTCTATGGAATCGTACGTATGGCGTGTTGGATTTAAATAAATCGGGCGGTTTTTATGTTATGTTCGATTCTCTGGGTGCCGACCGGTCCATGAGCCGTGATCAAATCTCTGTTTTCGCGATATGTGTTAATGACGCAAATTTACCATCTCTATTTCAGCATGTCTTATGGCAATTCGCGTTTGATTGACATGGGCTCGATTTACCGGGATGTCCGCATCCTCCCCACAGACATTGGTCAAACGGGCCGAGAGTCTCTTGGCAAGGCTCCGTTCTCGGTGGCAAGGTTCCACGAATGGCGCAAGTCCGGTTCCCGCCTCAACACGGTGCTGGAGGACCGCGGCTATCTGTCGGTATATTTTATCGATATTACAACGCTATATGTCTTCCATTTAGTCATCCATGGTATCGTTTCTGAAGAAGGTGTGTGAGCCGGCTACCGCCTACCGTCTCGATCCATTTATGAGGGCCGGCACCCCCGATTCTACGCTATTTCTGAACATTACCAATCCCGATTGGTTCATGTCTCGCTGGCTCGGGAAACTGCTGTCCGTGGAGGCTGATCAGGAGTGCAAGGATCTGGGTCAATGCGAAGCGGAGCAGGTATGCCCCATTTTGTGTATAAATGATCGCATTTTTAGGTCTGGGAACAATCCTGTGTCGGCAAATTTTTCGAGACGACGTATTTCGAGGTCGTCTTTGGTCGCTTCAAGAAGCTATTCGATTTCGACTCTGCGCGCACCGAAAAGCTACCCCGCTATGGTGAAGGTCTCACCTTCGAACACATGCACGTTCCCGAATATATGGATCAACTGGAGCGTCGTTTCGGGGAACTCCTTATCGAGGGACATCGCTCGATCGTCGATTCGTTCACCAAGCTGAAAAATGAGAAAGCGAAACCGGATCTCAACCGCTCGGTTTCCGTCCGCACTAAGGGCAACGACTCTGATGCTGGAAGCCAGTCGTCTTCCATTGGAAAGTTCGTTCGTAGTGCCGGATCGAAGCTCAGGGGAAGTGTTCGTGCGATCACCGGTACTAAGCGCAAGGATGCCAAGGATGATCCCGACGAGGGGAACTTTTCTCGAACCGGATCTAAGCGGGTATCATTATATAGATTTAATTTGATCTCATTGCTTCTAGCGCTCCAAGACCGGCGGGGTTGACACATCTAAGGCTAAGCGGGCCAAGAAAGCCAAGGACGTCTCGGTATTGAATTATTATTTGCATTGCTTGTATTCCACGTTTAGGAGTCAGTTGAAGAGACAGAGCAGCTCACGGATGGCATCGCCGAGCTAAACACTAGCATGATCGACAACGAATACGACTTCGACGACAATTCCGAGGATGCGCCCACTACCAGCCGCAAGATCAGCGTGAAACCAGCCCAGGACACCGATGGCAAGAAGCGCCAGCGTGCCAACAAAGTGGAGCCGAAGGCTCCGGCCGCCGTTTGGGAGTCGGCTCGTGATGAGCCCGATTTTGCTTGGGAATGAAATCCTGAATTACTACTTGCTGCACTTAAGCCAGTTGGCTTCTCATTATTAATTAAATAAATCGTTGCAAGGGAATCGCCACAAATAATTGGCACTCAATAACTCATCAAATCTATCGAATAAAGCAGTAGTTAAATAATACCGGTCTGCGCTGATCCGGTTCCGTAAATTCATATCGCCAGAGTAGCCGTAGTACTTCGGTTACTCTATATTCAATGACGATATGATCAAATATTGTTGCGAGTGAGATGAGTTGCAATGAGATGACATTGCCCAAATAAAATATGGCATAATAATAACAACAATACGTGGCATGGAATTTTCCCGATTCCCTAGATATAACTGAATCAAATCCAATGATCCACTAGCTCAATGTCTGTATTTGGAGCCACGACATGATAACCGATCTGTATCAGTGTAGTCCGTATATGGTATTGTGAATGTGACTTGCGAACAATTTTTTTCTGTGTACCTAATGTGATGACCCGGTTCCGCGAATCTATATGAGAATGAGAACCGTACGGTTGTGGTTCGGATCCGGATACCCTATGGGATGGCACAGTGGTGGTCGTTTTGTTATATTATGTATCGTCGTCATCGTCGGGAATCACCATGTGGTGATGTTGCGCGCGCAACCGGATCACCCCATACTGTACCATCCATATCACGAGCTACAGTAGGCGTTTGGTTATGCCATAATTTAGTTGGGTTATACGATTTCAACGAAGAGCCGGACCACCACTGTATGGTTCTCATAATCAGGGGAAAGGAATCGGATCATCACAATATGTTGCTGGTCTCATATTCAATGTACACCATGCCGTTATACGAACAATACGATATCCAGCCAATATACGGTAGTGGTCCGGTTATGTGAAGACGAGAACATAACCCAACTTGCAACCCAATGTGGTCAAAACAACTGTCTGTTCATTGAACAGAACGGCTACTCGCGTTCCACATAATGTGATGAGTTATAATGTTAGTTGGGTTATGCTAAGAAGAACCGGATCAGAACGGTATGGTGTATATCGAATACGATACCATCCACAGAATGTGATGATCCGGTTCCGACTTGCGGATGATGAGAACCGTACCTCGGTCCTTGATTACCACTTGACACTTAACACTTGATTACGTACCTTGAGAACCTTGATTGCTAGAAAGTTAGAAAAAAATATTTAAATTTTTCAAAATTTCAAAATTTCGGCCATTTTTGTTCATTTTTTCTACATTTTGTACAAAAACTCATAGATTTTCGACAATTGTTATTATTTTTGTATTTTTTAACCTAAAATCTATGTAAAATGCTATAAAAATGGTTGATATTTTTAGAATAGCCGTAGAGAATCACACGGAAAATTTGGTTCCCCCCGCTAACAGTACAGAACCCCTCATCTCACGGGGGAAAGGATTGGTGTTTACCATTTTCAAATATACTACCATTCAGAAATCTGCCGCATCGCCGCCAAGCTGGCCGAGGGCAAGACCGACCCATACTGCATCGACTGGGCAAAGTCGACCGAGCCGTTTTGGCTCATCCGCCGGGGGCCATTGGTGGGTTCAGTTAGTATAATAAATTTTTGTATATATGTGAATTTAAGAAAAAAATAAAATTTGATTATTTGCAGAGCCGCGAAGGTCTTCTGATTGGCGTGCGACGGGAGAGCATCTTCCTCATCGGCTGCGACTACAACTTGAGAAGGTCGGCAAGATCTCGATTTCGGGCTGGAATGTTTGCGGGGGACTGTACTGTAATAGCACTGCGCCGTTTTTAGCTATGAAACCCTCACATAATAACTAGGAAAACCATGGAGGATTTTTGCCTTTTAGGCCGAAAAACGTAAGTATTTTAAAGTTAGCAAATTTAAACTTATTACGATTTCTTGCCAATAAAAAAACAGATAAAAACATTGCAAAATACGCTATAGATCAGTGGAAGTGAGGTAAGGGGGCGAAGTAAGATCTACTCCGTCCGCTGACCCCCCGTTGACAGTCCAGCGCCGAAGATTTTACATATTTCTCTGCGGCATTTGGATTGGATTTTCGCGGGCAGAATTATGCCGATTTTCAGGCATCGAACTCAGCCGGAATGCGAGGGATTCGTCCTCGACGAGGTCCCGTATCATGAGGTAAATTCGGGTCTTTTCGTTTCCGGGGAGAACGGCGGGGTAGCTCCTCTGTTTAGCCATAAGTAACGAGATAGCGAAACCGTAATCATGGAAAATATTAGGTTTCTTTTTAGGACCTGACGCAAAAGGAGTGCTTGGCGATTGCACTGGAAGAGCGGGCGAAGGTGTACCCGCCGGACACGGTCCCGATGCGCGAGCGTGCCATCGATCGTCTGGTATTATTTATTAGCATTTATTTACAATAGCAGTTAGCCCAAATTTTTTGCGATATTGCGCTATTTTTTGCGCGATTGAATAAATTTCATTTCAATATATGATACAATAAGTTTTTACATTCGATAGCGCGTCAAAAAAAATACCGTAAGATTTTTTATTTTAGCGCAAAATCATGCTATGTAAAATAGTTTTGGTAAAAATCAATAAGACCCTGAAACTTTTTGCATGCGAATTTAATGTTCACAGTTTTAATTTACACAACCTTCTTCAGCTGTGCCCGCAGTTCGATTGGGGCCCCTACCACAAGGCGTACAAGGTGGGTCATTTGTGAAATCTTGGAAATGTCGATTTCTCCGCGTTTCTGGTTCGTTAGCGGGGAGGGAAGGAGGTTGAATAACTGGAAAACTGACTTTTTTGCTTCAGCCTATTGTAATAAATTATTATAAGAAATGACGGCATATTTTTGCAGGGTTTTTGGTTCTGGACTGTTAGCAGGGGGAGGGTTAGCAGCGGGAAAAACCACTTTCTGTTTTGCCTGTTGATGATATATAATCAATTTTGATAGTGTTTTTAGTAGATTTTCACTGCTGGAAAGTCATCAAAAATACTTTTTAAAAACGTTGAAAATTCGAAAATTTGACGTTTTTCGTCATTTTTCATACATTTTTGGCCACAAATTGAAAATTGTTCGAAAATTTGTATTATTTTTGCATGGTTTTTATTTCTAAAAACTATTGAAAGCGCTATGGTAATGGTTTGTGTTTAGTTGTAGGGCCGTAGACAAGCACAGGGGAAAAATTGGTCCAGAACCGGGTTTTAGTGGTTTTTGATTGCCATTTTTCTGATTACGGTTTGGAAAAACTACAGATTTTTGGCAAAAGGAAGAACAAAACACTTCCTATTAAGTTATTAGACATTTCTAGACTCATAAAAGAATTTTCGGCCGCGCCGATAACCCACCCCTTCCCACCCCCCGATAATGCAAAAGAAATCCCCCACCGCTAACAAACCAGAACCGCCTTGTTCACCATGTATCTCCGCGTTTTAGCTGACGTTCGAATTGCCGTCGCGCGACGACCCGATTCTCGCCGCCTACCGCGCCCTATTTGCTGCTCGTCTTTGAAGAATTGAGGAATTTGAAATCGAATAGAAAATTTTTTGCATATTACTCGATTTTTTGTATTTACGGGTGTCTTTGTGTAATAAATACTTCAAAATAAAAAGGTTATATTTAGGTACATAATAGTAAGCAGCGGGGAATGAGAGACACAGACACAGGGAGAGGGAGAGAGAGAGAGTCAATGAGATAGGCGTTTTACCAGTTGGCCTCCTGGAAAATCCTTTTTTAGTGATCTTCTACCGTAACGTAACCTCAGCCCCGATGACAAGAAGCTTCTTTCTGATGGGCTCGATATCTTGGTTCGCGCATTCCTAGGCATACTGATAATCATAATACTTCCCGGAGCGGTTATACTTGTCGTTTTTTATTTTATGATCCGAAGAGACTATTTGAAACTCTATTAATAGTAGAAACAGCGAGGCCTTTCACATCTTTTGCGCGTAATAAATTTGCAAAAATTATTTATGGCAACACTGGGGCAACATTTAGGGAACAGGTAGCACTCGCGGCGGATGGGTGGCCGGTATTGAGAAGATACAACTATCTTCATCCAAAGAACACGGTAAAAATAGTTATAAAAATACAAGACAAGAAAAATTTCGAAAGATATGTGCCATGTCACGTCTAACTGTAAAGTGTTTTTACTCAGGCTGGCGTTTTAGAAGGGGACCAAAACGATCTTGTGCAGAATTTTTCGCTGATTTCGAATCTGGTTTCCAAATTTGCTGCCGACCTTTATTTAAAAAGTTATTCGACATTTAGGTTAAAAAAATTGACTAAATCTGGATTTTTTGCGTTATTTTTTAAGTTGTCGTCACCTCTGACGTTAAAACTGGCTCGGTAATGGTTTTAGAGGTCAAAGCACGATTTTATGCAAAAAATCATGTGTTTTTGTGCAAAAAGCAAAAGGAATTTTGCAGGGCGGGGATCGAACCGCCGCCCTGTGCCTGGCAAGCGAACAGCCTACCGATGCACCATGGTGCCAACCGGGAAGTGGGCTTCGGGAGGGTAGATAAGGGGCACAACAATACCTGGACCCAGGCAGGGAATAGTGGGCCAGCCTCCGAATTTATACCGTTTTTAAGCTTAATTTCGACCTCGAATGACTTTTCAACGCGAAGTCCGCAGCAAATTTGGAAAACGGATTCGGAATCAGCAAAAAATTCTGAACAAGATAGTTTTGGTCCCATTCCAAAACGCCAGCCTGAGTAAAAACACTTTACAGTAAGATATTCCAGAGGAAAATGGCAAATCCAGACAAAAGGAGAGAGAGCGAGAGAGAGAGAGAGAGAGAGAGAGAGAGAGAGTGATATTAACTGTTTCACCTCGTGTTTATATAACCCATATGGGAGGAATAGAGGAAGTAATACAGGAAAAAAGCGCCCACCAGCTTCAGCCAGTGCTCACGCGCTCGTTCTTGAATCCGCGCGTGAATCATCCAAAAGGCGCGATCAAAAAGCGTCTGTTCTAGCGGGGTGAAGCTGAAGATGTACCACGGAACTGAAAGGAAATACAAAGAGGTGAAAACACATTAATATTTTCCATCCGGGGATGACGTACCTGCAAAGCAGCTGGCGGCGAATATTAGCATGAAGAACCAATAAGTTGGAAGACTGGCGCATGAATTGACCTGAAAATGGTCAAAACTCGCTCAAGGATAGGATGGCCTGCCGGTCGCCCGTTGACCGCCGGGATTGGAGCGTGCTGAAAATGGGGATACGTGCTTTAAGCGCAAGCTCAGGCTTAAAGGGGCTCTGGCAGCAGGCTCGTTTTTCCACGATTCGTGGAAGCGTCGCGGTCGGATGCGTCGCGGCAGGGAGAGAAAGAGCGCCCCCAGAGGAGAGACGCAGACAGAACTCTGCGTCTCTGCCCGGTCCCCAAAATGCCGTAATCGGTGTGCTGCCAGAGCCGCTTTAAGCTTCGGATTGGCATAAATATTTACGTGATCGCATTGGATGTGACTGGTGACGGCGAACCAATAGCAGAAGTACAACGAGCTGAGGGGGATCACCCACCTGGCCCACTCCAGCATCTAACAAGGAAAGGGTTACTCGCATCTAGCCGGCTCGCAAAGATTCTTCAGGACAGGGGTGGACTGCAGAGGGCACTGAGAAAATGAGAGGGTGGACCGAATTTTGGCATTTTCGACGTTTTGAAATGACAATCGAGGGACGCCGAAAAAGACAAACAAACTAGCAGCAATTAATTGGAAAACGGCGGGCTAGCAGATATTCTTAGAAAACGGGAGGCTAGCAGGTTGGGCGCAGAGATTATGGTCAGGATTTTCCTGGCCAGGAGAATAATATATAAAATAATATAGTAGATAAAATAATATAGTAAAAAAATAATATAGTAAATAATAAATAGAAATCCTGGCCATAATCTATGCATTTAGAGAGAGAGAGAGAGAGAGAGAGAGAGAGAGACGCTGAACACGCGCGGGAAGATCACTCGAGGCAGATGGCCGGTATTATCATTTCGTACGCACGTCAACCCAATTTGGTCGAGGCCCGCCCTGTCGAAAGAATTTTCGCCAACCTGCTAGAATTCTGCTCTTCCCGGGCGTGTTCAGCGTCTCTCTCTCTAGCACCTGAGTAGAAGTACCTGTGGCCGAAGGTGTGTTTTTTATTGTTGTCTTATCGATTCCTCACCAAGGATCTTTTTTCTAAAGTAGCCGTTCTTATGATGCATTATAAAGGGCTATTAGATTTCGCCCCATTAGTCATAAAACCATTAGTCATAAACCCATTAGTCATAAAACCATTAGTCATAAATTCCATTAGTCATAAACCCATTAGTCATAAATTCCATTAGTCATAAACCCATTAGTCATAAATCCAATAGTCATAAATTCAATAGTCATAAATTCCAATAGTCATAAATGTTATGAAACTGATTGCTTGGAAATGTTATTCTCTGATATAATCCCGTTAACAAATCCAAAATTAATAGGTTTAATGATATCCGATCACGTGCAACCAAGGAGTTTGATTCGAGAACACGACAAGGACCATCACATACACCTCAAAACCTCTAACCTCAAACCTCGAAACTCAAAACTCAAAACTCAACACTCAAACCTCAAAATCTACGGTTAATAAAATTTATGACTATTGAATTTATGACTAATGGAATTTATGACTAATGAGTTTATGACTAATGGAATTTATGACTAATGAGTTTATGACTAATGGAATTTATGACTAATGAGTTTATGACTAATGGAATTTATGACTAATGGGTTTATGACTAATGGAATTTATGACTAATGGGTTTATGACTAATGGTTTTATGACTAATGGGGTTATGACTAATGGTTTTATGACTAATGGATTTCGCCCGGGCTATTAACATAGTTCTTGACGCTATTAACGCTCCTTCACGACAGGAGATGGGATCCCAAAATTAAGCAACGATGCATGTGGACGACGCTCAATCTGCATTCTGTGATAGCAGCGATGATGCGGATTCGGCAAAAGGTACCATAAAACATTTTTTTGCGTGAAATGAATAGCCAAATCGACATCTCGATCGATCAGGGAACGTTTGGACGAAGAGCGGAGAAAGATGAAAGAAACCGAAGTAAGAATATTTAATTTTCCCCTAAAGCGTAAGCTCAAAGAGTTGGATGTATAGATGTATTGCTATGGACAAATGCAAGCCCGTACGACAGCCAAGATTTCGGGGCACCCAAATTTCAATATATACGGCCAACTCCCTGAATATGCACATTTCAAGAATCTCTACCGGTCACCGCTGTTTAAATAATCTCTGCTAACCTCCTTCACGGATCTTTACAGAGCCGACTTGAAGCCAAAGAACGTCAGATATCCCAGATGAAATTGGAGATGGCGAAGTTACGTTATGCGGACGTAGCCATGCCTCGCATGGTCCCAACTCACGAGCAGGTTGGATCCATGGCCCGGTCCTCAAAAGATTGCCCTTCCCACAAACGATTGACCTTCAGAATGGGGGCCTACCGACGAAAGCTGAGCTGCTCGATATCGCTGTGTGCCTCATGTGGACCTGCGTTATGTACATCGCTATGTTTTGCTTTCTCGATTATTTTCGCCCGGAGACCGTAAGAAAGAAGCTTGGGCTTTCTCCCTATTTATTTAACAGCGGAAGAGACCGCTGCGCCACCCTTTGCCACTGGACCCGTCTCAAACCCTTGCATAATCGTTAAATGAATCGAATTGCTTAGAACAAAAAAAATCCTTTTCACGAAGGTGTTTCCTCACCTACGTCAAAAAAGCCCGAAATTCGGTCTGCTGGGCGAGAAAACGGACATACCTTTTCAAGTTTCACATGGAGGCAAACACTAGTGAATCAAGTTACAGTAGAGTGAATTGGTTGAGATATTTTGCGCAAATTCTGGAGTGTTGCACCATGTTTAACAAACTTCTGTCAGCTAACCTTTAGTGGATAAGCAATGTCCCCAGCCCTTAACTAAAACCCCTCTTTCAGTGTTCTACGCCCTGCTTCCTTCGGCTTTCCGTCTGCTTTTGTCATCATGCTTTCTGGGTCGTCGGTGCTTTGGGTTTGTTAAGTTGTGCGGTTCGACAAACGGGCTCAAGGGTCCGCCACTCACCGCCACTTTAGAAAGCTATCTATTTTCAGTGCTCCTCTACCATAACCTCGGCCCGGGAGACAAGAAACTCCTTTCGGATGCCTGGGATCTTTACACCGGTCGCTTGAAGCGACAACTGGAGAGTTATGGGCCGTGGGTGGTTGCCGGCTTATGTACTTTTATGCCTATCTATATGTGCTCTTTATAAAAACATTCAACAAAGGCTCGATGAGGATTTAGACGAATAAAGATTCTTTTAACGAGCGCATCAATCGATTCTGCCTGCAAAGTAACTTGAAGAAACCGAAGAGCTTAGCAAAAGACCTAACTGAAACGGCTGTCCGCGTTTTGAATTGCTAAATGGTTCGTAGAGAGTACACCTGAAAGCCGAGGTGCGGCGGCGACGCTCTGGGGCGTTGATTAGCTAGATTATTAATATAGTCAATGCTTGGTATCGAAAAGTCTATATAATACTCTTAACAATTTTTAAATTTAAAATCAGCCGGCTCTTCTATCGGGCGGTTCTCGGGAGTCCATGCCGCTGGGAACTAATCTTCGCCGACTACCGCGCCCTATTTGCTGCTCGCCTTTGAAGAATTGATGAATGCTCGTTTTTTGCTTATTACTCGATTTTTTTGTATTTACGGGTTTCTTTTGTGTAATAAATACCTCGAAATGACGTCGGAACTGACACAAACGGTCCATTCATTACATCTGGTGCTTTGCCATTATCAGGGGGCCGGATTTTTTTTTTGTATAAGTACAGCCATGGCGAGTAGCTTAATAGAACGTGTTTTAATAGCGATTTTAAGTAAAATATAGGCATATTGAAAGTGCAAAAGCTTTTAAAAGCGCGAAAAATATCTAAACATTCAAATTTTGCTCGAAAATCCACTGTTTTTGGTTCTAATAATCGATAGTTTTGTATTTTTTATGATAGATTTACGAACTATTTTTGTAGCTATTTTATTCTTTCTATATTACTCTTTTTTAAATTGATTTGGCCCCTCATACCCCCGATAATGCAAAAACACCATAATTTTTGTCATCGGAAAATCTCCTTACCAGTTTTCTAAGCAAGCTCCCCCTTTGGCGGGCCTCCCCTTTTTTCGTGAGCGCCAGAATTCTGTCTGGCATGGCATAATTATGGGAGATGCGTTGGAGGGATTCTCCCCAGCACAGCTCGCCCTACAAAGCGATTCCGACTCATGTGGAAGCGGCCCCAATTACCGTACCATAGGCACTGGGCCGACGAGCGCGACAAAAAGCACAAAGCAACATTGCACGGGGCGGCAGAAATGCGCGAAATATGGTGGGTTGGAGGCACTTTATTTTACAGGGTTTTTCAGGGTTGCTTTGGCAGATTGTGTGCTAGAATAATAGAAATAGTTAAATTAAAAATCCTACTATATATAAAAAAATAGTGTCTGTGTGTTTGTGTGTGTGTGCCACTTTGCATGCAACTTCCGTCAGGGTGTCCGGAGGATATCTCGAGAGGGGAAGGGTCTTAAGCAACGTATGATACGTCATTAGGTGCGTAATGGCACTGAGATGACTGCACACACACCAGATTTTGCAAATTATACTGTTTTCGACGTTAAAATTAAATTTTTGTTGGAAAATGGAGTACTCACTTTGTTAGGAATTTTTTTTTTTTTTTTTTTTTTTTTTTTTTTTTTTTTTTTTTTTTTTTTTTTTTTTTTTTTTTTTTTTTTTTTTTTTTTTTTTTTTTTTTTTTTTTTTTTTTTTTTTTTTTTTTTTTTTTCAATTGGCATATGCCGGAAATGGCGCGAGCCTATATAATGGCCGGAGGGAGAGATTTTCATTTTTGTCATCGGAATTCGCCAGAATTATGCAAAATGAAGCATATTATGACGCTAGACGGGGGCCAGGGTTGAGAAGACGCGAAGCGGCTTTTCAACCCTGGTCATGATTAAATTAT
The DNA here is from genome assembly GCA_958295435.1 of Mesorhabditis spiculigera. Taxonomy (NCBI): domain Eukaryota; kingdom Metazoa; phylum Nematoda; class Chromadorea; order Rhabditida; family Rhabditidae; genus Mesorhabditis; species Mesorhabditis spiculigera. Next base: position 804,146 of record CATQJA010002701.1, on the reverse strand, counting down.
CTGTTGATTTATAAATTATTGAATAGAAGTTTTTTGAACTGAAGAAACTGAAGAAAAGATTTCATCAGTTAGATTTTCGGCGTTTTTGGTCTAGGAGTACTATTTATAGTTTTGCGTTCATTCTCTTTTCTCTCTTTCTCTCCCTCTCTCACTCTCTCGCGCTCTCTCTCGCTGTCTCTCTGTGTCTATCTTGACTCATGTATCTAACTTCTCCCTCGCCCTCGCTCTCGCTCTCTCGCTATCTATCTATCTATCCATCTACCTCCCTCGGTCTCCCCCCTCTCTCACTCTCTCTCTCTCTCTCTCTCTCTCTCTCTCTCTCTATCTCTCCCTTTTTTCTCTCTCCCTCGCTACTCTCACCTTTTCTCTCTTATCTCTCTCTCTCTCTCTCTCTCTCTCTCTCTGTCTCTCTCTGTTTCTCTCTCTCTCTCTCCCTCTCTCCCTACAAAGTGCCATTTAGCAAGCAATTCCAAAACCGTTCTCAGTTTCACTCTGCCTACCCGCTGACCCTCGTCCAATTTCGGGTTTATACGGATCGCGGAGAAAGGACAAATGTTCAATACGGGCAAATGACTCTTTTTTTTGGTAGCACTCCCGGTGGAGACAAGGCCAAATACGAAGGTACTACACAGCCCCCTCGATTCGGCCCTGAATTGGACAAACATTTCCCCCCGGTGTGCCATGCCTCCCGTTTCAACCATCAAATATGGGACGCGCTCGGGCAGTCCGGGCCACGACTAATGCCATCCCATTAACGGGGGAGGTGCCAAATCGGGAAAAACCGTCGCTTCTCTCATAAAATTCCGTTTTTACGTTCCGCTACCTTCATTTAACGCCCTTTTTCGCCTCATTTCCGAAAATAGCAGTACCGCCGGCAACCCTCGCATCGCTTTTGCTCGTTGTCGGCATTTTTGTGCTTACCACGATTTTATGTGAGCCGATTGCTCCTTTAAAGGGAATAGGAAGTGCTTAGATCAACCCTTGCGGTCCGATGGGTGTCTGCGGCTACGCTACACGCCAAAAGACGCACCCTAAAGTTCCGTGACGCGACTATTTTCCGCCGAATTTTTTGAGAAAACGTGTCGAAATTCCATAATACCGACAATTAGTTATGGCAATTTTTTTGGATAGGTTTCGGGGTTTTCCTGGAGATTCACTGATGAAAATTTCGGCATTTTTAATTTCGGCGTTAGGGAAAATAACCCTGCGCATATAAGAACGCTCCATCCGGGCCGGCAAATTTTATGACCCAACTTGGGTCCCAATCGAATTTTCAATGCAATTCCCCGGGGCGGTGATGCCCCCCAAAAAGCTCGTTTTTTGCCAAAAAAAAGCTAGCAGCTATACGAAAAAGATACAGCACTACGATACAGTCCAGTAGACACCCTTCTTCAGCCACCGAAATCCGCCCCCAAGGCGCCGCGCCGGGGGTTGAAATGGCCGGTTATGCGTCTCGCCCCCGGGGGGTGCAGGGCCATAAAATGCGCTCCCAATTTCCATAATGACCGGCGTCGTCTTTTGGCCAGTGTCGTTTAGGGGAACGATGGATGGGGCAACAAATAGCCCGTGGTTATGCTTATTTTAAGCCGTTCCCTTTGTTATGTTTGTGGAAATCTCATCATTTCTGGGGATTTTTTGGAGATTTTCTTTTGTTTGCAGCAAAAGGCGCTGTTTATAATTGATATCTTTTAAGTACAATTTAAATATAAAACCACATCAAAAAATTTCGCCGTTTTTTTAGGTTTTTTAAAAAATGGGTGAAGGATGATTCAACGCTAAAGTTTTGGATTTCCTAGCAATCAAAAACTAGTAGAAACGCTATAAATGGACTATATAATATTAAGAGCCCCCCCCCCGCTAAACGACAAGCACCGAAAAATCTTCAGAAGGCTCTATTCAACTATCCTTTGATTAAAGTTAGAAATTTCAGGTTGATTTTTATTGATTCAATCACAATATCTCTCTCTCGCTTTCAAGCTCTTTCTCTCTCACTCTTGCTCTCTCTACCTCTCTCAAGCTCTCTCTCTCTTTCTCTCTTTCGCTTTCAAGTTCTATCTCTCTCGTTCTCTCTCTCTCTCTACTCTCCCAAGCTCTCCCTCTCCTGCGCTCTCTCTACTCTCAAGCTCTCTCTCTCTCTCTCTCTCTCTCTCTCTCGCTCTCGCCCTATATCTCTCTCTCTCTCTCTTTCTAGCAAATTATTCTGTAGAAACCCTCGAAATCAAAATTTTCAGAAAAATAGAGTTAAACTGCCATTTCACATACAACTTTACAATTTTTGTTTCACCACTCGTCGAATAATCCCGACCAGAATTCCCCAATTTTCCACTTGACAACTCCCACCGCTTACACCATTACGAGATCTATCCACTTGGCTGCATCACCCACCACTTGACACCCCCCCACCCATCCCTTCCACCCATAAGGAGCATCCTCCCGAAAACAAAATTATTCCGGGCAGCATCGTATGCATTATATAGCATGAATCCCCTATGCACCCTTCCGCGAGTAACCAGTCCCCTAAAAATTCCGCGTGCTCCACTCGACACCCTTTTTACAGGAGGGCACCCCGCGCCCCACTCCTTCTCGCCGCCCAGCCGCTTTCTACCATATTTAGGCAAATATCGTGTGCCAGTTGCAATGGTGTCCTCGAAAATTTTTGCCGCTTCGAATTCTGGCCGCCGAACTCGCTCTCTCTCTCGTCCATCTCTCTCTGTCTCTCGCTCTCTCCGTCTCTCTGTCTCTCTCTCTCTCGCGCTCTCTCTCGCTCTCTCTCGCTCTCTCTCTCTCACCGAGAGGCAAAATCCCGACAACCCAAAATCGGGATTTCGGCTGTCGGGAATTTGGATATCGGGATTTTGGTTGTTAAGAATATGAGTGTCGGGATTTTGACTGTCGGTATTTTGGCTGTAGGGATTCAAATCTGTCGAGAATATGGCTGTCGATATTTTCGTTGTCGGGATTTTGCCGCTTTCCCAATTCATCCCGGATCTTTTCGATTACCGGGGGTTTCCCCATAATTCTAAAAATACAGTAATCTTGTAGCCAAATTTTATTGGGTTTTTTTATTAGGACTGAAGGCAAAAATTTGGTTTTTTAAGCCAAACTATAAACCGAATTTTTTAAATTTGGGTATTGACGAGTAAAACGCCCCTAATTATTTCACTGATTTCCGGGTGGATAAGCGGGAATCTCCGGAAAGTGATATGGCAGGGCGGGCGGGAAAAGTGCGCGCGTACGGCTCGTCCCGTAATTGGCATTGTTTTTCGGCGGTCATCCGTGCGGAACCGACAATCCCCGTCGCCCTTTCAAACCGCACTTTCTACCTAGCTATCTGCATACTACTTCCATGACTCCATTTTTCACAAGAAATTTTTTGGGCAATCCCGGAACTGGGTGCCGACATTCTCTCACCAGCTGTCTCTCTCTCGCTCTCTCTCGCTCTCTCTCTCTCGCTCTCTCTCGCTCGCTCACTCTCTCTCTTTCTCGCTCTCTCTCGCGCGCTCTCTCTCTCTCGCGTTCGCCGGAAGCTAATTTGGCCAGAGTTTTTTTTGGGGTTGAAAAACTTTGTAGAAGCCTTTTTAAGTATTAGAAAAACTGGATCGTAACGAAAAAGTTTTTTCAACTAAATGAAGCCCCGAAAAAACGTACGAACGGCCCCCAGATATTCTCAAATTGCCGGTGCTATTTTCGTTTTATTGGGCTGCTTTTTTGAATTTCAGCTGGGCTTCGAGATGGTGCTCGGATTTCCGATGTCTCGATGGCCCGGGAGGGGGAGCAGCAGAATAATTGTCATCTCGCATTTCTGCCCCCATCGCCCGTTTTGGGATGTCTCCCCCGACCCTCTAGACAAGTTTCGCGTAATCGCCGGTTTATCCTGGGATTAAGGCACCTGACGTTTTGCCGGTTGCTTCGCCAGTTTTGAGCCCTGCGCTTTGTGTTTCACAATTCGCGGTTCTTTCCCGTTATCGGGGGGGGGGGGGGACAGAAATTTTTAATTCTAGAGAGGCCAAGTAACTTAATGGGAAATATTTGTGGTAATTTGTAGTATAATTTAACCATAATTGAACTAGGAAAACCATTTAACAATCTAAAAAATGGTTTTAAGGTGCTGAAGTTCGTGCTTTAGATCTTTTTTTTTTTTTTTTTTTTTTAAAAAAACCCCCCCCCCCCCCCCCCCCCTAAAATTTTTTTTAAAATATGTGTTTTTTTTGTTTTTTTTGGGGGTTTTTTAGTGCTAGAACCTTATAAAAAATCCTTGAAAAATCGAAACTTTGAACTCCAAAAATCCTTCTTTTTCTCAAGTTTTCTTTGACCCATTGACTCACCCCGAAAATCCATTGTTTCGTTGTGCTCCTGTAAAGCGATCCTCCCCATCAGCCGTTCGGCCCTCCACCCCCTCCCTCCTCTCATCTTTGGCCCTAAAAACGCCGTTTTGTTTGGGCGCCTGGGCACCACCCTCATATTTTTGACGGCCCCCCTCGGCTTATCACTGTGGCCAATCTGGGCCCTTGTTTTTGGGGTGCTTTGCTCTTTCTCGGCTCTCTCTCACTCTGCCCTTTTTGGTGCTTGTTCGCTATCGGGGGTATGATTCCGATGCCCTGGGCCTTTAACAAAATAGAAGGCATTTAAGGAGCATTTAAGGAGCACTCTCTTTAGCTAGAAAAAGTTTCCGAAAAATTTTAAGTTGAAAAAGTATACGGAACATGGGCAAACAAAACAAATTTGTTCTTTTCAAAATTGTTTTTAAAAGCTCTGCCTGTCTCTCACTCTCTCTCTCACTCTCTCTCTCTCTCTCGCTGTCTCTCTCTCTCGCTCTCTCTTTCTTCCACTCTCTCTCTCTCACTTCTCTCTCTCCCTCTCTCACTCACTTTCCTTCTCTCTCTCTCTCTCCCTCTTTCTCGTTCTCTTCCTAATATTGTAACTTACCATCTATTCCTCGTTAAGACCTCAATTCCAGAACCCCCATCCCTGCCGCTCTACTATGATGTGGCCGTAGTGAGGGATGTCCGACGACGATGCGCCCGCACCTTCTCCTGCTTCTCGCTTCATGGCTTCACGTCGTGAACAGGTAGCAAATAGGCTCAAGACGCCTATCATTATTGGCTTCCTGACAGCCTAATCACAAAATCGTACTCTTTCATTTTCAGTCTGACCCTCCTGGAGCGGAATGAGCTTGCCCGGAAGTTCAAGTACTACTTCGCGTCGGTGCGGCCCGTCTCGCGCGACAACTACATTTCCGGTACCATTTATAGTAGTGAAACCGGGGTTTCTTTCAAAATGTCGAAATGTCGAAAATCACCAGGTCGAAATTACATAAAATGTCCTGGAAACCCCTTAATCCTATGCAAAAATGTCGGCATTATCAAACCACATCCGATTTCATTTGCGACATATGATAGCAAATCGTGAAAGTTATCTATGTTCGTTTAGACGAAAACGGGACGCGCTTCTCGATCGATACCGAGCTGCACATCTTGAATTCGATCCGAACACAGGTCAGTGCGTTTCTTCTGTGACGAAAGTTGTTGGGGAACGGGGTCGCGTCGTTGTACGAACTGATTACGCAATGAATGTCGATATTTTAGAATTCGATAGCCATCGAAGCGTTCGTCCTCTGCACATTTGTCGATGATCGCCTGATTCTGAGGGAGCTGCACGACCGCTTTGAAATCACCGAGTTTGAGCCGTGGAAGCCGAGGATCGGCACAAGGTTACTTTTACCGTTTATTATTTATTAAAGCAATTTTGTTGCTCATTAGAATCCAAATAAAATTATGATTCAAATGAGCAATGATAGAAGAAAGGGTTTTCGACCAAACTTTCGTATTTTAACATTCTAAAAAGTTATTCCAAAGCTTTTGTTACAGCCCGCCGACGCAGCTAAAGATCAACTACTACCTCTCACCACAAACCGGCGAGCTCAATTATTATTATAGGTATGTTCAGGGGAGCTTCTTTAATGGATACCTCAAAATGTCAGGGTGAAAGAGGTGATCCCGTGCTCGGGCGACTCTTGGCGCCACCCCTTCGAGGTGTTCAACTGCGAGCTGGCGATTGAAAATGCTGGAGGTGGGGGATTCTTGACTTGTAGATGACCATGTCGGCGTCCAGATGAACTGCTCCGTGTCGTCGACCATCGTGACGCACGGCCACGAATCCAGATGCGGCAGGTCGGGCTGGAAATTGGTGGGCCAGCAGAGGTTCTTGGGGAAAATTGGATTTTTAGAGGAATGGCCAGTGCCGTTGATAAGGCTGTGGTTTCGCGCAACCTGGCACACGGCCCTCGTTTCCGTATATCTGCCGTCGTTCCTCGTCTTTGCTGTGGTACGTTTTTAAAACGTTGATCAACTACCGTACCCCCTCTTTCAGGTCGTTTTTGCCCAATGGAAACGCCGAAAAATCCAGGTGATCGTCACCGTCGCCGCGCTGGTGTGCATCATCATTTTGGTGAGGGTTTTCGGGAGTACTGTTTCGTTTGCGGGGGGTTAAAAGTTGCCGTAAACTTTTTTTCTAAACCCAAAAAGTGCAGAAAAATCGTGAAATTAGCGAAAAATGGTCTTATTCGTTAAAAATGTATGCCTATTGGTCAAAAACTAAATTATTCTGGTTTCTAAAAAGATCTTCGTCTTTTAAAACTTTCTTGGGAATCGAAAAGTACTAAAAAACTATTAAAACAGTATTAAAAAGATACGAAAAGACGAAAAAATAAAATTAGCCCCCCCCGCTAACAGTCCAGTACCCAATTAAAAGTGAATCCTCTTTTCAGCTCTCCTCCCAGCGCTCCTACCCGACGCTAACCATGAAGGATCTCTGGTTGTGCTCCACCTTCCTGCATACGGTATTTCTTAAAAGTCGCCCCCTAAGAACGTATGATGTCTCTCAGGTGTTTCTGCTAATCGTTGACGTCACGCTACCGGCCCGTCGCGTCAAATACACGCTACTCGTCGACGTCAACGGCCGGCCCGCCAATTTGGCCTCTCCGGAAACGAGTCCTGATGGTAATTTCATCTAAATAAAAATTGGCCGTTGCTCCCGTTAATTCTGTATAAAATCCTGTCCTTTCCTAACCGCATGGCACCCTATTCAGCACCCCGGGCTACCGTAGTCCACCGTGCACCACGGGCGGAAAGCGAGGCGACAACGGTGGAGAGCGTTGACGCAGAAGTGGCGGATAGGCTGAGCGGCAGGAAGGGCCATTTCCCGATCAGTTGGACCCGCGAGGAGGACGATGGATGGCGTCTGTTTTTCGGCTTTTTCTAACAAAAATTACCATCTTCTAATACTAAAAAAGTGTACTGACTGCTTTTTCCTAAAACCTGTCCCTTTCCACAGTATCCTTTAACATTTTGCGACGGGCCTTATCGTTAGTAGCATTACTTAGCCGCCTTTAAAGAGACGAGGAAGGCACCTGTTGACCCCTGGGGAGGGGGTTCACGGATGCACCGCGAGGGCAGGGGAGAGACGCAGAGATCTTCCCGCGCGTAATCGATTGCCTTATGCCGCCCCTATCCCTTTAAAGGCCGGGAAGGTTTCCCGCGATACGCGCACCCGCCATATTTGTGGGGATTTTGAGCGCAAGGCGTGGCGTGTTAGCGCGCGTTACGCGTCGCTGGCCAGCGCGTTACGTGCCGTTGGCCTGCACGTTGCGCGTCTAGATAGCCAGCGCTTTGCGTGTCGCGTCCAGATAGCCAACGCGTGCGCACCGCTAGCGCGTTTCGTGTATATCCGGCGCGTTGCAATCGCGAACCCAAGCGTTGCTTCTGGTACGCGCTACAGAATCCATAGTGAGGACACACTTCCCGTTTCCATAAAACCCACAACCTTTTTTGCAGCTTCTCCCCTCCTCCAGGGCCGGAAGGCGATGATGGCCATCCAAAAATTCGCGGGCAAACACTTTGCCCAGCAAAAAGTGGAGAGCCACGTGATCCGAGGATGTCCCGGTCAGGTATCGCCCCCTAAACCATGACCCAATCTACCGTATCCCAGGAGGTGCCACTCCATCGCCAGATCACCGCCAACACACTTGGGCACCGGAAGCGGATGGCGCTACTGGGCGTCTGTCTCTCCTACGGGCTCTTTTGTATATTGTATCTTCTCGTAGTGATCTTGATTATTTGGGAGTGAGCGTTGCGCTATTGGTATTGGTTTGTTAGCGGGGAGGGGTAAATTTTCCTGTTTCCGGAGTTTCCTAATAATGAAATATGCACTATTTTTTAGACACAAGAAATCTTAATAAATTGAAAATTCCGGAAAGATTCCGGGCTAAATATACCCCCCACATCCCGTTACTGAACCAGAACCTATCTTTTTCGCTTTTCAGGGTGGCTTTTAAAGCTGAATCCTTTCGAAAACCTATACCCTTGAATCCTTAATTTGTAATATACTGCGCTTTCCAAATTTCATGCCGTAATCGGCTTGAATTTTTTAGTTTTTCTTAATTTTTACATTGCCTCCAAAAATTTTGCTGTATTAAGCGTACATCCATTTTTTTTGGGCTTTTTTTAGGACTTTCTTCATTTCTTTTTGAACTCTCAGGGTCTTCCAGTGTGAATTTGCAGCTTTTTACCATGAGATCAACAATTCTAGGCAGCAATTTGGCTCTCTCGCTCGCTCTCTCCCCCCTCTCTCTCTCTCTCTTTCGCTCTCGCTTTCTATCTCTCTTTTCCCACAATATTCCTGTCGTGTCATTTTCATCTTCCCTACTGCCACTCGATCTTTTTCTAACCGATAAAATAGCATCTTACACTTTATTCAGCACAGTTTCCAAAGGGCATCGGGCTAGTCGAAAAAAATGATTTGGCATCTCGGACAATTTCGACGAAATATGTACACGATTCGAAGGAGGGAAGAATTAACCGGAAATCGGAACGGTTAAAAAGTTAAAAAAATTATCTGGGCTTGAAATGGGGCGTTTCCTTTTCTCAAAATTCCTCAAAGGTTGCTGCCAACTTGTCTCGTCCACCCCAACTTCAAACCCCCAAAAAAACGAATGCACACAAGTGACCACAATCCAAATACCCAGGGGAGGAGAAAACGGAATTGGAAATCTTAAAACGGTACTTGGGTATTAGCGGGGGGAGGGTGCTACTAAACAAATTTTTAAAAATGCTTAAAATATCTCAACTAAAAACTATGAAAATTTTAATATTGAATCGATTTTTCGACCAAAACTTTAGGCTTTTAAGGCAACTTCTAGCTTTCATGTTCAGGAAAAGATAATAATACAAAAAGTTTGCTCCCCCCGCTATAAAACAAGTACCAAAACGAAGATATGCGTAAAGAGGAGAAACCTAAATGGTGCCCCGGGGCCACCGTAATCAATCGTCGTCCTCGTCCTGGTCGTTCAGTTGGACGAAGGGCGCCCTCGCGCCCCCGGCAGCCGTGCGCTCCTTCTTGGCACCGAAGAATTTGCTGCGCCCCTTCGCGAAGATCACCCGATCTTGTTGTTGCTGAAAAAGCTCCGTTTTTTTTAGTTTTTCGCTTCTTTTTGTTTTGATAAAGCGTGCGCGCACGCCGATTTTCGGAATTTGAGGTTGCAAACCCTGAAAAATTTTTGCATAGTCTTAGGGGCTTTTCCAGCCCGAATTTTTTCCTTATAAGTCCAGAAATGGCATGCTTATGTAAAAGCTTCCTCTATTTTTATTAAAAAAACGGATCCTTGGAAAAAGCTTTGTAATTTTGAATTTTGAAACCCTGATACTCACATCCTCGTCCTCCTCATCGGAATCCAGACCGCACGTCTCGGCGATAGGCAACTCAAAACCGCCGCCCTTTGACTCGGCCAATTTCATGTATTTGTATTCGAGCCTGAATTCATGGTATTTAATAGCTTTTAATTTGTTCGTTTTACTTTTTACATTAGGATTAAAACTAGATTAGTTCAATTCAATTAAACCATTCAGTATGACGACCGTACGTACCTCCTGTTCTTCTGGCAAATCCAGCATAGGATAAGGGCGAGCATCAACAGCGCCATCGTTCCGCCCGAGATCAGCAGCTTTAGGTGGGCCGACAGCACCGAGCAGTGCTGACGGTGCTCTTGTGAAGCGGCACCGGAGAGGACGCATTGTCTAAAGGGTGGGAGGGTACCGAGATTGGAATTTGACGTTGACGTCTGTGCACTCCCGTCTCCTTCCTATAACTTACTTATCCGGAATCGAGTGCACCGTTTGCCAGCCATCGATGCATTCGCCCTTGATTACTGTATAATCGGTGGGCCGGCAAAGCGGGCAGGCGATAGAAGATTCGAGGAGGGCATGATATAGACAACCATCACAAGTACCATCAGGGCATCCACGAGGGAGGTGCAGCTGGAATTTGGAGCGTAACGTTGTTAAAATACCATAATTTTCAGGTGATATTGGTTCGAACACTTTCAATAGTCTAGAGGTATCCAAAACCGGTCCTTTCGTATTATCCTGGGGGGAGCAAGTTTTTCTAAGGATCCAAATTTTCTAATATGAATAAAGGATTTTTATACGCTGTTTTTTACTATTACCATACGCAAACTACGCCAATTTTTATTAAAAACTGTGAAAAATATTTCGAGGCAGGAAAAGTTTTCCACCCCCGATACGCGAAGGAACCGAAAAACGCTTAAAACCAACCTCAGCTTTGTCTTGGTGCGGATCACATCGAGCAGTCAATGCTATTGCCGACCCTCGCGGGCAAACGTCGGAAGGGATATGCGGGGATGAGAAGAAGAAATGCACATCCGGCGTGCTGGCCGTGCTGTTCGTGACGAAGGCTGAAATTTCCTGCCTTTAGATCATTGCAAAAAAACTCACCGGTATCCAACAGCTTATCGTCCAACTTCCAGCCATCCCATTCTTTCTCCGTCGTGATCGCTTCGAGTTGAATGCCAAGCCTAAAAGCTGATGAAAAAAACCTGAGTGAAAACCCTACAATAGCGGGGATACAGACGCAAACTTCTTCGTCGAGTTCTTCGTCTTTTCCAGAATCGGCACCGACGTTATCCGACAAGCCGCTCCCCCGGCCAGCTCATGGTTCTAAAAATCGCATCAGAAACCGCCACCCGTCAAAAGTACCACGCCGTAGAGCAGCAGCTGATCGCGCTGCTCAAAATCCTCTTTGCACTCCACATAGCCGCCGAGTAGCGAGATGTTGAACGTGTGGAAATACGAGGTGCCCTCACGCGCAAAAACCTTCACACCCTCTACGGTCAGGGGCCTGAAAAACGCATTAAATAAGACTCTAGTAAAAGTCAAAGCACAACATTTGATGCAAAACGCACTTGTCTTTCAGGCTGCTCAAATCATAGTCGCGCGTACGGTTTCCGGCGAGGCTGATCGAAAATTTGCCGTTCGAGATGCAGCTGTCACCGTCGCTTTCCAAGTTTGGCCCGCACTAAAGGGAGGGTTTTTTTTACAGTAACCCGCTGATTCCAACCTTCAAGCAGCTCTCGGGGCCCAGTCTAGATGAAGAGACATTCAGATAGGTGCCAGCCGGGCATTTGATGCATTTTCGGTCCTGAAGATTTGGGAATAAGAATGATTTTGAATGCAAAAAATTTGTAGGAGCGCGTACGCTATTTTACTGTAATATCAGTAAACTTTTGCCAACCTCGTGAGCCATATAATGCCCCTTCGGACACGGGATACAGTCGCCGTTCCCGGAATCCGGGCAGCGCTGACATTCCGAGGCGCCTCCGCCCTGTACGCCGTTACGGTGCCCTGAAATATGTTGATAAATTAAGATGAAACTTTCTGTATATTAAATTCATTCGTATGAAATTATTATTGCTTACCAACGTTTGTCACATTGACCGAGAATATCTTGGCCTGGTCTGTGATGATATCCTCACCGCTCGCTGCGCGAGACCGGATGAACGCCACCTGAAATGGCAGACATAGATGGAGAGAGAGAGAGGGAGAGAGAGAGACTAAAAACACACCAAAAATCTTCCCGGCATCTTCTTAGCAATCGGATGCGTCCATACGCGTCGCGCCTGCCCTCCGCTGAACGCCGCTAAAAACCGGAAGTATGGCTGCGGACCCTGGGGCGTGGCGTCCTAAAAATGACCAAATCAGCAAAACAATACTTTCAAGCCCACCTCGATGAAATATAGGGCACACGAATCGTCGGCGCAGTGGCTCTCGAAAACGATGGTCAGGTGCCCGACCGGGTTCGTCAGCGAGGCGTACGCATTTCGGGGAAGAAGCGGGTTTGTGAAGCCTGGAACTGATGATGAGGCCAGCAAATTTTAATTCATACCTTCAGGTACATCCAACACCATCTCCAGGGCGATTCCGGTCTGCAGCGAGGGCGCGCTGACAAGGGCCGTCCCATCCGGGAGCCATGCCGGGCCGATATCGCATTTTGCAACCACTTCTGAAAAGTATGTATATATGGAAAACCCTCTGTATCCCTAAAAACGTATGACTTATCCATCATTTTTCGATATATCTAGTTTCAAAACTAAATAATGCCCACAAACCATCTTTATCGTAAAAAGAAAAAATATTTCTGGTTTTTAGGATTGATTTTCATACAAAACTAATAATTTTCGTATGAGCTTTCGTTTGCAAAGAAGACCCACCCTCCGACACATATTCACATTTTGTCTGTATGCCCGGGGGCAGCGAATTCCACTGCACGTAATGATAGCCGTAGTCGGGAATTGTGGCTGTCGGGCATTTTTCGCACTCTAAACCCGGTTTCGTATAGAAAGAAAGCGTGCCACTAACGATTCCCGTCGGAGAAATGGCCCTGGGCGCAAAATACGCAGGTACCGCTCCCATTCACGGCCATCCCAGGGTTGCAGCGGGGGCACGGCTTCTCCGGCTCGTCCGGGGGAACCTGAAAAACATTAAAATTTCGGATTGGGTTTTATTTTATGGATGAAACGTCTTCAATTGCAACAAGCTCTTACCTGAGCTGCTCCTGGAAGGTCCTCTCGACACAGCGCCGGCAGCACCTTCTTATACGTCACTTTTGTCTTGCCATTCGTGCAAGGCTCGTGCACGGGGTAATAATCAGTCGGCTGACACGCCGGGCGATCGATGCATTTGCTCGACTTGTACCCTAAAAGTAAAACCAATCGTCCACCCGATCATGCGCTGCCAACCAGAGTACTGTGAAGTTGGGCAACGCCCGCATTCGGCACTGCCGCGGCCAGCGAACCATCCCGGCTCGCAGGGCTGGCACTCGGAGGCTCCTTCCTTGGAAAATGTCCCCTCCGGGCATAACGGGCACTCCCTGGTGAACGCAATACCTTAAAACCGAATCCAATCTGCCATGTAAAACTTGACTAACCGACGACGTCAATACGTGCCACGCGAATCGGCTCTCGTTGCAGCGACATCTCGCGGTTGTTGATCACCGTCCAGCTGATGACGTTAACGCCACGGCGCAAGTCGAGACGCTGAAATGGAGCTATTGACTTTCTCTAAATTCCTGCTACCTTCCGCTGCCAATCGCCGTTTGCCTGCGAGTCGTCGTGGTGCTGTTGGCCTTCGCTTGGCTGCGCCGTCGCCATCAGCATCGATTTCACGTCGTCTCTGCAAACATGAGCCTTTTGAAGGGGCTCTAATCCCACGTCTAGCTTTTAAGCTTCTCCCCCGGCCCCTAAAAATGACCCTAATCTGGGAACACTTTACAACGGCCCAAAACACGCCTTTTTCAGGGATTAGGTGTTCAAGGGAACCAAAAAAATGCCGGAAATCAAGGTTTGCAAATTTCCAGTTGAACCCTGAGCGCCGAAAACGGTACCTGTAGCTCTGACACTGCTCATTTTTCACCACAACGTTCAGCACGAGCCCACGGCTATTTTTCGGCATCCTAAAATGCGACTCATAAACATAAAAGCAAGAACCCAGACCGATAAACATATTCGACGTAGCCCGGCCTAACCAGCGTCGTCGTGAAGGAGAGCTTGGAGACGCAGGGCGATGGTAGATATACGAGCTCCGTGTCCTTCACCAGCCAACCCAGACTAAAAAAATGTGTCTACGCGAAAATTGGAGCAACGGACTCGGCCGAGCATTGAATTGTGGTGCTCTGGGTGCTGGTTTGGAGCACCAGATCCGCCATCGAATCGATATTGTCGACGGTGAAGCCGGAGGGCAGCCGCTGGAACTCCTCAAAACGGATGCCGCCTCCCAGGGAGTAGCGACCTAAATGAATGTTTTTTCCATAACAACTATCTTCTCTGGAGCTAAAAACATAATAAAGCAAACCCGAAAAGACTTACCAGCATTGCAGAGCCTACACGTTTGCGTTTCCAAGTCCAGATAGCTTCCGGGACCGCAGGAAAAAGCTGAAAATCGCCATATTCAGAAGCATTCTTTTTTTCTAAGGATTGCAAAAGACCAGAAAACTCACTGCAATTCAGCCCCTTCTCCGGGTCGGGCACGCCGCCTCGGCAATCCGAATCGTCGCGCGGGATCGCCACCCGCCAACGTTCACCTCGGTCCGAACACTGAAAGCCATTTTTCTTACTTTTTCCACCTGGATCACCTGTGTGTATTCGTAGCGAAAATCGGAGGAATCGCATTTACGATATGACACGACAAGCGGTAAGAAGATAAGCCTGAAAACTTTTGTATACAGCTATTTTAATCCTAGATGCTTCACTTTTTCTATTTTTTTTACGCGCAGGCGGGCACATAATTATCTGGTTTTACCGCCTTTTTGTGTAAAATATACTACCGCCAATCACATTGAAAAAAATTGTATTTTTTAAAATATGGCTCAAAAGAACACTCAATGTGCAATTACCGTAACCCCTTACAGTAACGCTGGATTTTAATGCTTCGATTTGGTCGATTTTTATGGTACAAAAAAGATTATCGGACTCAATCATTTTGATTGAAACAAGAGAGTTTATCACTTTGAAAATATAGTGTTTTTAGCCCCAAAATAGCTTATTCGTTCGCCAACTAAACTTTTCACTTTGCAATTTTTCGGGTACGATCGGCACCTATCGACGCGTTGATCAAATGCGCTCGCCGTCCGCCCGGCTCCGTGGGCAAAAAGTTGGCTAACCAAATAACTTGCCCGATCACAAAAATATGCTTCATCGTTGCGCCGCTGAAGCCGAAGCGCTTTCCATTTACGTGCAGCGCCTTCTGAAATAGCCTAGCTTTTTTTAAAAGTTTATTGGGAAGAAATAGAGGCCGGGGTTTGAGAGAGCGCTTGAAAATACAAGTAATTTCTTTTATAGTTAATGGTTATCAATTGCCGGTATTTTGTTTTGCGTAAAGAGAGTAACTGTAAGGGTAAATCATCCAAAAAGCAAAGCGAGTTTGCGATTAACGGTCAAAATGGGGTTGACAAACTGGTACACAATCGCAGGGTACCCCCGCCGAAAAGGTCACCATTAACTTAATTAACAAAATGAACTTATCTAGACGTAATTTTGCAAAAAAATATTTGGAGGGCGTCTTTTTCGGGCTACTCGATTAAAGCATAAATTATTAACTTCAACCGAGGCGATAAAACAATAAAAAATACACTTAGAATCGATTTGCTTTTGGAATCAGCCAGTGGAAAAGATCCCATATGACTGGAGGGGCGATGCGTGTTTGTGTGTGTGGTCTGCTTGGCTGGCCGTGGAGGGCCCCCTTTTCTGCCCGCCGGGGCCTCCCGAATCGACCAGGGTCTTTTCCCCCCTTTCTCCCCTAACAGCCTCCCTCCTTCTGCGACCGTCTCTTTCACTTTCCCCCATCCTTGCCCCCATCTCGCATTCCATCGTCGCCGGGAATAATTACCCGAAGCGCGGGCCTCCACGATTCAAAATTGGGACGGCGCCGGGGAGAATCCATTAAATTAATCCGGGCCCACGAACCATTATTCCTGGTAAACAGATTAGGCTAATTGTTGGCCCCCAGAAGTGGAGCTCCAGGTTCCTTAAATCATAGGCGTACCGTACGGGCACTTTTAAAGTATTTTGCGAAGGAGCTGACTTTGTTTCACAAGTATAATGCCGGGTTTCTTTCGGCCTTACATTAACGGCAACCGCGGTTACTCATCTAGGGCTTTTTAGGCATCACATGCCAAGGCATGGCCTGCTAGCAGCCGCTCTGTTGCTGCTCCTCGGACGTTTGACGGAGGCCACAAATGTGAACCCACTCGTGCTGCTTGTATCGTTCGATGGCTTTCGGCACGACCTACTCAACGAAACCACGGTTTTCCCATATCATGTTTTATTTTTCATTTTTTTGTAGGTCCCGAATATCTACAAGTGGGCGAAAGAAGCCGTATGGTTCGTCAACGGGTCACAGGTTCGATCTTCTTTTTTAGACGCGAAAAATGCCGATTTTAGAGTCAGTATGTCACCTTTACGGCACCGAATCACATGAGTATCGCCACTGGGCTGTATGAGGAAAACCATGGAATTGTGTCGAATTTCTTCTTCGACCACAAGGATGACAAACAGTTAGCGTTACCTATCGTTTTTTGAAAATTTTACAACATTCTCAGATTTGACTATTTCAACTACACGGGTAGGAGAAGCGACAAAGAGATGGATTCGAGCTGGTATCTTGGGGAACCCAGTATGGTCTTTTTTTCTTGTTGTGATCACATCCTTTTTAGTCTGGCTAACCAACGAAAAAGCCGGTGATAGCCGTAAATCCGCCGTTCTTGACTGGCCGATGGTAGAAGCTAATTTTCCAATGGCGCCGCATCATCCGAAATGGTTTAGGTTTGTTGTAATTCTCGAAAACACTATCTTCTGCGCAGAGCGTGGAAACATCGCGGGAATCTGACGACGTGGATCGAGGATATTGACACCATGCTCGAGCAGTTTCTCGATTACGGCGTCAACTTTGGAGCTTTGTAGGCTATTGAAACCTTGCTACAAATAAATTCTGTTTAGTTATTTGGCCGAGCCGGACTCGGTGCTTCATGAAAACGGCTTCTACAATGGTGAATTCAATAAAACGGTACGGAAAAATCATGTGAACTTCCATGGTTTTAGATCCAACAAGTTGATAAAGCGTTCGACTACTTGATCTATCGAGCAAAAGCGCTCAACTTGGAGGATCGGCTGAATATTATATTGACGGCCGATCACGGACATGCTCAGGTAGAAAAAGAAGTTGCACTTTGTAAGATTTTGAAATTTAGATCCAAGGCTATAAATCGGTGTTTTGTATTCGCGACTATGTTCTGGGCACTGGCTTCGAGATGGGTGACCATATGATTTATCCAACGGTATTTTGGATAAAATAGCTAATGTTTTTTTTAATTTAGGATGATGACCATGCAAACGAAGTCTTCAAGAATCTTACGCGCGCCAAAGAGGAGGGCTACAAGATTGAAGTGCTTTGGAAGAAGGATTTGTCGCCGGATCTGCACTACAAAAATTCGAGCAGGGTCGGCCAGATTATCATCAATCCAACGGTGAGTTTTAGGGGGAAATTCTGATCGTTTTTGCAGATCGGATCCGGTCTCTCATTCTCATGCAGTCAAAAGGAGTATGAGAAGGAATACGGTAGGCGGCCCGCTGCTACGAACAACAAATTCCCAGGGCCAAATGGTACAAAGACGTTCCACTCGTCAACACACGGGATGGACCCCAAGCGCCCGGAAATGAGGGCGCTGCTGGCGATGCGTGGGCCTGCTTTCGAGTCGAGGAAAATGGTGCCAAGCTTGAAGCAGCCCTTTACGCTTTTTAGATTACTGAAATCCCCACAAATATCGATATCTACCCTCTGATTTGCAGCATATTAAAGGTGAATTAATGTCTTTTGATATAATTTTATTAGATTACGCCGGCTCCCAACAACGGTTCTCTGGCTATTATCAAGAAAGCGCTGAAGAGCCAAGCAAACGCAGCCGAAGCTACGACCTCTGGAACGGACCGGCCACTATTCCCGTCCGACGGTCCCATCGGACACTCAATGTTTTATATTGGGTTTACGGTAGGAATTTGGATTACGTCGTGATTTATGCGCAACGAGGCGATAAACAGCCAAAAATGGCTATGTACATGCGAGTTCCAAAAATCTTAATCCTCTTATAGGACTCGCTTGGCTTCCTGGTAATATTGGTGCCATCTTTATGCATCGTTCTGCTCATCTTCGGGTTGATGTGCCGGAACACGGTACTGAAGAACGACCCGAATTGGACACGACCCGAGGCGACGCGCGGCTACCGGCCGCTGTCCTTTGGCAATGCGGAAGAGGATGAGGTGGGTGAACTCCGGAACGCGTAGGTACTTTCGACAGGATGCCAAAAAAATTTGAAAAACAAGTAGTTCAGGAAGAGGATTTTCAAGTCTTGTTCTCGCGAAGAAACAACCCTTCTGGGGAGCTCAATGTGACGAGCAGCAAGAAGAACAAGGACAAGGTTAATCGTCATCTCATAACATTCATTTTGTATTTAGGAAGACACAAATGTCCTCCTCGACGTCGGGTCCAGCAGCGACGAGGACGTTATATAACTATCATCGGTGCCATTTTTAGATTCTTATCTATTTAGCTTTTCCCAAGATATGCTATGCGGGTGTTTCTCATATTGTGTGATTCGGTATGCTGCTAGTTTTACGGCTATTGTCAATAAAGAGTTTTTGGTGTGCAAGACCTTGAATTGCTGTGCGGTTAATAACAGAGCCCCATTTGACGGATATCTACAGGTTCTTAATATAGAACGGGTCATTATTCCGCTATTTTCAGCTCTAATGGAACAGCCACTGCAAAAGCCAGATCTAATCAGCTCAATTACCCCGACATCGAAAAATTTCTCGCTCATCGTGATTGTAATTGAGAGAGGTGGGATTTTAGGATTTTAAAATTTCGCACTGTCTTATTTTGTTTTTGTCATGTTTTTTTCAGGGTCTATACGAACGCGAGCGCATGGAGAACAAGTACACACCTTGAAAGTGGCAGATTCCTCGGGTAGCATCATGCTCGACATTGCTACCGGTGAATATTTCAAGTAAGCAGCGATCTTTCCTTTCGGCTAACTTTTATTCAGTGTGATCCGCGTCGGCGATGTCCTTCGACTTCGAAATTTGAGCACAAACGTCTTCATGGTAATATCCACTTCATTGCCCTAGGGTCACCCTGTTTAGTTGCAACTGAAGGTGCATTGCGGGAAACAGAGCGAGCTGGCGCGGATCAGCTATTTTCACATGGACTTCAGCGAGCTGCCGAATATGAGCGAACCGAACCAAGCGCACGCCGCCTATCAAAAGTATGGTTTCGTGTTTTGTGAGCGGAAAATTGGTTTTTAGGCCTCCTCGCGGTGACCCAGCGGCCCAACAACAACTGAGAGATCCACGAAGACCAGGACCACCTATGCAAGCGGTAAGTCATGTGCTTAAAACAGGTTCATACTTTTTAGGCGGCCCAATCGCGATCAAACCCTGCTGCTGCACCACAAGCTCAGCGACAAGGCGTTAGAGATCCCCGTGTTGCACGTGGTGTCTAGCCGTTTTGGCATATTCGTGGTACTTTCATTCCCTTTTTTGTTGGTACTTGCATCTCGAATACTTTTCCCCGGTGCAAAATATTCCCCTTCGCAACGTTTGTGATGTACATCATTGTATCGTGTGTGATACTCAGACGACCACGATTTCCCTTTCATCGTGTACCTTTGACCTTGAATATAACGATGCGGGTAAATATGTTGTTGTATTTATTGGCCTATCTTCGAGCGGTCGTTTTGCCAAAATTATTTGAAAAGCTTCGACTGTCAGAGGCACCTAAACTCTTTGTCTGAGTTTAAAAATAAGAATTTAGGGCCATGACGAGGCTTTTGCCGTCAAAACTCGAGGGCGCCTCGGCTTTCACCGACCCGACTTACTGGAAGAATTTCTTCGCTCAACGAAAGTCCCCCTTTGAATGGTTGGTCCAATTTTTCGTTTTACAGTGAATTGGCGTTTTGTAGGTACGGTGATTATCAAGTGCTCTCGACGGTCTTCGACAAGTACATACGGCCCTCCGATCAAATACTGCAAATCGGTTGCGGCAATTCAGCGCTGGCCTCGCAGGTACTAGGAATTTTGCCGGGAGGTAATATTGCTTGTTCAGCTCTACGACAACGGCTACCAACATATCCACTCGATTGACACGGATAGCCGCGTAATTCGCGACCAGAAACTCCGCAACCGCGTACGAACCGGTCTCGTATTTGAGGAAGGCGATGCAACGGCGGTCAGAGCTGCGTTCAACCTGAATTTGAAAATTTTTAGCTCAAACACGCAGATGAGAGCTTCAATGTAGTGGTGGACAAGGGAACGCTGGACGCCTTGTTACCCCCGGATCCGAGTGACGTGAACAAAAGTGTGGTCAGCCATATGTTTAGCGAAGTGGCACGGTAGGACTTACCTCATTGCTTGTAAATATTGTTTAGTGTTCTTGCCGCTAACGGCCGCTACATAATCATCACGCTGGCGCAGGAGCACATCATCAATTTTTGGGTTGAGCAGCTACGGTAGGCACCTCTGCGGGGTATCATCGTTTTTTTAGTTCACGCTTTTTTCTACGCGTGCACAAGGGGACGGACCACGACACCGAATTCCGAATGCCAGTGTTTGTACTGGTCGCAACAAAGTTGCGCCACCCGATGGTTGGTTTTTGTTTAGGTCAAGTTTTAATCTTTTCTCCAGGAGATGCCGTTAGAATTCTCAAAAAGCAGCGACGCCAAGATGGATCGCGTGCCTTCCGTGGGCAAGCTGTACGAGCTGATCCGGGCACAGCAGGAATTCGGCCAATTCATGTTCCATTGTCACCAGTGAGAATTTTCCGGCGTAACTTGATAATTTTTCTAGGCAACTGCCCGAAGAGGTGTCGGTGATTCTGCACGACAACGAGAATAACCCAAAGTACAAGGTGTTCCTCGTTGACAAGGACGCTAAAGAAGGGCCTCTAGAGAGCTACGCTATATTCATAGTACCCCTCGGGCGGTTGGTTTTTGTTTTGTACTTAGGAGCAACTCAGTTTTTGCCCTGTTCCTTCCCTTGAAGAGCTTTTGTATCTTTTTTTTAGTGACTGTGACTGGATATTCGGGACGGAGCGCGGGCGCCGCGTGCTGCGGATGCAATGCAAAGCGGACCGTCTGGCCGTCGTCCACCTCTACCGTCACATGGAGTATCCGTGCATGGAAACTGTGAAGCAGGAACTGAACCATTACGCGACCACTTGGGCCCCGGGTAATTTGACCGGCGAGGTGGGTCTAGTTTATGCTAAACTTTTAGGTTTTGATTGTTACGAATAAATGTTTTGATTCTAAAATTTTATTTTCAGTTCCAATACCTGTCGATGGGTGCCACCGATGTCAGGAAGAGCGTCGCCAGCGGAAAGTCGGAAATCAATGGAGAATGGAGTGTAAGTCGTTCCTTTACTTGGATAGTGCTTGATTCTTTAATTCAGGTTGAAGAGGTCGACGTTAACGATGAAGTGCTGCGTCGGCTCGTCTTCAGCTCTTCGCAGAATCTTATCCAAACAGAGGCCAAAATGAAACGTACGCCTTTTGTGTAACCTGAAAGAAATATGTCGGGATTTTTTTGGGAGAGTTACGTAGATATAATTTTAGCGGCCAAGAAAGGCAAGAGAGTGATGAGCTTCGACGAGCTGGCCGCCGAGTACCAGGAGCTGATGTTGCTGTCCCTGTGCTTCCACCCCGAAAAGCCGATCCTCCGCCTCGATACTGCCGAGCTAAAGGTGGCCATCCTGGGACTGGGCGGTGGTCTTTTGACCACGTTCCTCATACAGAATACTAAACAGGTAGGAGGCCGACCATGTATACCCTAGACGTTGATTTAGCTTTCCTGCGTGAGCATCGAGCTGGATCCGGTTGTTGTCAAGATTGCCAAAGAGCACTTTGGCCTGCCGCATAAGGACCCACGCTTGGAGGTGCGCGTCATGGATGCGTTGGACTATTTGCACGAGGCGGCAGTTGCAGGTATCGTATGCTTTTCTTACTGTAAGTGTTTTCCAACTGGATTTCGATCGGGACAGTCATCTTGTACAGAATTCCTGATTCCGAATATGTTTTCCAAATTTGCTACGGGCCGTTATTCTGAAAGTTATACGGCAATTATGACCCTAGTTTTCACCAAAATGAAGGTATAGTTATAGTTTTCCCTTCTCATTAATTTCAACGTCAAAATTGACTAGGCGTTCGCTCGACAAGCATCCTACGCTCAAAACAGCATTTTGACAAAATGGAGATTTTTTGCAAAGCAAAGAAATGATGCAGGGCGGGGTTCGAACCGCCGCCCTGCGCTTGCAAGCGAGTACTTCCAATGCACCATGGTGCCAACTGGGTAGGGTGTGTCAGAGGGTCTTCAGGGCCCCTGGGAACCATAGCCCCAAACAAGGAATAGTGGGCCAGCGTCTGAATTTTTGGCATTTTTCGGCCTAATTGTTACCAAAAATGATTTTTTAAATAAAAGTCCGTAGCAAATTTGGAAAACAGATTCGGAATCAGCGAAAAATTCTGCACAAGATGCGCTTGGTCCCGAATCGAAACTCCAAGTTGATTAAAAACACTTTACAGTTAGTAATTTCGAGCAGTTTATGGTGCTCAAGATTCTTCAAATTGTCCAAAATATATCCATTTTACCATCAATTTTCATCTGGATTCCAGGATTTAAGTTTTTTTGAAACCTCTGGGTTTAAGAGGACACGTTTTTATAATTATTGATTATGATAAATATCCGTGTATTCAGATGAGGCCAACAAGCTCGACATCCTGTTCGTCGACTTGGCTGGTGCAATGGATGACAGCGGTCTCTCCTGCCCGCCAATCGCTTTCGTCGAAGATGACGTCCTTTTGAACATGCGCAACTGCCTGAAGCCCAACGGTAACTACTCGAACCTCCAAATATAGCTTTGATTTTAGGCGTACTCGCCCTCAACCTCGTCACCAGAGATGAAGCCATATCGCACGACATCAAGGCCAGAGTGGCCCACTATTACTCGGACGTCTTCAGGGTCACCTCTACGGACGATATCAACGAGGTAGGTGAATTTCGGTGTCGTGTATGTCCGCATAATGAATATTATAATGCCCCTAATTTCCAGGTGCTCATCTGCCTTCCGAACACCCTGCCCACCCGGTTCGACCACGAGCAAATGGCGGCCGAAATCAAGGACACGGCCCCGTCGACCCCGCTGACCAAGGCGGTGCTCAGCCAGCTCACCCATCTCAACAAGTACATCTCGATCTCGCCGGAAGGGCCGAATTAGACGTCTTCCGCTCTCTCCTCATCTGCGTCACTTATTCAACCGGTTCCCCCGTTATCCCACAGACATATTGTTATTTTTCGGGGCTCCTCAGCTCAATAGTCTATTTAGCAGCTTTTGTACTATTTGCACTGGACGTGAACAACCATCACTCTCTTGACCATATCCCTTACTCCTTTGAATGTTGTGCCATTCTCAAGGTGCAGTGTTACCCTAGATATTTGCATGTTGGCATGTTGTTCACCCATCCACAACTCCTGCGGGAAATTTGACAGTTTCCGAAAATACTAAGCTTTCTGGTCCTCCAAAAGTTGAGAATTTCTCGGTTCTTCTAGTTCATCATTCCGTTACCTTCCTCCGCCCTCCTTCCCCGGCCGCAACTGTTTGTTGTTGATCCTGCGGCTTTTGTGGCCCGGCGCGGGGCCCCGGCGCGTTAACAGAGTATGCGAAGACCCGAAAAAGAAAACGGGGACGAAAAGCACGGCCCCTCCGCCCCCACACACACAGTTTCCCCTGTTACTTATTAGCCCCAGCTCACCCTCCGCATGGCTCGAAGTGGCGCCCATGCCCGGGCGTTTAGCTCGTTAATTGTTATTGTTGTTGCTCGTTCCAAAATAAAATTCACTTCTATATACAGTACACTGTATCGTTTCATCATTCCTAGTTTTCTCACTATCGATTCTAGAATATATTTTGGCCGCAACGTAATGCGAAGGCGTAGCGGGCTCCGGGGGAGAAAAATCCATAGCCATGACTTGCCAGGACCCTTAAAAGTTTCCTACCTTTTCAGAGGGGGCGATTTTGGTTTCGACACATCTACTCGAACGACCAAGCGGTTTTGCATTTCTCCGTCCCTTTTTTGGCCGGGCGAGTGAGGTGCGAACAGGGCATGAGGTGCCGCTCCGCGTGTGAAATTGCGTTTGGGTGTGGTCGAACGCCAGTAAAATTGCCTCTCCAAACTCGGGCAGCTTTACAGAATTTTAAGATTGTACAGGACCAACATTGTAAGCGCTCCCTTGATTTATCGGGGCCTTTAAACCTGTGTTTGCCGAGTTGAGGTTGGAAAAAAGCAGGCGGGCCGCATGGTTGAGTCACATTCTATTTAACATTCGGTTCCAGGCCCTCAATAGGTTGCGGGGAAGGGTGGGCGTTTTTTTTGGAAATTCACCTATGATTAACGGCCAGGTAATCGTCTTTTTGGCATCGAAAAGAATTTGTTTGATTTATTATGGGCCCTAGAAGTTTCAGGCGTTGCCTTCAGAGTTCATTGTCTAATATAAATATTTGCACACTGTTTTTACTATTACTAAGCCTAATAATTTTACAAATTTTTCGTTCAAAAACCGAGAAACATTAACTCATTAGATATTTCTGGGCTCGAAATTGTGAAAATACTAAAAGGCTAATCTGCGAGAAAGAATTGTTATGAAATAACGTTTTGAAATCCAAAATTGGCGCTCCCGAGTCTGTTATGTGTGGCTTTCAAGCTACCTCATCATCCTCTTCCTCCTTTTCCTTCAAGGACATCCAGGGTTCGTAGGGCTGGTTGGGCGTGTTCGGCGGTGGGTCGGGGTTGGGTGATTGCCGTGTTCAATCCCGGGTGACACATCAACCCTTCCCCCCCTTTTCCATCGTCTGTATCTACCGGGTTGCTCTCCCTCACTCGTCAATTCCTCTTTTCACGTCGCGCACACCTCCACCTCCATCGCCGCGCCCCTCCAAATCGAGCCGGCGCTCTTTACTATACCTTTTTACAAACTATAGATGCTCCAGATAGCCTAGAAATTTCAGTTTTCCTTCGTAATCTTCTTCCTTTGCATTTCAAATAATTTCCTAGCGATGACCGACTACATCAAGCAGGTCACCGTCACTGGCGATGTTTCCGAGCTGCGACTACAGGTTAATTGACCCCGATGTTCAACTTGAAACCCGTTTTTCTAGACCGAAGAGCTCGATTCGTGGATTCGCGAGGTGACCCAGGAGATTTGGGAGCAGAAGCCCGAGCTGGGAATTGTAGGTTTTAGCCTTTGGACGTTGAAAACTATTTTTATGCCTAAAAATTAACTTAAAACCTAGACTTAAATAAAACCTAACATTTAAAACCATTTTAGGTCCATGTCCAAGGCCTTCTCTCCAACGAGGACCCCCGTGCGTTCGC
Source organism: Mesorhabditis spiculigera (assembly GCA_958295435.1). NCBI lineage: Eukaryota > Metazoa > Nematoda > Chromadorea > Rhabditida > Rhabditidae > Mesorhabditis > Mesorhabditis spiculigera. The sequence continues at coordinate 778,829 of CATQJA010002701.1, read as the reverse complement.
CCAAAAAATTTCCAGCGGGTGAGAATTCTTGGGAATTGACTAAGTGGTGCTTTGGCATTATCGGGGGGGGGGTGTCAGGGGCAAAACCAACTTTCTTTCGTTTGTATCCAATTTTTCTAACAGAAATAGCTTTTACGCTGGGTTAAAATGCAAAAATATCGACTTTTCGACCAAAAAAAAAAATCCATCAAAATTTAGATTTTTAAAAGATTTAAAAATAAAACTTCTTGGATAGTTTGCCACTTGAAAAATAAATAAATTTACTAAAAACCGTCTAAATAATTACGATTTAATACTAAATAATTATTTCTGGACTTATACAAAAATCCGGCGCTTTCAGAATCGCTCATGACCCGCGGATGAGCGGGAATTTCGAGGCGGTCCGCGGCTTCTTCGACATTACGAATACGGTACGGCTTTCCGAAAACATTTACCGCCTTATTAGGGTCTTGGCTCGCTGTACTTCTTCAAAAACGCCGAAGAAGTGCGGTACTACGATCGGTTCAGCAATTCGGGATACCAGCAGTTGCGGCGTGGCGAGGAGGTACTTTTCACGACGCTGTTTTAACGTTCGCGCAGATCGTTATCGGGCGGCCCGAGTGTGACGGCTTCATCTCGTCGACGTTTGAGCTGTCCTTCAATTTTGCCTCAAATTTCAAGGTGTTTGGCGCTGAATTTAAAGAAAAACAATGTTTAGGGCTCGGATGGGCGCCGCGACATTGCAAATCAGCGGACCGGTTTTCTGCTCGCTCGTTTCCGGGTCTACGGCCGCGAATTCACGTAAGAAATTTGGGATTGAAGAAAAAGATAAAATAATTTAGTTTTGTCAATATTAACCTCCACTCGGTGCCATTTGAAGATGTCAACGAGCTGATGGAGCAGGTTTGAAGCTTTGGCTTGTTTCCTCGAATTTGTGAGGGATTTAGATTTTAAATTAGATTTAGATTTAGACTTTAAAAATATAGTTAAATTTATTAAAAAGTCTATCAAAATGCTTTATTTATATTATTAGGCATTTTTGAGACCATAGGAAAAGTACCAGATAAAAATATTTGCTTTTTAGCCCCAAGTAACCCGGGCGGCCGCTCAACGCGAGAAGCAGATCGAAATGTTGCTTAAAGAGTGCGATTATCAAAAAGTAGTTAATTCTGGTCTTTAGGCTCGATTCCGAAGGGCTACGCGAGGACTCAATCATCGTCGCCGGGGCGTTCAACTCGCAACTTCACGAGACGGCCATGCTTGGGGTAGCTTATTTATATTTTTATCGGTATTAAACGGCTATTTTGTTATTTAGCACTTTTATTTTTGTAATTCTAGGATCTGGCGAACACACAGCGGGCTTCCACTTTTGCGCGAACTCGTGATGATGGGCGGTTGGAAGCTATTGAACAACGGGATCGGCATGGCAGGGTCGGTTTTCTAAAGCTGAGATCTTTTCATAGTTATTTTTTATTAAATTTTTTTCATTTTCAGAGTACAGTAACCGTGGAGGAGCACCGTTTCGACCTGCACTCAATCCACGACTGGTTCTTCAAACTGGGCCGCGGGCAAATGGTCTGTGCTCGCATTCCCCAGAACGTTTTGGGCATTTTGCAGCTTCCCCCCAATATTTATTTTCTCCTAATTTTCTCTTTTATCGCTTCTCTCTTTTCTCTAAAACCCACCTCAACGGGGCGTTTTAGGTGAAAAAGTACAACGGCGAGCTGGCGCAGGTGGTGTTTGCGGGTAAGCTGCTCGAGGAGAGTGTGTTTTTCCAGGTTGGTCATCGCAAGGCTTAGGGTTATGTGAAAAGGAACGTTTTCGCCGGACTGCGCGAACGTTTCTGAGATTCCATAAAAAATTCGAGGCCTCGGACATGGAAACCCTGTTTTTAGCCATCCCGACACTACGGAATTAACGAGAAAACCGGAAAAGAAGAATTTTTGCGAAATCTGTGCCCGGCTTGGTCAGATCGAATTCTCTACAATGCTGCCATAAGTGATCTCTTCCGACATGTAAGTCTGGGAGACATGGTGAAACAAACCCAAATGGCTGAAATTTTTGGCACTTAGAATTTTTCTAAATTTTGAGCTCCAGATTTACCTATAAATGTAATAGAAATTATTTTGATATACTTGCTATTACAAATTTTGGCAGATTTCAACGTGGAAAAGACTAAACTTTAAACATTTTGAGTAAAATGGTCTAAAGATCGAGATTTATGGTCGAAAATGACCGTTATTTCTAAATTACCAATTTGTGAAGCCAGGTTTAGTAGACACAAGGTAGAAACACTTCTTCAATTTAAATAGAAAAATCTGGGCTTAAGCAACAAGCGCCCCCCCCCGATAATGAACAAGAACCGAATTTTTTCAAGAAGCGCCACCGAACATTGTGTGAAATCGTGAAAAGATAAAATTTTCAGGATTCCTTCTGTGCCTCCGGTCTCTACTACGGAATTGTAGCCGAAAAAGTGAACGTCGGCCAACATAAGCCCGTCTCTCTCCATGCCACCATATGCCTGAAGTAGCCCTAGGAATCTTGCAATTTTTGGCCCCCTTTTCACTGCCGTAATTTGAGTCAATAAATAGATTTATGCCCAGCAAAAAGATTGGAAGGTGATAATGGCACTGAGTGACCCGTGTAACATCGAGGAAATCGAGAATTGTGCGCCGTTCATTGGAATGTCGTAGGCGTCGTCAGGTAGTACGTCCAGTAAACCATGTTGAAGATGGCGAATGCCTGAAATTGGCCAATTTCGGTTCTTTCACTTACCGGGGTTTAACTTTTTCTAAATAATAGGACTTTTTTACTATTCCTAACTTTACCATTTTTTTATGAAAAATCCAAAAATATCGATTAATAGCCCAAAACGGCCGGTTTTCACCCGAAATTTCGACGTTTCGAAAAGTTTTTAGATGGTTTTGTGGTCTAAATATGGCTAAATTTTTACATTCTGTAGAAATACTAGTAAAATACTTGCTACTAAGTTATAGGCATTTTAGAAGCAGACAAAAAAATTCGCTCCCCCCGATAATGCGAAAGCACCAGATTTTCTTTTTTTTTGTAAATGTCTAGAAAAGCACCATCAAGGTTAATATATAAAGTAGTTTTTCTAAAATTTAACAATGGTTTAGAGGGGAAAACAATGTATGTATCAAAAAACTTCAAAAATTCGAAATTCCGGTTGCAATTCAGATGTTGAATTTTTTAATAGAAAACTGAAACCTTTTTCGAATCAGATTTCAGATTTTAGTATGAATCGAGATTGACTTACCGCCGGAAATCCCATACTCGCCACCCGGTCTATCGAAGCCCCCAAGTCGTTGCGCCGTAATTTCCGGAAGGGTGGAGGCGACGGCGCAGGGCTGTCTTCAGACAGTTTTATATGCGGTCGTTGGTCCATCATCAAGAGTTGTGTGCTTCTAAAAGCATTCCTGTAATCAAGATCGATCGTTTTATCTTCTACACCACGCCTCCGACCTACCTGCGATGCATCAGCGACGATGTCCTTTCCGGGCCATTCCCGTTTTGCTGAAAAATATGCCCCAACGACGTCATCCGATATTCACGTAACCGCTGGTCCTGAAAAGGAACGTGGTACGTTATGAATTTAGCGCCCCTACCTCCATTTTGTCGTTGTACGCGACGATGGCCAGCTCGACGAGCGAAAAGAAGATGAACCCCACGCAGCTGAACATCCAGATGTCGATCGCTTTCACGTAGGAGGCCTGGAAACGGGCAGTTTCGTACTCCGAAAATTTTTAGCGCATGGCCGTAGCAATGACAAGCAGATTTGACAAGCGAAGCCCAAGCTTTAGCCTAAGCCTAAGCCTAACCTAAGCTAGCTTGCTTAAGCCTAGCCTAAGCCTAAGTTAACAAGCCCAAGCCTAAGGCGCTGCTAGCCTAAGCCCCTAAGTACTAAGCCTAGCCTAAGCCTAAACCTAAGCCTAAGCCTAAGCCGAAGCCTAAGCCTAAGCCGAAGCCTAAAAAAACTTAAATCTCTAACTCATACCCTTGGAAGTGATTTGACAATGTTTCCAAACTGGAATGTCAGCGCCATTAGGGAAGAGACGGACAGCGTGATTCGAGCGGGGAGCGCGCTAAAATCGGATAAATCCTGGCAAAATAAGCGACTAACCGTGTGTCCATCCAGAAGGCGATCCAGGAGATGAACACCGAGATGTATGTCGGCATGTACATCTGAGATTTTTGTGGAAAATTCTAATACTAAGTACCTGTAGGATATAAAACCCGTAGAGTCGCTCAAAGTGGATGTCGACGTACAGGCGATTCCAAATTCCGGCAGTGTACATCTGGAAAAAAGGCTGCTTGCTTTTCCGGTACTTGTGTATTAACGGGGGGGGTAATTTTTCCCAAACGTTTAGATATGCCTAGTAGTCTCTAGAAAAAGTATTTTAAAAGGATTTTAGTAGAATTTAGCTTTATTCAAGTGGAAAAATTATAAGGGTAACTTTAAAATGCTTAAAAGGGAATTACAAAATCGGCATATTTAGTCGAAAATCTATATTTTTTGGTTTTTAATAAAAGAATAGATAAGCAATTTCAAAACTGACCTCCGTAATGCTGCCATACGTAATATTTGTCATGCGAAAATCGGGCAAATTAAAGTCGGCTTTCACGGTGCTCACCGGCGACCACTCGAGCCATTGCAGCGTCACCTAAAATTTGGAACATCTACCGTAACCCGGCACCTACCTCGGCAGCGTTGAAGGAATAGCTCTCGAGGATCAGCGAGCATTTGATAAAGTCGAGGGGGAATGACCTGGAAGGGTTACGGTAATTCGGAAATATATAGGGGGATTTTCGACATAATACCGACACCTCTTGATAGCCAAAATACCGACATATTTTGGACGCTATTTTTCATCGGATTACTCCCTGTCGGACCGCTTCGTTTTTGGCTGCCGCCTTTTGTGTCGGTATTCTGCCTGTCGGCATTTTGGCTGTCGGCATTTTGGCTGTCGGGATTTTGCAGATTTTGGTGTGTTCCCGTTATAAAGCATTACCTCAAATTCATAATACACGGCGCCTCGGATCTGATACGGTAGTTCAGCCAGGTGGTCCCGTTCGGGAAAATCTGAATTGATTTTTGGATCGAAAGAATGTTCTAGATTTCACTATTTTTACACGTTGAAAAACTTTAAAATTTTTTTTTTAAAATATAAATATATTTTTTTTTTCCTTTTTTTTTTGGTTTTTTTTTTTATGTTTTTTTTTTTTTTTTTTTTTTTTTTTTTTTTATTTTTTTTTTTTTTTTTTTTTTTTTTTTTTTGGTTTTTTTTATTTTTTTTTTTTTTTAAAAAGATTTTTTTTTTTTTAATTTTTAAAAACACGAACCATCAACAGGATATTCGGCTTGGGCGAGTCGTGCACTTTCGTAGCCTTCGAATTGACGATGCAAACATTTGGGGACCACAGCTTCGGTTCCATGTCATGATCCAGCGATAGGTTTTTCCGGCACGGATCGATATGTGAGAATTGTAATCTGGAAAGAACGGAACGGATCGTAGGATTTTGAGTAGTTTGGAAACGAATTTTTTTCTTCTTTTACCACCTTATTGCCATTTTCTAGCGAAATACGAAAGTTTTTCGAGACTTTTTTTATTTTTAATGGAAAAAAACAAACAAAATTTTGCACGTTGTTTGAATAACTAGCGCCATTTTGAGCTAAATTTTAAATTTGTTAAAGGCTTTTGCGTGTTTTAAACAGTCTTTCCACATGAAAAATAGCTAAATTTTTCTAACAACGCTAGTAAAATACTTATTATTCAGTTAATAAACACTTCGGACGAAATCGAAAAATCTCTCCCTCCGAAATGGCGAAAAGAACCCAAAAAAAAAGAATAAAGCCATTTCGACATTTTAGAAAAAATACAAGAAAAACCTCGAATCAAGCCATATCGCACTGATCCAAAAATCGATAACAAAAGTGCCGGTGATGGCCGAAATATCGGAAATGTCCTGGATCGTGATTTCCACCAGAACATTCACCGGATTCGGCTCCGGCAGCGCGTTTCTAAACACAAATTTGATTCTAAGGAAACCCTCTCCAAACCTCGAATAATTATTCATCAACACTTGCGCCAAATCCTGGGCTTTCGTCTCGTTTTGGTGGATCTGAATAGAATTTTGTATTTTCTTTGTAAAAATTGTAATTTTATACCTGACATGTGGTGTCGGAGCCTTGGGCGACGTGCGTTAACCCTATCACCACCATTTCCATCAGCACTGTCTGAAAGTTTGCGAGAATTATCGAAGCTTTTCTACGAATACCTGACAAAACTTTGAGGTTTTTAGGGATTTTAGATCTTCGAAAAGGGTGATTTTCATTTTTTCGAAAATCCGACAGCAAAAACCCGACAGTTAAAGCCTCGACAGCCAAAATGCCGGCAGTCAAAATTCCACTATTCAAAACAAGTAAAAAAAATCCTCCCGAATTATGGTTGTCGGTATTTTGAATGTCCGGATTTTGGCGGACGGGATTTTGGCTTCCCAGATTTTAGATGCCGGGATTATGGCTCTCGGTTTTTTGGCTGACGCAATTTTCGCTATCGGGATTCGGAATGTCGGTATTTTGCCTGCCCAGATTATCGCCTTCGAACTTCTGGTCGGCATCCCGTTACCTAAATCCGTTTACTACTCGGTTCCCCACACGTCAAGTGTTGCGTCGTGTAGTGAATGGAAGGCTTTGCTACTGATCTACGCCGTCGTGCCCGAGCACCCTTTCATCCGCCCAAAATTTGGTTACCCCTTTGAATAGACATGTCTACCCGAGGGCCCAAAGATCGGCTAAAGGGCCCCGGAAGGCAGAGAAATCAAGAAAAATTTACGTGGATTGATGAAAAACCTGGCAACGTGCCGCTGGATGGATTTTTGGGGCTCTCAAACATGCGCGGGGCTGTCTAGATTGCGCTGGGAAAATTGGGGGTCCGCACGGATGCTGGATCTTTGTGATAGTAGGTCTAGAAATACAATTTTCCGAGCAGAGAAGCCGAAGCCTAAGCAAAGCCTAAGCCTAAGCCTAAGCCTAAGCCTAAGCCTAGGCCTAATTCCAAGCCCAAGCCTAAGCATAGCAACAAGCCCCAAGCCAAACCGAAGCCTAAGCACAAGCCTAAGCCTAGGCCGAAGCGTAACCGAAACTTAAGCCTAAACCTAAGCGTACGTCGAAGCCTAAGCCTAAGCCTAAGCCTAAGCCTAAGCCTAAAAGCCTAGCGAGTAGTGGCCGCTTTCCGGTACCTTTAAAAGCGCTACTAGCAGAAATTTTTCACTCTCAGTCAATTTTTCATTCCCCACTTTTTCAAGAAAATGTTCCTGGTGGTCGTGGGATTCGCGGCAAGTCCCCCATCCTTACGAACTTACGCAGAAAAGGGCACAAAAGGCCAAAAAGCAGATTTGATTCCCGACCCCAACCTGATGCCCTCGAAAAGCCCCCCATAACAAACGCAACCTCCCCCTCCCGGCTGCCGAAAATCATGGGCCCTTCACGTTTTTCGTGGTGCCCCCAGTTTTGGCCAGGCAAAAAAGGAATGGACCGGAATTTCGGATGGGTGCCCCGGCTTTATTTGGGCCATTGGGGGGGACCGGATGGAATGGGTAAATGGCGGTAATAGCGGGAAAGCATATAGCCCTAGTCAGTCCCCCCGGGTTTTTGCGTAAAAGTATGCCGTTTTTCAAGCTTCCAAAATTTCCAAAAAATCTGGGTTAGTATGCGCAAAACTCGAATTCATAATGCCGACATTTCAACGTGCCGAAATTGAGAATATCGGCGTTTTAAGACGTCGAATTTAAAATGAAAAACGTTCTGAAACGCACCTGTACGCTATACAACATGTTGACGCACTTTTACTGATGCAGGCGTCTTCTACAGCTTCTAAAATTTCGAAATCGTCGTCGAAAACCGTTTAATGGAAGCGAGGGAGAGAGAGAGAGATAGAGCGAGAGAGAGAACAGCGGGTGCTGCGGGATCTCCTAAACTTTCAAAAATCGGTCAGTCGAGGCAGTCGTTTTTCAAAAACTCTTGCGTAGTTTTTGCAGAAAGACAGAAAGCGAAGCAACGAGAGTGTGGGAGAGAGAGTTAGAGAGGGAGAGACAGAGAATTAGAGAAACAAAACCTAAAAACCTGGTCCATCGACTGGGCCATTCCAGACGAACGTCTATTATTTTTGCGAGAGCAATTTGGGTGTGGTGGGGGCTGGAGGTGGAGGTGGAGGAGAAGAAGAAGAAGGGAATGGAGGTGGCGAATAGCGTAGGTAGTAAATAATGGAAAGGGGCTGATAATCGGGAAGGGGGCGATGCGGAACGAATAATTCCGAAAAAAGGGGAGACTCTCGAGATGGGAGGGAAAATAAGTGGAAGCGGCACACCTTCAAGTAAGCAGCTAAATACTTTGGCTGAGACGATGGCATCATGCATGAATTTTTGAGGACTTGTCTATAAAATAGTCAGTTTCCAGATAATAATCTTAAAAATGCCAAATTTTGTTCGAAAAATTCCGAAATGCCGACAACCCAAAATTCCGATCAAATGCCGACAGGTACATACGGACTGAAATAATGCTCAAAGCTAAAATGCCGATAAGTTTAAATACCAAAAGCTAAAATGCCGACAAACAAAAACAAGATCGGAAACAGAAATACCGACGAACAACAATACCGACAACCAGAATGCCGAAAAGCTTAAATAACGACAACATAACTGCGACGCCCAAAATACCGACAAGTCGGAATCCCGAGCGAAAATGCCGACACGTGACTGAAAATGAAGATGCAGATAACCAAAATGCCTACAACAGCATTTTTTAGAATTTTTTCGACATGATTTAGGTTTTTCAAAAAGGCTTAATTTATCCCAAAAAACAAGCTCCAGTCCACTAAAAAAGCAAAAGTGAAGCACTCAAATTTCCGGTAAAATGCAATGTTTTCGACGCACCTGAATTCGAAAGTTCGTGTGCCCTAGACGATACTACGGGGGGTGTTACTCCCGTGTTTTGGCCACCGTTTAGGGCACAATGCTCGCCCGGGTGGGCATGACTATGGGTTCCTTATTGCCCCCGTCACTCAAAAGCACCCCTTCTCACATTCAGATACTCGGAAGAAACGCGGTAGGGCAAGCTAGAAAATGTATGGTTTAGCTTCCCCCCCCACCGAAGGGTCTCAAAGTTGCGGTATTTTCGCTTATTTTGTCAGGATTTTCGACGCCTTCGGTTGGCTCGAAAATAGACTAAGGTTTTGATTTGAGCCTATAGTCTAAAATAAAGTTTAGCCTAAACTTCGGCTGGGGGTAAATAAACCGTAGCCCTAGAAAATATATGCTTAGGCTTGGCATGGGCTTAGGCTTAGGCTTCGATTTGGTTTGGCCTAAGCTTGGCTGAGGCTTGGTTTAGGTTTCGCTTGGAGATAAGCTGATTCTTAGGCTTAGACTTAGGCTTCAGTTTAGGCACCAACGACTGACTCGAAAAGAGCTGCGGTTGGGGCAGAACTTTGGATCGACGCGTCAACACATCCCCACTCGGGGGCTCGTAATCGTGTTTCAGCTCAGCCGTCTCGCCATCGCTCGCCTCTTGGCATTGGCCATTCACCCCGTTTTGCGCACCGACGGGCTCAAGTCGAGGTCCTAAGGCTAAGCATCTAACACCTAAGCTCAAGTTTGGCTTAGCTCAAAAATCTGAAAATTATGACAAGCGAGAATAACGCCGAGGTAGTAGTCAGACGGCGCGGCCATAGTTCTATGGCCGTCCACTCCTCCTGCGAGATTAACGTATGGTTTTTCAAAGGTGTAATCCGAAATGCTAACGCAAAATGCCGACAAGACAGCGGGATAATTCGGTATTCCAAATGTTGACGCCAGGCCAAGGTAAATTATATATAAAAAATTGAAAGCGCCAGAGTGAGGAAATTTTCGATCCGGAATGTCGACATTCAATTGTCGGCATTTTCAAGGTTGGAATCAAGAATCTTCGGGATATCCGCTGTCGGCATTTTTCGGTGTCGGTATTTTTGGACCGTGCTTTTGATATGAAACCCGGAATAGGTTTTAAGGCCTACCTCGTTTCTTAGGAATATGGACATTCGGAAATCTCGACATTGTCTGTCGAAAAGTTGAGTTGTCGGCATTATGAATTTCGGCATTTTGAAACCACCGCATCCTCAATTTCGACTAGTTGAGCTGTCGGCATTGTCAATTTAGGCAATTTGAGTTGTCGGCATTATGAAATTTAGGCGTTATGGATGCGGACATTATGAATTTCGACACCCAGTTCGCGTGAAGCGTCAGGGATGCTGTATAATCTTAAGAAATCCATAAGCGTACGTGTCCGGTCCCTTTAAACAAAAGTATCAGCAGGGTTGAGCAAATCGATTCCCCAAAAACACCAAAAACCGCCGATGCAAATCAATGTCGAGCCGTCCGGCTGCCGAGAGAGAGTGTTTCGTTCGGCCAAGCGGGGAGGTGGATGTGGCCCGTGCTCACTCCGGATGCTCCGTTGCGTGGTGCGCAGGAGGGGTCCCGCCCGAATGTAGAATATTTGTGCGCTGGCGGGGAGGAAGAGGAGGAGGAGGACGAGGAGATGGAGGGATAGAGCAGCAGAGCACCGAATATTACTTTCCTGCCCGGGCCAGGGGCCCAAAACCCGTGCCCCGGGGCCCCTCCATTTGGGCCCATCAAAAGGGGGGGTGAAGGGCAACAGGTCTTTATCCATTCCACTCACATACACATAGACATACACCCTGAAAATGATATATGCTGGGGGTTATTAGGGGGCTCTTTTGGCCGAATGGGCCCGCAAATTGGGTAGAAAGGGGTGGAAAAAAGGAACATATCGTACCCGGGCCTCCCAGGTCTTGTACCAAACCTTTTCGGCACTATTTTTTATGCTCTTTCGAATGGTAGATTCGCTACGGACGCATCTTTCGAAATTTTTGGCGAATTTCCAAAAAATTGCCAAAAAATCTGTTTGCCCCAATTCAACGAAACGTCAATGCTTCAAAAAAACCACAGCAACTACACCAGGGCTTCCCAGGTCTCGAACCAAACCTTTTCCGGCCTAAGCCTAAGCCTAAGCCTAAGCCTAAGCCTAAGCCTAAGCCTAAGCCTAAGCCTAAGCCCAAGCCTAAGCCTACGCCTACGCCTAAGCCTAGCCTGCCTGCTTGCCTAGCCTAGCCTACCTAAGCCTATGCCTGTGCCGAAGACTCATCCACCTAGATTGTCGACGCGTTTTTTTGGTACTGGTACTGGACTCTTAGCGGGGGGAAGCTAATTTTTCGAGGGAGACATTTTAAAAATTTGTTTTTAGGCGTTTAAAGTAGCTTTTAATTGCAAGAAAATCATGAAAATCGACAACCTTTTTTTGGGCTATAAACATATCTAGATTTCGGAAATTACGATAAAGGGTTTTTGTTGCGTTACAGAACCGTGTCGGAATCGGGGAAAATGTTTGGTTCCACCCCTAAACCGCCTCCCCCCGCTAGCGGTCCAGTACCGCGCCTTTGCGGGATTGTGCCCAGTTTCCACTTCCAAAAGTTCAGGCTCAATTTGGAACGGTCCTTCAGAGCATTTTTATGGTTTTTGATGGCGTTCCCCTGGGGGGAGAGCCAGATTCCCACCATCTCATGCTCCTTCACCTGACGTGGTGTGACGGTTTTGAGGACCAGGCAAAAAATCTTTGCGATCTCTTGTGAGGGGAGACCGTCTAGTGGTGGTGCTCCCCGACAGTTGCCCGTTTGAGGGCCCTTAGAGGCAGAGCACGAGCTTCTGCCGCTCCTGCTCCCTCTCCCAGCGGGAGGTCATGAGCCTTAAAGGGGGAGCAGGAGGAGGCTGTGCCTATGGACAGGGAGAACTCGCTGCGGAGTACCAGGTGTGGCGTGAGGGAGTATTTCAAGGCTTCTGCCACAGACAGACCAACTCCTCCTCTCCGTCGTGCTCAAATCCCTTGACTCACTGTGCGCATCTGCATTCACTCCCCTACCCCCCAATACCGGTCATTCACTTCGATTTTTTCCGGCTGCCTCCCCCCGTCGTGCTACTGGTTTTTCGGGCAGTTGTGTAACACGGATACCTTTTATTTTATCGATCTTATCGACAAGGAGTCGTTTTTAGGATTTTCCATCATAATATCGACATTTCGTAAGCCCGAATTTTGAAAATGCCGAAATTTTTTAATGTCGAAGCTTCAGAATGCCGAAATTTTACCATGTCGCGATTCATAATTTTTAAATGGCATGACGCCAAAATTTCAAAATGCTGACAGGTCAATATGTCGAGATTCATAGTGCCGATTGCTTGGAAAAATGCTGAAATTTCATGATGCCGAAATTTCATGCCGAAATAGCGTAATGCCGAGATGTCATAACGTCGAAATTTCACTAACTATATTTCACTATACGCAAGAATGCCGACACCTGACATTGCGACATTACGAATTTCGACATTATGCTAGCAAAGCGGCTCGATTTTGCAATTTTACAAGACCGGGAAAATTAGCGCTGGAAATAGCTTAGGCTTAGGCTTGGCTTCGGGCTAGGGTTAGGCTTGGCTTGTGCATAGGCCTAGAACAGGCTTGGTTAGCAAGAGAGTTCAAAGGCTTAAGCGGAAACGTGGATTTCCGATGATTCCCATTACGTCATTTTGCGAGTCTAGGAATACCGTACCCCCAATTTTTACGGGCGCACCAAATTGCGGGTGGCCCCCAGGGGGTTCCGGGCGACTCCTCGGCACAATGGCCTAACGGCAGGGCAGGAGAAGCCGTTGAAGATGCTGGAACGGTGTTTGGGTGGGTGTGAAAAGGATCGAAGAAAGAAAGGGGCAAGAAACCAGAATGCCACCCACCTTTTAGGGAAGTTCTCTCTCTCCCTCTCACTCCCCCTCTCCTCTCTCGCTCTCTACCTAAGGAAAAGTATATGTGTTGGCGAGTTTTTGCTTGAGGAATGCCGGAGGCTTCTTCCTTTCTCCCGCCCGCCCTTTCACTTTGGTATATAAGGAATCTTGGGCCTGAGGTCGAGAGTGCGATTACGGTAGCTTGGGGTGACCTTTTATGGTGTTCAAGCTCTCTGCTAACTACGGTAAATTGTTTGCTTTAGCAGGCTCAAGCTTAGGCTCGGTCTTTTCTGGAGCTTAGGCTCAGGATTGATGGAATCTACTAGCCAGTGCTCATGCTCAAGTTTGAACTCTAGACATTAAAAAGAAAATCAAAGGGTTTTCCGGGAGTTTTTGGCTTTTGTAATATCAACAAAAATAGCCCCCGAAACGTTGGCGGATTTTCAAAGAATCTTTGCTAGCCTGCCTGCTCATGCTGTGCTTGAGGTTTGAGCTCAAGCGATGCTCAGGCTAATGACTAAGCTTAGGTTCATGCTCAAGTTTGACCTCTAGAGATTAGAAAGGACAATAAAAATTCTCCAGGTTTTTTTTAAATGTACTAATTTGAAATATTTTGTATTTTTGTGATTTACCATTTCAGATTGTTCTATAATTTTAATTTGTGTCCTTCTTAAGCCTTAAAATCCACATTTTTGCAGCAAAATGCTGTCGGCTCAAGGGGCCGGCCAGCTGGCCGTGATCAGCTCGATTGGCGCCGTGTTGGTGGTGTTCCTCTACGTGCCCGCCCTCATCGTCAAGATCAACGCCATCAATGACCGGGTAAGGGAGTCGGACTCCTTCCTTCTTTATTTTTGCCAGTTCAGCAATTTAAGTTAATTTAAATAACGTCGGACCGCATTTAAACTCTCTTAATTTTTACAAATTTATACCTATTCTCGATTTAGCTAAAAGTGGACTCGGACGAGTTCCGAGCCCTCGCCGACGCGACGTGGGGCCAGCTGGTGCAGACGCGAGCGTTGACAAGGCATAAGAGACAGGTGGGTTCCTCAAGAATCTCTGCTCGTTGGCTGGGAAATTCCTCAAAGATCTCGGCTCGTTTGCCTATCAGACTAATTCTCCAAAGGTCGAAGATCTCGAGAGTAGACCCCTAAATTATCTTTGCTCGCTTGCCTTGAGGACAATTTCCTTAAGAAACAGCTCGCTTGATCGCTCGAATGTTTCCGCAAGAATCTTTGCTCGCTTGCCTGGAGCGCGGATTCCTTAGTTTTTTTTTTTTTTTTTTTTTGAACTCTGCTACCCCCCTGGACAAAATCTTTAAAAATCTTTCCGTTTCCCGGGTGAGAATGATCCCGAACGAATCTCTGCGAGCTACCCAGAAACAGTTTCCTAAATGGCCTCTGCTCGCTTGCCTTGAGCGCGGATTCCTAAATGATCCCTGCTCGTTCGCCCCATTAAATCCCGACGATTTCAGACGTACGACCAACCGCGTGTCTACCCCCTCCACTCGGCCTACGTGAACAATGACGCATTCGTGGAGACGCCGTCGAGCACGTGCAGTAAGTTTTTTTTATTATTTTTTATTTTTTTTTTTTTTTGGTTTGGATGGTGGCGCGACTTCAAAAAAAACCATAGCCTTCCCTTCGCTTTCCAGCCCCTTTAAAGGACCGTTGAAGGCAACATTTTTGAGACGATGCCATCCCCGGGAGAAAGCTGTATACAAAAGGGCCTGCGGGGAGAAAGCGCAATTATCCACTCGACGTGTGTGTGTCCTTGTCGTCTTCTAGTGTAGAGAGCGAGAGAGAGAGAGAGGGAGAGAGAGAAGAGAACTCGTGTCTACCGGTTTTTCCACCCCCAATCTGCCCCTCTTGAAGGCCCTTTCTCACGTCTATTCAACGCTGCATAAGGGAAAGTGAGTGTGGATGGGGAGGCAATGGAATGTGTCGAGATTCTTGATTTTAAAGGGGTTAGGAAGACAGGGTTATGGAATTTGCTCTATGGATCTTATACGGCCACAACCCGCAACGCACCTTCTTTTTTATTGCTAACGGCTTGCTTATCAGTATGTCGAAATTAATTTTGTCGAATTTTCCTCTTGTCGAAACTTTATTTTGTCGGCATTTATTCATTGTAAATAAGTAGAAAATTAATATTGCGCGTAATGAAATTTCGACAAACGGATTTACTTCTGGCTATTTTTGACTTTTCGCTGTCCAATTTTCGAAGAAAAGCTTCGAAATTCTAATTTTTCACAAAATGCCTCTCTAAATCCGAATTTTCGACAAAATAATCCCAACAGAATGATTTCGACAACAAGAATTTTTTTTTTTTTTTTTTTTTTTTCCCCCCTCCTGGGTTTTTTTCTTTGGGGGGTGGGGGGGGTGGTTTTTTGTGTGTTTTTTTTTTTTCCTTCCTATTCCCTTTAAAGGAACAGACAAGGCAAACCCCTAGCTTAATACCTAGCAGCTCGAAATCTCCAGCTGACACCCCTTTAAAACACAATTTCCAGGCTGCCAAGCATCAAACTCATGCCCGGCCGGGCCACCCGGAGCCCCCGGCAAACCCGGAATGGATGGACAACCCGGTATGCCCGGAGAGATGGGATCGCCAGGATTGGCCGGCATCGCCCCGCCTGTCACCATCGATCCGGTACGCATTTCCGGTTCATTAAAACCCCCGTAATTCTTTAGAACCAGGGCTGCAGGGTGTGCCCGAATGGGCCTCGTGGAATGCCCGGGCCCCCGGGTGAAGCTGGACCGGCTGGGCAGGATGGACAGGCCGGACAGCCCGGACGGGCTGGAGACCAGGGTCGAGAGGGATATCCCGGAAATCCTGGTATTCCTGGGGAGGCTGGAAAGTCTGGAAAGGTGAGGAGGAGGAGGAGCTTGGATAAGTCGCAAAATGCCGAAATCTGACAATTTCGAAAAAGCGGAAAATCCACATGGATTCCCAAATAACTTTAGAATGTAGAAAGATTTTGAAATAAGGTTTTTCTAAAGTACGGTAAGATACGGTAAAACATCCATAATTTAGGTTGGAGAGCAGGGCCCGCCCGGCCGTGACGGGACCCGAGGGGCCAAGGGGCCACAAGGACCGAAGGGAGAGGCTGGACCCGCTGGACAGAAGGGACCCGAGGGGTACTGTACCGGCATTCGACCTCAATTTCCATTTCCAGATACCCGGGACCGGATGGGCAACGCGGACAGGACGGAGACGCCGGGCCGGTTGGACCGCCCGGCACGCCGGGAATGCCCGGAGAGACCGGACAACCCGGAATGCCCGGAACGCCAGGTACGGTAGAAGCGGCACCGGGGATTTGGCAATATTGGGCCTTGGAATAGCTAAAATCCTTCAGGTTTGCCCGGCTCGGATGGCCAATACTGCAAATGTCCACCCCGCTCTGCCGGCGTCAACAAGCCGGCCACCTACGAGACGCAACCCGCACCGTACGATACGCCGTCGGCAGCTGTCGTACGTACTCACAAAAATCCAAAAAGAAAACGTTTCCGGCATTTCGAGTTCCTGATTTTTTAAAACTATTCAAATTTTCAGCAATCCGCCTCTGCCGCCCCCTCTTACGCGCCGAATCCGTACGATGCGGGCGTCGAGGCGGCTCCCCGGAATCCGTACCGGAAATGGAAATGGCACTAGGGAAAGGAAGTCATCAATATGTCGAATCACCAATAAAGAGATTATCAACAAAATTGATTGGTTGAAGCAGCACATTTTCCACAATGATCTCTGCTAGCCCTCCCCAATGGTGCTCTGCAACCTCTCCTCAATATTCACTGCTAGCCCCCCGTAATGTTATCTGCTAGCCTTCCCCCAATTGTCGCTGCTAGTTTCTCTCCCTATTTAAAACCCAAACGCTTTAGGGCAAGTTTATTGAACGAGTTGGACCGGAAATGGATGGCGCTGCGCCGGTCGTCTAAATCCGGAAATCAACTATAATAAAAGTAGTGGTTCTGTGTGTGCTGTTCCGGTCCGATTCAATCGAAGGGGAAAGGAGCTAGAGCTTAGGTCTCTTGGTTCGGATAGAGCGTGGTCAGAAACCCCAAAACTGATAACAAAATTACGAAAAAGTTTTAATTTAAATTATTAAAATTAACTTTGAAAGTTTTTCCCTTAGTAAAAGGGGTGGGGGACGGAGGTTGTGGTGATTTTGGACATAGTGAGCCAGGTGGCCTTTCTGGTGTCACGGGGTTCTCTTCCTCCTTCCATCCGGCGTCGTTATTTTCGTTTTTAGGTTTCGGCTAGGAGGGTATCTGGCCATCAGGAAGGTATTTAGGTAGTTTTTGAAGGATTTCAGCCATGGGGGTCTGAAGCGGTTAGCGTGGGTATTGTGGGTGGGGGTGTGGTGGGTAGGACTGTCGGGTAGCTGAAGGCCGTGGTTGCAGTCGCGAAGCGACTTAACCATCTGGTGAGGTGTAAATAGTGAGGGCGGTTTCAGACGTAACCTTCAATTGCGCGGAAGTTTTAATTTTTTTTTCATGAATATTAAAGGGATTCAGAAGGCATCTCATCTCCCTCTGTCTCTCTCCCCGCGCTCTCTCCCCTCGCGCTCTCTCTCCCGCTCTCTCTCCCGCTCTCTCTCTCTCCGTCTCTCTTTCTCCCTCTCGCTTTCTCTCCCGCTCTTTCTCTCTCTCTCTAGCCGTACCTTGCCTTCACGATCCCTTGAAAACGTGAAGCCCACCTGAAGCCGTTTTCCGGTCCCCTAGCGATGGGCTTTTATTCCGCTCAACTGGCCCATATAAGATGGCAGGGGATATGATTTGGGCCCCAAGTAGGAGAGAGAGAGAGAGAGAGAGAGAGAGAGAGAGAGGGGGAGGGGAGGGGGGGGGGAGAGGAGAAGGGGGGGGGAGAGAGAGTGCCGATGCAATTATCGTCGAGAGGAGAACCCAGCGGCCAGTAGCCCGGGAGGGAAAAGCCCCCCTTGGGAATATTTTTTACGCACCCCGAATGGTCACTTTTCTGGCTTGCCGGTTCCTTTAAAATGTAGCTTTTTAAAGGGGCTGGGAAATGGACATTCTTTGCGCATTAATAGGAGGTTCAAAATGACCCCTCTTCGAAGCCTAGCTGGTGCTGAAAATCTAAAGCGCATCGGGGGATTTTCGTTCCCAACGAGTTTTTTATATGAAGGCACCGCGGGAAAACCCATTTTCTTGCCTTGTCCGTCCCTTTAAGTGGCCCTAAAAACAACGCGTTCATTTCGATGGCTATTATTCATTTCGAAATATCTCACTTCCCCCAAGCCCAGCCATGATTATTTTTCCCGACGCGCGGAGGCTCCATTTTCCGGGGATTTAATTAGGTGGCGGAGCTGCATCTTCAAGATCTATTCCATAGACGGGCTATGCTAAATAATATACATTTTGGAGGTTATGCCGGGAAATTTCTTGCTTTTCTCTCTCTCACACTCTCTCTCTCTCTCTCGCTTTCTCTCTCGCTCTCTCTCGCTCCCTCCATATCTCTCCCTCTCTCTCTCTCTCTCTCTGTCTCTCTCTCTCTCTCGCTTTCTCCCCCTCTCTTTTCCGTCTAGCAGGGTTTCTTTGCGGAAACCTTCCGTTACCTGACCACATCCCAACCCATCCAACCGATTCTTCCGCTCCCGGCCTCCATTCCCATATTCATTGTTTCAGCACGGAAACACTTTCGTTCTCTAATTCTCTCTCTCGACTCGCTCCATCGCATCCGGAATCTGCCCCCAAAAACTTATAGAAGGGCCCCCAGCCGCCCAAAAAACAACCGAAAATGGGTCCGGCCATTAAATGGGCAGTGTATGGATGTGGGACACATTTTGAGGAGCGTTTTGTGGTGTATTTTCGGGCCTCAAAAGATCTCTGCTAGTTGTCAGTGAATTTCAAGGAAATGGTCTTTGCTAGCCCTCCTCATGCCTGGATCTCGTTACCGTAACCCAAATGTGCGCAAATTAGGTAAAAAGGGCAGCGAGACGGCCCGCTTTCCGACGCCTCATCAATTTTTGAACGACCCCTGGTGGTTGGGACCAAAAATTGGACATTCTTTTGGTTTTCTCTCTCTCTCTCTCTCTCTCTCTCTCTCTCTCTCTCTCTCTTTCTCTCGTCGCCGGAAAAGGCGACACCTAAAGGCCCAGCTTTTGAATAATTGATTCCAAGCGTTCGAAAAGGTGCGCACAATAGGATGGGAAGGAATATGGGCGCAAAAAATTGGCTAGGCCCTGATGTGGATTTTATTAGGGACCCGGAATTTGTCTCTCTCTATCTCTCTCTCACTCTCTCTCGCTCTTTCTCTCTCTCTCTCTCTCGCATCACCCAGACTTTTTTACAGCTTCTCCCCGGCGAGGTGCGTGGATGTCGTGTCTCGCGAATTTGATTACACCCACCGGCCCGAGGTTCCGGGATGAGTAAAAAGGAGAGCAAAAAATTCTCCACAAAAACACTGCTAGCGCGCCAGTAGCGGGCGAGAGAGAGACAGAGAGAGAGCACGAGAAAGAGAGCAAGCCAGAGAAAGAACGAGAGAGAGGGAGCGAGAGAAAGCAAGAGTGAGAGAGCGAGAGAGAGTGTGGGGGAGAGAGCTAACTGGAGCAAGAGATATCTTAATATTCCCTGATTTTCCTGCTGTTTTCAAGCCGGGCAAAAGCCAAGGCTGCGTGTGTCTGGTTGTGTGAGCGTGAAAGGGCTGTTTTCTGGTCATCGCCTTTCCGGGGACCCAATTTTAGGGCTTCCCCCCTCGGCCCCAACTGGGCGTCCCGACTTTTTTCTTTTTTTCGTATCCCTCCTCCGTCCGGGCTGTCGAATTCGTTCCAACAAATCCATCGCCCTTTTCGTGGGCGTGAGCGGGTTTTAAAGGGACTTCGAAGGCAGTTATAGCTTCGCTACCGTATTCCTTAAGATTTTGAAACTTTGCGTTTTGATTGGCTAGCGTATTCCTGATTATTGAGGTTACAGTAATACGTCAATTAAGCTACTTTTTTCATCTGACGTTAGACTTTGTTTAAGTCAAGCTTAAACCCAAGATTAAGCCCTAGCCTAAGCTTGCCTAAGCCTAAACCTAAGCATAAGCCAAAGCCTACGCCTATTCATAAGCCTATGCCTAAACCTAAGCCTAAGTCTAATCCTAAGCCCAAGCGCCGCTTAAGCCCTAGCCTAAGCCTGAGCCTAACCCAAGCCTAAGCCCAAGCGAGCTTAGACCAAAACTTTTCCACGATTTGTTCTCCGTGTTTTGCCCCCTTTGGCTATTTTTGTGTTGAAGCTAGTCAGCGACCGGGTGAGCAGCTGTTCGTCTCGAGTGACCGTTTTTTACTAGCCAACCCACCGGCCATCAATCGCCCGAAACAGCGGACTGTGTTGACCGTTACTTAATTCCGTGAGATCGGGAACGTTTAAGATATCAATGTTATACTCTTTTAATGTGTTTTTAAATTTTAAAAAGCTATGGATTCCTGTCACGATTTCGAAAACACCATTTCGAAAAGTCACGATTTCGAAAAACACCATTTCGAAAAACACCATTTCGAAAAAATCCCCAGTTCGAAAAGACCCGTTCTTCAAACAGGCATAAAAATGCAGTGTCGAAAAACCACGGTTTTTCTCGGATATGACTAGTGATGTAATAGAAATTGTTTTAGTGGTGTCTATAATGAAATTAATCATATCTCCAGTGGAAAAATAGACCCCCGAACCTCAAACCAGCCAATGAAAATCATTTTTTCTGCGACTGGGAAATGGGATATTGCTAAATCCTGTGTTTCCCAAATGGTGATTGTCGAAATGGTGACTTTTCGAAATGGTGATTTTCGAAATGGTGTCTTTTCGAAATGGTGATTTTCGAAATGGTGATTTTCGAAATGGTGATTTTTCGAAATGGTGATTTTCGAAATGGTGATTTTCGAAATCGTGACCGCCAACCGAAGCTATGGCTAAATGGTAGTGGGTTCAGTTGTCGCCCAGAGGATCCGGGTTCGGTACCCGGCCGCGGCAAGGTTTTTCTTTTTGACCAATAGGGTCGGTTTTTATACCTTTCCTCAATGGGCTCTTCTTGCCCTCCCCAATCGTCTCTGCTAGCTCTCCTCACCGGCCTCTGCTAGCCCTCCTCAATGGCCTCCGCCAGCTTGCCTCCTCCTCCCTCATCAATTCATACAAAACATGTTTAATTTAATCCCATAAGGTCCCCATTTCCGCCGAAATTCATTCCGATTTCCGGTCCCATCTTCCCGGCGTTTCCTAGGGGAGCCCGGCAAAAAAATCCAGCACGCCGCACGGATATCCCGGGTGCGATGACGTGTGTGGGGTGAATGTTCTCATAAAATGCGCGGCCCCTGAAAATACATAAAATGGGCCGTCTAATTGGTTGGCTGGGGCGTCTAAAATGGGCCCTAGTATCACGGAAATTGGGTGACAAGCCAGGATCTTTGGATTAAAATACTTTAAAGTCATTTACATGTCTTTAAATTCTCAAGCTAAGCTAGTCAAATGAAGCCAAAGCCCCCATTTGAAGCTTTAGCCTAAATTCAAGCCGAGCCTGTGAAGCTTAAGGCTAGGCTTAAGGCTTAAGCCAAAGCCGAAGCGTAAAAACAAGCTAATCCTAAGTTAATCCTACGCTCAGCCGAAGTCGAAGCTGAAACCTAAGCCTAAGCCTAGCTCCCTTTTAAGCCTTTTCCCCAAGTCGAACCCGTTCCCGATCACTGCTCCCATTCCTAGTCACACCAAAAAACCCCGGCCGTTCCGCTCGACACCCATAAACGGCCGGTGGGCCCCCATGGCCGGTAAATGGGACAACTTTTAGCGCCCTCCCCACCACCGGCCACCAGGCAATTCCAATTTTGGCGCAAAATTGGAAACCCATTCCCGGGGGCCGTGGCCGCGTAAATTGGATTGGCCTTTGGCGGCTTTTTGTTGATTAGGCGATACCGTAATCCGGAGAGTTCAAAATACTCACCTGCGGTCCGTGGGTCACATTTTAGCATGTGGCCGTTTTTTTTGATTGAAGTGGGCGGAATTTTACAGGGTGGGCCAAAAAAAAAACAACAGGTTTGGGCGCATATATCTCGAGAACCTTAACGAATTCATGGTGGGTTGATGGCTGAAAACCATTTTCTCGGCCTGGAAAAGAAATAAAACACAACTTGATTTTTTCGATTTTTGGCGACGTATCAATACAAATGACACCCGAAAACTGTGCGTTCGGGGAAGTTTAATTTTTTCTCAGCCGCCTGTGGCGGGGAGTTTCTAATTTTTGCTGTGTAAATTCTCGTAGGCATTAGATAGATACATGCAAAATTTAAGATTTTTCGAAGGTCTGGTTGAAAAGTTATAGCGAACTGAAATTTAATATGGATAAATTTCGTAAATTTTTAATATTGAAAAAACCTATGGCTAAAACCTCAAAAACAGTTGTGGTGGAATACCTACAAACCCGTTACAATCGCATCCAAACCTTAAAAAAATTTTTGAGATCGATGAATTTTCGAGTTTTTCAACGACCCCCTGGTCGTGGATTTTTCGAGGTGACGAAAACGAACTTTCAAAAAATACTTCTAGGATTGTAAATAGAACCTAGGTGTCTTCTTTGCTTGGTTGTGTAGGACTGGGGTCCATCTATCATGTACACAACTTCTAGCTACCGTACCCCTTTGGAAGGTTGCCTTTTAGCGCCTCCAAAACGGTTGGTTCGTGTTATTTCGCAGACCTTCGTGCCAGTCTATAAAATTCATTTGCGCGGCTAGAATTATTGTCATAATTTTATTTAATACTACTTAATGGGCGCATTCTAAGATTATATTTACAAATTTATCGGGCCATCCAATCTCTCAAAATAAATTCATGAAGTGTCCAAATATACCCGAATTCGAGGCGACGTAAAAAAATTCTCGAGGCTTTAGTAGCCCCGACTTTTTTAGCATAGACCAAGCTTTGGTAGTCAACTAGAACCCATGCAAATACAAAAGCTTTTCATGGCAAACGAATTTAGAAGAGCACCCCAAAGTCGGCTTTTCAAAAACGTTATTTTCGGGTTTTAAATCAAAATTAACCATTAACTTCAGCCAGATCATTCCAGAATTTTGCTTTGATACACAATTCGATGCGTGCTTTAATTGTATCGACAAAACTCCGGTGATTTTTTCATTTTCAAAAATTCGATATTCGACCCCGGAACTCGGATCCAACAACGGGCCCCGAGGAGGGTTTTCCTCTTTCCCTTATAACTTTGTTATTTACCACAGCAAGTAAGTCATTTTTTGCCTGCGTTCTGATAATCACCCAGAGAACATTCTAAAGTTGAAAAGTTGGCACGTTATGGAATTTTGTCTTGGCATGCTAAAACGCGCTCCAGGCGGGTTACGGTAGAAAACCGAAATTCGCCGTTATCTCGCTCTTTTCACCATAGAAACGTTTCGATCTCTCAGGAAAACAAATAATAGTAGTTTTTAGTACGATGCATCAAAATATTTAGAAATTTCCGTGGCTAAATTCAAAAATAAGTTTTTTGCATATTTTGGGAAGGTGTATGGCTAGAACTTCACGAAATTTAGCCAATAGGTGACCCTTACTGGTGTTTACCAATGATAAAATTTCAAGCGAAATCGCGGCTTACAATAAATAGAAAAACGCGAAAACGAAAACTACAGTATCCCTCTGGGGCACGTTTTAGCAAGCAATATTAAAATACCATAGAATCACGTAAAACTTTGTGTTGTGCTAAAGATTATCATTCGGAGACACCATCTGCAAAAGATCAGCCATGGGCAGCGAATTTGAAGCGAGTTGCGAATTAAAAGGCAAAAAGCTGCAAAATAGTGAAATTTGTTTTGCTTGTAAAAGAAGGAATAGAGCTTCAAAAATTCTAAGATTTGGGGATTACTTTTCTACAAACATCAGCTATTTTTAGGCCAAAAATCAGAATTTTCCCACCACCCGTTCAAGAACGCACAATTTTCGGTCGTAACCAGCGTCAATAGTACAGTTGCGTACTCAAAAATCGAAAAAATCAAGTTGTGTTTTATTTCTTTTCCAGGCCGAGAAAATGGTTTTCAGCCATCAACCCACCATGAATTCGTTAAGGTTCTCGAGATATATGCGCCCAAACCTGTTGTTTTTTTTTTGGCCCACCCTGTAGTCGTTTGAATTCTGGGCCTTAAAAATTTTTTTACTATCTCTCGCTCTGTCTATCCCTCACTCGCTCTCGCTCAAACATTACGTTGTTGTTTGTCGAAACTCCACCTTTTTTAAGGCTTCCTAAATTTCCTGTGATACCTTTTCCCCAACTCTTCTTTTGCGCTCTATTTTGTACCCAGGATTACCGTAATCCTTCCCAGCGAAGCCTGTAGTATTAGCCGAATATCAGGGTCACATTTTTGGCCCTCGGCAAATCGCGTGGTTGCTAGGTTGCGCTCGGGGGATTAGTACGTTGCCGGAAAAGGGCGCGGATTTGTTGGGGAAGAATTCGGTGTTTATCATTTGGCTAAATTTTAAAGAACATTTATGGCTCTCGCTCTCTCGCTCTCCCTCACTCTCTCTCCCTCTCTCTCCCTCTCTCTCCCTCCCTCTCTCTCTCGCTCTCTCTCTATCTGCCTCTCTATCCGGCTCTCTCGCCCCGTTCCCACCCTCAAGATTCCTCCCAATTTGCATAAGTCGTGTTTTTCCAAAATCCGCTGCCCCGCAGTTCTCGTTCTCTGGCACATCCTAAAATTTTATTTAGCTACCGTAGCCTATAAAAACTTTTAAAACTATTTAAAAATAAATTTGTAATTTACGCCGTAAAATCACATCATCTGCTTCAGAAAAACCAATTTTTGCTCCCGTTGTTTGGTGCTTCGCGTAGGGCGGACAATAGAGGGGCCATTCCGGGGAACGAAGCATTGTAATGGGGATCCGGATTCCGGATTAGAATCCACAAGATCCGGGCCT
Source organism: Mesorhabditis spiculigera (assembly GCA_958295435.1). Taxonomy (NCBI): domain Eukaryota; kingdom Metazoa; phylum Nematoda; class Chromadorea; order Rhabditida; family Rhabditidae; genus Mesorhabditis; species Mesorhabditis spiculigera. The sequence continues at coordinate 754,134 of CATQJA010002701.1, read as the reverse complement.
TTTTCCGGTTTTATTATTAGCTACAAGTTGCGCTTTACATTGGCCCATACATAATCTGCCGGTAATTTTGGTCATTTCAAGGGCCATTGAAGGCAGATCTATAAGGTTTTCTGCGATTTTTTGCGATTGCCCAGTGATATTTGCTAGGTTACTTGGTTGTAGTTGAAAAATTCGATCAATAGACTATCGGCTGGGCTAAAACTGGCTCTTTAAAGGACAGTTGAAGGCAAATCCACAAGCTTTTTCTATTTTTCAAGACGAACCCTAAAATATCCCTCCAAGATTGCCGTAATTTGCCAAAAAAAACCCGCCATCATAGAGCTATTTAACGCCCTTTTCCCACAAAAACAAACGATGGGTCGGCAAGTAATCAAAAAAACAAACCCCTTCACTGCATACCAAATCATGTTTTTGACTTTCGATGGGTTTGAGAGCGCCTAACGATTCACATTGGTGCATCAATTAACTAGAATTTTTCGAAAACACGGGCTAGGCCTAAGCTAAGCCTCAGCTAAGCCTAAGCTAAGCCTAAGCTAAGGCTAAGCTAAGCTTACCTACACTAAGGGAAGCTCACCTAAATCCTGAACCAAGGAAAAGCCGCTTGTTAGCGCAGTCGGCAGAGCGTTAGCCTATCAATCGCAGGGTCGCGGGTTCGATTCCCACACCCTTATTTGTTTTGCTTTTTGGCGTCAAACTTTTTTCAAGTTGAAAGCTAAAATTAAAAACCACGTTTGCAGCGTGACTTTTCGGCTTCCGATCTTTGGCCAATATCTTCGGCGAATGGCCAAAGGAAGGGAGCAGGGCCCGGAAATCAGATGAGGGGCCCCCAACGGCCAAGGGGGAGCCCAGTTTCTCATTTTAGATGCCCGAATAGATTCCACATCGCCAAGGGTAGTAGTGAGCTTTTTCGTGGATCTTGCCGCGAAATCAGCGATCGTTTCGCTCACGTAAATCCTACTATATATAATATATATAATATATAAAAATATATAAAAAAATAGTGTTTGTGTGTGTGTGTGTGTATATTTGCATGCACTTCCGTTAGGATGTTCCCTCCTACAGCCTCGGGGAAGTGTTTTTTGGATAGGGAAGAAACGACAATAGGTTTAGAATGGTCCGGAATCGACTGCACACACATAAAAATTTTGAAAAATTGTGTTTTTTTGCTATTAAAAATAGGTTTTTGTAAAACCCTGTTTGTTAGGGGAAATTAGCATACGCCGGAAGTAGGAAGAGCCTATATAAAGGGACAGAGGAGCGTGTTTCACTTTTTTTCTTGCTAGAATTCAGGAAGAAAATGCAAATTAAGGACTTTCACAGGTCCTGAAGGGGAGGTTGAAAAGCCGGAAGCGGTTTCAACCCTGGTATATAAATGTTCCTGTGTGTGTGTGTGTGTGATTTGAATGAATTCCGTAGTGCCGGAGGATATTAAGAGGGGAAGGGCTAGAGTATGATAGATTAGGTGCGTAACGTCCGAGATGATAGATATAGATTTGCAATTATCTATTTCGAATTAAAATGAGTTTTTGTTGAAAATCCGGACCTTCTTTGTTGAAAATAATTAGCATACGCCGGGAGTGGGGACCTATATATACGTGAGAGAGAGTGGAATCCTATTTCCCATAGGAATTGAGAGAGGAGAGGAAAATTAGTTGAGGGAGGTGAAAAGTGGAGACCTTAAACACTGAAATTTTTAAAACCTCTCTCTCGCTTTCTCTCTCTCCCTCCCTCCCTCCCTCCCCCCCCCCCCCCCTCTCTCTCTCTCTCTCTCTCTCTCTCTCTCTCTCGCTCTCTCTATCTATCTTTCGCTTCCGGCTCTAGAAAACTTGGAATATCTCGAATTTTGAAAAGAAGGATTTAGAACTTTTAAAACTTAAATTTATTCAAAATTCCGAATTTTCCCTCCCCCAACCCGGGGACGTTTATTTTTGGCGCTCCCTAGGCACGCGGACGCTCTAGCGGTAAGTGATGAGCTGGACAACGTCTCAAAGAACCCAAGAACTCACCCCCGCCAAACCCCAAAAGAACTCCCTTTTCACCCCCGGTAAAAAACAGCGGAACGCCATCCCTTCCGCTTTCCCCTGGGGACCGATTTCCGTTTTTCGATGCTTCAAAAAAGGCGGGATATTCGGTGCAAATCGTACGTCTTCTGGTCGATCGGATGACCTTTCAGTTGTCGTGCCCTTTTTTGTTTTTCAATTTTGGGATTTGGGGTGCCGTTTGTGCAACTTAAGCGAACTGAAGAAAACTTCCGTGGCTCGCGGGCAACCTAGCAGAGCACCTTGCGGAACTTTGGAAAATCAAAACTACCATGTATTTTTTGTTTCGTTTTGTTTTAACCCTTCGGATGACAAGAGAATCCCGCTAGTAGATGGAAACTAGCCGAAAACTCTTCGAAATCTCGAGCTTAGAAACAAAAACCCATTTTCCAGTTTTAACTTCGATTTATCGGTCCATATTTTCACCCTATTTATCAATTGTTATATTTTTTTTCTAGGACCAAGAAACCCCAGGCAAATACCCGCTAATTAGAAAGCTACCGGCCATTCTTGTTTTTCTTCCGCTTTGAGGCCAAATCCCCCGGGGGGGAAGGGCGCCTTATTGGCCAAATCCCACCACCGGGGCCAACCGGCTGAAAATGGCAGCCCCGGGGAGCAGATCGAAAACAACGGCTAGCTACTATGCACGGCTACGCGCCACACCTCCTTCCGCTGCCGTTGCGCCCATCCCCCCGGCAAATCGGCATGGGAAATGGGTTAATTGGCCTGTGAGGGCATTGGGCCTTTTTTGTCTCGAAAATAGTGATTTTGACGCCGGGGTTGTTTTAGGGACTACACCTGACACCTAATTCCGGCCGGGATACTGTACCGCTTATTTTGGGGGCGTCTATTTCCTGAATTGCTAACGGCTAATCAATGAAAAATGGCGTGGAAAGGTCAGTTCATGCGCTGAAAAATTAATAGTTTGGCCGGGCTCAGGTGCTGGGTTTAACCAATTACGCGAGGTATTGCTTACAGGTAGTGTAAGCCTGTAGTTTGGAGCGCAAAGTATTCAGAAAATTCCTAATCCTTCTACACAATAAAATATTTTTGGGCGGCCCCGGATCCCCTCGAATTTTGACGTCGCATCCGTCAAAATCCCCGAGCCCACACCCCGCCAAAAACGGCCATTTTTCCGGGCAACATGAATTTTTCGGGGCTCCTCGGAGGCCCGTTTTGACCCCTCGGGCCCAGCGGCTTCCGGGGGTTCCGCGTGGATCTTTGGATTTTTGGTGGTAAGCTTAAGCCAAGGCTAAACGAAAGCTAAGCCTAAACCCAAGCCTAAGCGAGGCCTAAGCCAAGTCAAATAAGCCAATCCTAAGCCCGAGCCTGAGCCGAACCTAAGCCTAAACGAAGTCTGAGCCTAAGACCAAGCCTAAGCCTAAGACTAAGCCGAAGCCTAAGCCTAACCTAAGCCTAACCGAAGTCTGAGCCTAAGCCAAAGCCTAAGCCTAAGCCTAACCCTAAGCCTAAGCCTAAGCCAAAGCCTAAGCCTAAGCCGAAGCCTAAGCCTAACCTAAGCCTAAGCGAAGTCTGAGCCTAAGCCAAAGCCTAAGCCTAAGCCTAAGCCTAAGCCTAAGCCTAAGCCTAAGCCTAAGCCTAAGCCCAATCTAAGAAACGCCTAAGCATTCCTAGTGTAACGCGTAACTTAAGCGTAAGCAAAGCCTACGCCGTAGTCTATGCCAAACCCGTGCCTTGGCCGCCCCTTTAAAATCTCTCACCCAGCAAAACCGAGCCCAGAACTTCTAGCCCAACACTCCCCCTCCTTACCACCACGGCTACTGCATAGGAAATTGGCCAAAAAAGGGGCGCAAATGTTTAGCAACACGCACCCCGGGGCGAGGCCCTAGAATTAACCCGGCGGGCATTTCCTTGAGAAGCCCCCCTAGGGCTAGAGGGGGACCGGGTGAAGGGCACCGAATAATTATTCATGAGCCCCCCTCAGGCTACGTCTTCTACTGCCAACGTCTTCCACCCCTTATTCTCGGTCCCACATCCAGAAGCACACCCGATCATCCCCGAAAATCCAATTATTCTTTGGAGCTTTTCTCTTAGCGGGGGGGGGGCTCAATTTAATATTTTGCCCCGATTTTGCCTACCTGTTTTATATTTAGAAGCCCGATCATCCCGACACCTCGAAAAATCTTTTATTTTTGTGGCTTTTCTCTTTACGGGGGTGTGGCGAATTTTGATAATCTTCCCCGTCCTACCTGCAAATAATGGCTATTTTTATAGCCTTTTTAAATAGTTTTAAATTGCTAGGAAATTGTCAAAAATTTTAACCAATTCTCGAAATTGTGGCAATTTTTAACTTTTTATCATTTTTCGTACTTTCTTTCCCAAGAAATAACCATTTTTCGGAACTTTGATAACTTTTATCAGGTTTATGGTCTCTAAAACTGCATACAGTGCAGTAAAAAAGGTTTTATTGTTATGCGGGATTACTGGCTCCCCCCCCGCTAAATGCGAAGAACCCAAAAGATGCCGCGCAGCGTTGCAGCCCGCCACAGAGCCCGCCGAAAATGCAATTATTTTTAGCGGCCGGCTGAATGGCACAAGGCGGCAGGTGTAAAGTTGCTTTCTTCTAAAAGTTGGGCCCATGTCGGGGGCTCGGGATTTTGTACCAACCTTTGCAGGGTGTAGCTTGAACTCTTGGCTATATGGCAGAGCTTTTAGGCCTGATATTTTGGTCTATGTCGATTTTATTGCGTTTCTTTTAGATTGCTTAAAAATTATTTATCAATTACGCAAAGATAAAACGCGTCTATTGGAGCGCCGCGTTGCTAGAAATCGACTACGAACGGCTCCAGTGAACGGAGTGACGCTTAGGCTTAGGCGCAGGCTTAGGTTTAGGCGCAGGCTTAGGTTTAGCTTAGGCGTAGGCTTAGACATAGGCTTAGGCTTAGGTTTGGCTTCCATTTCGAAATTTGAAAAAACTGCTGAAGACTTTATTCTAGTCTTTCTAGAAACTTTTGGTCCGGTTCGTGTATAGTTTTTTCTCAGTCGATGTCGTAGAAAAATGGCTGTAGAAAAAAATATTAATTTTTCCCGCTTTCCCGAAAGCTTTTGCCAGTTACCCCAAGCCAACATAACTTTCTGCTTTTTTTTTTTTTTTATTTTTTTTTTTTTTAAATTTTTTTTTTTTTTTATTTTTTTTTTTTTTTTTTTATTTTTTTTTTAAACCTTTTTTTTTCTCCCCTTCTGATGTTCCATACCTCAAAAACGCCTCATATCAACCCCTGACCAAAGCGCATCCACAATTTCCAAAGGCCCCCATCCATCTACCGCAACTTTTTCACGGGGGCCCCTCGTTTTTGGGCGGCCCTCCATTTGGGGCCCGGGGTCCAATTTTTCACTTCTCGCCCCCACGTCCCGGCTAACTTTTGCCGGATGGCCCGTCGGCACGCTATCCGCATATTTTCCCGTGTTTTCCGGAATTCCCGCTTGGCCCAAGAATTTTTCATTTTCCGCGGGTACCCGGCTCTAAAATTTGGTAAGCCGATTGGTCGAAGTTTAGGCATCCATGAGTTTAGCGCGCTTTTCGGACATAATACCGACAGCCAAAATCCCGGGGGCTAAAATCCCGATATGTTTTTTGGCGCGAGTCTAGTGAAGCTGCTTTTAAACAGCTATTTTGCATGTCGAAGTTTGTGCTGTCGGCATTTTGGCAGGCAGGGCGCTTGACTGTCGGGATTCTGGTTGTCGGTATCCTGGTTCTCGGATTTTTCTGTCGGGATTCTGGTTGTCGAGATTTTGGTTGCGGGATTTTGGCTGTCGCGCTTTTTGGCTGTCGTTATTTTGGTTTTCGAGATTTTGGCTGTCGGGATTTCGGCGTTTCCCGGCCAGCGCATCAGCCTGACAAGTTGAGACTCCATGGCTCGATGCCCGCAGGTTTATTTTTATTTTTCGAGTAAAAATCATCTTGATTTTGCTTTAAATAGATTTTATAAATATTTCACTATTTCTAAAAGGGAACCTCAAGTTGCACGTGGAATTTCGAAAAACCCTCGGGATAGGCGGGCGACAACGCCTGTCAGAATTTCCTTAATGGACCTCTGGACAGAGATACAGCACTCCGGAAAATGATAATTACATCCGAAAAATTAGCATAGCGATAGGTTATGGGCCCTCCATCACTATGGATCACCAGTGGAATGGCCGAGTGGTAGCGATCGCTCGCTAGGATAATGACGAGGTTCGAACCTCATTTTATTTTGCTTTTTGACCGGAACTTTCTGCCTCTTTAAGTTGCTTTTTTCGAAAATTGGTTCTGTTCCGGAAATGTCTAAAGGCGTCAGCGAAGCCAAAAAATGCAAAAAAATCTCATCCGAGTGACCCATTTGTAAAACAACGGGGATGGGAACACCCAGCTGTTCGCATAATTTTTGCGAATTTTTGAAGCTTCTTTGGAATAGTCAGCCTGGGGCCATCACCAAAAATTTTTCTTATAATAGAATCAAAGTTAGAGTTGTGCAGGAAGTTCCGGTCAAAAAGCAAAATAAAAAATTGTGAGCGGGTTTGATCATGAATTTAATTAATTAAATGGGTTAAAGCTATATTAGTATGGTGCTCAAATCGTTTCTAAATCGGTTTTCAAATTTTTGTACCTCGAATTCCCTTCAAAATCGTGTTCTCCCGACCAAAAAGCCTCCCCCTATTTTATCGTCGGGAGCAGAGGGTAGAAAATTGTGACATGGTGGTGCGGTGGGAGTAATCCGCCAATTTCCCAGAAAACCCTCATCTCCTCTCCCCTTGAGGTTTGACTGACTGGGCTCGTTTGCCCTCCATGTCTGCACCCGCCGTGTTTGGGCCCTAATTTTTTTAGGACCCAGGATTTTGAGTGTGGATCATTCTAGTTTGAGCATCGGGTGTATTTACATAAAAAAAAACAAAACCAGGATGTACCTCACTTTCTAGGACCTTTTCCGTTATCGGGGGGGGGGTCCGGAAGCACTATCACTAAGAACTTTTTTCGACATTTATTCAATTGATAAACGTTAAAACTTTATGGTTAGCCTTAAAAACACGAAATACCGATTTTTCGACAAAAATACCGATTTTCGACCAAAATTCAATTTTTTTAAACTTTCCAAGTTTTTAAAATAGTTTTGCGCTTGAAATGAACCTAGTTTCACTATAAAAAGTTTAAAAATACGCCCCATTACGTTACTAGCCGTTTCTGGTCTTATGGAAAAACCCCGCCTCCCCCCCCCCCCTGGTAATGCTCAAGTACCTTTTTTTTAGAAAAGTTACTGTTCGATTTTTATGTTTTTCGGTTCTTATTCTGACTAACAACTTCAACGTTCTGATGAATAGACCAAATAAGTGGTACATTCGTGACGGCGTTCCTTGGGGCCCTGGGGGAAAGCGCGAATTAAATTTTTTAACGGACCGCGCGCCCACTCACGCCAACTTTTTGGCTTCTCCAATATTGTTTTATCCATATTCTACGTTTTCCCCGGCGATCAGAATAACACTTTTCGAAGAAATCTCATTTTAGGCTTTCAAAGGCCGGCAAATGCAGCTGGTTCGTTAGCGGGGGTAGGTGGGCTTTTCTAATCGGCCCGCAGGCGGCTTATAAAAATTAGAAAGCATTTAAATGGAAATGTAGGCCCTTATTATAAATAAAAACCTCATAAAAATGCTATAAAAATCTCCAAGTGTAGCAAAAATACGTAAAACCTTCATTTTTTGGTTAAGAAATAGTTTTTCACCTTTTGCAAAATTTTCTAGTTATAATTTTGTAGCCTTGTAACATTTTGTAGTTATTAAAGCCATAAAAACTGTCTATTTTTCACTATTTTAGAGGCACGGCTGAATAAAGGAACTTACCCCCCCGCCCCCCGCTAGCGAACCAGTACCCGAAATCCACCACCTCATTGGCAAGCTAGCAAAGATTCTTTGGGAAACCAGTTGTTTTGCTATGTTTGTTCGCTTTTGATCCTGTAGACCACCTAACGGGGCCAATTTGCCGACCCGGTATTCTCTCGGGTCTCAGGGCCGTTTTCGGCTCGCCGAAATTGTGGCCTTATCCGGCCAAAATCCGGCAATTTTTCTAAACCCTAAAATTTGGGCATTGGGGAAATTATAGGCCTGAAAATAAGGCGGTTGGCAGTATGCCACAAAAATTTTCAATTTTTTTGAAACCAAAAAACCTTATTTTTATTTCTCTTGTTTTTAACTTTACGTTTTTGCTTTTTGTACTATTTGCTGTTTTCAAATCTCTACTTTTTCAGGATGACCGAATTGATAACAACAACCATAGCGGCCGCCGTTGTCCACAGGGGCCCGCCGGAACCCATTTTCTCCGACTACGTCGAGATGACCTCGCTGATCCTGATGTTCATCGTCGGCGCCCCGCTGAATTTGGCCGCCTACACGCAGGTGATTTAATTTTCCTTTAACTGATGCTTTTGTAGCATTTTTTGCTGCGTTTTTGCATTTAAAAATTAAAAAATAGGGGGAGCCTTTCAAAATCATCACTTCTAACCTATTTTTATCTTCCAGCTCTCCGAACGCCCCATCCACACACGGCTCGACATCCTGAAGCGGCACCTGAACATGACCGATCTGTTGGTCATCTTCGTCTACGTACCGAGCAGGTGTTCTTTTTAAAAGTTTAGTTAAAAATGATAAAATTGCTGCATTTCCAAACCATACGTTTAATGCGTAGCCCGTTTTTGAAACGTATTATGCTCTATTTTCAGGGCATGCTGGCTGATGACGTACGACTGGCGGGGTGGGGATCTCCTGTGCAAAGTCGTCAAATTCCTGCATACCTTTGCGTTTCAGGTATCATCTATTGGTATCTAAAAATCATATAATTTAGTCCTCGTCGAACGTGATCGTCTGCATCGCCATCGACCGATTGCTCTCCGTGCTCTCACACGCGCACAACTCGCCCTCAAAAGCTCATCGCAGGTAAAAAGATTTTTTAGGAAAGCGACTACAGTTCAGTGCTAAAAATTCACATATAAGTTTTGTCCAGTTGTCGCTCGATTCTGGTGCATTAGCGGGGGGGGACTAGACGATTCTGTCGCATTAGCGTGGGGCGATCCCGCGGTTCTCGTGGATTAGCAGGGCAAGCGACATCGAGGGAAAAATTTTTATGAAAGTTTAAATTATTTTCAGCTGTCATTAAAATTATTCTATACCAGGGTTGAAAAGCCGCTTCGCGACTTTTCAACCCTGGACCCGTCCAAATCCCATAATATTCTTCACTTTGCATATTTCGCCCGAAATGCGATGAGAAACACTGAAAAGTGCTCCCTCTCTCCCATTAAATAGGCTTTTGCCACTTCCGGCGTATGCTAATTATTTCTTAACAAAGAGGCCGCCCGATTTTTCAACAAAAACTTAATTTTAACGTCGAAAATAGCATAAATTGCTAAATTTGGTATGCGTGCAGCCATCTCGGTGCCATTACGCACCTAATGGCGTATCATACATAGCTTAAAATCCTTCCCCTCTTGAGTTATCCTCCGGACACGGTGACGGAAGTTGCATGCAAATGCACACTGACACACAAACACTACTTTTTTATATATAGTAGGATTTTTCGATTCACGTGTCGAAAGGTACGTTAAAAAATCCCCAAGTTAGCAATAATGTCGAGAAAGCTGGGCAGTAAACTCCATCCCCCCATAATGAACCAAAGGCAAAAAATTCTTGAGTCATCTCCCACTTCCGACCAAGTTCTTCATCAGCTAAATTGCCAGCCAGTCCCGCGAGCTTTGTACGTGCCCCAGCGTAATTAGACGGCCTCTATTTTGGCGCCGAAAAGTGGGGGGTTCTCCGAAAGTTTTCGCTGAAACTCACGTTCCCCGGGTCCGCTTATCCCCCCATTGCCCCCGCCCTGTACATTCCATATTCATAGCCCGTCAAAAACACTTTCGGGGCGGGCGAGATGTTTTCCCCGGCGGGATGGGCGACTTTTTGATGAATACCCATTAAAGGGAGGGATCTATGTTTTTTTGCGGAAAAACATGGCCCAGAAGCCGCAGAGCAATAACCAATAAACATAGCAAAAATATGAAAATTATTTTCTACCTTGAACTTGCAGAACTCGATGCATGCTCTCGGTTGCCTGGACAATCGCGTTCATCTCCTCCCTACCCCAGCTGGCCATCTGGAGAAACTACCTAGCCTTCAAGAAAGAAAACTGGAATCAATGCCTCCAGGTGACAACTAGTGAAATGGCCTCTACAAATCTCGCTCCAGACCTGGGAGATCACCCGAATCGAGATGAGCATGCGCGGCGTCGTCGATGACGCCGTCAAGAACCGGCTGTACTCGCTGGAGACGCTCTATTCGGTTATCCATATGGGAATGGTGTTCTGGATCCCGGTGTTGATTGTCCTGGTAAGTTTTTAGATCCTTGCGCATTATCGGGGGAGCAAATTGTTTGAAAATTGAAAATGAACAATTTTGGTCGAGAATCTAGCAAAAGAAACGATCCGATTTTGCAGCTCTGCTACGTGGTGGTCCTGTGGTGGGTCTGGGTCAACTCCAGGCCGTCGCTGTCAGGTGCGTCTCTGCGTGTGATTCGGGGCCCCTCGCTGCCCACCGCCTTTGACTCCAACGACACCACCCTGCTCACCAGGGCTTCGGGTATACACGAAATGGCACCCTACTTCCTCCCCCCATCACACCTCACACAATACCCCCAACTCCTACCCGTTCCCCCACTAAACGCACACCGGCCTGCACCCACTGGCTTGAGCAGCTTCCCCCAACCCCGAGGCCACGCCGAAATTTTAAAACCCCCGCCCAGTGCCCTTACACTTTTTAATTGGATACAAACAACGGAGCGAATTTAGAGTGGAAGCCGCTGAAAACGTTCAAGAAGAATGGTAACGCGTCAAACATGGAAGAGAAAAGTAGGCCAAGACACGAAGCCAATTACCTTCTCAGAAATGCCGAAAATCGTTGTCTCCGATGAAAGCTGCGGTCTGCAGCCGACCACGGACCCCCAAAGGACATCCATTACCTCGACAGAAGCATACTCGAAGGCTGGCGTCCATATGGGCAACAGCCAATCGTACAATGCGAGAATTACAAGGTTGACTAAAAATCCAAACGAGTAAACCGATTTAGATCGCGCGCAATCAGAGTATCCTTCCAACTCGTCGCAGCCTACATAGTTTTCTGGCTCCCGTACAACCTCCTCGGAGTCCTAAGGATTGCTGACCCCAGTATACTACCCCGAGCAGAGATCAGCAGGGTAACAAAATAACTTGAACAAACGAAAATTCTCTTTAGCTATACTTTCTACATGAACTGATCGTCTTCAACTCGGTCATAAACCCGTATCTCTACGGGCTTTTCGGCAATCTTCGCAAGCCGGTTTCGAGGAACTACGACTAACAAGCACACCAGTTCAATATCTGATCTCTACACTATCTATCAATCAATAGCGTGTACTTTAACGGGTGCAGCCTCTAATAAAGTTTTGGCTCAGTCATGACAGTAAAAAGCGCAGCAAATGCCCAAGAAATTACATGTGTAATATTTATTCGATTTCGTCCGAGGATCTGAACGAAAATAACAATTTTATCAACAAAAAAACTTAGTTCTTGGCGGTCTTCTGGCTCTTGATAACCTTGGCGACGATCTTTTGTTCTTCACACAGGAATGCTCGGATGATCCTCTCCTTGACGGCGGCGGGGCACAGAACTCCTCCATAAACACGGGTGACGGTCTTGTGGCGGCGAGTGAGTCTGGAGAGCTCACGTGGGCGAGCGGCGGTGATCTGCAAAAGCAAAAATTAAATACAGTTCAGAAAGTATCAGATTTTTTGGCACTATACTGGTTAGGGGGGGCCACTTTGGGTACCTATTAGGAGACACTTTTTTATCACTTTTTCGAGTCTTTCTGGAATAGTTTTTGCGCGGAGTGGGATTAGAGTCGCAACAGCATGCCAAACCGTTGGGTTTATCCAAAAAAACTGCGTAAAAATTTATTAATAAAAAGTGTACTTATGCACAATTTGAGGCTTGCCGCATTGTCAGGCAAGGCGGGCCGTCGCTTCGGATGGGCTGCCGCTCCACTCTTCCGAAATCGGGGCGCCTGGGCGCTTCGCGCTGCTCGGGCGCCCCGATTTCGAAACCCTGTACGAGCTCGCACCCATCCGAAGCGACTAGGCCCCCGGTGGCACGAAGCCTTATTTTTAGGTCAATACCGAATGTCCGCATCTCCAACGCTTAACAAACGTTTAGATAATGATGTTTTACTACTCTGATTTTGTTATATTCGAAACCAGCACAAAAAACTAGCCTAGAAAGACTCAAAAAGTCGAAAACCAAAGTGGCCCCCCCCAACCAGTATAGTGCCGATTTTTTCAACCAGAACAATTTAGTGATTAATTGCTCGTCAAAGGGACAGAGACCCCCCTTATATCGGTTATCAGGAAAAGGTAACTTCAGATCCACGAAAACACATTCGGGAGTTTGTTTCTAACAATTTCCAAAAGTGGTAAACAATTACCATCAGCAAAGGATTGCACGAAAAAGCCGCGCAGATTCTGTAACCATTTGAAAGACCAATTTGGTAAAAATAAGAACCCCCAGTTAAAAATCTGTGGTACTTATCAAGTTGGGGGGGGGCCACTTTGGGTACCTATTAGGAGACACTTTTTTATCGCTTTTTCGAGTCTTTCTGGGGTAGTTTTTTACGCTGAATGCGATTAGAGTCGCAACAGCCTGTCAAACCGTTGGGTTTATCCAGAAAAACAGCGTAAAAAATTTATTAATAAAAAGTGGACTTATGCACAATTTGGGCATGCCGCATCGTCAGGCAAGGCGGGCCGTCGCTTCGGATGGGCTGCCGCTCCACTCTTCCGAAATCGGGGCGCCTGGGCGCTTCGCGCTCCTCGGGCGCCCCTATTTCGAAACCCTGTACGAGCTCGCACCCATCCGAAGCGACTAGGCCCCGGGTGGCACGAAGCCTTATTTTTAGGCTCAAACTGGGTAGCTGAAACTCTAACTCTTAACAAACGTTTAGATAATGATGTTTTACTACTCTGATTTTGTTATATTCGGAACCAGCACAAAAACTAGCCTAGAAAGACTCAAAAAGTCGAAAACCAAAGTGCCCCCCCCCAACTTGATAAGTACCAAATCTGTTGCCATAGCGCCAGATTCTAAATGAAAACTTACTCCGTGGAGCTTGACGCCGGTGTCTCCGCAACGGGGGACCTTTCCCCTCTTCTTGACGTAGTGGAAGACGAGCTTGCCTCCTGGCGTCTTCTTGACCTTGGTCTTGTTGGAGGGGGTGTTGTAAGAAAGGCGCCTTCGGTACGTCAGTCGTTGCGCCATTACCTGAAAATCGACAAATGTAATTGGAATGGCAAAGACGAAATCGAAAGTAGCGAAAACAATCAAAAAGGCAAGAACACCACAGAGCGTTCTCTCATGGCCAAAAACCGGTCAACCAGCGTTCGGGAAGTCACGACAAGTGTCAAGAAGCAAAAAAAGCACGAAATGGAGCAAAAACTGGCATAGATTTTGCTTAGAAGAAGAGTTTTGTAAAACTCAAACGCAAGGATTCTTTCTCTTCCCGGGGAGTTAACTACCGTAGCAACGGCGTGGCGGGACCTCTGGCGGATTGCCAACGCGTGAGATCGATGAATTACATGTGGTAATGTATTTCGCGAAGGCTCATTGGTGTTACATATAGTAAAGTCACTAAATTGATAAAACTATACAATCTCTAGGCTAAACAAAAAGATGGACGGTGCTATGATTGCGCGTGTCGTCAGATCTGCAATCACCAGGGTTTCAACGGGCATAGCGGACCAGGAAGAGCCGACTCCGCCTCGCGTTGCGATGGTCGTCGATGTCTCTGATGCCAATTTCATAGGCGGATTTATTCCAGGTTTTGACTAGCTTTGACTATCAGATGTTTTCTAGTCGTTACTTGGTGGTCGTGACTGTCATCTTTTCGGCGCTGTTCTTTTTCTTCAATGTTGTGTTGGTGGGAATGCAAAAATTTCTGATAAGCACCGTCATTATTTTAGCGATAGTTGAGAAGCAGAAGCACCCTTATTCAAGGCCGGAATTTCTTTATTTCACGGAAGAAGAGGTAATGGTATAAATAATCTATATGTTTGAATTGTAGACGGCACTCTCTGCCGATCAATCTGTTAGGCCGGTGATCTGCCCGAAGCAGCCAGATAAAATGCCGTTATACGCTGGCTATGCCGAGGTCGTAAATGCCGGTAAGTATGGTCTGGAGTGAAAGAAGCCAAATTTTAGGAAAAACCGTGGAAAACGAAGACCAGGCCTGTGCAAAAGTGCTAAGCTTGATGCAGCAGGGTTCAGAGGCCGAAGAAGCGGCTGAAGTTGGGAATTCACGAAGGTCCGGAATGTCGTTAAAAGTTTTCAACTTCCTTTAGTCAAACAACTGACCGACGACCATCAGACGAGGACGCATTGATGGGGATTGAATTGGAATCTAGTGTCAGTGACAAAAACAAAGCAGATTTTTTTATTAGACCGATGAGAGCGCAAATGGACAGTGCCGAGCGGAGGCTGTCCTTTTCGGCATCTACGACGGACACGCCGGGAGTGGTGCAGCGCTGATGGCAGCTAAATGCTTGCACGAGCATGTGAAGGTAAGACAAAACAAACCTGTCTAACTCAAGTTTATTTAGTCTCGCCTCTCGGAGGTGTTAGAAGCACTGTTGCAACTGGACAGACAGGAAAGCTACGTACTAGCTAGAAGGCGTTCCGAATCGGCGTACAGCATCAGTAAGAGCCATTTTCTAAGCTAGATAACCTGTGTTATTAGCCGGCAGCGAGGGGAGCAATCCGGGATCGCTTCCGAGGATCACTTCCGAGTCTTTGGTGATTGGAGCATTAGAAGCTGCCTTCGTGGATATGGTATTTAGCAAAAAAGATATCATTCTAGTTTTAGGACGAACAAATTGCCGAAGAGAAACAGCACTGGAAAATTCCCGGTGGCTGTGCAACGATTTGTGTGCTAGTGATTCTAGGTTTGTGATTGATCACATAAAAAAACAATCTCTTCAGGAAAAATCTACGTAGCTAATGCGGGTGATTGTCGAGCGATTCTGGCGACGGCGGGCGAGGTAGAACTATAAATTTTTTATCAACGTACCTGTTTTTAGACGAGACCTATGAGCGGTGATCATACACCGGCGACGGAGCGGAAACGTCTTCAAGCTATGGTCTGCATGCTATTGATAACCAAAATTCCTAACGGAACATTTCCAGGCTTTTCGCCATCCAGAACTGATCGGGGCCAGCTTTTCTCGACTCGAATATTCGCGCTGCCTGGCGAAAAAGGACTTGAGACGAAAAGTCCTTTATCGAGACTGGTTTATGGATGGCTGGTATTGGATTTCGAGTTTCTAACGCTTTTTATAGGGCTTCAAAAACAGTCCGGGAAACGGATCTACGTCCACCAATGATATCGGATCGGCTGAGAAAGGTTGTGATTTAATTTCCGAACAAGAACAAAACAATTCCAGAAACGTTTGCTGCATACTATCGGGGTCAGTCGAGGCCTCGGTGACCATCATCTACTCACAGCTGACGATAAACTGGCGATAAAGCCATTTTTATCTCCGGTACCTGAGGTAGGGCAAAAACAGGAACGTGGTATAACTGGGCCAGGTACAAGTGCTGGCCATCCGCTCGCTGCTCTCCGTTACCTCACTCGATGTGGTCATCGTTGCGTCGGATGGGCTTTGGGACGTGCTGACAAATGAGGATGCTGCTAGAATCGTTCGCTCCGCACTGTCTTCTTCAGATGAAGCTGACCCGTCGAGGTAGGCTAAAATCATTCAGGCTAAATTCCGAAACTTTAATTTCGATGAGTCTTATTTGATCTTCCCTATGAATTCATTGTGATCATTTCGCTCGCTAAACCGGCAAGTGGCTAAATATGCCTGTCCACACTTAAAAATAGTAAAAATCGGCGTAGCTAATATAATTTAGAAAATAACTTTTATCCTAGGTATACTCAAGCTGCTCAAGAGCTTGTTGCGGCCGCTAGAGGGAATCCTGGGGACCACTACAGGTAGATTATCGAAAAAAAAAAGGAAATAGGTGAAATTTTAGAAGTTCTTAAATAACGCTGAAACCCCGAAAAATCTACTTTAGATGGACGATGAATGTCGGAGGGCCAGCAAGCACCGATGACATCACGGCCTTCGTCATTCCGCTCAAACACGCGCTGGCCCCGCTTCAGAATGGCGACGACGAAGATGATGATCTACTTTCCCTCGATAGCTAATGTTGCATATCTTCGCTCTATTTATTGTATGCACGCTATCGGTTTTGGATAAAAACGTGACTAACAGGCCCACACACACACTTATCAGTGCGCACATTATCTGGCGGCCGCAAAATGCTGGCGATTCTCCTGGTTTTACCCCTGATTTATGGGTCGTTGGCGGACGTTGGTGAGGATTTAGAGCCTTCAGCCTAAGCCGGAAGTGTGAAAGCTAAAAAAAGCTTTAGGAGTATGTAACCGCACCACCGAACCTTTGTCGTGGCTTGAGACACATGGCCAGGGATTGGAGGATTGGTCAAGCGCCGGGGTGAAAGCGGTTGGGCCGAATTATTGCCTAGTGGTGAGAGATTTCCAAAAACAAGCAGCTTCAAATCCCAGGGCTCCAAGCAAACCGCCACGCTGGCCGTCGCCTACCATATGAACATCTCGGCAGACGCCGTACCTGTGAAAATGGCACGCCCGACTTGGAACCTAGATGCTAACGGAAGTGGGCCAATAACTTTTAGAAGCTCTACAAAGAGTTTAGCCCAAAATGGCTGTCTCAACCAAGACCCAAGAATCAAGTATTGCTTTTCGTTCTGCACCGCTGATCTGGAGAATTTGGTAACCAGGGTATCTACTATTAAGAGCTATCAAGTCCCCCGGCTATCATAGGCAGCCCTAAAGTTCCGAGTTGCCTACCAATTAGCTGCAGACGTTTTCGAGGAATATGGCAGCCCATCCGATGTCGCCGTCACTACCATCGAGGTACCCCGCATCCAGAAAGCTTTCAAGCGCAAAAAATTATTCAGGTTTCGCTGACGGACCCGGCGGCCCATCTTGATGTCCAAGTTTTCATGCTGCCTTGCTGGTGCTCGGTCTACGTGGGAATTGACCCGGACTTTGGATCGCCGTATCTCTATGAAGTCCAAATTGCACATTTGCTTTCTTCGTGATAGAGCTACATTGACTAACAAATAAAATAATACTGTTTTTTGGCGACAGAACAATATTGGCTGTGGCTATTTTAGTGGCGTGCTGGTTTTTCTATTCTTTCTACGTCAGAATTGGCCCAGAGTTTGGATCCGTCTCCATGAAGTCTCTTTCAAGAATCAGTTTCGCATTTTTCCTTCGTCATCGAGCTACATTCACGAACGCCTAAAATGCTATTTTTTTTAAGCTGTTTTGTTTATTTTGGAGCCGCCGCGGCTTCGACGGGCTTTCGCAGCCCATCCTTGGGGATGTCGCCTATCCAGCGCCCTCTACCGTAGTCATCGGTCCAGCGGACGCGTGCGAGAGGCCCCCATCGCGATTTTGCCTGGCCTAGGGAAGAAAGAATTCTTTTCGCGCAGCTTTGTTGCTCTTATTGGTTTGTAAATTTAACTTCAGCTTTTTGCTAATTAGGATTACGCATATTTTCTGTTCCCTGGTACGCTCGCTCGTATTAAAGCGTCTAGGTTCGCCTAATTTTTAATGAAAATCACTTCGAGCTTTAGTAAAATTTCTCTATGGGTTTCCGACGACTTTTCCCCTCCTTTTCATTCGGGCCTTCTTTTTTTCATTTCCCCCGATTCCCTTGACGATTCCGCTTACAGCAATTCTCAAAGCTGTTTTCAATGTTAGATTTCCTGTGCTCTTATTAAATGTTCCTTTGCAGATCCTCGAGCTTGCGGGTAAAAGATGGGTATAGACATCAACCACAAGCATGACCGTAAGGTCCGCCGAACGGCGCCCAAGAGCGAGGATCCCTACCTCCGCGTCTTGGTCAAGGTATGCAACCCTACTCTGCGCCGGATAATTAATTGGATTAGGTTTACCGCTACCTCGCTGACCGCACCGGCAAGAAGTTCAACAAGATCATCCTGAAGAGGCTCTTCATGGCCCGCCGTCACCGTGCCCCGCTTTCCATTGCCCGCATCGCCCGTTTCCTCAAGCAGAAGGGCAACGATAACAAGATCGTCGTTACCTGCGGAACCGTCACCGATGATCATCGCCTCTACGAAGTCCCGAAATTCACGGTATATTTCTCGACGTTTTTGGAAACATCCATTTAGCTCGCCGCTATGCGTGTCACGGAAGGAGCCCGCGCCCGTATCCTGAAGGCTGGCGGAGAAATCATCACCTTGGACCAACTTGCCCAGCGTGCCCCCCGTGGAGAGAACACCCTCCTCGTCCAGGTATGCTTGTTATTATTGCGTCGCATCTGTCCGCTTCTCCGCATTTCGCTGACATCACCACTGTGGTGTTGGTTTATTCCTGGAGAGAAACTAGAAGAATTTGTTTGCCGTCCTCGGTTCATACCGTTGCCGTTCGATAAATTCATACATTTCCCAACCCTCTCTCCTGCTGATTTTTTTTTCTAGAACATTTTTCAATCGTTGTTTTAGGGACCGCGCAAGGCCCGCGAAGCAGAGAAGCACTTCGGACCCGCGCCCGGAGTTCCGCACAGTCACGCCAAGCCACTTGTCCGTGCCAAGGGACGCAAATTCGAACGCGCCCGTGGTCGCAGGAAGTCCAGAGGATACAGGAACTAATTTGTTACCTGCCTGTTTGTTATTCTTTTTTCGATGGGCTATAAAGTTGTTCATAATTTTTGATGTAACTGTTCTTAACACATAAAACTTTTGATCCGGTGGCAAACCCCGCAAATATCTACAACACAGGGTCGGACTGAGGGCTACTGGGCGTGGGGCCCGTAAAATGATTTAAGAAAAATATATTTATCCAATCTGTTCGTTTTCGTGTTTTCGGGTATTCGCGGGGGGCCGAGTCTGTAATTGGTTTTTTTTCTTTGTCTTTTCGGGCTGGGTGGTTGTTCACCGCCTGCCAGCCATTTGGCCAGTTGTGGGGCCAGGCGTGAGGCTACTGCAGAGAAACATGAACCGGGTTGGATAAATGGTGTTGTCTGTATTTCTTCAAAAGGCTTGCCTATTGATATCTGTCGAATTATCCTGAATCCGGCGACATACCGACTTGCGACTTTTCAGGGTATGCACGGCCGGACAGCCATACTCTCCTTGCGCTTGTTTGAAAAACGTCTGCTGTCCTCGGGCCACCGTCTGTTCTCGCAGCCCGCCTCGGCAACACCACCGGAGAAAGTGCCGGAACAGTCAACAAGTCGTCATGTGCAAACTATCGAAGAATACCTGGAAGGCACGTTCAAGCGCGACGAGTCGAAGCTTCCAAATGTTCTTCAAGTTTTGGTAGCGAAGGTTCAATACAAGTTTGGAAAGGAGCAGATGGACCCCGAGTTGAAGGTTCGTTATTCAGCAACGGCAACAATAATATTCCCGTTTTTTTGTAGGTTCTGCTCGCCCAGGCAGCCACCCAACTGTACTTCAACTGTGCCAACCACTACAGTTATTCCGAATTGTGCGCGTCATTCGGGCTGCCCGACTACTTTTCATCGTGGTATAAGCTTACCATGATTCATATATGGATGGTGCTGCTGCGATTGCACGTATCCCTGGATGTTGACTCGTACAAGCGGCTGCAAAATGGGTTGCTGGCCGCGTTGTGGGATGACGTCGACAAGCGCCTTGCCATCTTGACGGAAGAGATTGGAAAACCGCAAGCTCGTTCTGGCGACGTATATGCCATGCATGGGCTGCATCTACAAACGCTCCTCGAATATGACGAAGGCTTTTTGTCAAGCGATGCGGACTTGGCAGCGGCCATCTGGAGATGCCTGTACATTTCGCGTGATGTGGACCCAGTCCATGTGCAGCGGGTCATCGTCTACATGCGTTCAACGATCGCCTGGTTGGATACGCTCGATCTGGAGGATATTCTCGTGCAAGGAGTGAGCAGTTGGAAGCAATTGGCGCCGAAAGCTTTATGATACCGAAAGTGTATGTTTTTATGGCTAGTTTTAAGGGGCATCCATTCGTTTTGAGGATGGATACAGGCATATAGGATTGCTTGTATAGGTGGCCTGTCAATCCCCCACTCGGAATCCCTCATGGAGCTGTTATAGGTTTTTGCCTTGTCCTTTGAACTACGTACGCGTAGCTTATTTGTGTCTAGGAAATTGTGTTGCATCTAGCTTTCTCCCGGTTTACACTTTTTGCCGTCGATGAAGGTATAAATTATTTTACGAAATACGAAGAAAATTTATCGACATGTAGTATCCCGTGTGAACCCAAATACAAAAATACATAGACATGAAAGGCTTTGGTGGACAATAAAATCACAGAGTTGGTGACTAGATCACAGATGCGGGGAAAAGGGGCACACAAACACGTATTGCTGGGTTTGGTTAGCGGAGGGGGGTGAGATTGTGAGTGGGGAAAATTATTGCCCTATATCATGATATCAGGCTGGGATAATACATTCTAGCGAGATTCGTTGCGCCTATAAGTCGCCTTCTCGCACTTCTTCCTCCTGGCGTTTACTTAGAAGCTCTTCGTCAATGACCTAAATTGCGGAGGTGGAAGAAAATGTTAAAAAGCATACCTGCCACTTCCATTTCTGTTTATCATCATTTTCGTCACAGCGTGCGCCATAGATGAACCCAGAGCCGTCTTGGGCGGCGGCCATACAATGGTAGGTGGCCGGATGGTAGATTTGGTTGGTATTTTGGCGCAATTTGAACAGCTGGTTGCCCTTCATCGAGTGACTAAATTAATGTACAATGCAGAATACGGCAACTAACCAATCATAGAGAACGATGGCCGCCTCGTCTTGTGACGAGGAGCTGTCGAAACAAATGCGGCGCCCTTTCGGACGAATATCGTGCCAGCGAGTCAGACGGAAGTCCTGCTCGCCGCCGAGGTTTGGATTGTCGCTGGCGCACTTGGAGAGGCCGATACGCTGCTCCTTTTGCTTGAAGTTGGCGTCGATGCAAAGCCCGGACGCGACGTGCCGGATCTCTCCTGAATTGATATTGGCGTCTACCAAAATTCCCTAGGGTTACCGTGAGCTGAGGCAGGCGGGTCAATGGCTGGGTAGTAGCGGTCCTGATCGAAGGCGATCTCTTTCATGAACCAATCGAATGATTTGCATTGGAGTCGCTCGCGAACTGCTTTTTGAACGGTCAAATCACCTAAACTCACGGTTAAATTATTACTAAACGAAGCGCAAACCAGTGTCCACGGTTCCTACGCCCGGTCGTCCCTTGTAGAGCAGCTCCTTGTACTCGTCCATCCACACCTGAATAAGCGGTTATTTAAAGTTCTCTAAAATAACCTCGGCAACACGCTTGTAATTCCGCGAGATGAAATCACCTTTGCCGGCGCTTTTAAACGGCTGATATTTGCACCTAAACCACGGCCTTTACATCATAAGCAAAATATACCGATAAATGTGGGCGACTCTCGAGCATGGCGCGTCAACCATGCGCCCGTGACATTGCCAGATCTAAATCGAGCGGTGGGGGAAAATGGCAAAACAAACCTTGAAGCTCAACTCGTACTGCTCGCCGCCCCAAATATCGAGCCCTATGTCATATCCGCCGAGTTCCCAGAACCATTTGCGCGAGATGGCAAAATAGCCGCCGGCCATGATGGGGCTGTCGAACGGCTTGGTTGGGCTGAGCCGATCCGTCTTTGTGAGCGGCAATCGCTTGTAGTTGAACGCCCAATCGAACGACCCGCGTGCGCCCTCGTCTTGTGGTCGGATCTCGTAATTCTCGCAGTCAATGACGTCGACGAACGGGCAGACGACGGTCCTGAAAGAATAGGTGAAGAGCGGGACAAGAGTTTCTCACTTGTAGTCTTCGGTGATCGGATGGAGAAGCGGCGGCAGCCAGTTGTAGTTAGCTTCCGAATGGGCGTCGAGGAAAATGAGCACCTCGCCGGTCGCGATCTCTGCCCCTAGTTGTCGTGCACGGATAAGCCCCTCACGTTGCCTGAAAAAAAGGTGTGAGCCATTCAAAACTACCAAATTTACTTACTTGGTCCGAAGAATTTTGACGATATGGTCGAGCTTCTCTTTCTTCCAAAAATCCTCCAACGGTTTTCCCAGGGCCGGTTTCTCACTCGAATCGTCGACCTAAAAACCAAATGTCATTGGCCGGCTAATTAAGAACTACCAGAATCACTTCTTTCACCAATCCGGGTGGAGATCGATGGATTACAGTCCAAACACTTCGAATCAGCGTAGAATTGTGCTGTAAAAAAATTGAAAAGCAATTGTTTTAACAATACCTCCTCGTGAACTGGGAAAATGACGGAGACGGTCGGCAGCTTCGAGGAATATTTCATGTCCATACATCCTGGGTGACGGATATCCTTGATGGCTCGGTCGACGGCGATCATGTCCGAGACGTACGCGTTGTAGCCGTTCGCCTTGTACAGGGCCAACTAAAAACCAGATGCAGGGGAGACAAATATGTTTCCTTACCGCTTCATCCTGAATGGCCTTGTCTTTGGGCACCTGAACGGGCACACCTTGTTCTCCGGGTCCAGATCGTCTTTTGTCAGCCTCATATCGTTCTCGGTCAAGCCAGTCCTAAATAAAACCGAGATAAAAATGTCTTAGGACCAGAAACCCACAATTTTCGGCTGCCCCTTGTACTGCTCCCAATCGTCCTTGTCGCCGCGGTTGACTTGTCCAGACTCCTGATTCTTTTCGTACTGCTCGATGGCTTCTATGATGGGGTATCTACCAGAATAAAAGTTCTTACCAGCTCTCGCGTCTATATCTCGAGCATTTAGCCCCGCATTCGCGCCCGGGAACACAGCCTCTTCGTCGTTTTGCTGTAAATAAAAATTATTTAAGACCAATTGAAGTTACCACTGGTGCAGCTCGTCGATTTGAGACGACACAGTAGATGAAGTAGAGCACGCCAATGTAGGCGATGTACTGGAGCACTCCCGTGTATCGTCGGCTAATATACCGGCTCCATCGCATCCTGAAAAAGTTGAATCAATTCCAGTTACTCAATTCGAGGGGCACAGAAGCTTATTGCGTTTTTACAGTAACCTATTTAAAAAATAAAGGCCTATGAACGGGTTTTTGGCTTGCCGGGGGTGTGGAAAGGAAGAAGGGGCGAATTCTGCCCGAAAACTCTTTTCAAAAAAGGAGCCCAGCCTCAGAAGTCGATTTTCTCCCAGATAGAACGGCTCGCGCAGTCGGGATAATTTGGCGTGGCAAGTGGCTGGCTATTTCGCGGAGCGGGGATGGCCGCTGTGCAAACTACAAGAGCCCCCCAGTCGCGTAAGCCGAGCCCCTGACCCCGCAGAAAAGGACACAATTGGGGGCAAGGAACGGGCGAACAGACAATTCACCGGGATGGATCGGGGGTTGATGGTTCACCAAGTTTCTGAATTACGTCGGAAATGCTGAGAAGCGACAAGCAGCGCAGAAAGTCTAAAATCTAAACCTTCCAAAAGTCGCGTGTGGTATTGTTGTACGCACCGTTCTTACGAAATACAGAAAAAAGCAAATCCGCAGAGTTTATTAATTCAGGTACCTAGCACAATAACGAGACTATTTTCCAGCCTAATTTTTAGTAAGGGCCCTGCCGAGCGCAAAGTATCGAGACGCAAACATCGCGGTGTCATCTCCTTCTTGGGTTCAGCCGCTGAATGCTCGCCTATGCAAGACGGAATCGGGAGAACGGCAAACGGAAACTTCATTTCCAAACGATACCGAACCCCAATTCATCGAGCAGAGTGCTCCAATTACAGCACTTCGAATCAACCTCCCGGACAGGCTAGCCTGCTAACATCATTTATAACGCCTGACAACCTCTTGAAAATCCTGGAGACTTCGTAGCCCAAACGTTGCACCGCACCAACTCAGGCTAAAAGTTGCTTGGCAACCCCGATCTGGAGTTCAATATTGTATTGGGTCTTTGTTGTTTTTGCTCGGTAGCCAATCCGGAATCGAAGAAGTCATCCGCCAGCCGAGGCATCTGAAGCCATCAGGGAGGTAGGGAGGAGGTACGATACAAAGCATATCGGGCGCTATTTCGGAATAGGGGACCCACTTTGATTACCCTAAAAACCACTTTTTCTGGTGCAATTTTGCGCGCTTGTTCCGAAATACGGTGTCCCAGCCCGTAAAAAAGTACATTTGCACAAAAATATGTTATCTTTATAGGATGTCTTTAGGACACGAGACGGGAGGTGTTGACGTGGCCAGCGAACTTGCTAGGAAACTCACTTGGATTACTATATTTTTGGCTTGAGCTTGACTTGACTGGAACATCTGCGTAAGTATAATCTAGTATTGGAACCAAGACGCTTCCGTGTTTTAATAACAGCTTATCGCGACCTTCCTTTACGTTACAGGGGCGAAGAGCCAGCCTAGTTTACAGGTGGGCTCTACTCACGTTAACGTATATCCGGGTCGCCTAGGCTTGGTCTCAATGAATCTAAGATCGGGTTTACTAGCATTTAGCATTATTTATGCATACGTTTAAGCTTCAAAAACGGAGCTAGGAGTGTATTGTAGCCAAAAGTCGGGCCTGCGCCGCTAGGTTCCCTAGCAGCCCATTAAATTAAAATAAATTTTTTTGTGTGAAAATGTTAGGTTTTAAAGTTAGTAAGGTGTTTTTTCGGAACCAGCGCGCAAAACTATCCAGGAAAACATCGCACAAACCCCAGTTTTGGTATAATAAAAGTGGGTCCCCTATTCCGAAATAGCGCCGCATATCGATAATCAGTTGGCTTTCCAAATAAAACAAAGTCTACACTGCAACAACGAATTGTAGTACTCTTCAGTATCAGTAATTGGGGGCCTTAATACTTTGAACTGTAGATCGTCTTTCCACACTTTAAATTGTTAGTAACTATGAATAATAGCTTAATTAAAGTAAAGTTGTATTCTACAAAATTCACTCAATGCGCGACCCGCGCGACATTTACTTGCCATCGCGATATCACGATCAGCTCCCTGGGGCCCGAGATTCGCGAACACGCAAGGCAACTGAGGCCCCCTAAGCACGGCTCGAAATACCCCCAGCCGCAGGGATTTGAAAGGAGGTGTTCTCTAAAGGAAAAAGGACGGAAAGGAAGGAAAATCGGATCGAAGGAACATTGTTTGCACTGGATGAAAAAAAACCCACATTTTTACAGCTTCCATTCGTTTCCGCAACAATACAATTTACGGGTACAAAGGTAACGGTTTACGTAATTTAGGAAGTAACGGAGCCCACTGTATCACAACAATTTATTTTTAAATTAAAATTGTTCAGTCTCCGTCGTTTTTCGAGGGTTTTCTCCTTCACCAGTTTTCGTTTAGCTTTTTCGCTTCATATTTTTTCCTTTTTGTCCGCCTCGTTTGTTGCCTTTCTATCTTTATTCCTTTTCAGCCTCTCATTTATCCCATTTTAGAGCAGTGATGGCAAGCCAAGTTGGCGACGTCCTGCCCAACGGACTGGTCTACCTCGGCACCCCAAGGCGCCCGACGCCAAACCCAACGCCAGCACGAGGCGGGTCAGTTGCGTTTTTACCTGCTCTATCTTTGTTTTAGGTCCTTCCAGCTCAAAGACTTCGACATTGGTCGTCCGCTGGGCAAGGGCAAGTTCGGCAGCGTCTATCTGGCCAGAATACGAGAAAATGGGCTGATCGTCGCTTTAAAGGTTTTTCTTTTTGCATTTTAAAACGTTCTTTAGGTACTTTTCAAGTCACAGCTGGAAAAGGGCGGCTGTGAGCACCAGATCCGCCGCGAGATCGAGATCCAGTCCCACCTCACGCACCCGAACGTCCTCCGGCTATTCACGTACTTCTGGGATGCGAAGAAAATCTACCTGGTGCTCGAGTACGCAGAGGGCGGCGAGCTGTACAAGTCGTTGCGGGCACAGCGACGATTCAAGGAGCCTGACGCAGCTGTGGTATGTTTATCTTTCGCGATTTATTGTTTTTCTGTCGGTGGTTTGTTTAACCTTGATTTTCAGTACATGCACCAAATGGCGGACGCCCTAATCTACTGCCATTCAAAAAACGTCATCCATCGCGACATCAAGCCCGAGAATCTGCTCCTCGGCGCACAGGGAGAATTGAAGATTGCCGACTTTGGCTGGTCGGTGCACGCCCCCGGAAAGCGGCGTCAGACGATGTGCGGCACGATGGACTACCTGCCCCCGGAGATGATCATCGGCAACAAACATACCGACAAAGTAAATTGACTATCCATTTTTATTTAATAAGCTTTAGGTGGACTTGTGGTCGTTGGGTGTGCTCTGCTACGAGTTCCTCGTCGGCTCGCCCCCATTCGAAAGTGACGAGACCCAGCTCACGTATAAGAAGATTAGAAATGTTGGTGCCAATTTTCGTCGCCCAAAATAATTTTGTTTAGGTCGACTACAAATTCCCGTCCAGCATCTCGGCGGGGGCTCGGGACCTCATCCGAAAGTTGCTCGTCTTCAAGCCCACCGACCGGCTCACCCTCGAAGGCGTGCGTTTTTATAAGTTTCTCATTATTCTCTTTCCATATTTTGACCGGTAATTAATTATTTGTTTAGGTAAAAGAACACGAATGGGTAAAGAGCCACGTACGCGCCCGTCGGGTCGAGCGACGCGGTGACCGATCAAAGGAGACGAGCCATGACCACTCCTCTTCCAACCGCACCGACTACAACAACCAATGATCTCGTATTTTTTTCGCTTATATATTTTGCGCGACCTTGATTCGATTGTGTTCCATTTAGCCAGCTTCAAATGTTCACATATGACCAAATGCTTCTTTATAAGGCCTCAATAAATGATTTCAATAACGTCTCGCGGCAGCTCTTTGGCGTGCTTTGGCCTGGACTAACGGAACGGAAGAACAACACACTGTCTGGAACGAATTTCACAATTTAATGGGCGCCACGGACCCTTGAAGTTATCCATTCCGACATCGCTACGGCTGGTGGTAGCCATAAGTTTCCGGAAACCTGCGGACATCAGGCCCATCCGAGCGTTTCTCACCATAAAGAGGTGGCGGGACGGTTGTTATAGGCGGTTTCTTCGATGTCAGTCGTCCACTTGGCCTTCATATTGTTCATCCGGCATGGCTCGATTTCTGCTATTAGGGCTTCTACTCGTTGGCCTTGCTTCTGCGAGGGTCGGTCAGACCAAAAAGACTGGGAATAAAGCCGGGACCACATTGAAACCGCATTGGGTAGGGAGTAAAAACTAACAACGAAAAAGTGGCTTTAGGATTCCCCGTTGGCACCGACCGTCGCCAAATTCGTCAAGCTCATTGGGGTGAACGAGGTGAGCATTTGTAGCACACCAGAAGATGACCTACGCCTAGACAAACGCCATTTTGAACAACTTCCACCTGCATGAGTACGCCCGTCTGAAGCAGCTGAGGGAGCTGGCTCTGGTCAAGGACAAAACGTCGACCAAAGCCTGGAAGATGGTGCACGATGTGATCTTGGCATCACTGATGCAGGCGGGGCATTTGGTGGGCGATTACTGGGGCTTATAGTAGTTGAGCATTTTCCAGATCGGGGGGTTGCCAACTGAATTGAAGGCCGCGCTGAAGGCAAAGCGCATCCAGGGCGGCGGCACTGTGGAGCAGGGGGCCAACTACACGCAGCTCGAGGCATTAGTGGTAAGTTGTAACGCGTGTAGTAATTTCATTAAATTTTCATAGTAATTAATTGCTACTTACTTCCTATGTAGATTGATACACCTTTTGGTCGGTTGATACACCTTTTGGTCGGCTTTCAGAAGAGATAGATGGTGTTAAAACATTCGGAATACAGCACATTATTAGCTGAACCACATCATGAACCCGCTCGCCTGGGCCCTTGACGAGAAGAAGCACTCAACCGGTCGCCATACACATGCTTCTCGCGCTTCCACGGTGCGCGTCCAGACGGTTGCCGCTGTCACGAAGCTTGAGGCGGTAACGGTAAGAGAAACAGCTACTATTCTTCAATTTTTCTGATAAAAATTGAAGAAAATGTTTCAATGCTATTTTTTCGACTTTGCTAAACGTTACAACTTTACAAGTTTTTATTATAATACAAAAATATCGATTTTTCGACTTTATTCGATTCGAAATCAAATTTTCATTACAAAAAGGCAAAAATTACCGGTTTTCCGAGGCAGAAATACCGAAATGTCGATTTCAAAAATTTTCGGGTGAAATTAAACGGAGTGTTGATTCTAAAATACAAAAACATCGGGCTTTCGATCGGTTAAAATTTCAAAGGCTTCTACTTTTTAGAAGGTTTTCCACTCGGTTTTCCAGGCCGCCGCCGCCGTCGTCACGCCAGCCGTCACCGCAGCCGCCGCAAAAAGTCGTAAATAAAGTTATGGATTAACGTGTTTTTGGCCGAGCACAATTTATCGCCAGTCCTCCCGAGGCCGGTAGCCACTGCTTTTCAGTTCGCGATGAGCTCTTGCTCCCCGGTGCTCGCGCCGCAGACATCGAGTTACTTTATTTCGAAACACCACAAAACTCTTCTCACAACAATTAACGGTACAAGTGAATAGTGTTAGAGATTTCTTTCTTTTTCGTTGAGCATGAGCAGCAGGAGGGTGGATGACCGTGTTCGGGTCGGCTCATTTGTTGTTGGTGGTCTCGTCGAGGGCCTTGTAGTACTCGACCGTGTATTTGGCCAGCGACGGCTCGAAGCTCGCCACATACTTGCCGAGGCGCGCATAATAGTAGTTGAGGAGCACTTCGTGGATGTAGTAGTACTGGGCCGGCGTCTGCAATCGGATCACCACCAAAATCGGTTTAATTCTTAGTAAAAAACGTGGGTTTTTTAGAATTTTTAATTTAGCCAGGTTAGCCAGGGTCCTTTTTCAAGTCGACGACAGCTGCTGCTCACCTGGACGAGGGAGGCGCGGCTCTCGCGGCACTCTTTGAGCAGGTCCTCGACCTCGAACTTCTCGCCGGCGCTGATCTTCTCGACGATGGCCTGCAGCATGACGATCGAGCCGGTGCGGCCGATGCCCGCCGAGCAGTGGACGACGATTGGGGTGCTGAACGGGTTGGATTAAAGTAGTTTATGACAAAAAACGGACGAGCTTTGGCTGACTTTGGCGAGCAGTTCCATCGGGGAATGGTCGGGCGGAGGGGCGCCACGATCCGGCCAATGGTTCCACTGAAAAATTGGAATTTCTCTCACTCACAGTCTCGATGTCTCTCTCTCTCTTACACTAGAAAAATCTTACATGGTAATGCCGGACGGTGAGTGGCTCCTCGAGCCCGAGGCCGTTGACCTTGAGCGTGCGCACGCGAATCTTCGCCTTCGTCTCCTTGCGGAACTTGAACTGAAATTGGGGGGGCGGTGAACGACTAGAAGTCGACGTGGCCCACATCGGCGTCCTGCTCGCAGCGCACGGTGATTGGGCCCTGGTCGGCGGTTTGGAAGGTCATCTCCTGGCCGGCCTCATCCGGGCAGTACTTGGTGCACTTGGGCTTGTTCTGCTCGACCAACTCGCACAACATGAGGATCGACTGAAGCTCGTTGAATTAGGGGTGGGAGTTGCGTGGTACTGGACGGGTAGCGGGGGGAGGGGGAGGTATCTTGTACGCCACTTTAGTACATTATAGAGCATTTTTTTTTTTTTTTTTTTTTTTTTTTTTTTTTTTTTTTTTTTTTTTTTTTTTTTTTTTTTTTTTTTTTTTTTTTTTTTTTTTTTTTTTTTTTTTTTTTTTTTTTTTTTTTTTTTTTTTTTTTTTTTTTTTTTTTTTTTTTTTTTTTTTTTTTTTTTTTTTTTTTTTTTTTTTTTTTTTTTTTTTTTTTTTTTTTTTTTTTTTTTTTTTTTTTTTTTTTTTTTTTTTTTTTTTTTTTTTTTTTTTTTTTTTTTTTATTTTTTTTTTTTTTTTTTTTTTTTTTTTTTTATTGCATTTCAAGTACCTTAAAAATTTTCTAAAATTGTATGATTTCCCAACAATCAAAAACGACGAAAAGGCTATATAAATTCAGTAGTCCGATAATGCCAAGGTACCAACTGGCGCATACCTCGACCTTGTGCTGGATGACCATCATCCAAAAGTCGGCGCAAGTGGTCGACATCGGCCCCTGGGCGCAGATGAAGCGCTTCGGGCTCTTCAGGGTGCCCACGTAGTTGGCGTGGATGTACTCGTCGGCGTTGGCCCCGGGCACGCGTACACGGTTGTGATCGTGGCAGCCGACATCCTGAAGGAGTTAGACGTTTTTCCGTCCGCTGATACCCCCGGCCGGCTACCAACACAGGTATCTCGGCTCATTGTTTGTCTACCGGTGTGTAAAGTATACCAAAACGTTCGTCTTGCTCTGGCGAGTATTTTGGTATACTCTACAGGGCCATAGGTCAGCAGGGAGACGAGATACTGTAGGGTATCTGTTGTTACCTTGTATCGGTTCAGCTTCTGGTTGCGGCTGAACACGGTGCACTTGGCCATGTCGTAGCGGCGCGGGTTTCGTTGGAATTCGGCGGCGAGCGCCTGAAAAAAATTGGATGGGGTCGCAAAAACGGTGCTGGACTTTTAGCGGGGGGGAGACGGACGAAATTCGAAAACGAAACACACCTTGATGCCTTTGGACAGCGTCTTTCCCATGAAATCGGCGGCGGCGGCCTGTTGATCCTTGCTCAGCCTGCCCTCACGGGATCCCTGGGTCCTCGACTTTTTGCTGGAGTTGTGCAGCCGCGTGTCGCCGCCGCTGCCTTTTCTGCAACCATAAATGTAGCCCACCTGAGAAGGTACTGTTCTGTTAGCGGGGGGGGCAATAGAAGCCATTTTTTACATTTCCTCTTATTGTTAATTAGCTGTTAATCCTATGAGATAGCGTGTATTTTTTTATGCCTGTTAGTAGTTTTTATTGCTAAAACACTAAAAATAAGTCATAAACCCGTTTAAAAGCGAAAAATCTTTTTCTAGTTATTTTATTGTAATTTTTATATGTAAAAACGGTATAAAATTAATTTAATTTGAATAATGAATTAAATTTAATTAATAATGAATTAGATTTTAAATGAATTTAAAATGCATTAAATTTAATTAATGAAAAAGCATAAATAAGCAGCCACTGACTTTCCGCCCATCTGACGCACGTGGAGGGCGAAAGCGGCGTGAGCGCTGGCGAGAAGTCGAACGCGACGACGTTTTTTGTGGCTCCTATCTTCGCCGGTTTTATACCAGAAAATTGGGACGTTAATCGCAGGATATTCCGGTGAGGCAAATATATATTTATGTAAATTATACTGTCATTTAAAATCTAGGTGTACTTTCGCATTATCGGAGGTGGGGGCACCTTTTTCTAAGCACCCATTTTTTGTAATAGCGGCAACTGTTTCTAACCTGTTTTTATCATTTCTAAGCGCAAAAAATTACATAAATTTAGTAAAAAAAAGCCAAAATATCGCTTTTTCGAACACAAATCGTCGTTTTAGAACAAAATTAAGAATTTTTACAAATTTCTGGATAGTTTCAACGTAAAAGTTACTTTATTTTTCCAAAAAACCGGATTAAAACAGTTAATAGTACCTGCAAAAATTTTTTGCAAAAACACGCTAATGGAGAAGCACCGAGTTTGATAACTTTCGAAGAAAAATAATAATAAATGAGACGCAATTAGCAGCACATAAATTGATATAATTTATTGGGTACGTTAAACGACAAATGACGTTGCGATTTTGCGATAAAGGTCCGAGTTTAATTTTTTAATTTTGAAGGTCGGCCGGCGGTGGTTGACGGGCTGGCGGTCAGATGGCCCTGGTGCACACGGCTCGCACCTTGTCCATGCCGTCCCGAGTCTCGTGCTCATCAACGGAGCCCTTTCTCTGAATGGAATCATTTATGATGCTTTGGCATTATCGGGGGGGCTGCAAGAAAAAAATTAATTTTATACAAATCTAAAAATACCTAATAAGCTAATAGTCATAATCTTAACCGTCATTTAGTAGAATTTAACAATATTCAGGCGACAACCTATCTAAAAAAACCAAAAACGTTGAAAAATTCAAAATTTGATCGTAAATCGGCCAATTGTCGTCGAAAAATCGATATTTTGTATTTTCTTAAGAAAATTGCATGGCTTTTGCGTTTAAAAAGAGTAAAAAAGCCTAGAAACACCTCTCTAGTTTTATTAAAAAACCGGATTGTATGAAAATCCCGCCCCCGATAACGCAAAAGTCCCCAGAATTAGCCTCTGCCACGCGATTTTGGAAGCGCTCCCTACCGTGATATACTCCAGACAGCACAGGTAGACGAGCATGAGCTGGCGCTCGTTTTGCACGGCCATGGCCCGCTGATCACGCAGTTGGCGCAGTAGATCGAACATCTGCATGTTGGTACTGTTCTGTTTCGGGGGGGGGGGTGAGGTTGGATTTCGCTATAACTGTTTGGTACTTTTGCATTATCGGGGGGGTGTGCCTAGTATGATCCAGAAATGCCTTGTACCATAAAAATAAATGCTTAAATGGTGTTTTTAGTAAAAAACGGCTATATTTGAAGTCGAAAACGATTCAAAAATGTTGTAATTTTCGTCGAAAAATTGTTATTTTTGGTCGAAAAGTCGATATTTTTTATGTTTAACTAAAAGTTCTAAGTTTTGACGGTTAAGAATAATTTTTAGAAAAAGCCCCCTCCGCGATAATGCAAAAGCACCCGATTTGGAAGGTAAAAGGCCTAGAAAATAGCCGCCTCCCCGGAAATAGAACAGTACCTGCACCTTCTCGCCGGCGTACAGCCGGTTGAGGGTCCACAGGGTGAGAATCATGGTGCCGGTGCGGCCGATGCCAGCCAGGCAATGCATCACAGTCAGCCCCGGGTTCAGCACGTCCGGGTCGCCGATGACGCGCAGCAACCGGAGGATCTCCTGGTAGCTGCTGGGCACGGCTTTTTCCGGCCAATCCGGATACTGGACAATCCTGCAAAAAATGCCCGGTTTCGCTCGTAGTTTAGCGGACCGAGTTCTGTCGCTTTATCGGGGGGGGGTAAAATTCAGCGTTTTCGATAGTTTTTCCACTTAAAATAACGTTAAATTTTACTAAAACCACTATGCTTACTAATACCTCACTAGACATTTCTGAACTTCCACAAAAAAGGTTTTCCTCGATCCCCCCTCCCCGATAATGCAATAGCACCGCTGACCGAACAGTTCGGGTCTTCTTCGACGCCTCTGGTCGCAGTTCGATCGTCAGCGTGTTGAAGCCGCAGTTCATCTCCGTCTTTTTGTTCTCGACCCGCCAGCGGCCGATTTTGAGAAGTTCATCCGGGTTCTCCGGCCAGTAGGCGGCGCACTAATAAGAGAATCTTTGGCATTAACGGGGGAGTTTATCGGTAAAAGAAGAAGCCAGAACACCTTGATTGGTTGCCCCTCACCGGGCTTGCAAATCTGCACAATGTTGACGACCTCGTGCTCCCAGCACATACGCCAAAAGTCGCCCATCGTGTTCTCGAGCGGCGCCTGTGTGGCAATGATCGTCGGGCCGTCCGGGAGCTAGAAAAATAGGGTATGAAAACCTGGGTGGGGTTGAGTTTCCCCCCCCCCCGATAATGGAAAAGGACCGGTAAAACTAGTATAAAAGGCAAAATACCTCACACCAGTTCGCATGAATATAATCGCCCTCATCCTTCGTCTCGGGCGTCAACTTGACACGCGTCGCGTCGAGACACGGGATGTCCGGCCACCGATTCTTCGCCGGGTTCGCGTCGAAGGCGGTCTGCGCCGGGTTCTTCGGCACGTAGCGCGTCACCTCATCCCAACCGACGCGTGCCTCATAAAATTCTAAAGTGAGGGTGGGGCTCGATTTGAAGTGACACTGCAAATACCTCCTCCCAGTCGACCTCAAACCTTTTTATCTCGACTGCCTGTTGGTTTCCAGGTGTGAAAATCGTACTAAACATACTCGCAAAAGCAAGGCGAACATTTTGGTATACTTTACACACCTGTAGACGAACAGGGAGCCGCAATACAAAGGTTGGAGGCTGCACAGCACTGCAGATCCCCCGGCCCCGACTTCAAGCCGTTGTATCTCGGTTGCCTGTTGGTCTACAGCAGTGTAAAGTATACCAAAATGTTTGTCTTGCTCTGGTGAATATTTTGGTATACTTTACAGGGCCATAGGACAGCAGGGAGCCAAGATACTGTAAGCGAGGAGCGGCCGGGTGGTGGATCCGCAGTTTAGCCGGCCAAACTCACTGCTGCGGACTGACACCGCAAAGCTGCGGGCGGCTGATTTTACGTTCGCCGATCCAGCCCCATTCACGATAAGCGTGGGACGCACCAGCTCTGTAAAAATGTTAAGAGTCATGTCAGTCAGTCCGATTTTTCGCAAAAATTGCGGATTTTCAACCGAATTTTGAATTTCTCACCGTCTTCTAAAGCTTTAGATAGTGTTTACCGATAAATTGTTACATTTTACTAAAAATACTATGAAAATTACGACTATTACTCGGAATTTCTGAACTTGTAGAAACCTGCAAAAAACAGGGTTGTTAAAAACTCGCTTTTCCTGTTAGCGCCCGGCGCGGGAGTCGGGGCGGTGTCTTTGGACGACGGAGCAGGGCTCGCCGGTTTTGACATACGAATGAAGAATAATAGCAAGATTGCTAAAATAGCCATAAAAATTCAAAGTGGATAAAATTGATTTGCCTATCCTGGATGCAAAGCGTTTTTCTAAATTATCACTCGTGATTCCTGGGAACTTATGCATTATCGGGGGGGGGCGTTTTCATTAGGGTCAAATTTTTGTAAAATAGATCGAGACCTTTCAGACATTTTTTATTCTTCCTAAGCGTAAAATATGTATAAATTTTAGTAAAAATACGCGAGAATAGATTTTTCATTCAAAATTTCGAACTTCGAATTTTTCGGTGTTTTTGCTGCCTAAAAATCGTTAATTTTCCCAAGTTATCACTATTGAAATACTGTTATTCTAGCGGTGTACAAAAAAAGCATTTTTAAACGTATGCCAGAAAAGAAGATCGGTTAAAAAATACAAAAAAATCGAAATTTGCGATCAAAATTTTGAATTTCCATCATATTTTGAATTTTTTATACATTTCCCCGTTTAAAATATGGTGAAATTGTTGTAAAAATGCTCTTAAAATAATTATTATTGGAGTGGGGTATGCAAAATCCGACTCCCCCCCCCCGATAATGCCAAAGCACCTAGCTTCCAGCCCTTTTAACACCTGCCATTTTGTGCCGTCTACATTTTGGCACTTCTCAAGGTTCTCCTGGAAGTCGTGAACATCTCTTGACCGGCAGAAGAAGAGGAAAAATGAAGGAGAAGCAAGAAGAAGAAAAAGATAGAGCGAAAAGGGCGAAAAGCGGGCCCTCAAAGTAGCGCGAACTGATGGCCAAGGGGGAGGGGGAGGGCAATCTATTTGCCCCTGGATCCCCCGGATACAGGGGGCAGAGATCTTCTGGGGATGGCACCTGGCTAGTCGCTATCTTCAACTAAATCCAGGCACTTTGTCAAAATGCTTGGTGTAGTGTTAATTCTAGTTTATTGCCTAAATTTTTGCCAAGCTGCTGCCATAAACAGCTCGGTTGTTTTGTCGTCGGACGGCGGTTTCACTGGACCGTTGATTCAGAAGAATGCCAATACTACGATGTGTAAGTATTTTTCAGTTTAAAAACCAAATTTTCTGTCTAGTAATAATTGGCACAACGAGCGGCACGAGGATCCCCGAACAAATGCTCGATTTTCCGGGTGCCGCCTATGGCAACGAGGGTCCCGGCGCGTTGAGCCAGGTAAGTTAGAGACGGCTCTTTACTGTCACGTTCCAGGGGATAGTAACGAGTCAAATATATTGTGTAGCGATAAATGGAAATAGCGCAACATACAAGCACGAGGAGTACGGTACCTCGGCATCTGTTGCATTAACCGGGGGGGGGCTTTTCCACCTTATGCCTTGGCACTGCCTAATAGAAATCGAGTATAAGCTTCTTTTTGCTGGTCTCAAGAGTGACCCCTTTATAAAGTGTTATAGAGTTTAATAAATAAGCGAAATTTCCGACCAAAATCGGAAATTTTGAAACATTTTTCTAAGGTTTATAAAACTTTTTGCACCTAGAATCAAGTTAAAATTTAGCAAAAAGACTAGTAAAATACGTTAGATTACATTATTAGGAATAACCGATTGCCGTTTGAGATTTGTAGCTCGATTATTGGTTTCAAAAAGTTAAATGCAGCTATGAACTTTAATTTGAAGCGAGACATCTGTTTAGTTTGGGCGCCGTCAAAGCGTGGGCCTTGGAATGGCTGTGCGAGCTTTTGCCCAGAAACTCGCCAAAGACTCGACGCAAGCCGAGGCCCTATCAGGGTCTTCCCAAGCTGTTCAGGACACCATGCAGGTTTTCCTAAAGGGAATATCGCAGAAATTTTTACTTTAGAAAGTCTTGGAAACGCTGTACAACAACGGGACAACGCCGCAAGCTTCCGTCAACGACCAAATGCTGCAAATCGAGGCCGTTCAGGGGTGTGCCGCGTACGAGCAGGGTATTTTTTTCAAAAGGACATTTATTAAATGCTGCTAATTTACTAGCCATATCTGGATTAAGACCCCCCCCGATAATGCCAAAGTACCTACGATGGCCAAAATTCAGCATACGGCCCAATCCGCGACGAAACCCTGCCTACCATGGCCGCCCAATTCCAAAAAGATCAGGCCCTCGCTCAGTACGTTCATCAGAACACCGGGTGGAACTGCTCTCTACACTCCTTGACCGTATTGGCCGACAACTTGAAGCTGATTGTGAGTATTGGCCACAATAAGCCTAAGCCTGAGCCCCAGCATAAGGCAAGCTTAAACCTAAGTCTGAGCCTGAGCATAAGCCCAAGCTTAGGCCGAAGCTGAAGCCGAAGCCTAAGCCTAAACCTAAACCTAAACTTAAGCCCAACCTAAGCCTAAACCTAAACCCAAGCCCAACCTAAGCCTAAACCTAAACCTTAAGCCTAAGCCTAAGCCGAAGCCTAAGCCCAAACCTAAGACTGAGCACCTATTTTTCAGTAAACAATTTTCAGTTTATTTTCAGCTTCAAAAAATATTAATACAGAACCTCGCCCGCTCCTCGTACCCCGACTGGATCAACAACTGTTCCCTGGCCGGCGACACGAAAGAGACGTTGATTGCAAAAATTCTTACCTATTGTAAGTTGCGACTTTTCGGTTTTTTTTTTTGATCAGCTATTTCAGCCGACTATCAAGCAAAGACCTGTGCGGACTACGATCCTTGCCGTCGACTGATGGCAGGTCGGTTTTTGGTGCTTTTGCACTATCGGGGGGGGAGGGATTTTCAGAGATCGGCCACTGAATTTTTTTATATAAGAAATGTTTTTATGGCGTTATCGTAAGTTTTTGCTGATGTTTTATGAAATGTAGCTATTTTTAATGCGAAATTTTGGTTGCAGATCGCAATTTTTGCGATTTGTTGGGTTTTTGGGCTTAAAGTGTAGAAAAACTTTCTCTAGTAAGTTTATTAGATAACTTGCTACTAAAAAAGTTTTCCCTCTGAAACCCCCCCCCCCCGATAATGCGAAAGAACCCAGTTTTTTAGCGGGCAAAAACCCAGCTTTTAGGTGTTTGGCTGGAGCATATCGTTGGGCTGCTCGATTCAGTGGCCGATTCCAGCGCCCCGAAGATTGTCCTTTATGCTGCTGTTCGTTTTTGCAATTTTTACGAAAAAATTCTAAACTTGAAATCTAAAAAATGCGAAAAGGATCTAAAATCCAAAATCAAAGTAAAAAAAGTCGTGACATCAGGCTATTAAGGTCAACATTTAGGAAACAGCCCCGGTCATGTCCACCATGCGGTTGCTGGGCATTCAGCAAGTGGGTTTTCAGAATAAAAACGCTTGTAAATCATTTTTAAGGCATCGCTAGAAGCAGCTTCCGGCTTCATGCTCGAACTTCGCGCTCAGCCGGCCTCGGTCCGAATTCTCACCCATCAACCGCTGCTCATCGACGGCCACGTCTTCAAGCAGGTTGGGGTTGGACCGATTAGGTTACCTACCGTATTCAGCCAATATTTTGACTTCATCAATTACGCTTGTGCTTAGTTAGGCTTAGACTGAAGCTTTGGCTTAGGTTTTGGCTTAAACTTTAGCTTCATTAATTGAAAGGGGAGATACGAAAAATCCGTAAACTTCATTTTATTCATTTTAAAACCATAAACTACCAATAAAATATCAGGCGACACTTTCCGCAAACGGTCCATCCGGCGTCGGGGCTGACGGTTTTGTTCCCTTGACCTCGTTGAAGTCGCTGGCCCAGCGGTACGCCGTACAGGTGAGTAACTTTTTTTTTGATTGTTACTAATCGATAGAAAACTATTTGTTTAACTTTGAAAAGCCAATTTTTCAGGACTGGCAGTCGGCCTGTAATATGCAGTCCTCCTCCGTGTTCTCGGTTCCCCAATACGATCAGCCAATGTCGACAAGCACGCAGAATACCGAATACTCGAACGTGCTCCGAATTTCGTCACAGGACAACGATGCCCCATTCTCATTCCAGCAGTCGACCCTGACGAACGGGACCTCATCTACCAGCCTGCAGACGCTTGTCTGGGGGTCGTCGGGTTAGAATTTTTTTCGCAAAAATTCACGATAATTTTTTGAAAAATACTTTAAAATTAATTAAATTCAATCAAAAAATCGATTTGCTTTAATTTCATATTTCTCATATCTTTTTGGAATCGATCTTTTAGGCGAAACGCAGGCCACCCCGAATCCGCTTCGCCAATCGACGCATCGGCCGAATTTGACGTATCAGGAGAGTACGAACCAAATTTCACGTACCGCCAACAAGAGCTCTGTCTTTTCCCAGAACAATTCGTTGCAAATTAACTGATTTTTTGGATTGTTTTTGGGTATTTTTGTTGCTGCCGAATGTCTTTCTGCACTTTTAGAAGCGAATAAATCGTTTCAGAATTATATAGGGAAGCGTACTTACAGAGAATTGGTGACAGAGTCGAAGCCTAAGCCTAAGCCTAAGCCTAAGCCTATGCCTAAGCCTAAGCCTAAGCCTAAGCCTAAGCCTAAGCCTAAGCCTAAGCCTAAGCCTAAGCTGCTTGCACCATTTTTCAGCCGTCTAGGGACCTTTAAATTCTTTCGATTCGCAGGCCACCGATCCTCCCCCCCCCCACCCAATCCCATATGGCTGTTTTGTGGTGGGGGGTGGAAGGTCACTTTTTCAGGCGCTCTTTTTCCAGCCCCCAAGCGAACGCGTCTCCCTTTTCGTATTCAAACGGACCGGGTGGACCGGCTGGGGCTGGCTAGGGGTCCATGGGAAACGCCGAGGAATTGGCGCGAACAAGCCCACCCGGAAAAAGTTCGCGTACTTCGCTACTTCGCGTGCGTGTTCAGACAAGGCCCTAGGCTTATGCAAAGCTGGTTGGAGCAGTATTAGAAGCTACGCTTAAGAGGATGCTAAGTAAGCATAAGAAAGCTAAGTCCAAGCCTAAGCTTAAGCCTAGCCCTAGCTGAAGCGGTCTCTGTTTCACCCTCTTCGTGTCAAGGCAGGCCAGCAGCGATTCTTGCGGAAGCCTCTGAGCCAGGTTTTCGTATACGT
The DNA here is from genome assembly GCA_958295435.1 of Mesorhabditis spiculigera. Taxonomy (NCBI): domain Eukaryota; kingdom Metazoa; phylum Nematoda; class Chromadorea; order Rhabditida; family Rhabditidae; genus Mesorhabditis; species Mesorhabditis spiculigera. The sequence goes on along the minus strand of CATQJA010002701.1, from coordinate 714,456 downwards.
CTCTCTCTATCTCTCTTTTTCTCTCTCTCGCTCACTTGCTCCCTCGATCTCTTGCTCCCTCGCTTTCGCTCTCTCGCTTTCTCTGACTCTCTCCATCTTGTTCTCACTCTTCTCATTCACTCTATCACCCTCTAACTTTCGTTCTCGCTCTTTCTTACTCTCTCGCTCTCTCACCTTCTTTCTCATGCTCTAACTCTCGCTTTCTCTCACTCTCTCACGCTCTATCGCTTTCTTTGGCGCTCTCGCTCTTTCTCACTTTCACTCTATCGCTCTCTCACACTCTAATTCTCTCACACTCTCTAATTGTCTCTCTCTCCCTATCTCGCTCGCTCTCTCGCTCTCCCTCTTTCCCTCGACTTTTAAGGGCAGACTAGCAGCGATTCTCCAGGAACAGTTCCAGAACTCTCTTCTAGAATTTTCCGAACTGCTTGGCACCCAGATTTCAAAGAGCCCCGATCTCTGGCTTCGTCCAAAGTGAATCGATGCTCTGTGGGACGGGCCAATCTAGAGCCTGGCCCCGCCCCTTTTTGCCCATAGCCCCCCGGGGCACCATTCCATCCAGCCACCAACCACCCCCAAGGGTACCCCGGGTTACGGTAGCGCCTCTGGCACCAATTCGGTATTACTACTTATTACACTTGTAACTAGACGGATCTTACTGCTATATTTACTGTTTCCCGGTGAGTATTTTTCGTTTTGGGGGTTGCGTTATGTCGAAATCCGGGCGCATTTTGTAGTTTGTAGCCGGTTCCGGACTTGATATTGGCCTGAAAAATGGGATTTTATTAGGTTTTGTGCTTTATTATAGGGTCAGAATACAGAAAATGTGAGGCTTATGCTCAGGCTTGGGCATCGGCTTAGGCTTGGTTTCGGCTCTGGCTTAGGCCCAGCTGAGCTTTAGCTTTGTTTTAGCCTAGCTCTGGCTTAGGCTTGACTTAGGCTTCAGCTTGCTCTTAGGCTTAAGAGGAAGTGAAACTCTATTTTTTCACAGTACCTTTTTTGGTCTCTGTTCAAAGCATTAAGGATTAGCACCCTCAAATGGCCTCTGCTAGCTTGCCTTACAATCGGCTTAGGCTTAGGCAATCTGAGATGCTTCGCGTGGACCTGCTTCTAGAGTTTGCGCACGCAAAGTACTTAGCTTGATTTCTTGAGGAAGTCAGCTCTTCAGGTAGTATTGACACTTCTCGTATCGTAACGCATCCGTGCTCTTTCCTTATCAATCATCCCCATTACCGTACCCTTGTTTACCTGGCGGAGACCTGGGCGAGCCTAAAGCCGTGACCCCGCGGGCGTTCCCCCTTCGAGGTCATTTTGGGGCTTCGAAATTTGGTTCTGCGCCTGGGTGAGAGAGAGAGAAAGAGAGAGAGAGAGATCGTTGTTGTGTGGGTGAAATGGCAGAAAGGTGGTGGCTACTGCCAATCTGCCCGTTCCATCTCAGCCTCCCCCCACCCATCGAAATGGCCTTCAAACAGAACGATTGAGGCCAGCCGGCCGCTGGGTGGGAGAACAAGTCAGCCTCGATATACAAGTAGGCAAATTCTGCATGGCTTTCGAGGCTTTGGGGCGTTTTTAAAGGGACGGACAAGACTTAAGTATGGCTTCAAAACTTACAACGAATGGGCTGATGGATTTTGCCGCGACCGCGACACGCGATGCGCCCGCTCTGCGTTCTTTTAAAAATACGCAAAGCAAGATTTAGAACTTGTTTTTACCCACCAGCGAGGCACCTTTCCGTCGCGTAATCGATTACAGCCCGCCGCGCGCGTTGCGTGTCGCGGCATTCCCGGCCTTCTAGGTTCCTTTAAAAGGATGTATTACGCGAAAATACGGTACTAATCTCCTGAATTAGCCATCATACGCTTGTGACAAATTGTATTCTAAATCAAAGAAAAAGCTGTCCACGTTTCCACATGAATCTTCCTAAAACGGCGACACGCGACGCGCCTGGCGTTGCGGCGGCGTATAGGCCCTCGTAATCCATTACAGCATCAAAATCCGCCTGCACGATATGACTTGCACGGCCCTTTAAACCTCAAGAAACGCACGTAGCCGACGCGTTGTACGCCAAGAAACCAATTACACCCCGCCCTCGGGGGCGTCTGGACCCCCAAAAAAATCTCTAAAAACTGCATAGCGCCCTACGCGCGGCCTTGGGCCCTCCGGCATCGAGACCATCCATTCACGAAGGCAAGGGCCACTTTTTGCGCCCCACCCGGCCACCGGCTACAGTAACCCCTGGGGGGTAGATGGCCAGCCGGGCACCATCTGCGCCCCGCGTCCCATTCTGGCTTCGGCGCGCCGGCTGTCTGTTTGTTTGGGTGACAGTTTGACTGTCTATCCGTGTGTCTGTCTGTCTCTCTCTTGCTCACTCTGGTGCTCGTTTCGCATTTGAATCCAATTCTCCAGGCTCGGGATCCAGTATTTCTTCGCGAATTTTCGAAAAACGTAGCGCCCAAAAATCGGTTTTTCGAACGGAATTTCAGATTTTCGACAATCGAAAGCCCTTTCGAATTTTCGAAAACCATTCGCCCATTTGTCGAAATATTTTTCAAGTGCTACGGTATTTGAAAACTCGAAAATACCGACAACGAAAATTTCGACATAGAAAATCGCAAGTTAAAAGAAAGTGGTCTCCCAATTAGCATCCAAAATTCATAGGGATTTTGGCTGTCGGGATTTTAACTATCGAGATTTTCGTTGTCAATATTTTAGCTGTCCCAATTTCAACTCGACCTCGAAAACGCTCTCTGCTAGCCTCCCCCGGGGCCCTGAACTTCTCCTACCTCTCCTCAACGCTCATATTTCAAGGCCAAGAACGGCAGCAGCCCCCTAGTTAAATGCTGCCCGTCAGCCAATCCGCGGCGCCATTTTATGGGCCGGTGGTGGCGGGGTGAACGAGTGCTTTTTAGGAAATAAGGCGGCTAGGGCTGCCAGGGGAGATTTCCTAGTGCCGTGGAATTCTTAAAAAATCTCTGCTAGCTTGCCTGCTTGATTTTGGGTCGGCGATGAATGAAAGCAAACAATCTTTGCTAGCTTGCCTTAGCTTTTAAAGGGACGAGCAAGGCATGTGGGTATCATATTTCTATGGCTTTCTAAGGGACCAGCGTGTTTTTTGCATTTTGCGTGCGTAATGGAATACGGCGTGTACAGGCCGACCAAGCTTTTTAGGCTTAGGCTTAGGCTTAGGCTTAGGCTTAGGCTTAGGCTTAGGCTTAGGCTTGGGCTTGGGCTGATTGGGCTTAGGCTTATGCTGGGCTTGGCTTAGGCTTAGGGTTAGATTAGGCGTACGCTTAGGCTTCCCTACAATCCCAAGCTCCTACGTGTTCTAATGGATTCTCGCGGAATCGCGTCTCCAGGGACTGACCCTTCGCTACGGGACCCACCACCACCACCTGCCCCTCTTTTTCCAAAATTTCTCGAAATTCACCTAGGCATTATCCGGGGACGATTTATGGCCATACGGGGCAGCTGCCCCCTCCCAAACGAAATCCCAATTTTCCGCCGATTCGCCCCGGGACCCGGGCGCATTTCTAAATTGTGCCCCTCGCTACCGTACTCCCCTATGTTCCTTGATCGGATCCGCCAAAAAGACGAGCCGAAAGCGTACGTTCAGGCTGTTTCGAATCGTCATTTTTGGTGATTCCGCGATGGGGTTTTCTATGAATGAATTTTTCTATGGATTTGACTTCATTAGGCCTTTAAAGGGACGGGTAAGGCATGGCTACGAGTTTTTATGGATTTTGCTGTAAATTCCCGGATTTGTGGGGCAATCCATGGAATGAAATCAATCTTCATCGAAAGCGCATGATAAGAGTGTCGAAAGGCGTCTAGCGTAATCGACTTCTGACGACGCGATGGGCCTATGGACGCGTCTGCCCTGTGGTTTATGCGAATTACATGGCGTAATATGAAGAAAGGATGTGAAAAAGTATTTTTCTGGGGAGAAAATGCATTCTTGGATTGATTTTTGAAGTTTGTAAGTCCAATTTGTCGAAAATTAGCTTGACAAAGTTCTAATCCTAATCCTAAGCCTAAGCCTAAGCCTCAGCCTAAAGCCTAGGCCTAAGCCTAAGCCAAAACCTTAGCACAGTACCCAGCTCTGAATACCTAAAAACAAGCTGAAGCAAAGGCCATCCGACCCCGCCGCTGCCCTTTTTGCCAGCACGTTTTTTGGCACGTAGCGCCGCGCGGGGAGGATGACCGCTAGCGCGCTTTTTGTGAGTCAGGGCAGGCCGGGCCGATGGGATGGATGGGGCACATGTTCATGTGTTATTCAAAAAGCCCTTCCCCCTCCCTGGCCCCCATCCGGTCATCCAGGCTTTTTGCCAGCCCCCGTTGCTTCCCCGTCGACGATGAATTTGCATACCGGCGTCTGGGCTGGTCTGGACAAGGCGGTGATAGAAAAAGAGGAATGCTTATGAGAAAATTGGGCTTCTGGTAGGTTCAGATATTGATTGTCGGGATTTTAAATGTAGGCATTTCCTTAGCCAGATCTAGAATTTTGTAGCTTTGTCATGTCGGCATTTTGGCGCTAGGTATTTGTCGGTATTTTGGGTCTCGGTGTTTAACCATCATGATTTTGGTCGCCATGGTCATTACGACGAGAATTTAGCAGGCTATACGAGGAAATACGCCGAAATCTCGACATAAAATCCCGACATCATAATCTCGACGTCCATAATCCCGACAGCTAAATTCCCGACATGCAAAGTAGCTTCTGACCGAAGTGGAGATTCATGGAAATTTGCAGTGAATTTTTGACATTATGGCTGTCGTGGTTCTGGCTGTCGATTTTGGCTCTCTGGATTTTGGCTGTCAGGATTTTGGTCTGTCGGCATTTCGGTTGTCGGGGTTTTGGCTGTCGGCTTTCGTATCTGTCAGTATTTTGTTTTGTCGGGATTCGTCTGTCGGTATTTTAGCCCTTTCAGGATTACGGTCTGTAGGACGTTGATCTTCCGTAGTCTGTCGGCATTTTAGGGGTCGGTATTTTAATCGATCGGAATTTACGTCTGTCGGTATTTTAGGTGTCGGTATTTTGATCTGTCGGAATTCTGTCGGGATATTGGCATCTCGGGATTTTAGCTGTCGGTATTTAGGCTGTCGCCCTGAAAGTCTGAGCACCTTTTATAGAATTCCCCGAGCAGTGCAGCGGTTCCTTTGAATATCACCGGGTTGGTGTGGATGGCTTTGAGTCTTCTCGGGGGGTGGTGGATATTGTGGGAATTGGATTTGTCGTCCCGCGTCCGTGACGAGAAGAAGCTGAAAAAGGAGAAGGAGGGCACTGACTCGGCTCTCACAATTCGGACCTTTCATCCCCACGCGGTAACACCATTTCCGGGATCTTCGAGCCGGAGCCGGGGATTTTGGCTATTTTCAGGCTCAGTCGCTAGCCGAAAGGAGCAACATTTCTCAACCTGACCAACGAAGTCGCTTCCACATTTCTTGGTGATTGTTGGTTTTTATCTAAATTTATAAATGTGTCGCTATATTAATAAACATAAAGTTTTATTTATCACATTTTAATATAACAGCCATAAATAAATATATAACGCATTGATTTATGAAATTTAGATATAAAACAAAAATCAATATTTCTTAGCCCAAAACTGGCTGAAAATCCTTACCCTAGCAGGGGGAAGAGGCCTCATTTCCGCTTCTGGAGCGCCTTTTCCCCTGCAGGATATGGCTATGATATCCGGTGGGTCGGCTTAGTTATATCCCTCCGGCGCCTCCGCTTTTATAAGTCACAACCCTCTTACCGTAACCTAGTTTTGGTGAAAATTCATTTATTGACTTCTTTAGCCAAGCTACGCCGAAATTAAAGTTGAGCTTAAGCTAACAAGTAAGCTTAAGTCTAGGACAAAGCCTAATTCCAAGCCTAAGCGACGCCAAAGTCCAAGCCTGAGTCCGAGCCTGAGCTTAACCGTAAGCTTAAGTCCAAGCTAAGCCTAAGCCTAATCCTAAGCCCAAGCCCAAGCTAGACGTAAGTCGAAGCCCAAGTCTAAGCCGAAGCCTAAGCCTAAGCCTAAACCCAAGCCTATGCCTCCTTTTTTAGCTTTTCGCTGTTGAGCGCAAATTTTGAGCCCCAACTCGATGCCCCCTCGTCCTTTAGCGGCCCTATAGCATAAAAAGTGGTAGTCTCTGTAAATGACATATGCCTTTGTCTTTTCGAGATTTGTGAACGAGCCTCTGCCCCCCCCCCACCCGACGGCTCCAAACGAGCCCATCATCCTCCGCATATAGCCACGCCAAAAACCCCTGCTCTGCTGCCTCTCCGGTATAGCCGAACGCGAAAGCCTCACGTGCATTTGTGCGTTGTATTTTTGTCTTTTTTCTAGACTAAATTGGGTATCCGGTTACGATCAGAAGCTGAAAAATCCCTGTCCCTCTCCGCCTCTTTTTCTCGCTGTCACAGGCTCGCTCACGTTCTCGCATTCTCTCGCTCTCTATATCTCTGTCTGTTTCTCTCTATCTCTCTCTCTATTTCTCTGTCGGTCTCTCTTTCTCTCTCTGCTCTCGCTCTCTCTCACTGGCTCTCTTACTCTCTCGCCCTCTCTCTCTCTCTCTCTCTCTCTCTCTCTCTCTCTCTTTCTCTGTCTCATTCGATTCAGTGACCTCAAAGTATCAGGAGATCGTGACAACGTAATACACCTCGGCTTATCCCGATTAGCCTTTTGTTTTGGGCACTGGATTAGTTTTTTGGATCTCGAGCGCAAAAAAAGTTTGGCAAATTCCGTCTTCCACAATCAAAAACAATTTTTTCCATTTTCCGCTTGATCCCGGCGGAATTCCCCCCAGGGAAAAGGCGTCCCCTTGGCCCCCCTGCCTCGCTGTATATGATCGAATTATGTCTGTGAACTCTGAAGCAGCAGTCTACCCTGGCTGGGTCTCCTTCTCCACTCATTCCCCTTTTCCTTGATGCTCCCCGCTACGTGGCCCCGCAGTCTATTACCTCAAGAGGCTCCTCCTCTTCCTCCTGAGGGCTCTTATTTCCCCCATTTTTCAGCCTTCACCCATCCTTAGAAGACGTCCCCCCTCGGCCTCGATCCTTAGGTGTGTTCGCGCCCAAATTTTGAGCATCAGGGTTCGCGCTCAGGTTTTTTGCTCGCCGTCCAAGGTCCACAAGGATCTCTGCTCGTTTGCCCTGCGGGAAACTAAACGCTCGACATCCAAAATACCGACACTCGAAAATACCGACAGCCAAAATATCGACATGTCGAATAGCTGTTTAAAACCAAGTGGCATGCAAGCTAACGCCAGGAATGCGTCGATATTTTGGCCTATCGGGGCTCTATTGTCGGGATTTTGTTTGTCGGGATTCCGGGTGTCGGTATTTTGGACTGTCGGCATTTTGTGCTTTAGGAATTTTGGCCGTCGGACTGATGGATTTCCTTTTTTCGTCGGGATTTTATAGGTGTGGTTGTCGGGATTTTATAGGCCGTCGGGATTATGGCTGTCGGGATTTCGACGGAATAATCCTCTGGCTGTGAATTTCTACTCTCGTGATTACGACATTTCGGAATGTTGGCTGTCGGTATTTTGCATTCGGAATTTTGGCTGTCGGGATTTTTGCCGATGGAATTTTGGCTGTCGTAATCTGGCCTCGCACATCGTTCTCCCCCTCCCCCCAAACCTGATCGATACATTAAAATGGATTTGAGGGTGTGTGGGTGTTGAGGGGGAGATAGCTCCTCCACCACATAGCCCGGGAGAAGGAGGAGGAATCGAATCACTCTGGCTTCTTATCACACAACAGGCTGGCGGGGATACTGACATAATATGAGAAGGCCACTGAACGAGAGGGCTAGAAGACGTCAATGTGGAGTGAGAGAGAGAGAGAGAGAGAGAGAGAGAGAGAAGAGAGAGAGAAACTCATACGGCAACAGATGTCCCCCACGGCCTTCTGGATGCCCACGAAGATTCCCTTTCAACCTTCTCAAAGAGCACCTTCTCGTCCCCTTTTTGAGCTTGTGCTTTGTTCGGGGAGTTGCACATCGAAGGTTAGGCTTCATTTCCCAGCTTCCACTTGTTTTTCGATTTTTTTTGGGGATCAAAAAGACCTCTTTTCGTCCTCTTTAGGCCCAAATTATCGCAATTTACAAACTTAAGAACTTTAGAAATGTTGATTCAAAAAATTGAAAAATATCAGAAATGTAGGTTTTTAACAATTTTTCTGTTTTCTAGTTTAGCTTTTGATTTGAAATAGGCCTAAATTTTGCTAAGAAAGCTTGTGAAGTTCTTGCTCTGGCCTTATTCAGCTAAAAAAAAAAAAAAAGATTTTGAATTATGAATTATAAATATAAAATATCGAGATAAATAACTATTAAGAATTATGAATTCCGATTTTGTGAATTTTCGACATTTTAAAGGTAACCAGCTTTTTTGTGAATTTACGCAATGATAAGTACGCGCGTGGGCGGCTACTACGCGACACTACTTACGCCTACTCACAATAAATTTTGCGTTCCCCATGAATCCGCCCAAAACGTGCTCGATTGCACGCCTTCTGCGCTTGACGTCGATCCCCCCCCCATCGTTGCTTCTAATTAAACGACATTTGAATAATTTATCGCCCTGGTCGAAGGCCGCCTCGCCGCCTTCGCACCTTTTTTGACGTGGCTACGAAATTGAAAACTATCAATCTTTTAAAAGGACGGCGAGACCAAAATGAGCGCTTATAAGCGTTCCGCGCTGCGGGCGTCTCTTTCTTCTGGATTTCTCGTTTATACTAGATTAAATTGTTAGTTAGCTTTTGGTTATCATTTATTATGATTATAAGGGCCATTTTACCTTTATCTTAATTTGCGAAAAGGAAAAATCCCGACAGGCCAAAATCCCAATAGGCCTAAATGCCGACATCCAAAACCTCGACAGCCATATTCCTGACAGCCAAATTTCAACATGCCAGAATCCCGACAGGTCAGAATCCTGACATCCAAAACCTCGACGTGCCAAGAAGCCGACAACCCAGAACCAAGACAGGCAAAATACCGACAGCAAGCATCCCAACATCCAAAATCCTGGCAGCCAAAATACCGACAACCGAAAATCCCGACAGCGAAAATCCTGACAGCCTAAATAACGACAGGTCCAAACCCCGCTAGCCAAAATACCGACAGCAAGCATGAACTTTTCGACAGTAGTTTTTGAAGCTTAGCTTTGGTGGTTTGGATTGTAGCTTTCACTTTAATTTTTTGAGCCCCCGGGGAGCCTTAATTTATATTAGCCCCCGATGACCATCGCGAATTTTCGGGACACCCGTGGAATCGTTAATTCACAAATGATGAATAATTCAGCCCATTGCAAGCGTCAAGCGTTCTTTCGCTATTTGTAGAGGGCGTGTTGCAAGTTTTGCAACTTCCGCTTTTCATTCGGGACTGCATTCTTAGCGGGGGGGGGTCTTTAACGGTAGAAACCAAATGTAAGGCTTTAAAATATTTCAAACCCCCCCCCCATAATGCCAAGAACCAGGCCAATTTGGCTAAATTCCAGCTGGAGCCCAAATCCCGGGGAGCTGATCCCTGGCCAGTGAAAAAACAACGAATGCGTATTATTGGACGAGCCCTTGACTAATCCGCTATGCATCGATGCCCCCATAACTTTTCACGCTCTTACCTTTGGCCACTACATGTTTTGCAGCTTCTCCTTGGTCCTCCCTTTTCACCTCGTACCCCATTTTCCAGAATGAGCAACGGCTCGTTTGAGCTCGAAGAGATGGCCGAGGAGGAGACGGGGGGACACAGCGCGGATGACGCTGAAGATGTTCTTCCTCATCTCGTATTTCATTTGTTTTGTCGTCGGCACCATCGGAAATAGGTTGGCTGCTTTTTCAATTAAAATTATTGACTGAAAATCGCGACATCCATAAGCCACAAAAAACGCCAAAATATCTTCGCTCAAAATCCCGACAGCGAAAATCCCGACAACCAAGCGAAATCCGACAAAATCTCGATGGACATCGCGCAAGCCAAAATACCGACAGCCAAAACACCGATATGGATCCCATGCTTACTATTAGTCGGTGTCTTGTCGGGATTTTGGCCGCCAGGATTATGTTTGTCGGTGTTTTGGTCTGTCGGAATTTTGGCTGTCGAGCTCATGGACATCGGGATTTTCACGTCGGTATTATGACTGTCCGGCTTTTTGTCTGTCGGTATTTTGGCTGTCGATATTTTGGCTGTCGGGGTTTTCACATCAACAATCCGTTGTAAAACACTTCCGTTTTCAGCCTGGTAATCGTGATGACGTGCAACGTGCTGACGTCTGTTCATCGAGGAGCATACCGTAGACGGCGCTCCATTTCGTCGACGAACCATGTTTTTATTTATGTTTTAGGTATTTTTAAGCATTTAATTATCCGATAACTTTAAGGGCTATCTATCGTCGATCTCCTCGTCATTCTCCACCTCCCGTTGTTGATCGTCGAGATTGCCAAGGGTATTTTATCACCTTTTTCAGAGCTTATGTAAACTTTTCATATTTTAACATATTTTTTTGAGCTTTTGATTCTTGAAAAAAATTCCTTTTCAGGTGGCTGGCACTTTGGGCCGATCCTGTGCAAGCTGTACTGGTTCGGCGAGTCGGTGAACAAGCTGCTGTCCTCCTTCCTGATGACGGTCCTCTCCTGGGACCGTTACATGGCCGTTTGCTCGCCGGTGAAGTCGATGAGGTAGTTTTATACAAATCTGTGGGGTACTGGGTTGTTAACGGGGGGTGGCAGGACGTTTTTTACGACGTTTATAAGAATATTATTTTTCCAAAAATGTTGTTTTTTGGTCAAAAACGATGCAAATGGTCAAAATTTATAATTTTTTAATTCTCTAAAAATGTTATTGTGACTTTTTAGTAAGCAAAAATACAATAAAACAAAATGCGAGACAAGTACCCCCCCCCGCTAAGAGACCAGTACCCCATTTTCTCAGGATGCGCTCGTCGGGGATGGCGTTGCTGGTGTTGATCATTTGTTCAATCGTGGCGATTGTGAGTTTTTCGCGGAATTTGTAGAATTTATAGTTTGATTTAAAAATTATCATATTTTCCCATTCAGGTGCTTCTACTACCCGTCCTCATCCAGTCGACGGTCGTCTACTACGATATCAAAAACAACATCGCGCTACCGGAGATGCCGGACGGACCGGATGCGGGTAAGCAACTACTCTTAGAGCCTACAAAGACGCGAAACCACACTAAACTACATTAACAAGAGCTTTTCCATTATCGGGGGGAGGCATTATCTATTCAAGGATACAAAAAAATGCATTTTTGCATTAAAATTTGCATTTTTAGATAATTTTTAGCGCTTTTTGGCTAGTTTTATGTTTCAAACCTATTTCAACTTGATTAAAAATACTATTAAAATAATTTACCAGACGTTTCTCGAGGCATACAAAAAATTTTGCTCCCCCGATAATGCAAAAGCACCAGAAAAACAAAACCTTTGAGAAAACGTAATCGGGAAATGCGCGTACGAGCCCGACTTTGTGTTCATCATCTACACGTTTCTGTTCGGCTTCGCGGTGCCGGCCGTCTTCATCACTGGGTTCTATGCGGCGGTAGGGTTTTCTTTTTGTTTTTTATATTTTTACCCATTTTCGGGTCCTTTTGCATTATCGGGGGGGGGACTGCAGAAATCTCCCTAATAATCAGGATAATATTTAAAATTGGAAGAAAGCGGCCATTTTGGGCCGAAAAAGCTCTAACTTTTTCGTAGTTTTTGCTAAAAACTGATTTTTTGAGGTTTTTGAATGGTAAAAGCGGTTTAGAAACGCTTTTTCTATTTATAAAAATTCTAAGGAAAAGTTAAGCTGCCCCCGATACTGCCAAAGTGCCCATTTTTTTAATTTCTGTTTTCAGGTGATCCGATCATTGCAACGGCACACCAGCCTCATTCGGAAGTCAAGCCGCGAGAACGGGACGAGCAAACAGAACGAACACTCGGCACATAGGGTCAAGCAGGTAGTCCGTATACGCACCAAATTTTCGTGGGGGTCATTTGGAGTGTAGCGGAAAATATCTTCAGCTCCCCCATTATCAGGTAACCATGCGAATCATCGCCGTCATTCTGTTCTATTTCTTCTGCTGGACGCCGCAGTGGACGCTCAACCTGCTGCTCGAGTTCAACATCGTCCAGGCGTCGCTGATGACCCCCGGGATGACGGCCGTCTTTTTCGGGGCTCATCTCCTCGTATGCTTCAACTCGGCAGCCAATCCGATGCTCTATGCGTTGATTAACCGGTAGGAATTTTATGGTATAATCATTTTTGGTTCTTTTGCATTATCGGGGGGATTAGCCTAAGCCTAAGCTTAAGCCTAAGCCTTAGCCTAAGCCTAAGTCTAAGCCTAAGCCTAAGCCTAAGTCAAGCCTAAGACTAAGCCTAAGCCAAGCCTAAGCCTGACCAAGCCTTAGCCTAAGCCTAGACGAAGCCTAAGCCAAGCGTAAGCCTACGCCTAAGCCTAGGTCTAAGCCATGCTTAAGAATAAGCCTAACAAGGGAACCACCTAAGGTCAAGGTGGCGTTTCGTTATGGGACCCGGCCTATTTTGTGTAGAATTTTTTGCTGATTCCGAACCTGATTTCAATTTTTGCTAAATAGCCCAATTTAAAAAGTTATAGCGATTTCAGGGTCATATTTTAGCCCGCGGGAAGTCATCTGTCACGATGCCCAACTTTTTTGTTTTACTAGGACAGTTGATTGTTAATAGCCTATCTTGTACAGAATTTTTTTCTGATTCGATTGGTATATTTCATTAGTGCGTTACTACCTATCGACGATCACTTACGGGCGTGCGAAACAGGCTGTTTTTCCCCATTTCCCATACAAAAAACGGAGTCCATACCAAGTATCGTCGATTTTTTCAATTTTCATCAATTTTGAGTTAAATAGCTCATTCTATAGAGAAAATTTTTCTGAATACGGTGGCGATATTCGTTTTTGTGGAATCAGACGGGTAAGGCAAGAAAAATGACTTTAAAGTTCGAAAATTGGAGAAAAAATGGAACTTTGAAACGCTATAACTTTTTAAATTGGGCTATTTAGCAAAAAATAAAAACGGATTCGAAATCAGCAAAAAATTCTGCACAAAAAAAGCTGGGTCCCATAACCAAACGCCACCTTGACCTTAAGTGGTTCCCTTGTAAGCATTTCTTACCACTTCCAAACCAGAGACCCTTTAATCAGATACACAATAAAACGATTTTTCTACTAAAAATCAGCATTTTCGCGCAAAATTTCGAAAATTATGAACTTTTTAGATGGTTTTTCCACTAGAAATATTTTTACATTTTCTTAAAAAACTGTATTAAAACGGGCACTATTATCTTTGAACTTCTACAAAAAAGTCGATCACCCTCCCCGGTAATGCAAAAGCACCCAATCAGAATTTTCAGGGAATTGCGCACGCAGCACTCGTTGGCAATGAACCGGAAGCGACAGTCGGTGGGCAACGCGACGCATAGCGCGCTCGACTTTGTCGCCCGGCACACGCAAAAGTAAGCCGTGTTTTTTGGGTTTTCAGGCTGGACCTGAATGTAGCTGACAAGGCATGGCACATCACCCTCTTTGTTCGACTATTTAGATGGATTACTAACCGAATATATATGTATACTAGATGGGCTTTATGTTGCTATGGCCGAATGGTTAAGGGTTTGGTCCGCGAGCCAAGGGTCCGGGGTTCGATCCCGGCGGGGGATGGATTTCTTGCTTTTGCTCTTTTACTAATTTCGGAAATCTGTATTTTTTGGCTTATAGAAATAGCATTAGGCTTTTTGAGCCATTCCCACTCATTACGCTAAATTTTCGTTGCTTTGGCATTATCGGGGGCGTATCTGGGGCTGAACCTCATTTTTTTGCTAAATACCTAAAAATATCTAGTAACCCAATAATAGATATTTTTATGTTTTTCATCAAATTTTGCTCTATTCTGAGTGGCAAAACTACCTGAAAAAAATTTTAATTCTGAAAAATTCGAAATTTTCCTCGAAAAGCGTAATTTTTTGGCATTTTTAATAGAACTCTGTAGTTTTTGCCGTTTGGAATAGCAAAAATGGTTTTGAAACATTTCCCGCCATTTGCATCAGAAAACTTGATAAAGAGGTTCCGAAAAAGTTGGGTTTTCCCCTTGAGCAATGCCCCCGATAATGCCAAAGTGCCAAAAATCAAGGTTTTTTATGGCGTTAGTTTTTAAAGTAATTTTCACTGATATGCCAAATTTGCACGACACGAAGTTGCCATTTCTAACCTAAAGTTTGACCGGGTAAGGTTCCAGATACCCCTCCAGCCAACCTCCAACTTTTGTATCTCATCTCCCTGTTCGTCTACAAGGGTGTAAAGTATACTAAAATGTTCGCCTTGCTCTGGCGAGTATTTTGGTATGCTTACCACACCTGTAGGATGGCAGGTAGCCGAGATACAGTACGCAAGGACCGGCCGGCTGCGTGGGAGGGTCATTCGTTGAACACTTAGAATACTTTGCTTCGCATTTTCAAACCAAAAACCCAAGCAAGAGACGAGGCTTTATTCCACGAGGGAGAGGGCTCGAATAGACAACATGGGTGGTTGACCTATTTCTTCTAATAGACACAGCCGCAAATTGACCACAATAGGCGCTTTAATTCGGATGATGATGATGAGGATGACGGGCAGAGGAGAGTAGATGGGGAGAAGGAGAGAGAGTCCAGGAGTAGTAGCAGGGATCCATCCATGACACGGGCAGCAGCACATTCCGTCGGCTTGTTCACTTCTTGGCAAACGGGTCGGCCTCGACGATCTTCAGCGTCTGGTAGTTCGGGTCGTTCAGCTCGACCTCGCCGGGTTTTGGCCTCTGGAATACGTAGAATAAAGGGGCCGTCAAGGCACTGCTAGGTAAGGCTCCAGATGGCCTCCCACGCTCTAAGTCGGTCTACTGTATCTCGGCTACCCGCCGTCCTGTAGGTGTGTACCGTATACCAAAATACTCGCCAGACCAATACGAACATTTTGATGTACTTGACAGCCCTGTAGGACGACAGGGAGCCGAGAGACAAAATCCCTGGCCCGGATGGATGGATCTCTGCAGTCGAGGGGGCTTTTGCATTATCGGGGGGGGGGTATACGTCCAGAAATTACTAGCAACGTAGTAGAAAGTATTTTCAAATTTTTTTCGTAAAAAGCAAGTAGATTTCAGGTCACAAACTATTTTAAAAAAAGAAAAATTTTGAAAAAGGATTTTGGTCGAAAAATCGAATTTTTTATACGATATTGATTTTTGGTGTTTCCGTAGCGGTATGTATCGGTATAGGAATGTAGCGTTTTTTAAGAAAATACAGCGGTATTTCAAATGGAAAAGTCTATAAAACGCATTAAAAAATTAAATGGAGAGTTTTTGGACGAAAATCGGCCTTTTTTGTCGAAAAATCGATATTTTTCTATTTCTTTCACATGTCGTCTTTTTAATCATTTTTTGGTTTCAATAGTAAAAATACACAAACACTCCCCCCGATAATGCACAAGTACCTGGGCTTAGCTGACTATGTTTCCTAGCACTAATTTTGGGAAAATTGCGTTATATGGTCACTAAACCGATTTTGGATTTTTATATACCAAAATGCTCAGCAGTTCAAGCTGGTTCAGGATCAGTTGAAAAAACTATTGGGAAACACTTCTGGAGCGAGATATACCGCTTCAAAGTTGGCGAGTGTCGTATATGGTCACCGAACGGATTTTCGATTTTTATATGTCAAAATGCTCAGCAGGTCGAGCTGATTTTAGATCAGTTGAAAAAACTTTTGGGAAAAATCTCTGTCGCGAGATATCTAGCTTACAAACCGTCCATTCAGCCCCTGAAGTAGTACGTAGTACACCAAAATACGCCAACTGTACCTCGGAAAGAAACGGAATGGTGGAGAATTGCCGTTTCATGGGTAAAAAAAATACATTGTCAGGCAAGGTGGGCCGTCGCTTCGATGGGCTGCCGCTCCACTTCGAAATCGGGGCGCCTGGCCGCTACGCGCGCCTCGGGCGCCCCGATTTCGAAACCTTGTACGAGCTCGCGCCCATCCGAAGCGACTAGGCCCCGGGTGGCACGAAGCCTTATTTTTAGGCTCAGATCGAGTGTGGAGTGTCAAGCCAAACGCTTATCGCACACTTATCCATCTTCCCCCTAGAACGGAATTTCCGGGGCGAAAACTTGGTATATAGGGGGCTCATTGAAGACTAACTTCGAAGTGGTATATCTCATAAGTGGTATATTATTGAACGTACTCCCATGAGTCAGGCAAGGTGGGCCGTCGCTTCGGATGGGCTGCCGCTCCACTCTTCCGAAATCGGGGCGCCCCCGGCCGCTTCGCCGGCCTTGGCGCCCGGATTTCGAAACCCTGTACGAGCTCGCACCCATCCGAAGCGACTAGGCCCCCGGTGGCACGAAGCCTTATTTTTAGGCTCAGATCGGGTGTGTAGTCTCATGCCAAACCCATTTCGAACCCAACCATTTTTCGCAACACCGAAAACTGACTCACCGGGGCGACAACGTTATGTAGTGGGCCGGGGTGACGCCAAACTTTGTAGTGGTATATCTCGCTCCAGAAGTATTTCCCAAAGGTTTTTTTAACAGTTATAGAATCAGCTCGGCCCGCTGAGCATTTTGACATATAAAAATCGAAAATCCGTTTAGTGACCATATACGACACTCGCCAACTTTGAAGTGTTATAACTCGCTCCAGAAGTGTTTCCCAATAGTTTTTTGAACTGATCCTGAACCAGCTCGAACTGCTGAGCATTTTGGTATATAAAAATCCGAAATCCGTTTAGTGACCATATAACGCAATTTAGCCCTAATTTTAGAGGATTTCCTTGTATAAACACCTACAAAAACTTGTGAGGCGGTGAGCGGCTTTTCCTTCTCCTTCTTGGCGGCACATCCGATGAGAAAGGGGAGGACGAGTGGCAGCGACCACACCACGAATCTCGCTGAAATGTCGGGGGCAGCGTTGTCGAGACCATTGGGGAACCCACCAAATTCCCAAGGCATTCGGAATATGAAGTGTGAATAGGCGTCAGAATGCTTGTTTTTAGCCAGTTTTCAAAAGCTAATCGCGGAAATGGGTATGAATTTTAAATTTTTTATGCAAATTAAAGCTGCCTTTTCCATTAGAACCGGTCTTTTCCATTATCGGGGGGGCATTTTCAATAATTCGAGGATTAACTAGTAATTATTGTAATAGCGTTTTTGGTAGGATACTAAAAAATACCCCCCGATAATGGAAAAGAGCCAGATTGACAACAATTAGGTTTTAAAGGAATATTGAAAAACTGGTTAGGATATTAGTTTAAAATCAAGAATATTTTGTGGGGAAATTCGATACCCCCCCGATAATGCAAAAGGACCGTTTAGCTTCGCCTTTACGGCAGAATCCCCTCCGCCTTTGCCAGAAGCTCCCCCGCTAATGGAAAAACTCCGCTTCGCCTTACGCTTACGATAAACTTTCCTTTGCGCTTCCCCCGATAATGCCACAGAACCGCTTCAGTTTGCCCTTGCAATAAACCCCTCCCCCCCCGATAATGCAACAGAACAGTTTCCTCGTGTCCTAGAAATTTCCGCCAATTTCCGCTACTAACCGAGCCCGTTCTATCCTCTATCCCTCTATATCTAGCCACCGCCCATCACTATTCTCCCTCGAAAATGCGTCAGCCACTCTATCGACTACGACAGCAACCACTGGACACCGTCTCGCCTATATCAACCATCACATCGATCATCTGCGCACATCGTGGGTTTGTCCACTGCAGTCATGCGCTGCGTACACCGGGGTATTCCGTTTGGCCACTCATTCCGTTTCATGGCGGCTGTTTTGAAATGCTTCGGCTTTAGTCTTATCCAGAACCTATCCAAATTCATGATTTGAAAAGTCCATGGCGTCGAAATTTGTGCGATTTCCGAGGAATCGGCCATAATGCCGACAGAAAAAATCCGGACTGGCCAGAATGCAGACAGCCAAAAAGGCTCTAACCAGGATCCCGACATAAGCTTGCTGCCTGTATGCCGCTTCCTTTTAAACGTTTTTTCGGATTTTGTCGGCATTTTCACATCGTCCGACAAATCCGTTCATGGTAAAGGTCGGGATCTTGAAATGTCGACATTATGAATTTTGATATTATGAATCGACACTGTAAAATTTCAAATAGAAATAAAAACATATTTTTATTTCGAAAAATAACTACTTGCCGCCCAGAACGAAATTAGTAACCCGACGGAATTAATCTCACTAAAAACGGATGCATCAAAGGGACGCTCAAGGCAGGGCTATGTATTTTTCTGGCTATGGATTCGCCATAGAACTTTGTAAACGCGCGACATGCAACGCGCCGCTGACGCCGTGTAGGCGTATCGTAATCGATTACGCAATGGAAAAGGCTGACGCGTTGCGTGTCGAGGATACCGGGATCGAAAGGGAATCCTGAGCCTTTAAAATCCATAGACATGCCTTGTCAGTCCCTTTAAAAAGCGAATCACTTGTCCGACACGATGTCCACGTTAGCCTGCACCGTCCATTGTTCACCACCATTTTCTTCCTATATTCGCCCCAATTCCTAAAATATGCCCAATTTTTTTAGCATCGCCGGCTTCAAGTTCAACGTGTTCAGACAGATGAAGACGTGGGTTTCGTGGAAAGCCACTTTTCTAGCCGAATTTTTAGAAATTCCGCGATCAACACGCCCTCTAACGTCGATTCAAGGCAAATGCCGGTGGGTAGAAAACTAGTAATTGTTTGCGGATTAATTTTAGCGGTAATTTGGCATTATCGGGGTGGGGGTTTAATATTCAAAAATTACTTCGCAAACCCGGAAAGTGTCTAAAATCCAAAATTTTCGTCGCAAAACGGCATTTTTGGTCGAAAACCCGATATTCATCGATTTAACAAAGGGCATTGCCCCCCTATAATAGAAAAGCTCTGAGATTATCCAAACTTTAGAAATTACAAAATTTAAGGAGCAAATATCTACTGTAGAAATTGGCTTTTAGTTTCTTTGCCAAATTGGTTAGCTTCCGGAGAATGCGAAATTTGATTTTTTAGCCCCTTTAAAACTCGTTATAATAAGTTTTAGATTAACAAAGCAAAATATCAGCTCTTTTTTAGCGCTACGGTTCCGAGACGATGCTTACCTCCGTGGCGCGCGACGACGCGAACGGGGTCGAGGTTCGCTTGGAGACTGGGGATTCGTTGCTGTAACGGGTCACATAAAATCCCCCAAAATGTGCACATGTATCGTCGGTTTCTGTATAAATTTATTTATTCAAAACCCGCAGAGCATCGACCCGTAAGAATACAATCATTAAAAGTATCCAGTAATTGGTTAGACCTCCAAAATTGCGCCCGGCGATTTTTGTCGTAGTTTGGCGTCTCGTGGAGTCTCCAGCGGCGCCCCGCACCACATTTCCTGCAAGCAAAAAATATAGATAAATAAGTTATGATTAATAATGAGCATAAGCTTTGTGAGGCTGCGGCTTAGGTTAATGATTAGGTTTAAGCTTGGCTTAGGCTTAGGCTTAGGTTTAGGCTTGGCTTGGGCGAGCTTAGTTTTAGGCTTGACTTAGGCCCAGGCTTAGCTTGGGTTGAAGCATCGCTTAGGCTTAGACTTAAGCTTAGCTTAACTTCGGCCTAGCTTCGGGTTTAGGCTTGACTTAGGCTTAGGCTTAGGCTATGCTTAGGCATAGGCTTAGCTCACCCTAGACCACTCACCTTTGTCATGTAGATGATCATCAGCAGCCACATGGCCAGCAAAATCCAGCCCAGCCGGCAGATTTGCGTCTCGCGCGTCTGGTGACAGTCCGCGCTGCCCCGCACCTCGCATCCGCCACCCAGCATACCATGCGACGACTACAAAATTGAGTCTTAAAGGGTATGAACTACAAAATTACAAATAACATCTAATAACGCCCTAGAAATTCTAACTTTACTTAAACGCATGCGAAAAAACGCCTAAAAAGGTAAATGCGTAAAATTTTGGCGAGCTCACAAAATTTACGCAAGTGCGCGCGTAAGCGCTTTCGATAAGTTTAAGAAATCAGGGCCCCTTTAGAAAAACCTAGCATGTCTGTCTAGTTGTGGGGAGAATACTTGAGCGAAATGTCTGGCCAAAAACATCCAAACCTCACGCCGGGAATGATTGCCCTCTCGTGTATCGAGGGCCTCAAAAATGCATGAACGAATTTTGAGCGTGAGCGAGAGGAATCGAAAAAGATGGAAATGGGATAATTAAACGAAAATAAAATGCAACCCATCCGATTGTTTCATCAACGAAATACGCAAAAACGAAGCCGGAGGGTTCTGGTGAGTTATCAGGGGTGGACTTCCTCTACTCAGCCTAACGTCTAACAAAATAAAACGTCGCTCATTTTTATTCTATTTCTAGCAGTTTTCCGTGGCTAGGTAATCTTATAGACAATTTGAGGGTTCTGGTGCCTTATCGGGGGGGCGAGGGGGCTAACTTGCTTTATTCAGCCTATAGATGGAAAATAGAATATTTTAGCAGCGTTTTTAGCGGTTTTTGATGTCTAAAAAATTCTAAAAAAAGTTAACCGTTTGTAAAATTTGAACGTGGCGTTTTATTCTAATTTTCCTACGTTTTTGATCAAAAATTCAAAATGTTTGAAGTTTTTATGAGCTCTTTATCTCGAAAAATGTGTAAAAAATGTTTCTAATGAATTATTATTCCGCGGCTACGGGAGCATCGCAAAATGTTAGCTTCCCCGCTAATGAACAAGCTCCGCAAAACCCGTCAGCCTGTTTCATCAACCAAATAACCTTAAAAACGCAACCACAAATGGGACGGACACCACCTCGAGGCCCCATTTTCGACGCGCATTTTTTTTCTCCGGGCTCCCCCGACACGCCCGGGCAATTTGAAGGAGGCCGGGTTGATGATTGTTGCCCGGGCAGAGACCGAGCCCCGAAAATCGGAATATTTTTGGAGCACGAGCGCACCGGAAACCCAGTGGAACGCGGGGGCCAAGGATCGCCATCGCGCGGGGGGTGTCTGCTAGAAAACTTTGCAAGACACTTACAAGATATCCTCGAGGGTACTTTTGCATTATCGAGGGGGAGGGCGATTTTTTTCTATAATTCCAAAAATTGCTAAGAACGTAATAGGAAATACTTTAATAGTTTTAGTAAATTTTAACTGTATTTCAACCGAAAAAAGCCATCCAAAAAGCGTTTTTTAGAATCTTCTAGCAATCAGAAAATATAAAAAGCCCTATAAAATACGTTATAACCGGTAAAACAAGAGAAAAATTACCCCTCCCCCGCTAATAGTCCAGTACCAAGTATCGATCACATGCGATCACATTTTGGGCGCTGAACTCCTTGGTGTTGACGGCCAGGCGAAAAAAAGCTAATGACTAGCAAAACTAAATATTGTAAAAATTGCAAGTATGAAAAAAGGGGTTCAGATCTGTTAGCGGGGGGGCGAGGCTAATTTTTATCTCGTTGTTAGTAGTTTTAAATAATAGGTAATTATCAGAAACGTTTTTTAATTGCAATTTTAAGATTTTTTTGCCTTTTTTGTCATTTATCATACATTTTTGACCAAAATTCAAAAATTTTGACATTTCATAATTTTTAATGTGCGTTTTATAGCTGAAAACTTTGAAAAAAGCTCTAAAAAGGTTTATAATTTGCTATCGAGCCGTGCTAAACTACTGTAATTACTGTAAAGCGTACCCCCCCGCTAACAGTCCAGTACCAAAAAAACGCACCTTTAGCCCAGGAATCAGCGCATTCATTTTCGCAGCACGTCCAATAAAAGGCAAAAGCTTCGACTCGTCTCTAGCCAAGTGGAGGCGCGCCCTTCTTCTTCCTCGTCCTTCTCCTAGTGCTCCTCCTGCAGCTCACCAGCTCCGGTTACATCAGGTGTGCCGGGCGTGACACCGTGGGCGGCTAAACAGCAACAAAAAGGTGTTTGTCGGTGTGTGTGTGCCTGTCTCTATGTCGATCTCCAGCCGTTGAGTGGCGTCCCGCAGGGATTTGCTCCTCCCACATAGTCCGGGGGCACATCAGAAGACGAACGATGCCGGCCGGCCAGGATCGCCATGCAATTTTGGGTGCATCTAGCGCGGGGCAATATTTCTGCCGGCCCGGCTTCTAGATGAATGGCTCGCTGGGCGGCAGCATCCGGTAATTACAAAGGTTTTGCAACTTGGTCGCAATCACACGGGCCAGAAACTCAAGTTCAACAAGTACATCCCGGCGGGCACAACTTCAAGAAGTGAAATCAAAAAAGTTTTTACACTTCCGGAGTACAGACAGAACTTTAAGAAAAATCTGCTCCTAACAGCACGCTTTTCAATCTAAATTGTTAGATTTTTCGACAGTGTCGCTCCGCTCGCACACTTGAAATATACTAATTAGAAGTATTTAGCCCTGAACAGAGCCATTTTTACCTTGAAAGTATTAGCTGCACCTTAAAGTAGTGCCTACGATGTCTTATTACATCGCCAAAATGATTTTTATGGTTATAAAAACTTGATACTACCGTGCAAACCTTGTGGCGTTTGCTAGTTGCCATTTTCTATCTGGGGGCTCCCAGGCATGTCGACACAGAAGATCATAAAATGCTTCTCTCGATCAACTCGACCCGTTTCCGGTTTACTAATCTTATACAAACATTTTCCCTAATATAAACTCGTCTTTTGTCGGTTACCGGCCTCCTGAACCGCGGCTACGCTGCACACCAATTGACCCCGACTCGGCGCGCACTCATCGCTATCGTTGATTTACCCGGCGTTTCGGAACCAAAAAATCTTAAAAAACAAACTTGCAAGTTGATAAAGGACATAGGCGTTGAATGACACACTTGGACATCCCTGGAGAACAGACACTCGTCGGCGGCCAATGTATTTCGAAGGTATGTCTGTTTTTTAAGATCTAATAGGGCACGGCTTTTATTTCCGAGAACTAATTAGTTCGAAAATTTACTAAAACTAAAGTCCGAAAACCGCTAAATTCGGTTGTACCACCGAAAGAGCCTATAGAGAAAATTGCCCTAGCTAAAACTCTCTTCGTTAACGAAAATTCCAGGACCCATTCGGAAAATGGCGCACCGTCAACATACTTGCCGCGCGGGTTAGCGAAAATGCGCCCAACACCGAGATATTCATCCATTTTCGTGGATTCGATAAGAAATGGGACCGGTTTGTGCCGATGGAAATAACTGAGTAGATAGCTTCGCAGGTGGACCGATATTGGGCACGTGAGAAAATTGCAGCTCCCACGGGACGCGTCTGAAAACGCAGGTAAACTGCTAAATATCGAAATTACCATTTTTACTGCGTTTTCTCGAAAAGACCTTTTTGATCAGATGGCGATGAGGAGAAAACGAGGCGCCTCCGACGCTTGGAGGACGAGCAACTTGAGGACAGCGACGAAGTCGAACTCAAAATAAAAAACCAGCACGAGCAGGTAAGCGTCGAATTGAGGCCGATGTGCTTTTTAGAGAACCAAAATCAAAAATATCACCCATGTGCAATTTGGTGAATGGGAGCTGGAGACGTGGTAGGTTGACCTTTACCTACTAATCTATGTAAGCCTCATAGGTATTATTCTCCGTACCCGGAACGGATGCAGTTGGATAAGCAATTGTATGTGTGCGACATGTGTTTTTACTACACAAATGAGCGCAAAAATATGAAAGCACATTTGGTGAGTCCTTAATCGTAATAATTAATTATTTTTAAGCACGGATGTAACTTATCCCAGCCGCCTGGCCGCCGAATATATCTACAGCGAGGTGTCGCGATTTATGAGGTTAACGGCGGGTCTACCAATGTTGATGTGAAAGTAAGCTATTCTCTCTAATAATTTAGCCACAACCGACTTTAGACATATTCCCAATGCCTGTGTCTCTTTTCAAAGCTGTTCATGGACAACAAAACTATCTATTTCGACGTCGAGGAATACTTTTTCTACGTCCTTTGTAGGCAGACTTTTGGCTAATTTTTTAATCGACTTAGGCGAAATGGATAAGAACGGGTTCGCCAAGCCGGTCGGTTATTTCTCGAAGCAGAAAAACGAGCCGCATCACAACTTGTCTTGTCTGGTCGTCTTTCCGCCATATTCTAGACAAGGATATGGTTCGATGTTGATACAATTGAGTAAGTAATGAATAACAGAGTCTTAACCTCGAAACCCGTATGAAATATGCGCTTTAGGTTATATTTTGTCGCGACGGAACTGCTTGGTTGCCGGCCCGGAGAAGCCACTATCAGAGTTAGGGACTGCCAGGTAAGAATGGTAAAAAGTAAACATCAAAAATTACCAAAAAGATTATAAAGAACCCATTTTAGCTATCAGCGCTATTGGACTTGGGCTGTAGCCCGAGAAATTGGCCGCCTCGAAAACAACGAAATCATCAACGTTGACGGCCTCAGCAAGCGATTGGGGATGAATCTGGAGGATGTCCAAGATACCCTTGAACGTCTCCAACTCACCACTACAAAGGAGGGAACGGTTTGTCGTTGGTATAAAACTTAACAGAATCTTGTTAGTGTACCTTCACCTGGGCGAGGTTTGTCGAGCTGACCGGGCGAGTCGTCCGGCCGCCTAAACTTCAAATCAACCCCCGCCACCTCGACGGGCTCGGACGAGCCCAAAAGCGGAAGCGAAAGAGGATCGACTCTTTGCGTCGCTAAAATGATGAAATTGTATATATTATGGCTCGCTTGGTCGCTCTTTCTAAGATTATCGCTCAAAATTTTCGTGTCTTTCCCCGCATTTGTATAGATTCGAAATTATACCTGCCTTCGTGTCTTGAGCTTTTTAGCACCTTTTTGCTCGCTAATTTGCTCAATAATATCGGTTGATCTCAGAAATAAACTTGTATGAAGTGATTTTGGAGAAATGACTACATTTTTGGCTTGTTCACCATGAACATTCTTTGAAGTTTTGCCACAATTTCGAAATTCCGATGTTTTCAATATTTTGTATCAACTAAGAATCCTCTTTCAAATTGCTTTTCAGATGTCTATAGACGCAACACAAATCTTGGGCCGATTAGCCAGCGAGTTCCAGCTGGCCGTCGAGCTGCGGCCGCTCACCGACGAGGAGGAGCCGATTTACCGGCGCTTGAAAGATATCTTGAATGGTGTCACGACTGAAGATACGAAGCAAAACGAGGTTGGACATTTGGCTTATGTTTTTCATCCTTTACTTTTCTAGAATACAGGTCAATGTGAGCTTCCCCATCCTGAAGCCAAGAAAGCCGCTGTCGAGCAGGTAAGTATTCGCCTTTTCGAATATTTTTAACACTATTTTAGAACGGCTCCACTTCAGCGCCCGTCGAACCCACCTGTTCCACGGAACCACCAGAAGAGGACTTCTCCCATTTGCCTGAACCTACGGAAGAAAATATTATTGCAGCAATTACTGAGGTATTCCGATTTAACTCCTGGGAAATGCTTTTTGCAGCTCGTCCAAGTCAAGAAGATCAATTTCGTCGACTGGAACGTAATAGACGACATTTATCCGGTAATTCGCCGAGCTGAGGTGTCTATGCAATTTCTAGGAACTTGACGAGGTCTCTGTGATGTTTGGCGGTTTGCCCGATTCGCTATTGAAGCCCTGCTTCCTGAAGTTTCTCGAATTGCAGCTTCACGACGAAAAGCCCGGTTGGATGCGGCAACACCTCGAGGATTTGATTCGGTATTTTTTAATGGATGCTGGGCGATCGAACGGAAATGAAGTTTGACCAAAAACAATCTTTTAGTATATGGAAACGTGAAGTGATCAGCCCGATCCTGTTTGAACGCCCGACGCGGGTTCAGCTGGTCGCCAAAGTAATCGTGCCCCAGCCTCCGGAAAATAAACGCAAGCGGAAGGCCGCGGTAAGGGAAAATTTTTTAATCTTAAAATTATCATTCAGGGAGCCGATGTGAGAGGCCTATTTGGCGTGGGAGCGCTTCTGCAGACGTACGGGCAACACTTTTAAATAAATTACTGTGATTTTTAGGATCTCTACGGGTGTTGGTGTCGTGGACGTGGATGAAGACGTCCACGGCAATATCATGCTGGGCGGCGAGCCGTTGACCTTCGATTCTTGGGGAAAATTGAACCAATAGTAGGCTTATGAGTTTTATGTACTTTTCTTTTAGCGAAAATCTGCCGAAGCCTGAGCCACCAACCCCCAGAGGGAGGCCAAAATTGCCGACGAAGGAGGAGCTCGAAAAGATTCGGTATAGGCTACTTTTGTGGCGTTAAAATAAATTTCAGACGCGAGAAGCTCATCGCGAAGAAAGCGCGCAACAAGGCGAGAAAAGCCGACAAGATTGCGAAGATGCGCGAGGGACTCGGGACTGACGCCGAGGCAAATGAGGCCGAACCCGCTAAAGATGTAAGTGAATATCCCAGTTATAGCTATCAATTTTCAGTTGGAAGAGGGTGAAGTGGATAGCGGTGAGGAGGACAAACAAAAGAGCAAGAAGCGCATCAAGGTAATTTCGATTATATTGGGAGGTTAACGCTTCTTAGATGGCCAAAAACTCGTCATCCAGCAGCTCGTCGTCGGGCTCAGATTCCGAGGCTGAAGGCCAGGGCAGCCGACACCGCAGGCGAGAGCGTCGTATGAAGGAGAGGATGGTGCGTTTTGTATTTTTTTTATGCAAATAGTCGTAAACTTTTCCTGTGTCTGTAGGCGCGCTAAAATGAAAAAACCCTTATTATTGGCATTTCTCAGTCTTTTAGAAATAGAAAGTTTATAAAAAATCATGAAAGTTTTTGAAAATGGATAAAATGTTCAAACATTCTCGATTTTGCAACGATGCTTTTATGACCTTTTAGCAATCGGACACTGTTGAGCCACTAAAAATGGTCTGTGCTTTATTACTCTAGCGATAAGACTGAAAAATAGTCAGCTCCCCCTCCGCTAACGAACTAGCACGAAAATCTTATTTTCAGGGGCAACGCCCGAACACCGTGAAGATGCCGAAAATGCTGCAGGACATGTACGAGCGGCGGATGGAGCTGGTGGCGCTGTTGTCCCCGGAGCATCGCAGCGCCTTCGCCTCGGTGCTCAACATGGTGCTCAGCTCAGATGTATGTTCGCTTCCGCTTCGAATATCGATTTTTTTTCAGAACCGAATGTCCAGCCAGACGATCAGCAACATGTTCAGCCAGATGGACTCGCTGATTCGTTGATGATTAGTGTAATTTTGTTCCCGTTTTTGGATGTTGTCACGTTTAGTTGTGATTCGTACTTATCACCGGTTTTGTGTTCGTATAAAGTTTACGCGAATTTAATAGCGCTCCGGCGCTGGATGAACCTCCCCGCCCATTCGTTACATTTAGGCTGACACCAGCGTGAGTTTGTTTAAATATCTCCCCTCGGTGGGGTCGTCATAAGAAGTGGTGTGGTGGGCCATACACAAGGGCACTTGAGGGCCTTCTAGCTGGCCGGTGGGCCTCTCGCCGGGGTCGCGCTGGGATTAGCAGATGGATGTGCTTGTGGGAGGCCCCAGACAGATCCCGACGCCAGATACGGGGGCCCGGCGTTTGTAAATTTTGAGACGAATTGGTCGAACTCAAAAGGTAACCATTTTTGCTCCAAACCCAAAACTTTATTAAAGCCACAATACATTCAATTAATTTAGTTATATCACATCATGAAAGCGAACAAGACATTAACCGAACAATCATTATGATAAAGAAGAGAACATTATTATACAAAAAAAACCCCGTTTGTAGAAGGCTTATTTCTGGTGCGTGATCAGGTCGCGTCGCATGCCCATCATCTCGAAGTGGAGGAGGCGGTGGAGAGAGCAGAGGCCTAAAATGGACAATTTTTGAAGGTGGTTTTAGCAGAACTTTCGCGGAACTGAAAAACTAACCACGTTTCCCACAGTTCGGCCTGCAAACGGCACCGTCGCGCCTGACGAACCTGTCAGCGTCACTGCAAGAAATGGGCTTGACGCGCTGCAGGGAAAAAACTCACTAGAACTGCCCCTTGCAGCGCTTGCACGCCGGCTGACCGTACTCGGGGTAGAGGATGCCGTGGGCCCCGCAGAAGCAGTAGCCAACCTAAGAAATGGTTATAATCTGATTGAAAAACAGCGCATACTTGGCGGAGATGGAGTCGCATTCGGGGTGGGCGAGTGCCAGGGGCCCTGGGCGGGGCGGCCAGCGGGGAGGCCAGCGGCGCGTTAGCGCGCGGGCGGGCGGCTGTTTTGATGGCGCGTCCGTTTCGTGGAGCAGCAACTGGATGGGCGACGGGTTGAGCTTGAGCAGCGACTGGCCGAACCGCGGGTAGTGCAGCAGCGGGGGCAGCAGCTTGAGCAGCAGCCGGCTGAGCGGGGGTCGTTGGAGCAGCACCTTGGGCAGCCGTCGGCTGGGCAGCGGGTCGAGCGGCAGGTTGAGCAGCAGCTGGAGCAGCGGCCGGCTGAGCACCAGTAGCTGCGGACACGGCAGCGGCGATGGCGGCCACATCAGCCGTTTGACCCGCGCCGAAGACCAACTGAAAAAAAGCCAGCTCGGCTGAGCCTCGGAAGAACAAAATTACCACAAAGGTCGGCTTGTAGTTGTGGCAGGTGCTCATCTCGTTGAAGCAGAGCTGACGTTCCGGGAGTTCCAGTGATGATTGGAGAATGAGAAAAACATTTTACGACTTCTCCGCACGGCCCACTTCCGGCTGTTAATTTCCCATTCAAATTTATGTTATGCCAATTAGTTTTTGATTACTTTCCAACCTCTTTTTAGGCTTCGAAATGGAGGCAGGGGAAGACAGGGCAGCCTCCCCTTCCCGGCTGCCTTTCCCATGAAATGTTGGGACGGCCGAGTGGTCCGAGGCGCTGGTGGCAGGAAGTGGCTTGCGCAGGTTCGGATCCCTGGCTTTCTAAGCTTTTGCTTTTTGCTTGGAAATGCTAGAGCTAAGTTTATAGCCGGTTTTTAAAAATTTTTTTGGTTTTTCGGATGCATCGGCAGCGTTGAGGCTGGTTTTAGCCATTCTTCAATGGAGCGGTACCCTGGCCCAGTTTTGACGAAGAGCGGGGAGCGTAGCGTCTCGTAGCAGAGAGACAAAGTAGCAGTGCCATCTTTGAAAAACGAAAACTTCAAACTTTTTAAAAACAAAAATTTCTAAAGCTTCGTTTTACCAACCTAAAGTGCACTTTCCGGAAATTGGACGTTTACACCTATTTACGCAGAGACTGTAAAAAGCTAGGTACGCAGGTGTTCATAGGTGTACACGTACAACTCCCTGAAATGCTTTTAATTTTCACTCTGTAGTCTTTGTAAACTACAGGCTATAAACCTCCCCTTCCCACCTGGCATCGAGCCAAAATCCCCCCGTAGCGTACATTCCGGCTCTCATTTATGCATGAATGGAGAAATCGTGGCCCGTAGAGAGCCCCCCCCGGTAGTGGTGGTGGATGAGAGATAATTGCCACATGGCCCCATCCTTCCCCTCCATCCGTCCATTTCATCATTGATGGACGTGTGCTCGCCCCTTGACCATAGGTAAGCCGCTCTCGGCCGCCTGCACATAGAGGCCAGGTGCCCTGCGCACCCCCGCACACACACCTAATTGCGGCTCGGGAGCCTTTTTTAATCCGCTCCTTGATACTGTGTGTGCCCATTGAGGAGGCGAAGACAATGGTTGGATTTGCGTGAAAAGGAGCGTTGCGTAGGGGTACGCTACGTTTTCGGTTTATATTTAGGGTGTTTTGCAGATCGGCAATTCAGTAGGCTGAATTATTTTCCTAAATTTCGGCATTTGGATCTTTCGCATTATCGGGGGGGGGGAGAGAAATTTTTCTCTAATATCCAAGTTTTCTAATATCCAGAGGAAGTGTTTCTCAGTTTGCCACCCTTTCTAAACGTGAGAACTTCTTAAAAAGTAACAAAAAAATATTGATTTTCCGACCAAAAACGGGCCGATTTTTACTCAAAATTTCGATTTTTAAAATTTTCAGAACTTTTAGATAGTTTTTCCACATGATCTAACCTTAAGTTTACAAAAAATACTTGCTATTCAATTGCTAGGGCTTCTAGAGTTCTACACCCCTCCGATAATGCCAAAGTTCCCCTTAACCGCAACAATAGTTTTTATAGGTTTTTAGATAGTTTTCCGATCGGAAAAATAGCCCCCCGATGATGCCAAAGTACCAGGTATGTTTTTAGGGCTTTATTATTTCAGGTGTCCATGCACCATGCTCTAGGTAACCTGTGACAAGGTACGTACTACTACTCCGTACGTCATACTCCAACAAAATGGACGCTGACAATGTTGAAGGATGTTGCGAGACCATCCCACGTCCTCAACCCCCCGCCAATTACAACAATGGCTGCGAGTGTGGGGTGGGGGGGTGTTGCGCAATTGCCCCTTCCCCGGTGCTATTTGCCCCCTGGGCACAGCCGATATTCAAATGTGAGGCATTGGGGGGGCTGGGGGGGGACAGTTGACGTGACCCGCAGGCAGGAGCCGTTTGGCCGCGTGCCAATTGTCTGTCTCTGGTGGGCGGTATTGGGGAGGGAGGTTGGGCCCTTGGGGCACGATAATTACGAGCAAGCACCGCGCCGGGGGGCTTGGGGCCCGCTGGGCATATGGCCGGGGAAAGCCACCGTAAGCCTGAGACTTCGGTGTGGGAGTAGGGTGGAACTCTTGGTTGTGGGAAATAGCTATAGAGAAAAGAAAGGGAGAGAGACCGAGAGAGAGCGCGAGAGAGAGAGAGAGACTGAGCGAGAGAGAGCGAGGGAGAAAGAGAGAGAGAGAGAGAGAGAGAGAGAGAGCGAGTGCGAGAGAAGGAGAGAGTTTCTTTTGAATTTCAAGACTCGTGATCCAATTTTACCCTGTAAGTCCTTTTCCTGAAATTGCTGGTTTTTAGACAAATCCCAATTTTTTTGAATTTCCGCGGTTTTCTATTAAGATTTTCCACTCGAATAAATGATTAAGTTTTACTCTGCTTCCTCTACGGTACCTGGGATTGAACATTTGTCCCCGAAAATTAGAAAATCTACCTCCAAAAAAGCTATTTTTGAATCAAAAATTTTTTGGACATTACAGTACATTTTCGTGATTTACCGGGTTGTACTGAGCGACAAACTGCCTCAAAATCACAACCACGGCTATTTCCAGCCCCAATCCACCCAGCCTCCATACTTTTCGAATGGATCCCGTTGACCGGGGTCCCGGTAACGAGCCAACGCGGCCACTTCACCCTCTACGGGAGATCGAATTTCGGGCTGTTCGATGCGATATATGCCTTTTGTACGATACAGCCCCCTCCCTCGGCGCGTCGATTGCAAATATTTTCGCACGCGTCGCCCCCGCGCGGCCTACCAGCAAAACGAGGGGCACGGTGTTCGGTTACTGTGGACGGGCACAGCTGTCCCATCCTGACCGATATCGCCTCCTGTGTCTCTGCACACCATAATCCATCATACTGTCGCCGGGGATGGTCGTGGCGGCCTGGGTTTTGAGCGGAGCGGATGCCCCTTGAAAATTTCGCCGGAAATGGCTTTGAAAAAAAATTGTGTATGGCCCGAATCCCGAATCCAAATATCCTGAAAGACGCCAGCCGGAAAAACGATGCGAAAATCCTGGAATACCATCGAAAAGGTATCATAATGTCGAAATCCTAGTCAAAATTCCGCTTAGAATTTGGGTTTTTCTCGCTGGAGATTTGCTTATGTAACTTTCGTAATTTTGAAAGTAACCCTCGAAAAGCAGCCATTTTCCTATGCAATTTAAAATTTCCAAAAATTAAAGTTCGCTATTTATTAAAATTCTTACTATTACTCAAATGTTTAGACATTCCTTGCTAGCTCGCTTCAATTTTTTACAGGAAATTATAACGTTTAAAATTCACACAACTACTTTATCAAGTATTTACTTCGCCGCTAGGTTCCCTAAGAATCTCTGCTAGCTCGCCGCGGCCAAAAAACTTACTTAGAAAAATCTTTTTTGTTACCAATTAGTGCGTCAAAAAATACAGGTATTTCTAGAAAATGGAAAATCTATTCACACCTTCTAAGGATCTCTGCTAGCTCGCCATGGTCGAAATTTAATTTTTGCTGTTTTCAATTTTCAATTAAAATTTAAATTTTGTAAATGAAAACACATATTTAGAAAGATAACATGATTTATTCACCAAGTCGAAAAAAGAGAATAAGAAATTTGGTTGGGCGAGAAAAGCTTTGGTCATTGGGGGGTGAGGATCGTGTTTTCAAGAATCTTACAGGGCCAACGGGGGTGGTGCTTAGGCTTAGGCTTAGGCTTAGCCTACGCTAAGCTACGTTAAGCCAAAGCTACCCAATAGGACTCGAAAAATGGGAAATTTACAATGAAAAAAGGGGGCGGCTGGTGCGCGGGGCTAAAAATTTGGGCGCGGCAGGGCATCCAGCCGGGACCCGGGACAAGGATTTTTAGTTATATTTTTATTGGTTGAAAGCACTGAAGCAACAGAAATTGAAGGGGAAAACGGAGATCTGATAAAAATGAGAGTTTTATAAATTACTGGGGGAGATCGGTGGGGTGGCTGTGGATACCGTAGTTGCGGGCGGTGATCTGCAAAAGTTGAAGGTTATATTTTGGCGCTTTAAAGAGTTTATTTAAATTTTTAAAGTAACTAAAAGGTAGCTAAAACGGTTAATTTTTGTTTTATTCGTTTAAAATATCGAAAATATAGCTAAAAAGATATGTTTTTATACGTTCAAGGTATTTAAAACCCAACTAAAAGGGTAGATGTTGTTTTCGTTTGGAATATCGACAGTATAGCTTAAAAAGTATAGTTTGTGTACGTTAAGGTTATCTAAAACCTAGCTAAATGGTATATTTTTTAATAATATTGATTTACTTCGATTAATTTCGCGAATTCGAAATAAACTACGATAAGATGACTTACCCGAGACCAGATGAGGCCGATCGAACGGAAGACCGGGTCGAACACAGCCTCCACGACGTACGTCCACACCTAACAACGTAATGTTTTAAGTTTTAACCACTTTTTAATGGTTTGTTATCATAATTTCGAAATTCGTGATATTGAAATTTCATAATGCCGAAATTTCAGAATATCGACATTTTCGAATGTCGAAAATTCAGAGTGCCAGAATTTCAGAATGTCGAATTTTCGATGAATAAATCTCTCGAAAATCCCTGAAATCCGTTGTCAAAAATGGCGCCATTTTGGAATTTCGCCGTGGTGCAATGCCGACATTATCTTTTCGACATTTTGAAATTTCGACTATCTCTTCGACTTCTCTAAAAAATGCTGACAACAAACCTTGGCGATCCACTGCGCCGGGATGGAGAGCAGCTTGGCCAACGGCACGCACGCGAACACGTTCAGCACGGTGAACAGCGCGAACAGCACGCCGAAGATGATCGCAGCCGGCAGGCCGATCAGCAAAGAGCCTGAAATAGTGTTTTTCAAAAATTATGGTGTGTTTTAGAGTTTTTCACTTCTTTTTAAAGGAAATTCCTTTTTTTGGGGGACTCACCAAGTCGGTAGACGAACAGCCGGGTCCAGGTGAACACGCGGAATACGAGGCGCCACACGCAGTCCCACGAATGGGCCGTGTCGGCCTCGCCGAAGATGTCCTCGAAGCCGAACTGAAATAGGGATTGTTTACGCTGTTGTTATTTTAAATAGTTACTGGGAAACAGCCTTTTTGTAGCTTAATAATTGTCGTTTTGTGGTGAAAAATTGAACAATTTGTTTTTTTTAGTATTTTTTAACAATTTTTTTCATGTCGATAATTATTTTTTATTGATCTGGTCGTTTTTGATTGGCATAAAATTCAAAAATTCTTGAACATTTTTGAAAATACGAATGACCGTTGCATTTCATTGGCATTTTTGGCAATTCTTTATACATTTTTGAGAGAAAAATGAACTTTTTTCATAGCTTTTTATCGCGTTTTAAATGGAAAAACCGTAAAACTGCTATCAAAATTGTAGCTTTTATTAAATGACCGTACAAAAATACTTGGAAAAAATCTGGTATCCCCCGCTAACAGTCCAGTACCGATTTCGGCATCTTTAAACAGGATTCTCCGGCTTTCAAAAACTATACGGCTGCATCCAAGCATTTTTTGCTAGGCCCTACACCCACCCCTCCGAGGGTCCAACATTCCAATTCCAGGGCGCCAGGGGCTGACCGCAATTTCCGCCAAACGGCCCGACAGGCGCGAAAATGGAAGCCCAGGGGCCCCCGGAGGCGCTGAGCTCATTTATTCATCCGCCGGGGGAGGTCGAGCCGGGCCACCGGATGCATTTGTGATTTTTTTGGGGGGCTGGGTGAAACAGGTAGGGTGAATTGGCGCGTTGCCAGCGGGTGAAGCTCGAAAAGTATGTCCGGACTTGGTGCTACTACTTACGGGGGTGTAAACTGTACAACAATGGAAGAGTTGAACTGGACAACAAAAGACGTCTACGGCTTTTGAAGCTCCAATTTTGGGCCAGTACGCTTGGTACTAGCTACGGAGGGTGTAAAGAGTACATAAATGGAAGCACTGCGACTTTTTTGGCTCTAAATTAAATTTTCGCAAGTGCTCATTGCTACTACTTAAGGGGTGTAGACCGTGGAACGAAAAACGAAGGCTCCCGGCTTTTCCAAGCTCCAATTTTGAGCCAGTACTCTATACTACTACTTACGGGGGTGTAAACTGTACAGAAATAGAATCTTCTTGATCGTTTTAAAGCTCGAAATTGGGCCAGTACGTTTGGTACTAATTACGGTAGTGTAAACTGTACAAAAATGACCGGGTCTAGAGTCCCTCAAGCTCGACGTTGAAGCGGTTCAAGCCTTTTTTAGCCCTCAAAACCTTCAAAAACTCACCTTGACGTGATCGTTGATGTTCTTCTCATCGCGGTCGACCAGGTTGATCCCAATGGAGATGTGGTCGGCCTTCTGCTGTTCCTCAGTCTTTTCGGCCTTCTCGCGACGCCACCAGCACTTCTTCTTGCACGCTTCCCCGGTGACGGCGCCCTCCTCGGCCTTCTTCTCGTCGTCGTCGGCCTTCTTCGTCGCCTTTTTGGAGAACCACGACCTCTTGGGGGCGACGATGACGGCCTCCTAAATTTATGGTTTAAGTGGGATTTTTGAAAGTTGATTTTGAAGGCTTTTTAACATTTAGAAAACTGAAATTCTTTGGGCATGAAGGTCATCTCCTGAAGCGCTGAATTCCAAAATTTGCATACCGTGGTCGTCTCGGGCTCGGCGGGCGTGTCGGTGTCGGTCTTGAGGGGGACGGCCTCGAGCTCGACCTTCTCGGCTTCGGTGGACATGGCTGTGCTGCAAATTTGTAGAATTTTTATGAATATTAAACTAAAAAATAAAAAATACAAACATGAAAAATATAAAAAATATACAAAATTAAAAAGTACAGGTTTTTACTAGCTTTGGAACTCAAAATAGCTGAAAAATCGTATTTCTAACCCCAAAACCGACAGCTTCCGCGTGCTATATAATTTCCGCACGAGTGATAATTACAGCGCGGGGCCGTAATTAGACGTGGCCCGAAAAGTCCGCCTCAATACAAATTACAGACCCCGGAATTCAGGAGGGGGACACGGATTAAGCGGTGGATTACTGCGGAACGGATGCGGCTACTGTAGCTATTGGAAGGTGGCTGCGGGTGGCGAGGGGGAAATTGGGACCGGAAAGGGGGGCCGGCCAGAAAACCCGGAAAAAGGTGTGGATTGGAAAGTAATGGAAACTAAAAAAACGAATACCTACGGATAAGCCTAAGCCAACCTAAGCAAAGCCTAAACAAACCCTAAGCCTAAGCCTAAGCTAAGCCGAACCGAAGCCTCTTCCTATGCTTAAGCCTAAGCGTAAGCCAAGCTTAAGCCTAAGCCTAAGCTAGGCATCAGCTAAGCCCAAGCTAAGCCTAAGCCTAAGCCTAAGCCTCGGCTAAACGTTAGCAAAGCCTAAATAAAGCCTGAGCAAATCCAAAGTCTAAGCTAAGTCTAAGCTAAGCGAAGCCAAGCATAGGCTAAGCACTAGCTAAGCATAAACTAAGCTAAGCCTAAGCCTAATCCTAAGCTTAACGTCAAAGTCCGTGGGTCGGGACAGGGGAAAGATGGGTAATAAAAGGCAAGCCTGATACAAGCTCATACCAAATCGGACAAATTTCGTGAAATAGCTAAAAAAACAGGGTCTACTACGGTAGCCATGTCGCAATATGCCGTGAATAGCCAAGAGGGGTACTCGAATAACGGGCAGTACATAGGTGGGATATGGAATATAAGGGGAAAGGGGATGAGGGAGGGGAGGGCCAAGGGGTCAGGGTCATATACAACAGACACACAACTGGATGGGGGATGAAGACAGCATACAGCAATACCCACAATACTCTTCTTGCTGGGCTGAGGATTATGGCAGATGGACAACGGGACCCCGCCCCCAAGCCACGCCCATCTACTGATGTGCCCCCGGGGGCCAACGTTTGAATTTGAATCCGAGAGAGAGGATCGGGCAGATGCGGGTGGGGAATGGATTTTAAAGGGGCTGGGAAGGGAATAGGCTGTGGATTGGCTTTGGAGAGAGAGGAGAGAAGAGAGAGAGAGAGAGAGAGAGAGAGAGAGAGAGTTAAAGAGACAACGAGAGTTAGAGAGATAGGGAGAGAGAAAGCGAGAGAGAGGGATTTGCGAGAGAGAGAGAGAGAGAGAGAGAGAGAGAGAGAGAGAGAGAGAGAGAGAGCGAGAGAGAGAGAGAGAATCGAGGGAGAGGCGCTGGGAGATGAGAGAGATAGAGAGAGATATCTGAAATTTTATCCATTTTGTTCATACTTCCGGGCTAGCAGAGATCATTGCGCAACGAGCTCCACCGGTTTTTCAGTTTTCATAACGGAAACCGGTAGTCAGACCCAAAAATTACGGTATTTCAAAAAGAAAAATAATCTTTTTTTCTAGCGCGAAAACTTCCCAGAGAACCCCTGCTAGCCTGCCAATTGAAAAAAAAGATTTTGCAGGTCCTCAAAAAGTCGCAAAGATTTAATAATGGCCCGATTCCGGGGCACCTACCGTAACCCATCCTAACCAAGTTTGTTTTTGCCCCCTTAAAATGCTCCTCTCTGGCGGTACGTACTGTGTGATCGGTACATCTGGGAACCGCCTTGGGCCATAAGACATGTGTTTCGACCGCAGGGCCCCCCCTTTGTCCTGAATGCCGATGATATACGGGCTCCCAACCATTCCTTCCGCCGCCCATTATTCTTCCTCTTCGACCCGAAGAGGCCCAGCCAAGAAGATAATGACCCTGAGGGCCAGATGAGAGGCCCTTCTCTTCGACCTCTAGAGTGTCCCTCATTATGGCCACTTCAAATGAATGGTTGCTTATGGAAAGTTGGCTCAGGGACCCGAAAAGTCGCAAAAAACACGAAAAGCGTACTTTCCTTTAGTGTACGTAACGTATGGATCCGTTGGAGTACGTAATGAAAAGCGTACTAGCGCTTCCGTAAGAGTACGTAATGAAAAACGCATCCGGGGCGGCTCTGCTCCCCTTTTGGTTTGGTTGCCGTTTACATACGCAACGTACATGGCCGTTCGCGTACGTAATGTACATTTCCGTGAGAGTACGCTTGACAACTTTGAAATTTCGGAAACTATGCTACTTTAAAATACCGTAACGTAATACGGATCTACGTTATAGTTATGTCTTTATTAGATAAACCAGGGTTGAAAAACCGCTTCGCGGCTTTTCAACCCTGGCCCGTCTAGGCCCTGTGAAACTCCTCAATTTGCATGCTTCTTCCCGAATTCCAGCATAAAAAAGTGAAGAGTGCGGCCTTTCTTCCTTTTTATGAGCCGCCTCCACTTCCGGTGTATGGAAATTGATTCCTAACAAAGAGGAAAGCCCAGAATTTCAGAAAAACCTAATTTTAATGTCGAAAACAACGTATTTTACAAAATCTGATAAGTGTGCAGTCGTTCCCAGGCCATTACGCACCGAATGACGTATCAAACATCCCCCTAGCTTCCATCCTTCTTGAGATACGACTGGAACAACCTGACGGAAGTTGCATGCAAATGTACACACACACACACAGGAACTATTTTTTTATATATAGTAGGATATAAGCCTCATTTATACTTCAGATGAAAGGAAAAGCGACTAAAGTTGAAAGATCCTACAGTTTTCCTGACACTGATGAGGTTTTAGTTGTATACCGGTTGACTTATTTGATCTACTTGATGATGATGACACCTTTGGCCATTACATCGTCGATCACCGGGCGCTATACTTGCCCGAGGCGACAAATATTGACCTCAAGATGACCCGATTCTCGCCCAACCATCGCCTGCGCGCCATATTGCCCGCCAAAAATTAGCGCCCAACGCGTGTGCGCGGGGATAATCAGTGGGGACATGATAAAAGTTATTGAAAAACTAGAAAGAGAAAAAACTGGACCGTCAAACGCGGAAGCGCTGATCCCAATAATCCTGTACGGTCCTATAACAAAATAGAAATCATTTTTATAAAAACTTACGCAGCTTTTCGCTAAATAGAGCTCGTAAAAACGTATAATCATGTTCGAAAATTATCGACTTTTTGGTAAAAAATGGATAGAAATGACCAGAAAGATCAAAACTTTCGAATTTTGAAAAATGCTTTAAAAATTTTTGTAACTTTCTAGAAATCAAGTACTGCTAAAATCTGTATAAAAATACGCTGCTAACAGTCCAGTACCAGAAACCCATTTTCGAACATCTAAAAAACCCACGGTCGACCAGGCTTTTGAATGTTATAAAAATGGTAAATCACGCTATTTTGTCCTGCCAAAACCACCTAAAATTAAAAGCCAAACCTTCGTCTCATTTTCTTCTATGCCCACTTTACTCTATCCCACGACGATTCTTTGAACTCTCCAATTTCGATAAAAACCTTTTGGCGTCACCCACCCCTGAGCCCGAGGTTAACCATAGCCAATTAGCCAACACCACCCATTGTGTTGTGATATATCGGGGGTGAGGCGTTCGACTCGTCCTCCATCTCAATCTCTCCCCATTCACCACTTCTCCGTCTCGAACCGGTCCGTCTGAAAGCACGGCTGTGGGTTGGGTGGAGGCGTCCTTGGCATGCCGCAATGAAGCGCCCGATTCATCAAGTCTCGCTACCTCACTCCCAAACACCGTCTCACGCGCCAACAGCTCGGCATAGTACGCAGAAGCCGGAAGCTCTCGGCGATGGTAACACCTGTTTAAGGCGCCCCAGAAATCATCTAATCACCTAGAAAGCTAATACCCCGAAACCCGCTTCCCCTAGTAAAAAACGGTCATTTCCTTCAGATTTTTGGAAAGCATTAAAAATCGGAGAGTACGCAGGCAGGGTAAAAGCGGAGTTTTACTAATTGTCCTCAATACCCCGCCGGCTGGACGCCAATCCAAAAATTCTAACGATTTTAAAGGTTTTTAAAAGATTTGGATTTTAAAATTTTCGAAAAAAATGATAAACCTCGTTTCGCAAGGCAACTATGAACGTAAATGGACTGTTCCGTACGTACTTTGGCGCTATGTGGAAAATCCTCAGCGTTTTTCATTTTCGAACAACTCTACACTAAATCTTCTTGTCTTCTATCAGGATACTTTCTTTTTATCTAACCTTTATTATTATTATAACTTCTTGACCATCATCTCTTATTTCGGGCTAGCTTTGCCAATTTTGCGCACTACAGCCCGCATCCCTATGCACCTTTTTTGCCATTCATTTATTCACCACTCCCCCTTTTGAAGTCCGGAATTCAAGGGCGCTATGAATTTGATTTGTGTTTCAGTACAGTTTCAATAGCTCTTTCAACATTTAGAAGATAATACAGTGGGACTAGCCTTCTCATGCAGCCCCATCTAGCTAGCGTTGACCCGACTCGCTGACGTCCACTACCCTGTTTCGCCTCGCGTTCGTGTCGGTGCAATAATCCATGGGCGGGCAGTGCTTTGTGCGACGACAGGGGTCGCTGTCCCCCTCTGGCCGGCCGTCGATCTACGAAAACAATCACTTGGCCAGGTGGCTTTTCCTCTCCTTTTCGCCCTTCCGGTGAGCCCGACTCCTCGGGGGGATATGTTGAGCATTTTTAGACAACTTCCTTGACGCCTGCCGCCGTCATTGTGCTATTTTCTGATTATCGCTCTTGCAGTCAGAATTTTCCCAAATAGCTTGGATTGCTGTATTATCAGGCAGAATTTCGGAGTTTACTTTATTAGGTGTTAGCATTTCGAATTTTGGCTTCGGATTTTCACTTTCAGCCAACTGACAAGCCCGGTCATATTCATTACGTTTTCCCAGCCCCCCTGTTCTGCGACACCCTGTTCGAAAAAGCCGGGCCCTCGGCGTGGTGGGGTGAATAGAGCTCCTCCACAAATTTTCAAGACCCGCCCGTCTCTGGCACCATAGACTATGAATTAAATTGGATTTTTTCGCCCACCCACCGGTCCGTCTTCTACGTGGGGGGCTCTTGACGCGATTGCCTGCCAGAACCGCGAATCCCTCGCGCGCCTCATAATTCTCCCCTCCAGCCGCCCGAATGCACATGCGGTGACACCGCCCTTTTGGCGTCTTTTTTATTGAATTTCTTAAGGAGCAATCCGCATTGAGGCCACGCAGCTCTCCATTGGCCACCAACCTCGGCCCCTGGGGAAAACCCACAAGTATCCCGGTTTCCTCATCTCCTTGGTTTTCGGAATTCTAGGGTTCGCCTTCATTTTAAATATTCCGGCAGCTCTTCGCGAAAATGGACGTTTTCGCGTTCGGGGTCATCCCTTCCAATTTCCTCACCGGATGATTACCCTATCGGCCCGCCCGTCTGGCTACTGAATGCCGTCCCGTTCCCCCATCTTTTCCGACCTTCTATTACCGTCGACGGCTCGCCCCATTATTGGCCTCGTTTTTGTTGCCAATTATTGTTAAGGGAAGCTCGTCGCCTCCCGAAGGCTTGTAAGTAGAGTTATTTGTTGCATTCCCCCCCATACCTACACGCGGCTTATTCAATTTATAAAATTCCAGCCTTACACATAGGCGCCCTTCCAAAACGCTAATGGTTTCTATCGCCTCTCAAAAACACCTGTCATCCGGCGTTCCTTGGGGATTGCCAATTGCCGACACGCCCGCGTTTTTCTTTCGACGTTTTTCTGCGAATCTATAGCAACTGGCTAATTGGCGATATTTCCACGTCCAAACAGAAGACCGAAACGGCGGGGCAGCCCGGCCTAATAGGGTTGAGAGTATAATGAAGTTGCGTGTGGCTCGGCGGGCCCGAGGAGGAAGAGGGCACACAAGAGTGGCCCGGGCATTTGTTTTGGGGTGGGCGGAACGCGTTTAGTCGTCTCTTGGTTGCTTGTGTGTGTTTCGCTACAGCGATCGATCTGTCTTTTTGCTTCTGGGTTGCCATTTGATGATGTTGAAAGTCAGCCGAGTCATTTGGGGGGCTCATTTGCGGCCTATAGGAAAGGACTGGGCAGGACCCAGGGGGCCCGACCCGTTTTCCACGGGTATTTGTTTGCAAAACGCTACCTCCAGGGATACTTCTGTGGTTTCCGATTGGGTTGATTAACCCGCTGGGTTCGGCTTATTTATTTATTTACCCCCTAGCGTTTCACTTTTCTGGCCGCAATGCTGGCTCCACGCCGCGCTCCCTTCTCTCCAGCCATCACGCTCTTTCCAGTCCCCCTCTCACCCGGCTGCTTTTGAACGGGCTCCTTTTCCCGCCCCGGCTGTGCATTCAAATTTCAGGCTGCTGTGAACAGCCTCCTCCTCCCAGCCGGAGTGCCACAATCCACCAGTGACCTCGATTCCTCTCCCACTCTCTATGTCCTTATCACGTCCGGGAGCGCTTATGTTCTAGCGATCAATTTGCAA
Organism: Mesorhabditis spiculigera; assembly: GCA_958295435.1. Classification (NCBI taxonomy): domain Eukaryota; kingdom Metazoa; phylum Nematoda; class Chromadorea; order Rhabditida; family Rhabditidae; genus Mesorhabditis; species Mesorhabditis spiculigera. The sequence goes on along the minus strand of CATQJA010002701.1, from coordinate 672,640 downwards.
TTACCCTCTTTTCCCCGTGTTTCAGTTGCCTTCGAAACGGCTTTATATGTGTTTTTAGATGGGTTGCGTAAACTCTACCGACCAGACTAATGCCAAGGCGCGATCAAAACAGATTGACGAACAGGTACATCGTTTTGTTCTTGCTGATAGCGTTTTCTAGTTGAAAGCAGACCATGAACGCCAGTCACGAGAGGTAAAACTGTTGCTGCTTGGTGCGGGAGAATCTGGTAATTTGTTCAGCTTTTTCTTTACAAGCGTTTAGGCAAGAGCACGATTGTCAAGCAGATGAAGATCATTCACGAGACGGGCTACACGGAAGAAGAACGGAAACAATACAGGCCCGTCGTATTCAGTAACAGCATGCAGGTGGGATTCGCTCTAATGTTTTAAAAGTTGTTTAGTCAATGTCCGCGATCCTTCGAGCGATGAATACGTTGGGCATCCAATTTGCCAGCCAGAACGGCCACAACGACATGCGGCAATTTTTCTCCTTGTCTCAGGTTGGAAAATTGGTCTTTGCCTGATTACCTTTTTCAGAATTGCGACGAAGGAGAGTTGCCACTAGAGCTTGCGGCCGTAATGAAGCGCCTCTGGGAAGATGGTGGCGTGCGGCATTGCTTCACCAGATCTCGCGAATACCAGCTCAACGACTCCGCGCCCTACTATCTCAACAATTTGGACCGAATTTCGAGGGTAAGGCGTTCAGTCGAATTCGCTGACGTTGTTTTTCAGCATGACTACATTCCTTCACAAGATGACGTGTTGCGGACAAGAGTTAAAACAACTGGAATCGTGGAGACGCATTTCACGTACAAGGATTTACATTTCAAGTTCGTCTTGCCTTTGTACGAGCTTTTTACTGGGTTTATCACTTCTAATGGAGTGTTTTCCAGGATGTTCGATGTCGGTGGCCAACGATCCGAGCGCAAGAAGTGGATCCATTGCTTCGAAGCAGTCACAGCAATCATTTTCTGCGTGGCGATGAGCGAGTACGATATGTTCCTTGCCGAAGACGACGAAATGGTACTCGCAGATCTCGCGTATCAACATAACTTTTTAGAACCGAATGGTTGAATCTATGCGGCTATTCGACTCGATCTGCAATAACAAGTGGTTCATCGAGACGTCGATCATCCTTTTCCTCAACAAGAAGGACTTGTTCGAAGAGAAGATCAAGAAGAGCCCGCTGACGGCCTGTTTCCCCGAGTACCCTGGCCCGAACGCGTACGAGCAGGCGTCCTCGTTTATGCAACAACAATTCGAGAACCTCAACCATCGGAAGGACGGGCAAAAGGAGATTTACACACATTTCACCTGTGCAACGGATACGAATAATATCAGGTGCGTGTAATTACGGTTTAGCTGGGGCGGTCGAAAATTCAGCTCAGCCTCTGCCTTTCCATAGGGCTACTAAGATCAAGTAATCTGGGTATCTCGCCATCCGCTTGCTGTTATCTATTGCTTTTTTGCAGGTTCGTCTTCGACGCCGTCACGGACATCATCATTCGAGACAACTTGAAGCAGTGCGGCCTCTTTTAGAGCGCACACCTCCCAAACCCATGCGCCTTCTTCGTCAAATTATATCTTGCAAAACGCGGTATCTCCTCATCCCTGCCTTGATGTCTGTAATTGTTCGCTTTCCTCCATGATTTCGGTGGTTTCCCCCTCCTCCATTATTGATCTGCGATCCTTGAAATCTTTGACTTGCCGGTGCCTCCTGACCTGACCCTCCAAGTCGCTGTTTATAGTGCAATTAGGAATCCATTTTTTTATTTTTCCCCTTGATCGTTTCGTGGCATAATAGCCAAGCTGAAGCAACCTCTTCACAATAAACATTGAATTCGTTTGGGACCACATTTTCTGAAAGACTTTATCAGCAAACGTTCAACAAATTCATTTAAAAATACCCGTGGTGATCCTAAAAAACTAAACTAATGGATGGGAGGCGTGCAGAATACTTATAGGAGATTGTGATTCCATCTATATTTTCCTGTGAGCGTTTTCGGCGCCCGTATGAGTCCGGTGCAAGTGTGCTGCCCTTGTACCTACAACACAAGTCATTCAATATCGATGGACGATTACCTCGCAAATACATTGTCTTTCACAGTTTGTCCCAAAGTCGGCCGGATTGACTTTGGCAATAGCCTCCAACGACTCGCGCTTTCGTACCTAAACCGATGATATATAAGCGAAACAACGAAAACCGACGATTTCTGTCTTGCCAAGTGTTTGTATGATTTGCTGCTCAATCTCTTCGCGTCCCATCCCTTCTAGGTCGAACAGCACCTCACGACCGTCGTCTAAAAAACCGAATTCAAAAGAGAACTAACGTCTCACCAAGATACGCCCGTGCAAATGGGGTTATAATTTCCAGCTCCCGGTGCTTGACCAATTGAACTTTTGGGTTGTTGAACTAAAGCAGATTCGTTGACGACCATGTCAAGGATACCTGCAGCTGTGCCCAATGCCAGAAAATGAAATCCCGCACTCCCTTTTGTTCAGGTTTTGGTCTCAAGTGGAAGCTCATTGCAAATACCTAAAAAGAACGAATATTGTTTTGAATGCATGGACCTACCGAGACATTTTCCCTGAAGAAGATCTTCCCCTGTTGTAAGAAGTAGTAGGTGCGCCTCAGCGGCACCGCCCCATGCATAAACGGCATCGCGGCTTATCTGGAAAGAATTTATTGGACCGCATGACATCGGCAAAACACAAAAGATGAAGGAGAACATAAATGTTTCGGATAAATCACGTTATAAATAAATCACACGTGTTTGCAGTAACCGAGAAAGTGATGACAATAGACAAGAAGGTTATGCACGGGGTTGAAATTGGAACAGCATGGATGTATTAGTGACCGTATTTCTGGAACTCCCAATCGCGGTTGTCGAGAGGACAGACCTAGAAAGAAATATGAGCTTTGATCGAAAAGCACTTACTTGACGCGTCTTCAGCCAACGCGAGATGCAGTGGAAATGGAAGGCGTGATTGCATGATCCCCAGGCCACGTTGCACTCATCGGTGGTGCTCTTCGACTGGTCGGCCTGGCACTCGATGCACAAGTCCATGATGTGGTTGCGGCAGATGGCGCAGTTGTCCACGACGATGTCCCAAGACCACAGCGCAACAGCCGACCATTTCTTGATTTCGAATCGGGGTCGAGCTGCCTTGGTAGCGTCGGAGGTGGCCGCATTATCGGTGCTGTCGACTTCCATTTTGCCTACAAAAAGACAAGGTATAATGAACAATACAATCCCACACAAGACCGTCAATCCACAAATCGGGCAAATAAGAAGGGAAGCGATCCCATGATAACATCGACCGAAGCAAAAATGTTAGAGTATTTATTCGATCAACAATAATAAGTGCAACGATAATGAAAATGCCGAAAAGGGGGGGAAGAAACGCGAAAAAAAAAGAAAAAAAAAGTGGAAAAAAAAGTTTAAAAATTTTAAAAAAAAAAAAAAAAAAAAAAAAAAAAAAAAAAAAAAAAAAAAAAAAAAAAAAAAAAAAAAAAAAAAAAAAAAAAAAAAAAATTTTAAAATTTTTAAAACTTTTTAAAAATTTTTTTAATTTTTTTTTTTTTAATTAAAAAAAAAAAAAAAAAAATAAAAAAATTAAATATTTTTTTTAACTATTCGTATAAAATGACCAGAAAGCAACACAAGACCCGGTTAACTTAAACGCCAATGTTCTTGATCCTTGAACGCCACAGCTCCACGTTGCTTGGTGGATTTTGGAGCTTGGAAATCAGCGCAAAAACTACGAGGTCGGGGATGCTTGCTGGAAAAAAGTTATAATTAGTACATCGAACAAAGTGTACCAGCGTAATGACCGCCCAGAGAATCCCGAGAGGAAAGGAACCGAGAAGCTTCTCGCATCAATGTCTCCTAAAGAAAGGGTTTCTATGATACTAAAAATGGGTACTACCTTGAAGTAAGTGTTTTCTAACACCTGGTTTGCCTTCAGCAACCACTGATGTGTATGCGCCGCATGGACAGCGTCGGTAGCCTCGAACGACGAGACTCCAAGCAGGGCTCCAAGGGCTTTCCATACCGAGATACGCCCAACGATCGAGTAGGTCCCATTGCCCAGTGTTACGGTATCTAATGCTCATTGAGATATAAGTTTTCTTACTCACCTTTGCCAGCAACAGCTATCGTAGATTTGGGCGTCGCGGTATTATTCCTAACAGCACCGACGAAAAGAACGCCTCGCTGCTCGGCAATCTAAATGAGAATATTAAGAAAATACAGCAAAGCAACCTTAGCCAGGATCTGGACCCATGGCTGATCCTCAGGGGTCATCGAAAGAGATAGTTGCCCTGTGTGTTGCGCGTGGAATTGGCTGACGCCTTGATCAACGTTAGCTGCCAAAGATTGTCCAATTTCGGCACCAGGCTTCTCTTCCTAAAAAGATAATGCACGTTGTCAACCTCAGAAATACCTTAACGATCCACGTAGCGCCATCAACTTTCGCCGACGCGCCCTTTTGTGGCTGAGCACTGGGCTTATTTCCACCTTTCGCTTCCACAGCCTTAGCTTTGTTTTCTTTCCTTGCCTCCTTCTTGTTCTCCTTGCCAGACTAAAAAAACTTAACAGTGGTAGCGAACCAACTACCTTTTTCTCTTTGCCTTCCTCTGCGGCAGCAGGTTTCGGCTCCGATTTTGGAGTTGTTGAAGCCTTGGGCTGAACCTTGGGCCCGATGCGCAGGTTCTGCAGCAGCTTTTCTATTGAAGGCCCTAAAGAACATTGATAAATAAGCAAAAACAAAGAAACCTTGTTGCTTCAGCCTAGCAATTAACGCCATTTGCGCGTTTTCCAAATCCTTGACATGGTCCCCAGACTAAATTGGCTGGTTTCATTTCGATGAAAACACGAACCGATGATGCGCATCCATTTTCCACCGGACCCGAAGCCGCCGGGGAATCGTGGTAACTCGGCAGGCTATATAAAACCTAATTCAAGGAAAATGTTGAAACCAGGGATTCGTTACGGGAATGGGGTCGACACGCTGCCTATCCGCTTCGGAGAAATATGGTGACAACTTGTACATGTCGGTCATCGCACAAGATTTGAAAAGAGGTTCCTATAAGTGCAGCAGAAAGAATTTGCGTCTGCAAGGCGGGGCAAGGGAATTTTCAAACGAAAGGGTGGGCAACGGTAAGTAGGTCGCATTTTAGGCAGCTCAGGGACCGACAGCGAAGCTGCAACACTGCCCCCCCCCAAAAAAAAAAAAAATAAAAACCCCCTTTTTTTTTAAACCTTTTTGTGCTAGCCGCGCAAGTTTCAAAAATTGGAAAAGCTGTAATGAAATACCGGGTGTAATATTGGTTACGGAGCAAACTTGCTACTCAAAAACAACCCTAAGATTAAAGCTTTATCGAGTAACCGGATTAAAATGAGCAAGGCGCGAGGGCCGGGAACTAGAAAGCAGTACGTTCCATCTGTGAAACAATAAGAGCAAAACATTGGAGACCATAATCCAAATCAATGCAACACCCGAACGTTAAAGAATCGACAAGACATGAGAGGGGGGTAGGGGAAGAAGACCAAGTGTTAATAGACGAGTTTGAATTTGCATCGCACGAGGTAGCGCAGGTGGATCTGGTTGACATCGTAGACAATGTACCTAAAGAAGGGGATTTGTTTTAAAACGAATGGTTACTCATTATATTGCAGCGAGTAAACGGTTTTATCGTGGGCGACTCGGGGAATCGGCTTGCCGACAGGGATCGTGTAACCGTCTGGATGAGCGAAATGCGTCGAGGCGTCGGGCACCGTCACTCCCTCACCTGAAGAAGAAGTGAAAAATATGTATTTAGCTCACCCATGACGGATTGGGCCTTCCGCTGTGCTACGGTTTTGGCCGAGTGTCCAACAGAATTTTGCTCCGGATGAATCTGAAATCGAAATAAAGTTTTGTGGGATCAGAAAATGCATATCTAGCGCCTTCAGCAGTGTTGTTTTACATAGACTGTCAATGACTTTTTCGTGGATTCCGAATCCTTTTCACAAGTTTGCAGAGGAGCCTGTTTTGAAAGTTACTGCACACGATAGGCTAGTTAACGTATGAACTTGCAGTCGATGTGAAAACACATTACAGATAGCCCCGTCTCCAAACCGAAAACCGATAATCCTCACCTTTCCAAGGGCAACGTCTGCAAGGAGGAGCAGTCCTTCTCCGGTTTGAGCTCGGCAATAGTTGGCCGATTTGGAAAACATGTCCGCAAAGTAGACGCCTTTGCCGAACATGTAGCCGGTCTGGAAAAGTAAAGTTGAGAGCCCAACTGTTGTACATACCACAGGCGCTTCCGGCGGGGCAATGCGCAGGCCCTGCGACAAGATTCCACCGTAGTTCGGTACACCAGAGCCGTGCCAGAGCAGCATCCGGTTGCCCAAGTCTTTGCGGAAACGCTCCGCCTCGCCGGAACGCTCAAGTCTGAGGATCTAAAAAAGAGCTTTTTCAATAATGTATGTCATACGTCAATTATTTCAACTTTAAGCTGCTGATGAGTCTGTCCGTGTGTCTTGGTCGCGTAATCCACCAGCCGTTTGTATTCATCAGAATCCTTGTCAACAACCTGCAAAAATAGATTTCGTAAAGCTCCGATCAAAAGGGAAATGTCGGATCAGGTCAATAAAAGATGCTCACCGTCATTTTGCAGGACAATCGCTCATAATGCGTGTCGACGGGGTCACGTTCGACCACTTCCGGCTGCTGCTTCGGGTTCATCATCGAATACGCCTCCAGGATCTCGAGCAGCGACTCCAACATCACCGATTTTTTCTAAAAGGCGTTTTGAGGAGAGCAAAGGGCATCAAACCTGCACGCGCTTCAAGCTTTCGAGGAGCTCGAGCTTGTTGTGTGGGATGATGGAGTAGAAGCGATTCGAAGCGTCGATTATCTTGGCCTTCTGCTCGCAGTTTGCCGTGTTGAACAACTAGAAATACTCGAATAGCAGCATACGAAGAAGAACAAGCCTCGGTGAGCTCATGCAGAACAACGAAGGCTTTTGTGATCTGCGACTTGGACAGTTTTCCCAGCGGCATTTTCTCGATGTCGATCTGAAAAAAATAATTAAAACGAAAAAAGCCACAGCTCACATCGTATTCCTTGAGCGCTTGCTTCATGTTATCCACGTCAAAGATCATTTTCATTATGTCGATGATCGGTCGTGGGAGCTGGGAACGAGATCCGGGAGCGACGGCTGTCTCGGCTACCTGAATTCGACGTCGTTCAATTTTTTCCCCTAACTAAGAGGACAGAGAACAAGGCTAAAATATCGAGCGTTTCAGCAGAATGAACAAGAAAATCGACTAACCAATTCGCTGTTGTCCGTTTCAACAATGTTCATAAAACCAGCTTTCTTGCGGAAATATTTCCGGTCCTTCCAATCGTTCCCAGACTTGTCCTTGAAGTGGCTAAAAAGTAGCAATAAAAACGAGGTTCTACCAAAATAAACAAACCCAATCTCGAAAACAAACCAACATTTCAAAACTGTCGACGGCCATATGACGGGACCGAAACTCGTCTTCCACACAGCCGCCTTGCGTTGTACCGATTCGTCCCCACGAGCGGAATACATAGTACCTCAAAAAAACCCTAGAAAAGCCGGTGAGAAATCCTCACTTTTCTTTCGTGTCGTGCTTCAGCAGCTGCAGTTTGTAGTAACTGTTCCGACCGGATGACAAGTCAGCACTGCTGAGCACAGCATTGTAGGGAGAGCCTGAAAACGTTTCAACGGCCGCTGAGGAGTCCCTACCGTCTGGGTCGCGCACCACATGGCAAACTTGCGCATGCGTGAATTCAGCATCAATCGTGGTGCCATTCTTGACAAACGATTTGCCGGATGCTGAAAGAAATAGAGAGCCGAGCTGACTGGCTTACCGGCCGACTTGTGACCAGATTCCATTTCGGCACACAGGCTCTTCCGGGCTCCAAGGTGTCGGAAAGCTTTGGCGCCGCTGGAAAAGCTTAGAGTGACGAAAGTCTATTCACCTGACAACTTTTCCGACATGGTCAATGTAGAGGCGCTCTTTCATCTTCTGAAAAATAATTAGATTTGGTCAGAAAAGGCGAAAATAGGCAGAAAAGCTAAATTTCACTTGCGGAAACGGAATAAACTAGAGTCTCGTCAGAGAACCAGACGTGAAATCGTTTAAAATACGGCGCTGAATTTACTTACGTTTATAGGAGCTTCGTTGATCAGCCAAGGCACAGCAATTCCCATCTCATTAGGCACACCGAACGGAATACGATCGGGCTGTCGCGTCGACTCATGGCACCTTGTCCATTCAGTGAGATGTCCCGTACAAACGTACATCTGTTGCGTGCTACTAAAATATATTAGATGTAAATTTCTCAAAAATTGCCCCTACCTGAACATATACTGCCCGGTCAGGCATGTCGGACAGCGTGTCGACCGACCAAACAGCGCGGCATCGCACAGCAGCTCCAGCAACTAAATCTTCAAAATAAAGAGGAACAAAAACGAAGCCCACCGCATCCTCGCCCCCAGCCTCTGGCTTGTCAAGAAAATTGGCTTCCCGCAGTGCGTTGAGCTGCTGCTTGGTGAAAAGTTCCTTGAAGCCCGTGCGAAGCTCCCAGAGCAGGTTCGTTTGAATCTGTAATTTTAAAAAGGTCAAGATGCGTTAGAAAGTTAAGACCTTGAGCTTATCCATCTTTTCATCGATTTCAGTCTTTTCGACAGGCGCCGGTCGCTTCTGGCCAGTCGGCAGCAGTGTTCCGGTTCCACCATTGGCGATCAGAGTTGCTATAGCGACATCCTAAAAATAATTATTGCCAAAAAAAACCAGAGAACTAATTTTCCTCCAAAAAAGCAAACCTGCTCAACCTGATGCACGCGAACAATCTGATCAATTTGATCATTGAGCATCTCCTGGTCGTTTTTCGTCAAATCGTTGTATCCCTAAATGACAACAAAAGGTAGGAAAAAACAACTAAACATACGCTGATCTGGCCCGGCTGTCCATCGTAAATGCCATTTGGGGTGAAAAGGCATTCGAAGTGGTAGAACCGGGCCTTCACACCAAACTTCATCACACCTTTTGCCACCAAGAGGTTGCAGCCGTGGCATTTTCCGCTATAAAAAAGTGCCGGTAAAAAGTAAGGGGTAGAAGTCCAACCGATCTGTTTTGGCGTATTCCACTTTGATCATAGACATTTGGACGCCATCTTTGCCGATTCCGCTGTTCGAAGATCCGGGTCTCGTTGCGGCATCGTGTTCACTGATGCTTGCCCTAAAAACACGATATAATTTATTCATATACTTTCCTGTTGAATCACCATGTTGAGAGTTGGTGCGTACCTGATTCTCTCTTGATCCTCCCATTTCAGCCAATCAAAACCTCGAATTGAACGCTCGTTGATCTCGCCACCCTTCAGTGCCGTCCAAAAACATTTGTAGTGATGCCTAAGAAAAATTTTCATGGAAAAATCCCACCAAAAATCCTGCATCCCGTCAAAAAACTGGCTGGGTTCACGCACAGAGATTCGCAGAGCATCCTGGAACAATTAGTTGACCCGAACCGGAGCGAACCTGGCCGATCGGTTGTTTGCACTTCTTACAGGTGCTGCGATTCGTCTTTGCGTACTCGGCCCGGTAGGGCAATTCCACCAATTTCGCCGAGTTGTCCGGCTCGTCTCCCATATGGGTCTTTTAACCTGTAAATTGGTAATTTACCACAATATTATCTTTAAATTGTTGCCAAAGACGCAATTAGGCCAATAATTCGCCAAGGAATATGCCGATTCATTGCAACGAAATGCAATTCCTCGACTTTGAACTGAATACTATTGGAAAGGTTGCGTTTTTGAATTTTGGCGAGATTTTTTCGAGAAAAAAAACAACCGCGCTCCCCCGCCAGCTGACCGAAAAACCCAGCGTAAGCGAATAGCGGCCAGACTTTTCCAAAACATTCCTCGTCTGCTGCAACAATGTCCGATTCTCCCACGGTATACCAGAGGCATTCAACTATTTCGGTGCGTTTCGACAAAACATAAGTGTTTATTGAATCAGGGTCTCTTCCACAGCTTGTCATGGTGTACTAAATTCTGGCGGGGCGGTAGAGAGCGGTGCACAAATCACGGGGACAAGTAAAAAATTGAATGTGCCTACACGGCCAACGAACCGTCAGCTGCCTCCACGCCACAGGCAAGGAGCATGGGGCGACATAAAAAGTTGTATAATAGGGGACAGTAGCAGCAGCTACTGTCTCTAGCGTACAGAAATGCACAGAGAACAGCTGACGGTCGCGATAGCCCAACCTAGGCGCACAGAGGGGGTGGCCAAAAAAGGCATTTGGGTACGGGATACACCGATTTCTGGGCAATTTTCCACCAAAAACATTCGTAGATCACAGGCGTGTCACGGAAGGGCACTCGATAAGGGAAGGGGGGCATGAAGGGCTAGACCAAAGAATTAGCAAGCAAATTACTGCGTTTACCAGGAAGATAGCTGAGACGTTGGTATCACAATGAGGGGAAGAAGGCGGATAGATAGCGATAAAATCTGGGTACTTGAGAATTGCGGGGCTGTTGAGAAAGGAATCTATTATGCAACACTGATAGCCAGACTGGTAACTAACTAGCAAACTTGATTAATAGAACTTTTTGGGGGGCTTAAGAACCGGTTGTAAGGACTTCCTTGCCGGTGCCTCGGACGAAAATGACACGCGTCAGGTTATCGGAAAGCACCTCCAAGTAGTGTATGTAGTCATCGAGCCCTGGAAAAACGGGTTACTCGATATTTTAACTTGCTGATGTAGCGTATTGGAAGAAAAAGTTCAAATAAAAAAGCTAGCCCTTTTTTTGTATTACCTTCACGTCCAATCGGCGGCTTCGGCAGGTTGAGCAGTACCAGCTGAGAATCCTCCTTCGAATGTTCCGTGATCAGCTCGTTGAGGCGGATGGCCGTGTGCATTTTGTGAACCTTGTTCCTGTCCAGCGCGCGCATCTTCTTCTTCACGTCCTGCTTCTTATCGTGGTCGTTTAGTTCCGGAACGGCTAAAACGGGAGTAGATCGTTTGCACCGGAAATAAAAGTAAACGCACCATCATTCTCCTCTAGCTTCTTCTCCTCCTCCCCGCTATCTTCAGTCTCGGCGTCGGCCTCGCTGCTGCTGATCGTCCCCTTGCTGTTTGCCTTCTCGCGTGCTTGCTGCTGCTCGGCGACCACCAATGGCTAAAAAAATCCGCGTCCTAGATAAAAGGATACAAAAACTTACCGACAAATACTGCCCCTCGCCCCGCTGAATCGAGCGCTGTTGCTGCATCTTGTGGATGAATTTCGTACGCTCCTCCATCAACAGCGTCCGTTCAAAGGCATTCTTCGAGATTTGCGGATCGGCCAACTCGACGATCTAGAAAAAGTTTAGAACACCCAAACAAAAGTTACAAGTATCTTCGCGTCGATCCGAAGTTGGTAAACGTATTTCTGCAAGTCTTGTTGCATGCGCGTGTTGTTGTCGGATTCTTGGGCGATGGCGATGATGCGAAGTTTGCAGCCACGCCAGATCTGAAAGGCAATCCATAAGTTATTAAATACCGGCACCAGGAAGATGCATCTAGATACAATACCTTGTTCAGCTTCAGAAGATAAGCCACCAGGAGACAAAGCCCTCCGTCTTGCACAATCCAGTAAACGTCGATGTACCCCTAAAACGGAATGCTCCCAGAATACCTCAAGAGTGCCTACGTGAAGCTTGACAGCGGTCTGCGTGTTCGGGAAGTTGATGATACCCTTGGCGACCAGCAGAGCCATTTCCATGGCCACCGCGGCGTGGAGCTTGTCGGTAAAGGTCTGGTATTCGCTGTCGGCTAGTTCGTGCTCTCCGCGATCATGCGTGGGCCAAGAAATGAGCATTGTGTTGGGCTTTAGGCCGCCGAGTCCAATTGACTGCACCAAGGTGGACATGGAGCCGATGATCTGAAAGAAGGCATAATTGGACCGCGATCCCTGAAGCTCCTTACCTGATCTTCCCCATAAATGATCGCCTTGCTAAAACCGCGCAATCGCAGGTTGTCCATGTCAGCCTCCATACGGGCACGGATCTAACAAGAAAATGATTACGGTTAAGACGTTGCTCAAAATTACCTCATTTGCCCGTTTTCTGTCATCAACCGAAAACGGATTTCCGCGAATAAAGGACGAAACGATGCTCAAACCACGGCCGGCCTTCAGTTGTGACGCAAGGTTCAGCAGGTTCATGTAACTAAAGGTATTTCGCCTAGTTTCCAAATAGCGAGAGCACGAACCGAATGTCGATGTTGTCCTTGCTCCATGGCATTGACATGATCAGCAAGAGCTGCGGACGCCAATTCTTTGGATGCGGATCCTTGTCCTCGATCTTCATCAACGAATACTGGGCCGTCGAAAGCGCCAAACCGCGGATGCCGTCACCCCATTCCTTCTTGGCACTAAAAAGCGGTGATCAAAAAACAATCGACGAGGCTTACCCCTTCCATTCGACGTATTTGTAGATGAGCAGACAGAGAGCACACGCGATCAGGGCGTAATCCCAATGGGTTGAGAACATGATGAAGAAGCAGAGGAAGGCACCAATGAAGGAAAGAGTCCTGAAATGGATACATTACACATTTCCCATAAAAAAATACTTACCAATGATAGTACTTAAAACGTGGGCGCCAGTTAGGAGCTCCAAGGACAGAGTGCAGGGTGCAAATGATGTTGACGAAGCCGTAGCACATTAAGAAGAAGAAATCGACGACGGCGGCAATGTTGTCCATACCACCGAGAAGGATGGCGCATTCGGCAATGACGGTGGTCAGGATAAGACTGTAAAAAATAAAGTCTAGAAATGGAAGCATACCCGTTAAACGGCTCGTTCTTCGAGGTGACGACTTTGAAGGGCGCCAGAATAGGGATCACATCATCCTTGGCGATGGCTTGCAGGATACGCGGGGCCGAGCAGAGACACTGAAATCGCGTTTCGAAATTCCTCGCTGCCCTGAACCTGTAGAGCAGCTCCGAAAGTGGAGAGGAAGGAGCCGACGAGCAGCACCCATGGAGAAGGCCAAGCCAAGAGGGCTACCACCAGGTTGCTACCAACAGATTTACCGTTCCTAAAAAGCACGGTCATTTATGGTATTCTGCAAAATAGCCCTACTTGTCACGCAGCACGTTTCCATCAATCGTCGCTCCGAAGACGAAGGCCAGTGAGAAGTAGACAAAGGAAGTTGTCAGCTGGGCCGCGATAGTACCTCCCGGAATCGACGTTTGGGGGTTTTTCAAATCCCCTAAGCGGAACTTCTTGTAAACCCAAAAATTTTACCGCTCATATTTGCGCCCGTAAAGATGCCAGTGACAGCTGGGAACCAGATGGCGAGCAGGACGAAGAAGGTGGTACGAACATCCTAAAAGAGCACTTTGCTTTTCATGCAGTCTGAATATCACACCTGGAAAACGTCAGTCTTCTTGTCCGCTTGTGTGTTGACGGATGTGTAGAAAGCGTCGACATAGTTTGGCCCAAAGTTCTCTGCAGAGTGCCGATGAGAGCAAATCAGAGAAACGAACCCATGAAAGCCCCGCTGTACAGTCCGGGGAAGCCATTGATGCACCGCAGGTTACCGCCAATCATTGCATCGCATGAAGAGGTGGAAGAGTTGCAGAAGGTTGTGGTCAGGAATTCGTTGCTATAAAAGCATATTAGGAACTTTTATACCGCTAACCTTTTGTTGCAGTAGAGGCACATATCCTCAAAAGCGGCGCCGGGCGGGAGTACAACATCTGACTGTAGCAGTCGATCGTTCAGCATGCAAACACTAGGAAAATCCTCAAAAATAAATAGGAACGTACTAGTGCCCAGCAGAAGGATTTAGAGTTTTTTCAACACCGCCGGCATAACAGGCCAAGATTGAGCAGATTACACAGATGAGAGACACCTAAACCCGGGGTCAAAATCAAGGCCAGAAGCAAACTCACCGGCGCTAGCAGCTGAACGAACTTGACACCCATTGCGACGATGGCGAATTCGATGAGAAGTAGAATAGTGGAGTAAAGCCGCAGGTTGTGCGTCATCATCCCCCATGTGCCCGTATCGTGGTGCACGTCCGGGCCGCCGATCGTCAGACTCGGGAAGATGTAGAGCTACCAAAAATTATTTGAAAATCGCTAAACAATTACCAGCAAGATTTCGATCCCTCCTACCAAGTACATGCTGGTGGCGACAGTGTTGGCCAGGTAGAACAGAATCCCTGAGCATCAATCATTTGTTAAAATAGTGCTACTTACCGACGGCAGACCCGAATTCCGGCCCGAGATTCCTGGAAATCAAATAGTAAGCACCGCCAGATTCCATGACTCCGTTAGTGGCGACGGCCGAGATAGAGATGCAGGTGAGGAATGTCTAAAAAAAGATCTAGCTTAGTTTTTAAATACTTACACAGAAGCAGCAAAGGAAAAGCATCAGGAACGTCTGTCCGAGCCCAGCTATGCCGACCGCCCTAGAGATACGAGATTTTCGAAGATACAGGATTTACCAGAAAAGACGGATGAACATCGTAACGCCCAGAATATGCTGGATAGTCGGCAAGTAGACGCCCAGCATGACTCCGAGGTCGGCCTAAAATCAGCGTCTAAACCCGTAACTATCAGACCTTTGCCCGCTTCTGCTGGTCACGCTCCGCCGGGCCGGGTGTGGTGAAGGCGCCCAAGTAGTTGGAGACGTATTGTCCTTGCGGTTCATCGTAGAGGGCCAAGTTGTTCGTCTTGCCTTGCTCCCAGGAGAAAAGTTCCCCTGAAAAATAAAGTATGATTTCGTGTAAGGAAAAACAAGATCATCGTGGTACCAATCTTTCAAATCTTCAGGGGAATTTTTTAGGTAACGGGTGAAAGGCGATTAACAAAATTTTGAGGAGGTCGCGGTGCCGGGAGGTTGGCCCCGTTAAAAAAAGTATGTGAGTGGTAAGCCAAAATAAAAAACTGTTAGAAACCCACTGGTGCTATTATTGCGGCTAATGGAGCCGACCGAAGAGACCGGCTTTAGGGAAGTGCCGCTCGGGCTTTTCGGCGGGACCAGCGAGCTAACACTAAGCAGCGGTGCGTTTCCGGAAACTGATGAATGGTCTCCACTGGGCATCGGCAGCACATTGGCGTGGTCGATCTCGCAGGTGAAGCGCATGACCTTCTTCGTCTCTCTGACGGGCGTACTTATCGGCGTGGGATCCGCTGAGTAGCCGGGGCCCTCTTCTTCAATCTGGTGCAGCAGGCGATCCTGCTCATGGTTCATAAAAAGCGGCATTTTCCTGGTCGCACGCAGGCGGAAGCTTGCATCCGAGTAGGCACGTCCAAATGCGTTAGTAAGTGCGGCGTAGGGATTCCGTGGTCGCCTGGAAAACGTGTGGTGAAGCAACAGAAAAAAGCAGTAAATCAAGGCGATTGGTGACATGAAGCAACTGCGTGAATAGCTGAGCGAAAACTGAGGTTTTAGTTCTGAGTTTTCAAAATATCTCTGCCTCGATATTTACGCCTAATCGAACGGGACCGCCAGGGTGCTGAAATGGTGCCGCAGTCAAGGCGGAAAAACATGCGCGTGAATATGCAAGAGGCGGTGCCACCTGCCACTGGCCTCGGGGGCCCACATTCGAAAGAGGCGAAGGTCACCCGGATTCAAGGCGATCCTTGCGAATCTGCTACCGGTCAATATCGTCAACAGCCCACCATCTCCAGCCCCGATTTTCGAAGCTCAATGGCAATATTTGCTAGCCACTCAAAAGAGATGGACAAAACCCGCTTAGCGCTATTTTGTTTGGCCGGGGCAGTAATGTGATGCGTCAAGGGGTAGCAACAAAGAAAAGTAATTGAAGAGCACGGTTTTTTGAAGTTGAAGAAAGTTAGTTGAAGAAAGTTGAAGAAAAGAAAAAAGAAAAAAGAAAAAAAAAGAAAAAAAAAAAAAGAAAGAGCAGAAATTGAAGAAACCTACGATTTTTTCAATTAAAAATTTGAAAATGAAAATGAAGTCCAAGGTTTCATCTGACTACAATTTACGACTATTGTGGCGTGAGCGTAGTAACGCGGAATTTATAGGGTCACTCTAATTAAAAAAAAATTTTTAAATCATACAATTTTTCAAAAATTCTCATTATTTCTTCGACGTAATTTTCATTCTTGTGTTATAAATAGATTGTTTGCGGCTCCTAGATTTGGGCCGTATATGCGAGCAGGGACACGAAAACGCCCATTTCCTTGGCTCTAAAAGCCCCGGGGCTGAATGGGGTAATTTGCGAAAATATGCTAGTAGAAAAGGGATAGGATCTCTTCGATCGAATTATATGTTCATTAGAAAATGGGATAACGAAATCATTAAAAAAAAACGGGTTTTTATCGAAATGAATAAATTACGGCTATTTTCAAAGGTCATTAAAAATCGTAAAACGCTAATGAAAAACGGGCGTGTGGCGGCGGGAAGGGCGGCGGGTGGACAAAGAGCCGGGCAAGTGTAGAAATATGGAGCGGCCAGTGGCCGATAGCCGATAAGACCATGGCCGGCCATAAAGCATCGGCTTGGCCGCGGGACTTTTTGCGGGGGGAGCCCCTCGGGTGGCTGGCTGCGGGCTGGTGATGAGACTTCGCGCCAGATGGCTGGGTCACCGGTGACTAAACCACCTATGGGGGTGAAATGGAAACAGGGGAAAATCGCCCCAGGATGGAATGGATGTGGCCACGTGACTTCCGATTGGTCATCGAATAGATGGGTTCAAAAGGAAAAACATGCCAAGAGATTTTTAGATGTTTTCTGGTTACATGGGGTTGTTTTTAGACGATAATGGAGTTTTACGATGTCAAATAGCTCATCTAAACAAATCCCAGCTTTCAAAACTGCGGAACGAAAGCGGTCTTCGAGGAAAAGACGAAATCGGTCCTTTCAGAGCAAAATTTTTTCCCAAGACCGTAATCGGTCAGCAGTTTTTTTTTTTCTTTTTATTTTTTTTTTTTTTTTTTTTTTTTTTTTTTTTTTTTTTTTTTTTTTTTTTTTTTTTTTTTTCCCCCCCCCTCTCCTTTTTTTTTTTTTTTTTTTTTTTTTTTTAATTTTTTTTTTTTTTTTTTTTTTTTTTTTTTATTTTTTTTTTTTTTTAAGCTGGGATTTGCTTAGAATTTCAAGCTCTTTTCAATGAGCTATGTCACATCGAAAGACTCCATTATCACCCAAAGCCAAACCTTGTAAGCGGAAGCCAAAAATAGCAAAAAGCCGGCCTTTCAAATACAAATTAATTTTCTCGACGACCTTTATCGTGCAGTAGTTTTCGAAAGCCAGGATTTGTTCAGAATTTCAAGCTGAACTGCTTTCTAGAAAGTCCAACTGCTATCTAGAAAAAAAATATTGGCGTGAGAATATGTAGGTCAAATGATGTGGGAGAAACCAGTAAAATAAGCTAAACGTATCAGCCATTTCCTTAAAAAATAAAATAACAAAATGAGGAAATTCATGCGTGAAATGGAATAATGGTAGGCTGGGTGGGGGCAAGAAGGTGCAGCGCGAACTGCAGGGCGCAAATTAATTGTGTCGGGGTGTGTGGGGCAACGGATGCACGAAAAAAGGTGGCTTCCATTTGTAAACAGCTGCCGGTGCGGGTGGATGGGTGGCCATGTTGGGCCAAATTAGAGCCCTTCTGGATGGGTCAGCCGGGGGAACGGGTCATTAGTGGGTGGACCCAGTTTCCGGTAAGGACATTTTCAGGTGTAAGTAAGTTGAAGCTGGTGCGTTTTTTTGAAAGTACGCCGGGTACGCCCGATTGGAAATGCCGGAAGTCTCGAATTTTCAATCTCGCATTTTCAAAACACCGAAAATTTTTCCCAACTTTTCTTCTCAGAATCCAATTTTTCTTATCTTAATAGAGGAGGTGATTCTAATTTGTTTTTTTCACTATTCCTAAACGTAACAAGTATAAAATTTTTAATTAAACATCGGAAAATATCGATTTTTCAACCAAAGATGGCCGATTTTCGGTCAAAATTTTATGCAATTATTGTAGTCTTGTACTAGTACTTGTACTGTAGTTAAATTTTACTAAAAACACGATTATAACACTTACTATCAAGTTATTAGACATTTAGGAAAAAAAGAAGTTTCTGAAACCACACTCACTGTCTCCAATCGACGCGGTGGAGATGTTGCGGTTTTTCTCGAAGCCGTTGCTCATGCTAAAAATTGGAAGCCATTATCGATCGTGCTCAGGTACTTTTGGTCTTCCTTATGGAATCTTTTGCTGCGATCTCTGATGCCTTTATCAGAGAGAGGGTTGCTTGTTTTGAGACTGACGCGGACGGGCCCCGGACGTTGCCTCATTTATCGCTTCGAGACGCGGCTTTTGGAGGCTGCAGTTTATCGGGGTCATTTTTTAAAGGGTGCCAATTTGGGAGGGGCCCCGCTGTACGTTTTTGAGCCCGGCATCGGTAAGGGGAACAGGAACCGTGGTAATTTATGAATCCTTATAGAGAGAAACAGAAATGAGTGAAATTATCGTATTTTCGATCATTCTAGCGCCAAAATCGTTTTTTTTGTAGCGGTTCCACGCTTCGGCTTCTAAGGTACGAAAACCAAGACATTTAAAAAAACAGAGGTTTTAGAGTTTTGCATGTTGTTTTTTTCTATATTTTATAGCGAGTTTTTATCACTGCATTAATTAGGAAAAACTCTGTAGCTATTTATATATTTTTATTAGGGCAATTTTGGCGCGAAAATTACAGTCTAAGTCATCGTTCCAAAAGTCGGTTGCCAGGCAAAAATGACATTGTTTTCTTACAATTTTACCAGTCATTTTCAAAAGGTAAATCAACAACTTACTTGAACGACTCGCCGGAGGCCATAATCTCCGGCGGCGATTGCTGGCCCTGGCCGACATTCGACATGCGTCGCCACCACGAGGGGCGCTTCCTGAAAATTCGCCGGCTATAACAAAGGTGGCGATCGTAAATTGGCTAAACATTACGCGCGTGTTGCGCGTGTCCGGAAGGCGGTCGCGCGTAACCCCCTCAGACGCGCTGGTTTGCCTATTTGGGCCGAGAATCGAGGGGATGATTGAGTGATTGATATGCATCGCGGATAGTGGCCGGATTCCCTTGAGCTCTAGACTGTCCTCTCGGATGGCTCATGGACCATCAGCTGGTGCTACCTTTTGAAGGTATATGGGGAACCGGACACTGAAATTCAGGACATTGCAACGCGTTTAGACTTAGGCTCAGGCTTAGGAAGATCCAGTTCCGCTACCTAATTAGGAGCTTCTCTTTTAGCGGAGGGACCGGAGCTGCCCCCTTAATCTAGGATTCTATTCCCTATGTTATCTATAAATGATTTTTATAGCATTTTAGGTATAAAAATCTGATCAAAAAATGGAAAGAATTTTCGAAAATCTTTGACTTTTTGAGCAAAAATGCCTGAAAATGTCCAAAAAGATTACCATTTTCGAATTTTCAAGGTTTTAAAAAATGTGTTTTTTTATTTTCTAGGATTTGGCGCGACCGCGGTACGCCAGGCGCTATAAGACTTGCGTCGCGGGTCCCGGACACGGGAAATCTATCTGGGATCGACAGTGATAAGATTTTCGTCTTGTTTGCAGTCTCCTTCCCTTAAAAACAAAAACATATAAACCACAAACTTAAGCTGGCGATCGGCTTCCGGGCTTTTCGGTGGGCCCTCCTCGCTGGACATGGCCAGGATGATCAGCAAAAATGGTCAATTCCAAATCGAACGTCCGTGTCAATGGCTTCCGGGGGCAATTAGCGCCAAGACAATTGGAATGTCTTGGGGGTGTGCCGGGGGATAGCGGTCGATTATCCGCACAAATTTCCTTCTTCGTCCACCCCTATTTCCTATCCGCCGATCGTCCCAATCATAATTGATGGTCTGGCCAGGGCGATGAGCAAATCTCGCAGCACAAACATGCACAGCAGCACATAGTGCGCCCGTTGGCCCGGTTGAGCTGTGCCGGTCGGGCCCGCCGAGCTGTTATGGGTTTGCGCGAGCCGAGGGATAGATATTAGAAGATGAGAGGTGGATGGCAATGTTTGATGCTCTTTTTTTTGTCTTATTGTTATCTTATCTTATATTAAATCCCCTTTGGCCAACTAGCCAAACTAGATTCTTGTATCAACTCGCCGCGAAAGCGGTTCCCCATTTCCCGCCTCAAAATTTCGTCAATCACCGCAACCCATCGATATGCAAAGCCGCCATGGCCGACTCGAAACTACTGCCGTGCGAGGGTATTGTTTTCGCCGCCCGGAACGATTGCGAAAATCCACTTTTTAGCAAAACTGTGGATTCACTTAAAAAAAACCTACTCGGGGTTGGCCGCCGCCGGATCGATGGCAAACTGAGTGACCTTCTTGATGGTGAGGGGCGGCGGGGCACCGGTTACCTAAAACATTTATGGCTCCAGGGTTGAAAACTTCTGGAGTTTTCCATTCCGTTCTAAAAAATAAAAAATCGTGGATATTTTAACGTTTTCTTGATCCCATGCCAAAAGCGCAGTTCCCGCTCCTTTTAAAAGTCAGCCCCTTTTTGCTCTCCCCATCTCTCCGGCTGGCTGACCACTCATTGAGCGAGCACGGCGCCTTTTTTGAGAGTGTGCCGTCCAAAATTTGCTGGCTTGTTCTCGCAATGGGCTGTGAGAGATATCGGTGATTAGGCGCCCTGATCGGGACGGTATCAATTTTAGTCGCGGGTTCGGCGACTAATTGAAAGGACAGCGGACCGACTTTTGTTTCCGGAAGATGGAAATAGCCGTCAAAAAGTACAGGGCCCAAATCTTGCGCTAAAATTTTTATTTTATCCAGGTGCGGCGGCATTTATGAGCTCTCAAGAATTACTTACGCCGCTTTCGTAAGTCAGAAAGGGGTCATTCTAATCATTTTAAAAACTCCCAAACCTCGACACAGCTGAGCCGCTTCGACACGCTTGGCGGCTTCGACATGCTGCCGCCGGACTCACCGCTGGCCACCCGCGAAGTCTCCTAAAAAGGCTGTGTTAACATCCCGGCTTCCCAGAAGCCCAAGCCGCGGAAAAGCATCGAATGGCGGCAACGTGTTATGATTGGACGTGGCTCGCCGTTTTCTCAGCCCCTTCTGCCCATTGTTTGCCCATACAAAACAAAAAATGGCTATGTACGGCGTGGTTTCAAGGCGCCCCATTGAGCGGTGCTTCCTTGAACTTTGCCTAACGGGACTGTCAATAATAACGAATGCTATCGCCTAAAACAAATCTAAAAATGGCATTTTCTTATCTCTAGAACCCGCATAAACATCGATAACGGCACAAATCATCAGCATTTTTTATTAGTAAAACTTAGTTTATTTTTAGCCGAATTACCTCGGCGGGCGCTGGTGGAGTCTGCGGCGTGTCGCCGCCACCACCCTCGGTGCTAGCCATAGTTTGAGACGATTCTAAATTTTTCTTTAAACTTCAAAAAATTTTCTAAAAATCGCCAATAAAAGCAAGAATACGCCAAAAAGTGTTATGCCGCTCAGGGATACGGTAAAACGGCGCTGCGCCCCGGAGACCGGAGAACGATATGGCGGGCGTGTAGCCGCTCGTCCTGGCGCGCCGCAAGAATTTGCATAAGTCGCCCAAAAACCAACTAATCCAGCGCCGAAATTTACGATTTCCACTGCAATTTCCAAAATTGCGGCACAGGTATTGAAACAGGTCCCGACGGCGTGTCTGCCACGCAAAAGACGGTGAAATGGAGGGACCAAAGTTGAAGCGGTCGAAAGACCGAGAATTTAACATCACATGGGTCATCGCTTGCCCGGTGATGACGAGGGCGTGAGGCGGAACGCTTGCTTTGATGACGATTTTCCTGTACGCATGAAGCGCTGGGTTTGCCCGGGTATACCTTTTATTACATGACAAAATCCACGTTAAATTCACATACAACATTGAAATTGGAGAGGTAGCCGGCTTGGTCGATTCATTTCTTGTCTTCAACCATGATGATGTGGTAGCCGAACTTTGTCTTCACCGGGGGATCCGTGTAGATCGGATTGCCTGGAGTGCTTTTGGACAGCCCAAAGGCAGCTTCCTGAAAAAGAAGAAGTCATTCAATCGATCGAAAATTGCTCTCGAAATGACGAAATGACGCTGATCAATGCGAAAGCTAGCCTTCCCGGTTTGCTTTTACAGGCCTCGGTATATTTTGAAAACCAACTAAAAAATATACCTGAAAATCCCCAACCATACTGCCGCGCGTCATCCACCCTAGATCGCCCTAAAATCGTACAACGACAAATTTAGGCGCTAACCCCAGATCTGGCCTTGTCTTCACTGTATTGGGTGGCAACCTCGTTGAACTTCGCGCCGGCCCTCAATTTTTCGAGCGCCTCCAAGACTTTCGACTAAATAAAGAAAGTAATATTTTAAGGGAGCCAACCTGTTTTTCGCATAGTATGTGTCGGACCTTGACGGCGGTGCCACCCTTTGCCTCCTTCTTTCCGCCCTCTTCCTTGCCACCACCACCACCTTTCGAGGAGCCACCTTTCTTCGGGGGCATCACTGGAAAGCTTATATTTGCACATAGTTGACCCGTAAAATGACATTTCAGAAAGGCATAGCAAGAGAACCCGATATTTACTATCACATCTGAGATCGTTATCGCAGTAGGGCATCACAAGGGTATGGAGAGATCAGATCAAAGACCGTCGAGATGTCGCGGGAATTCTGCCAACAAAATGGGACTAATATTTCTAGCGGGCAATCAAAAGGCACGGAATTAGACATCAGGGCACTTAGACCAGGGCTACACTCGAATCAGAAAATATACAGCCATGTCAAATTCATATAGACGAGAAGGGGTATAGGGATCACCACAAAAGCATGGCTATTAGACCATACGGCGCACTTCAAAGAACCGCTTCAGGTACCAAATCTGGCTGAGCGTCATCGAAACCAGGATTACCGTCTCGAACAGCGCCCAGTAGACGACACGAGAGTTTGTGTTCTCGTTGATGTCGTAATGAATGCGACTACGCATCTCCATATACTCCTGCTCGTGCTTCACGGCGACCACCGTTTGCGACAATTGCCAGATCATGTCGCTGAGCTTTACATGAGCATCGTCTTCAGTGGCGTTGTGAACTGGCTTCGCGGCAAGGATGTCGAAGTTGAATCTTATGGATTTCGGCGTCTGCGTCGAAAATTCATTGATAAAGCAGAGCTCATGAGGGCCGGGCTTCCTCACGGTGAAGGTCATCTGGAGGCCTTTGTCCAAATCGCTATGGTAGATATTGCGGCCCTCCGGGCCCTTGATCGAAGATTCGATGTCGCGGAAACCGCCTTCTGCCACTTCCCACATGACCTTCATTTGCTGCTGCGGCTCGCCCCATTGGTGGAAGCATCGTGTCTCATCTGCATCAAGCAAGAGCATGTAGGCGTCGGCGGCGAGAACGATGGCAAGCAGACAAAAGAGAGCCCTCATCTGAAGCAAAGTTGATACTGAAGCTTCACTAAAACCATGCAAGGTACAAAATCCCATATTGATGGAAGCAGGAAAGTACAGTCCAGAGATCAATAACTTTATACATACAACAAAAACAACCAGTAATAAAATAGGATCTTAAAAAAACATTAAGCTTCAGTAGTTTCCGTTGTCTCTCCCGCGTTGGCCTGTTGCTCTTCGCGCTCTCGCTGCATTCGAAGCAATTTCTCGTAGTACGTCTCCTGAAGCAGGTTATTGGCTAAAGCGCCAAAACTTTACCTCAACTTTACGTTTCTTGACCGGCTCTTCGTCTTCATCATCTTCTTCTTCCTTTTTGTTAGGGTTCGGCGGACCGGTTGGATTCTAATACATAGTCATTGGAAAACAAAATGCTGTGCACCTGCTGATTGAGGTAGTCGGCAACTTGCTGCGACTCGTCCACCACTTCGTCTTCATCACTTTTCCCAAACTCTGCCTCCAGATCATCGTCTTCGTAGTCTTGCTGCCCTTCCGGGGTGATGAAGCCGGTATCCAGCAGCGTTTTTGGGGGACGGACCTCTCGTGAGATCCTGTAAGAAGCAAAACTTACGGTAAATAAAAACCCAGCTTACTTCAGGGTCGGTGCCTCTGGCCCCATGATATCTTCGAAAAAGTCATCCAACTTCCGTACAAGCCGCCGGGATTCGATTTCCTTCCCACGCAACCGCAAGTAAATTGCTTTCATTAAATCTCTAGGAGGTAAAATAACAATCCTTAGAAGATAAAATTACTTTCTGATCGAAACGATTTTCTTTACATATCGTCGACCCTCAGCTTCTTTGTCGAACTGATAGGTGGCAAAGTCGTCGATAAACATTGTGCCCCAATCGTCGCATAGTACCTATAAAAAGCGCATAATGGATTGAAGAAATCCAACCTTCTTCGCAACCAAGGGCAGTATCAATGCCGGCAATGGCAATACATTGCAGACATAGACTTTTGTTGTCTCAAGCAGGGTGCCGTAAAATAGAACTTGATGTGCGCTGGCCATCCCTTGAGCATCGGCTGATGGGTCAATCGACTCTATAATGACATTTTTGCAAACAACAACCGAACCAAACCGACCTGGAAAATACGAAGGTATCACCCCATTCGGATGCAACTGGCAGAAGGGCTTGAGACGTGTGTGCGTGAACAGTTCTTTTCCTCTCTAAATAGAAAGTTAAGCTAATGAAGAGGAAGTCAAACCGAGTACGTATTCTGCGGATCGATGATAGAATAATGCGGGTAGAGCCCGGCGGCAATGGCCACAAGAAGAGCTCTCGTGGATCGAGATCGTGCTCCGAGACGATGCGTTTTCAAAATCTTGTCGACCTGAAGAGAAATGGAGAAGCTTTTATGAAAATGGTCACAACTACCGAACGATGGTTATGCTGCAACAAAAATTCGACAGTATGCACATCAGCCTTCAACGGGTCTCCTTCCTTATCTATCGAAAATTTGTGGGCTCTTGAAATGGACAAACCTATTTCTTCCTGCTCCCGTTCTTCCAAAATCCGGTCGTAGTGTCTGTCCACCTTCAACACCTTCTTCCGCTTGTCGGCATTATTTCTAAAGGACTTGTACGGCACGAATTTAAAGATACCTCGCTTCGCGCTTCATATCGATCAGCTTGCGCCTCTCGCCACTCTCAATCCTACGCTGCCGAGCATCCTCGTCAGCTTCATTGACTTCCTTTTCAATCAAACCGACGTCGGACAAGATTTGTCTAGAAAAATATTTTATTTCAAGAGATGAATTTAAACCTGTATTGCCCACGGAGCTTTGAAATCTCGAACATCCGTTGTTCATCAACGCCCATGTCGTTAGACCAACGCCGTGATTTTCCGTCACATTTTTCTGACACCCAATCCCTAAAAGACGCTTTTTTTTGGCAAAACCGAGGCGGGGCGTGTCAACGGATTTGGGAGCTCACCGGAAAACAGCGACCAACGTTAGAGGGTCCCCACCAACAGGCATACATATTCGGCCGCGCCTCTCGATCGTTTGCCCGTCGCGGAACGACCTAGGTAAGAACATTGAAAAAAACGTATGTCAAGCGTACCGATTGGTAAAGGGACTTTGGATCGATAAGCCTGCAGCCACCGTCAGCGCCATTTCCGTACAATCAAGAATGGCACCATAGACGAGCATCTGACCGTTATTGATCAATTAGAGCGGTAGATGTACCTTGGCGATCGGCACGGAGACGGGCAACTTTGCAATGGCGTTCCCAAGCGCAGTGAGGTGATTTTCACGTTCCGCGTAAACGACTCCCTAAAAATACCGTCGGACCAGGCTCAGGAATATACCTGGAATTTCAACCTCTCCATCGCTTCGTTCAATGTATCTTCCTTGGGGCGCTCGATGTAAGGGAACGTGCGAATGTCCACTAAAGTACGAAGGTCAAACACAAGTATCATTCCTACAGCCGAGATTCAAGTTGAGCATCTGCAGGGCCATATCCTCTAGCGAGACGCGGTTGATCTCGGATATCGTGTACGGGTCCATCTTCTCGTATTGCTCCTGGGAGTAAAGGCGGTAGCAGACACCCGGCCCAGTTCGCCCGGCACGTCCCTTCCGTTGGTCAGCACTGGCCTTGCTGACGAAGAATTCACATAGGCGTTGCATACCCGATGTCGCTTCGTATTGCATCAGGTTCACCTAAAATTTTGAACTAAGCTGAAGTAATAAAAATCCTGCCTTTCCACTGTCTATCACAAAACGAACTCCGTCGATGGTCACGGATGTCTCGGCGATGTTCGTTGAGAGAATGCATTTCCTCACGCCGGGCGGCGACACGTCAAACACCTTGTCCTGCTCATCAGTTGACAGAGTACTAAAGGGCTCAATTTAGCAAGCAAAAAATCTCTCACCTATGCAACATTAAGATAATCCAATTTCGATTCAGCTCGGCATATGTTTTTAGCGTTTCAGCAACTGTTGTTATCTCGGATACGCCATTCAGGAAAATCAACGCATCGCCCCGTTCGTTCGAGGGGACCTCTTTATCGATCAACTAAAAAAAGAACTAATCAAAACAAACAGGCGAAACCTCGAGAACCCGCAGGAAGGGCTCAGGATCGATCTTGTTCGTCTTTTTCGCTTCTTGTGGATCAATGAAGTGTTTTATTGGGCGGTAGTGCAATTTAATCGGATAGAGGCGGCCGGGAACCTAGGAGAAAGTTTAAAAATTCACCGCTCTCTTTGCCTGTAAGGCTGGTGCTCCTGGAAAATAGCCCTTGAATAGGTCGAGGTTTATTGTCGCAGACATCAGGATCAGCTTTATATCAGGTCGGGTGGCTACCTAAATTGTTTGGCTTCAAATAATTCAAGGAGGCAAACCAAATCGCGCAGTAACCCAATTAACAAATCACTCGTAATGTGTCGCTCATGCACCTCGTCCAGAATAATTACCTATAAATTAACAAATCAAAACTAGGTAAATTTTCTGCACATTATGCTGCTGTAATAGGGCATCGTTTCCCATCTGACGCAACAACAATCCCTCAGTTAGAAAAACAAGCTTCGTGCGTTTCGTTCTTGTCGATTCAAACCTAAGCTGGCGCCAATTACTAAAAATCTTAAAAGTACCGAATTTGAAAAGCTACTTCGCTACCGTAGGTGTTTAGCGTTTCATAGGAAACACGCCGTGCCAACGCCATACACGCCAATCTTCTCGGCTAAAATAGATCCATGAATCATAAAAGGCCAAACAAACCTGTGTGACTGCAATGCCATGGTAGCCAGCGTTTAGAAGATACTGCGGTACTTGCGTACTTTTTCCACAGCCAGTGTCGCCAGCAATGATGAGTACTTGATGCTGTAACTGAAATCGTTCGGGTTGTAACTCATCCCATCACCTTTGCCAATGCGTTCAATATCTCATCCTTCCGCACAAAAATGGGCAAGTCTCGTTGAGCCTGAAAAACGCGGGCTTCCAGAATAGTTGACGAACGTACCTTTCTCAAATCGCGCAACTTTCGAGCCCGAGTTTCGTTCTCGAATTGAAGCGCTAGTTGTATGGCGTATTCGAAGTGTCGTATCAACCACGGTTGCACCTAAAGAACTTCAAGACACCGGCTAGCGACTTGCATGCCCCAGCGAATAGCCGGCTTTCGGAAATTCCTTCTGCTGCATCACGAAATAACGTTTACTCAAATCTTGCGGGATTCCGAGGACATCAATTTCCATCTTTGCCAAGTCAAAATGGTCCTTACATGCGCCTCCGGTCCTAAAAACCGTTTAAATGCCACCGTTTGCACCAACACACTTCAGAAATCGTGTAAAGTAGCTCTCCACAAATTGCCGCCGCTTCGCGTAGAGCTGCTTGTCGTCGGGATCATCACATAAACTATCTAGACTAAGGATTGTATTTCGAAGGCGCAATTACCCGAGAAAAAGTGCCTGAATAAGACTTCTCGATTCTGATTCCATTCATCTCGTGACAATGAGTACATTCCGCATACCAGTGCCGATCAAATAGTCCTAGAAATCGGAGAACTGAAAGGCTGTTATTTTTCGAAAACAGGCTGAAACAAGGTGTTTAAAAAGACCGGACTTTATAAAAAGCTGTCTTTCAGCTTATTTTAACTGTAGATCGTGTTTCTGTTCTAAACTTTTAATAAATAACGCAAGGCAACTGAGGCTCCCTATGCACGGCTCGAAACGCCGCAGCCGCAGGGATTTGAAAGGAGGTGTCTCTAAAGGAAAAAGGACGAAGGAAGATCGAATCGAAGGAAAATTTTTTTGTGCACTGGATGAAAAACAATATTTTTAAAACGTAAAACTTTGTAAAAAACTTCATTTTGTTTCGGGTTTCCGCAACAATACAATTTACGGGTACAAAGGCGAATAACGGTTTACGTAATTTAGGAAGTAACGGAGCCCACCGTGGGGCAACAATGTATTTTTCAGTCTCCGTCGTTTTTCGAGGGTTTTCTCCTTCACCAGTTTTCGTTTAGCTTTTTCGCTTCATCTTTTTTTCCTTTTTCACCGCCTCGTTTGTTGCCTTTCTATCTTTATTCCTTTTCAGCCTCTCATTTATCCCATTTTAGAGCAGTGATGGCAAGCCAAGTTGGCGACGTCCTGCCCAACGGACTGGTCTACCTCGGGACCCCAAGGCGCCCGACGCCAAACCCAACGCCAGCACGAGGCGGGTCAGTAGTGTTTTTACCTGCTCTATCTTTGTTTTAGGTCCTTCCAGCTCAAAGACTTCGACATTGGTCGTCCGCTGGGCAAGGGCAAGTTCGGCAGCGTCTATCTGGCCAGAATACGCGAAAACGGGCTGATCGTCGCTTTAAAGGTTTTTCTTCTTGCGTGTTAAAACTTTCTTTAGGTGCTATTCAAGTCGCAGCTGGAAAAGGGCGGCTGTGAGCACCAGATCCGCCGCGAGATCGAGATCCAGTCCCACCTCACGCACCCGAACGTCCTCCGGCTATTCACGTACTTTTGGGATGCGAGGAAAATCTACCTGGTGCTCGAGTACGCAGAGGGCGGCGAGCTGTACAAATCGTTGCGGGCACACCGGCGATTCAAGGAGGCTGATGCTGCTGTGGTATGTTTATCTCTAGCGATTTCGTGTTTCTCTGTCCGTGGTTTATTTTAACCTTGATTTTCAGTACATGCACCAAATGGCCGACGCACTAATCTACTGCCACTCAAAAAACGTCATTCATCGGGACATCAAGCCCGAGAATCTGCTCATCGGCGCCCAGGGAGAATTGAAGGTTTCCGACTTTGGCTGGTCGGTGCACGCCCCCGGAAAGCGGCGTCAGACGATGTGCGGCACGATGGACTACCTGCCCCCGGAGATGATCATCGGCAACAAACATACCGACAAAGTAACGACTATCGATTTTTATTTAATAGGCTTTAGGTGGACCTGTGGTCGCTGGGTGTGCTCTGCTACGAGTTCCTCGTCGGCTCGCCCCCATTCGAAAGTGACGAGACCCAGCTCACGTATAAGAAGATTAGAAATGTTGGTGCCAATTTTCGTCGCCCAAAATAATTTTGTTTAGGTCGACTACAAATTCCCGTCCAGCATCTCGGCGGGGGCGCGGGACCTCATCCGAAAGTTGCTCGTCTTCAAGCCCACCGACCGGCTCACCCTCGAAGGCGTGCGTTTTTTTAAGTTTCTCATTATTCTCTTTCCAGATTTTGACCATTAGCGAATTATTTGTTTAGGTAAAAGAACACGAATGGGTGAAGAGCCACGTGCGCGCCCGACGGGTCGAGCGACGTGGTGACCAATCAAAGGAAACGAGCCACGACCACTCCTCTTCCAATCGCACCGACTGCAACAACCAATGATCTCGTATTTTTTCGCTTTTTTATTGGGCGCTACATTGATTTGATTGTGTTACATTTAGCCAGCTTCAACTGTTCACATATGACCAAATGCTTCTTCATAAGGCTTGAATAAATGATCTCAATAATTTATTTTCGCAGCTTTCTTTGGCGTGCTTTTGATTAGGCTAACAGAACGGATCAACAGAGCACTGCTTGGGACGAATTTCACAATCTAATGCGCGCCACGGACTCTTGAATTTGGCGGTTCCGACTTCGCTACATCTGGTGGAAGTCATAGGTTGCTTTTTAGTCTCCATTTCGCTTCATTCTTCTTGCTATATTATTTACTCCAACGAGGACGCTATAGCGCATTGTAAATCACATAGATCGCTTGCTCAATACACATGATCTCACAACGAGGATATCCGGGCGACCATATTCATTCAACAACGGCCACATTTGCACAGACGCGTTGATCCGCCCAGCAAAAGGCACTGCAGGGGCCGGGGGGAGCCTATTCTTTGATGACCACTCGGGCATTTTAGACGACAAAAATGAAATTGTTCCTTCTCATCGTTATTGTTGTTTATGGTCTGGTTTCAGCAGTAATAATCCTGGACAACGGTTGTATTGTAGTGGGCAAGTTTTTTTAGTCCCGCGGCAGGCGAACGTCTATCGTGAAATGCCTTGCGAGCTGGGGGGCGGCGTACGAAAAAAATGCCTTTATTCTAGCAAAATTACAATAGCTAACTTTTTAGAACCTCCTGCCGCACCATGCGTTGATGCGTCCGATTTCAAAACCGGGGCCTCACAATGCTTAAAAAGGAGGTGATTTTTGGTTTTTAATGTTTTTATTTGCTAGGCAATTTTGCAATGACCCGCAATACTACAATGTGATGACGGTGCAATGCCCGAGGACGTGTGATCGATGTAATATTAGCAGTAGGTTTCCGTGAAGCCACCGGATAATGGCGATCTACATTTTCCAGATTGTTTCGACCGCGTCAACGGCAATTTCGATTGTCACGCTAAACGTCATTTGTGTACCGACCCAAGATACCTGAAAACGATGCGCGCAATGTGTGCGTTGACGTGCCGGTATTGCGTTCGGAGTTTTGTTCCGGAATTTCCGGCGACGCCGGCGCCGTTGTTGCGAGGGATGGCTGGTAGGTAGCAAGGGCATTTAAAGACCCTTGGAAAGATGGCCGGGCGTCCCCAGGGGTGAGGGACCGACGGGGCGAAACCATGCACGCTTTCCATCGCGTAAGGGCCCCCAAAACCCCCGACTGGGTTTCAAGAAAACAGATTTATAGCTGTAACTTTATTGATTGACGATATTTTGGGGCACTACGCTTATTTCGCGTTACACTACGGCTTACGTTTTTCTTCGCTTAGGCTTAGGCTCAGTCGCTTAGGCTTAGACTTAGGCTTAGGCTTAGGCTTAGGCTTAGGCTTAGGCTGAAGCTTGGGCATAGGCTTGCCTTACTTTACTTGGCTTAGGCTTAGCTTAGGCTTAGGCTTAGGCTTAGGCTTAAGCTTGGGCTTAGGCTTAGGCTTTTAGGCTTAGGCTTTGGCTTAAGCTTGGGTTTAGGCTTGCCTTACTTTACTTGGCTTAGGCTTGGGTTTAGGCTTGGGCTTAGACTTAGGCTTAGGCTTAACTTTGGTTTAGCCTTGGCTTAAGCTTACCCAAAAATCCAAAGATCCACCCGGAACCCCGGAAGCTGCTGGCCGCGAGGGGTCAAAACGGGCCTCCGAGGAGCCCCGGAAAAATTCATGTTGCCCGGAAAAATGGCCGTTTTTGGCGGGGTGTGGGCTCGGGGGGTTTGACGGATGCGACGTCGAAATTCGAGGGGGATTCGGGGCCGCCCAAAAATATTTTATTGTGTAAAAGGATTAGGATTTTTTTGAATACGTTGCGCTCCAAACTACACGCTACTTGTAAGCAAGACCTCGCGTAATTGGTTAAACCCAGCACCTAAATCCGGCCAAACAATTAATTTTTCAGCGCCTGAGCGCGCTATTTTTCATTGATAGCCCACGCCATTTTTCATTGATAAGTCGTTAGCAATTCAGGAAATAGACAAAATAACGGTACAGTATCCCGGCCGGAATTAGGTGTCAGGTGTAGTCCCTAAAAACCCCGGCGTCAAAATCACTATTTGCGAGACAAAAAAGGCCCCATACCCTCACAGGCCAATTAACCCATTTCCCATGCGGATTTGTCGGGGGGATGGGCGCAACGGCAGCGGAAGGAGGTGTCGCGCGTAGCCGTGCATAGTAGCTAGCCGTTGTTTTCGATCTGCTCCCCGGGGCTGCCATTTTCAGCCGGTTGGCCCGGGTGGTGGGATTTGGCCAATAAGGCGCCCTGCCCCCGGGGAATTTGGCCTCAAAGCGGAAGAAAAACAAGAAAGGCCGGCAGCTTTCTAATTAGCGGGTCTTTGCTGGGGTTTCTTAGTCCTATAAAAACATAACAATTGATAAATAGGGTGAAATAGTAAAAATGGTCGATAAATCGAAGTTAAAACTGGATAATGGGTTTTTGTTTCTAAGCTCGATATTTCGAAGAGTTTTCGGCTAGTTTCCATCTACTAGTGGGATTCTCATGTCATCCGAAGGGTTAAAACACAACGAAACCAAAAATACCCGGTAGTTTTGATTTTCCAAAATTCCAGCAAGGTTCTCTGCTAGCTTGGCTGGTGGTAGGGACATTTTTGGACATCGAAAGGAATAGAAAATACAAAAATTGAAATTTCTTCAAGTTCCTATGTTTCTAAAAGATTTGCGAAGTCAAAGTCAAAATACATAGCATCCTTGAATTTCCAAAGTTCCGCAAGGTGCTCTGCTAGGTTGCCCGCGAGCCACGGAAGTTTTCTTCAGTTCGCTTAAGTTGCACAAACGGCACCCCAAATCCCAAAATTGAAAAACAAAAAAGGGCACGACAACTGAAAGGTCATCCGATCGACCAGAAGACGTACGATTTGCACCGAATATCCCGCCTTTTTTGAAGCATCGAAAAACGGAAATCGGTCCCCAGGGGAAAGCGGAAGGGATGGCGTTCCGCTGTTTTTTACCGGGGGGTGAAAAGGGAGTTCTTTTGGGGTTTGGCGGGGGGGGAGTTCTTGGGTTCTTTGAGACATTGTCCAGCTCATCACTTACCGCTAGAGCGTCCGCGTGCCTAGGGAGCGCCAAAAATAAACGTCTCCGGGTTGGGGGGAGGGAAAATTCGGAATTTTGAATAAATTTAAGTTTTAAAGTTCTAAATCCTTCTTTTCAAAATTCGAGATATTCCAAGTTTTCTAGAGCCGGAAGCGAAAGATAGATAGAGAGAGCGAGAGAGAGAGAGAAAGAGAGAGAGAGAGAGAGAGAGAGAGAGAGAGAGAGAGGGAGGGAGAGAGAGAAAGCGAGAGAGAGGTTTTAAAAATTTCAGTGTTTAATTTACGTGAGCGAAACGATCGCTGATTTCGCGGCAAGATCCACGAAAAAGCTCACTACTACCCTTGGCGATGTGGAATCTATTCGGGCATCTAAAATGAGAAACTGGGCTCCCCCTTGGCCGTTGGGGGCCCCTCATCTGATTTCCGGGCCCTGCTCCCTTCCTTTGGCCATTCGCCGAAGATATTGGCCAAAGATCGGAAGCCGAAAAGTCACGCTGCAAACGTTCTAGTTTCTATTTTCTAGCGTCAACTCAATTTCCTCTAGGGATTCGGCAGTATCAAAATTCGGTATTATAAATCTTTGCATTAAAAAATTCAGCGGGTCCTTTTGCATTATCGGGCTTGGAAAACAAACTTTGTTCTTTAGCATCGAGTTTTGCAATATAATTTGAGGAAGTGTTTCAAAATTGTTTTTACTATGTCAAAAACCTAAATTTCTCAAAAAAATAATAATGTTTCGAAAAGAAAAAAATCAATTAAAAATACAAAAACGCAGATTTTTCGACCAAAATTTCGATTTTTTACATTTTTTCCAAAAGTTTTGTAGATAGTATTTTTACTGGAGGATCGATAAACTTTACTACGAAAGCTATTAAAACACGATTACGTTACTAGAAATATTGGAATTATAGGAAGAAAGTTGCTCTCCCCCCGTTAATGCAAAAGAACCGATTCGACTATCCGCATCCAGTAACTTATAGCAATTTATCATTGTAAAAACGTGTCCAAAATTTCAGCATGCGCGGATCGGCTTCCGGATTGTGCAGAGAGGGCGCAGCGCGGATACTGCAGCCATTATCAGTATGAAATGTACACTTATTGCCCGTGTACGTGTGGGTATTGTCCAAGGTGCTGATAAAAAAGTTTATTTCTCGTCACCCAGATCTAGGATATACACCACCGGCTTTTCCTTTGGAGCCTAAAATGGATTAATTTGAAACTTATGAATTTCGGAATGTCGAAATTCATAACACACTTCACGATAAAAATACGGGTACTGCACTGTTAGCGGGGGAGTTAATTTTTATTTTTCCGTCTATATACTTTTAATAACATATAATGTTGTTTTATAGCGTTTTTAATACATTTTTTGATTGCTAAGAACGTCTAGAAATCTTTTAAGATATTTTAAAATTTGGTTTAACATTGTTGACCAAAAAGTCGAAAATCTTTAAAATTTTACTATATTATGTTTTCATATCTAAAACCGTTTAAAATCCGATAAAATGGTTAGATTGGTCCCCCCGCTAACAGTCAAGTACCGCAAATCGCCTAATAGTAAAGGGAGCGAGTTACTTACACGGCTCGTCGGATGCCGATAATGGTGATGGGAATGGGCTAGTGAGCTCAGAAATAGGGCGTCAACCTTGCAAAAAATTTTCTACGCTTTTGATGGCTAACCTGGAGGGAGAATAATACCAGAAATAAGATAAAAAACAGCTTCAACATTTCGGCTTGCCGATGAATACGAAGCTGGTCTTTCAGTCGGTCGCCTTTTATGGGAATGCCTATTATGGAGGCGATAAAATAGCGGTCACACGGATTCCAGGTGGAATTTCGAAGCAGAGGAAAGCAGTGGGGATGAAAATTGTGTATAGGAAAAAACACGTTATTTTAACCCGGCTTAAGCTAAAGCTATCTGGTTTATTTGATTTTTTTTCCATATTTTGAAAAACAAATTTTTTTTTCTTATGATCCAATTATTTTAAATATAAATAGCAGCACGTTTCTGGAATGTTTTTACTATTTTTAAATGTAAAAACCTTACAAATTTTTATGAAAAAACACAAAATATAGGTTTTTTTGACCAAAAAGGCCGTTTTTTCCCCCAAGATTCCGACTTTTTGAATAATTTTTGAAAGTTTTTAGATAGTTGTTTTGGTTAAAATATTTTTATTTTACTAAAAATTTGCTGAAAACACGATACTGCCTATCTTAAAATACTTACTAGGCAGTTTAGAAATATACAAAAAAAATCTGTTTCCCCATAATGCGAAAGAACCAAAAACACTTGAACACCAGGGTTTTTTACGGTTCCAAAAACGTAACTAGTAACTTACGTAACTAGTATCAGAACTTTGTTGTTCGACCCTGTACAAGGCCTGTGATTTTAGCCGCCGTTGTCTCTGACGATGCGCCTTCCCTCGAGTGTCTATTTACTTTACCGCAGCCCCAGAAAAATCACTTCCAAAAAACGGATACACTTTTAAAGGTACACTAAAATCTCGTGCAAAAAGTCAGTTCGCGGTCGGAAATCCCGGCCCTCTGCCGCGCAACGCCCGGATCCTTCTTATCCCCCTTTCCTCTCCCCTCTCCCGTCTGTCCGATGGCCGGTGGTCAAGCGCCGCCCTAGGCGAGTGGCGGGGTTCGGTTTTGCTCCGCGGCGGCACCTACCGTAACCCTGTTTGCTTTCCGCGGACGGTTACCGGCCGGTAACCAAACCAACGAGGCTTTAGTGTACCTTTAAAGACTGTCAGAACGATGAAAAATGGTTTAGACAAGAAAGTTGCGCACCGGGCGGGGGTCGAACCCGCGATGGTTCGCTCCACAGTCCGACGCGCTAGCCACTATACCACAGGGCCGAGTGGGGAAGGGTGTCAGAGGCGCCCCAAACCCCAGAGGGTCTTCGTCCAAGACGGGACAACACTAATGACGACCCTCTCTGCGCGTTCTTGGGGGCAGCACCCTCGGGGTGACAGTGCGCGTTCCATCGTTCTGGTAGTCTTTAAATTTTTGCCGTTTTTTTCTGATTTTCACTTTTCACAAATCTTTTCCTGATTGATATTTCTGTGTTGTGCTATGTAGTAGAGCCCGGGGTATCTGAAATGCAGTTATATTGACCATCCCGAGTAAAGGGGGCTTTGGGGTGGGTTGTGAACGGTGGCCGATTCTAATGCCGGCTAATCCGGTGGGCGCGAAGGTCTCCTCATCAACCACCCAGCCAGCCCTTCGACCTTGTGCAGGGCCTTGTTCACCCCCCGGGGGGGCTCTCGCGCGCCCGCTTTCTCGAAGTTTGGACCTGTTTTAATGTTTTTCAAAGGGATGTCATCTTCAAATTGGCGCGTTTTATTTCTATTAAATCCATGGAATTTTTTGTACTTTTCTTGGTGCAAAATCCCGTGTGCTACAAGGCTATTTCGCCGCGATAAAAAACATATTGGCCCGATGTTCCCAGATGGCCCGAATTTCCAAAAATTTTATATTTGGGTGCTTGTGCAGTATCGGCGGGGAAGGGGGCGTTATGAGGGGGGAAACCAAAGTTTTATTTTTTTACAAAGATCCAGAAGTGCCTAGGAACGTAATAGTAAGTATTTAATACTATTGCTAGTAAAATTTAGTTATATTTCAGGCGGAAAAACTCCAAAAATCCTAAAAATTCAAATTTTTTATCAAACTTCGGAATTTTTCGTCGAAAAATCGAAATTGTTCTATTTTTAAAAAAAATGTGTCAAGTCTTTGCGTTTAAGAAAAGTAAAAAACGTGAGAAAAATTTTATTATTTATTAGTAAGATTGGATAAGAAAGAATTACCCCTCCCCCCGATAATGCAAAAGAATCGGTATTTTATTCCTATCGTAGCAAGCAAGCAACCATTCGGCTTTGTTCGCCCTGCATCCAATAGTACCCGTTCGGGATCGGGGGGTCGATGATTCATCGCAGCTTCCCAGCCCCGTTGGCATGCATATGCATTTCGTCTCCCTTCAATACAGATACGGCCCCTCACACCGTCCATTCCCCAATAGCCTCGCCGCGCACGCTTGGCCCCCAGCCCCGACGGGCCGTCGATTCACACGTTTTATGTCGTAGTCGACGGGGAACATCGGCTACGATTTTGTATTCGTATAACTTCAAGTGTTCAAAATTTTTCTAAATTTAAAGCGGCGCAGAAAGCCTCTGGAAATCGGCATTTACCGTGCGAGAGGTTTACCAAGCTTTTAAAGTGTCATGAGCCTACCAACGATATTCAAAGAGCTTTTTGCTTACTTGGAAAAACCGGAAGCCTGGTGCCTTAAGGAAAACGCCAAGGTCACGACAGCCAGCATCCTGACAGGCAAAATCCCGACAAGCCAAAATCCCGACAGGAAAAATCCGGAATTTAGAGCATTGAAATAGTGTCAAGAAAATGTCGGGATTTTTCTGTCGGCATTTTGGCCCGTCAGGAATGTCGCCGTCGGGATTATCGCGGAATTATCGCTTTTAGCTGTAAATTTTTAGCTAGATTCTGGAAATGTAAGCGTCGCGTTTTCTCAAATCGGATTACGAACCGCTACGCAACAGATTTGTATGTACTAATTGCGCTCATTGAATTTTCCTATTCTTGGCATGTCCTTTCATAAATTTTCCTATTTTCCTCGTTATAAAAAAGTGAAAGACAACGATTTTTAGCCCAAATTTGATAAATTTCCTTCTTCTGGCTGTCGGGATTCTGGCGTTTTCCCATAGCCCGGCTTGAAAAAAATTTGCTCCTCGTCCCCCCCGCCGATAATGCAAAAGCACCTATGATAAAGTCCCTAGTCCCACATTTCCCTGCGGCATTGTTGGCGGACGAAAATTCGTTCTCGAGCCCGCAGCCCGAGGGCTCGAAGCGGGTTCGTTGGCCGGGAGGGTTGGTTGGAGATGTGTTTGTTTGTTTGCAGGTGTGTATGTATGTGTGTGTGTGTCCGTCGTGAACAGGGAATGAGTCAATGTTGGCCCCACGAATTCTCACCCCCCAGGGGCCCAGCGCCCGCCCCGCCCCCCGCGCTGAAAGCGACACCACTCGCGCGCGTGCACGGGGATCGCGCTCGAAATTTGGGAATGGCCTCATTTTTTATTTCGGCTGGAGGGTCAAGGGGAAGGAGAGAGGGGGGCACCGTTTCGAGGACCACCGCCCCCTTTTATTTGCTGTTTTTCCGGGAGCGCACACCGGAGCGGGGCGGGATAGTTGTAGCAGCACTCGCTTATCTGGGGCACCTTGCCATCGGTCGGGCTCTTTTTTGAAGTAATTTTAGGTTTGAAAGAAGCTCATCTATTTCTGGTTTTCCTGTTTTTATCCTTGAAGCAGGTCAGCGTTTATTCAATGCTTTTTCTGGTTCTCAGCGTGTTTTTAAGAATGAGCTCATTTCCTTTTTCGGATCTTTTGCATTATCGGGGGACCAGCTATTTAAAACGTTCCCATTTTTCTAATATAAATAGATTAAGTAGTTCTAAACGGTTTTTACTATTTGATAATAAAAAAATAAATACAAATTTTGATGAAAAAGCACAAAAAAATATTTTTCGATCAAAATTTCCAATAAAATTTGTTTTTCAAAGTTCTTTGTTAATTTTTCGGGTTAAAATATAGTTAAATTTGGCTACCCATCATTACTTCTAAAATCATTACTTCTAAAATCATTACTTCTAAAAGTCATTACTTCTAAAAGTCATTACTTCCAAAATCATTACTTCTAAAAGTCATTACTTCTAAAAGTCATTACTTCCAAAATCATTACTTCTAAAAGTCATTACTTCTAAAAGTCATTACTTCCAAAATCATTACTTCTAAAAGTCATTACTTCTAAAAGTCATTACTTCCAAAATCATTACTTCTAAAAGTCATTACTTCTAAAAGTCATTACTTCCAAAATCATTACTTCTAAAAGTCATTACTTCTAAAAGTCATTACTTCCAAAGTCATTACTTCTAAAAGTCATTACTTCCAAAAGCATTACTTCTAAAAGTCATTACTTCTAAAAGTCATTACTTCCAAAATCATTACTTCTAAAAGTCATTACTTCTAAAAGTCATTACTTCCAAAATCATTACTTCTAAAAGTCATTACTTCTAAAAGTCATTACTTCTAAAATCATTACTTCTAAAAGTCGTTACTTCTAAAATTCTAAGCGTATTTTTGGGCATAAATATGCCGAAAAAGTGGTAATCCGGCATACCAAATTTTAGAAGTAACGTTTTTAGAAGTAATGATTTTTAGAAGTAATGACTTTTAGAAGTAATGACTTTTAGAAGTAATGACTTTTAGAAGTAATGATTTTAGAAGTAATGATTTTAGAAGTAATGATTTTAGAAGTAATGACCGTACCCCGTTAAATTTTGCTGGAAACACGATTAAACACTTACCAATACGTTATAACTTATAAGGAATTTTTGGACTTCTAGCTGGGAAAAGGCGATTTTGCAATGCGCGCATCAAACATGACTGTCCAATGCGGCCCCGAGTAGCCAACGAAACACTCCAATTTACATGTTAATCCTTCGAATTCTTCGGATTTTAGTTGGATTTTATCGCTTTTTCCAGTTTTCCTTTTCCTTGAAGCTGACCATTCCACAAAGAAGGCCATCCCCTGGCGGGCCGTATCGTGAATCGATGGGTTGTTTGCCCGTGTACGGGGCTGTATGTGTGTGCCATGATAAGGCCCACCCTTCTCTCTTTCTACAGTCTTTGCCACAAACATCCCGAGGCTTCGACCCCGAATTTATGGTCACTTATGACTCCTCGGCACATCGTCTCATCCCCCGCCCACCGCTTCTTCTCCTTCGGCCCGGCCGATGAGTTATCGTGCGGAGGGGCCATTTTGGGCAAACAGCGAAATGCAGAACTGACTCATTTCTAGACGCGCTTCGGCTGCCTATGGTTGTAGTGGTGTAATTCTGGGAGTTTCTGAGGCTATTTTTCCATTTTCATTATTTTCTATTTAAACGTGCAATTTCTTCTACAACCCTTTTAACGCATACGTTTCTTTTGCGTCGATCAATTCATCCATGCAGTTTCCTTTTTAAACTTTAGGGTTTGAGCTACTGCGGTTTTTTCGCAAAATCGGAAAGCAATTTTTTGGAATTCTTTCCTCATACAAATTTTCTAATATTCTTGCCTTGCTCATCTAAAATTACACTATTTCTGTCTATTCCTAAGCTCAAAAATCAAACAAATTTTTGAAAAGGCAAAAAACATCGATTTTCGCCTCAAAATGTTAAAATTGGAACAAGTTTTTTGTAATGTTGAAAGTTTCTCTACGTAGTTATTTCCACTTAAAATATAATTAAACGGTATTAAAAAATATCAGAGCCCGTTTTTTTACCGTACTAGGCATTCTGTTCTTATATGAAAACTATCCGGTCCCCCCGCTATTGTCAAAGCGCCTCTAGTCTTTTTTTTAGTCCTGTTCTTATTAATAATTTTTTGAAAGATTACTAAATTTTGGAACACATTCCTGCATGGTTCCCATGTTTCAAAATAGCCGAATTTCTGGCCGCGGCACTGACTCAGCGCGGCGCCGTGGAGGAATAGCCGATAATTCTGGCTGCGTTGCTCCTTTCTAACCTTCTTTTCCTCCTTTCCCTTCGACCGACAGAACCCGTTCCTTTTTGGCGACTCGGGTATTGTTTATTTTGACCGGAGAATGGGTGGCATAGTGAGGGAGAGAGAGAGAGACCGGGACTATACGCAAATTGCTCCCGAAAACAAATAAACGATTTTGGGCATTTTGGATGCGCCGGAGATGAATCTGAATGGGCTTTTTGTTTGGTCACTCGATTTCGACTTTTGCGAGCGGCTAACAGAATTTTTCGCTTAAATTTAGACAAAAAAACCGTATGTAATGCATTCCTTGTACCTATTGGTGCTTTGCCATTATCGGGGGGGGGGGCCGGGGGGAAATAAAAGGAGTAGCGTAATAATAAGTATTTTAATATTTTTTAAGATTTAACGGCTTTTCAAGGGAAAAACTATCTACAAATCTTTCAAAAATCTTAAAAAATTCGAAATTTTGGTACAAAAGCGCAATTTTTATATTTTTAAAGCCTTTAAACATTTGTTTTATTCCATTGATAGAAAATAGCTATTTTAATTTAATTTTAACTTTGAAAATAAAGTAGTTGGTCTAGATTATTTTGTGTATTTAAATCCTAATTTTGAACCTATTTTTGCTTGTTAGATCGCTGCTCATAACCGGGGGCATTGAGCGCCAGATGGGTGTCAGGTAGTGAGAGAGAGAGAGAGAGAGGGAGAAAGAGAGAGAGAGAGAGAGAGAGAGAGAGAGATAGCGACATAGACCATTAAAGTGGTAACATTGTGTGCCCTCCGGGGCATAGTGGGTCCTGTTTGCCGTCGCGCACAATATATTAGAGTCAAAGATTTGAGAGCCCCAGTGGGTCCCCTCGGTCCCTACCACTCCTCCACCCCTTCGGGGCAAACATCCGAATTTCCACACCACCCATCCGTGCCCCGGGCTCGCCGTTCAATCAATTTTTGGGGGAATTTTTGTCTTATTTTGACTTGGCTTGTGTGGTTTCAGTCTTTTTTGGTTATATCGCTCTCTCGCTCTCTCTCTCTCTCTCTCTCTCTCTCTCTCTCTCGCTATCTCTCGCCTTCTCTCTATCTTTCTCTCTTTCGATCTCTCTCTCTCTCTCTGTCACTCTCGCTATCTCTCGCCTTCTCTCTATCTTTCTCTCTTTCGATCTCTCTCTCTCTCTCTCTCGCTCTCTCTCTCACTCGCTATCTCTCTCTTTCGATCACCTCTATCAAGAAAATACTTTTAGAATGTGGCGATCCACAGCGCTACTAGTGGTCCTGTGCAGCTTAGCGGTCAGCCAGCAGCAGTGGGATCAGAACTACCAAAATGATCAACGAGTGGCGGTCACCCAAGGATTGCTACAGGTAAATTTCTGTCCCTTGAAGCCTCGTAGGGTTCTTTGGCATTATCGGGGGGACCGGATTTTTCCCATCCTCCAGAAATGCCTAGTAATGAAATAGTAAGTGTTTTAATCGTTTTTTTTTTGCTAAAATTGAACCATATTGAAAGTAGAAAATAAACTTGAACGCTTAGAAATTTCCAAGTTTTCGTCGAAAATCTGCTATTTTTAGTGTAAAAAAATCGAGCTGTTGAGCATTGTTAAAAATATTTCCCGATAACGCCAAGGCACCGTTGATACTCCTATTTTCATAGCACCGATTTCAGAACTTCGAGAATCAAGCCCGAGGCCTCGTCAACTCGATGCTCTCGCCGCAACAAGTCAATTCTGTCAATGTAGGGTTTTTCCGGCTGCTTTATTGTTGACCAGCGCTGACCCCCCCGCTACGCGGGGGTTCAGCGCTGGCCCTCCCCCTCCTCCCCCCTTTCCCCCAAAAAAAAATTGAATTTGGAATTTGAATGAAAAATTTGGCTGAATTCCCGGTCGGCGGGCGTACGGACATTAGAAATTTATATATAGTAGATTTTGGCAAGTGGTCAATTACGTACCTTAAAATTTTGTTAATCTACGTTTTGGAACGTTTTTAAGCGCACAGGATTTTTCAATAACTTGATTTTATCAAAAATTTACAGAAATTATGATTGCTCTTAATATTACCTTGAAAATTTTATGATTATGTTTTCAGTACGGCCAGAACAGCGCGGGCGGCGTGCAGATTCAGTTCCAACTGAAGGGCTACGCCAACCCACAGCTCGCCCTGCCCGCCGGCAACACGTGCGTCTGTCCACAGGTGCGTTGCGTAGTGTAGTCTCTGATTTTGACTCTAAAAATGCTATTTATTCAAATTCCAGGGCCAGACGTGCAGCTACCTGTCTCGCCGCGACTCGGCCGAGTGCTTCTTCTCATTCACATTTATCATCTCTGCACCAGAGTACGTTTTTCACCGATTTTGGCGAGAAATTCGGTACTGGACTGTTAGCGGGGGGATAAGAATCCGTGTTTTAGTCTTGTTATTTGTATTTTCGCTAGGAGATTAAAAAAATATTTTTGAAATTCTTTATTCAGTCAATCCGTCCGCTACTTCACAACACCTTTCATCGCTCTCGACCAAAACGGCCAACTGGTGCGCGGTGCCGAGCGCTGGGATGAAGACTACGTGGTGCAACTCCCTAGCAAACCGGTCTGTTGTGGAAAGGCCCCACCCCGAAATTCCAATTTTTCAGTCTGCCATCGACGTGTTCGTGCACCACCTCGGTCCCGTCATCCGCTCCTCCGACGGGTCGTTGGTGAACACGATGACGCTCACCCATGTTGACACATTTGTGGTTGGTTTAAAAATTGAATTTTGCGCTTGGATTCGACGATAAACGATTTTTTAAGGTACCCCTCGACAACGATTTACCGTCAACTGGGCGGGCAGTTGGACAGTTGATGTCGAAGACGTTTAGCGGAAGTATTATGCAGACGCAGTAGGTGTTTCACAATTTTATAAACATTGATCTACTTTTTAAATCATAGATTTAGAATCAGGCAATTGTTCGAGTTAATATTAACAATATTTACAAATATACCTATACCAAATCCTTCAGGCTGTCCTTGGCCGTGTCGATCGCCTGTCTCGGTGACATGATCGGGGCCCAGTGTGATCTGACCTGTTCCCAGTCGCCGGTGGCTACCCAAAAGATGGCCTGCCGTCAGAATCAAACCGGATTCTACTTTGTCTGCGATCGGGCCTCCCTCAATGGACAGGTATAGTGAAAAGAGAGATACTTTACGCTCCTCGCTACATATAATGGCAATGATGTTGCCGCTCCCACCCGGCTCCCACCTACTGTATCTCGGCTCCCCATTTACCTATCGGGCTGTAAAGCATACCAAAATACTCGCCAGAGGAAGACGAACATTTCGGTATACTTAAAGAGATGAGGACGGCATCTGTTGAACCCCCCTTGCGGAGGGGGGTTCAACAGGTCCCAGCGCGACCGGCGGCGAGAGAGGGCGCCCAGGGGAGAGGCGCAGAGACATTTTCTTTCCCGCGCGTAATCGATTGACTTATGCCGCCCCTATCTCTTTAACACACCTGTAGACCTACAGGGAGCCGAGATATAAAAGTTGGACGCGGCGGGGGAGCTGCAACACAGTCATTATATGAACGTAGCGAGGAGCGTTGCGTAGTGTAAGGTATCTATTCCCTTGTCAGTCTTTCAGCCTACGTTTAACTATTTCAGGTTGAGCACTGTGAGGCTTGCCCGTGGGGAATCCGCGAAAACTCGTACTGCCAAGACGAGGCGGGCAGAGTGATGAACCCGGCCAACGCCGTAAGTAAAAAACAACGCTAAAGTGAAATCTTCTTCTATCATTCTGTCCTTTCAGCATCTCTTTCAAGCTGATAGATTAGATGAGGTAGACAGATAATTCAACCATCCAAACTTTTAATCACTACTAGCCAGTACTAATTGACGAGCTCTAAAAGCATAATTCGCATGGAATTGTTGTGCTATCTAAAAAGACTCACAATTTGTGGTAGTATTACAAAGAAATAAATAATAATAAGCATCTAAAAAACTTGCAGGGAATCGTCGATGGCTCCTGGAAAGTGGCGGCAATTGTGTTGGCCGTGGCCACGCTCGTCTTCTTCATCCTGTTCTTCATTTTCGCAATTCTCGCCTGCAAGGGGTAAGTAAAATCTACAAAGGATTCCATAAAAGTATATGAAATAGTTACTTTTAACAAATCACATTTAGATGCCGTAATTCCGGCGACGACGACAAGGTGCCCGGTT
The DNA here is from genome assembly GCA_958295435.1 of Mesorhabditis spiculigera. NCBI lineage: Eukaryota > Metazoa > Nematoda > Chromadorea > Rhabditida > Rhabditidae > Mesorhabditis > Mesorhabditis spiculigera. Next base: position 627,996 of record CATQJA010002701.1, on the reverse strand, counting down.
TCAACCGTCACCAAAGCGCGCAGCGGCATGAAGGACAGGTAATAATTGTAGATACCTATATGAAAAAGCATTATCAAAATACGATAATTTTTATTATTTTTTGGCAGTCGAAAACCACTAATAAAAAACATTAAAAATACACAAAAAAACTTAGATATTATTAGCGAGTCGGTAGAGCCGGAAAATCAAAGCTATAACCGATTTTTCTACATGTTACGCAGTTTGTAGCTCTAAAAATGTATGATTCTTTCGAAAATCGTTCTATCATTTTGGCTTTAACGTTGAACTAAAAGGAAAAAATTCAACATATTTCGACCATTTTTGGCTTTTAGATCAAGAGTATATGAAAAAGTATTTTCAAAATTTAATAAGATGGTTTTTATACTTTTTTCTACGATAACCCGATAACAAATTCCAGGCAAACCGGCCGCTGTTGGAGCAACAGGTGAGCGTCACCTCCAGCCCGTTGAGCGGCCCGGTTGCGGCTCCTCGAAGCCAGCCCAACCTCAGCGCCATCCCACCAAGTAGGTTCACTTCGCGCTCACTCCAACAAAGTAATCTTAAAAAATACTACCTACCTCTAGAATCAGCACTCCGCCAAACGAAGACGCCGCTCGTGCCGCCCGCCCATCTCGGCGGCTCAAACTCGGTGAACGACACGCTCAACTCGTCGTTCGCCAGCGATCTGCCGATGCGACCCTCGCGATCTGAGGTCGTGTAAGGAGGCGCATCGTGGAATTGTCGTTGTCTACCATAAACTAGCCATCCAGGCCTCTTTTTTTGGAAAATCTAGGTCAGAGTTTAATCTATGACACTTCTAACATTTTGAAAACCCCTAGTCTTCCCAATAACGCGACCCTAAAGACCATTACTCCCATAGATCTCAATTTGCAATTCATAAAATCTCTGTTCTACTTAGTAAATTTTACCAATCGGGTATCCCCCAGGGACCCATTATCCCCAAAAACACCCCTTTCCCCCTTCACTTTGCCATGCCATTTCCGGTTCTCACCTGGGTGCTTTCCTGTTAGCGGGGGGGAAGAGTCGAGTTTTCGCCAGGAACATGATATAGCCCGGTATTTCAACATACGTTTTTTTACGGAATTACCCTTTTTTGGCTACCTAAAAACTCCTAGAAAACCAAAAACGTCTTTTTTGGTCAAGAGCACATGTAAAACGACGCAAAAAGATGGAAATATTCTAAAATTTGAATTTTTGGCACGTTTTTGTAACTTTCTAGAGCTCAAGAACTACTGAAAGCACTATAAAAACTGGTTTTGTAATACCAGGTATAGGCGGAAACGTAAAAATCAGCCCCCCCCCGCTAACGCGAAAGCACCCTCATAAACCATAAACGCTCTCTTCAACTGCCATTTTGCCCTTATTGTGCCTTGCTGGAATACGCGAACGAACCGCAAAAATTGATGTGATTTTTTGTATTTGTCACTTTTTCAAAATTTATGCCATGCACCCGGTACCCGCGAACCCCACAGCCCGCTCTCATTGAATTCCCCCCAACACAACATGTGATTTTTTGCCTTTCTTTTTGATGCGAATAAATTATTGGAGAAATGGGTCCGTCCCCTGCGGACAGAATTCTAGAAATACCTCCTCCCCCACAAAAGATACTAGAGACCGCCGGGAATCGATCTTCTTCGCGCGTTTCCCTCGACGCACGTCGTCGCCGTCGCCGATTTGCAGCTGCTATTTTGGGAAGAGCCCCTTTTTTCGGCCCCCGGTTTGGCACTAATCCTCCCTCACCCGGCCGGAGGAGATGCTGTTGCATATGCCCAGCCTCACCTCCCCCTATAAGGCTAATCCGAAATTGAGAACAGAAAGTCGAGGCGAGCTCTGGCCCCGACCGCCCGCCCACAATAATTGATATGGGTACAAATTCTGAAGGGCACTTGCTGAAATCCCTCCCGGGGAAATGGGTTGTAGTCACGCGCTCTATGCTAGGCTGGTTCGCAAATCGAGGGAGGAATTCCTTATACAGGGTGTGCAAAAAAAAAAGCCCACAGTTTGCACCAAAATATCTCGCTTATCTTTGAGAATCGAAGGTACGTTACCATGCCAGAATGCTTAAATATGCTGGGTATGAAGATTTAACACAACTTGATTTTTGCGATTTTTGAGTACGAAACTGTACTATTGACGCTGATTACGACCGAAAATTGTGCGTTCTTGAAAGGGTGGTGGGAAAATTCTGATTTTTGGCCTAAAAATAGTATAAATTTGTAGAAAGGTAATGGCAAAATCTTAGAATTTATCGAGGTCAATTTCATTTTTTAAAAGCAAAACAATTTTCGCGATTTTGCGTTATTTTTGTTCTTTGAGGGATAACTCGCTTCTAAAAGACTACTCATGGCTGATATTTTGTCAATGACCTATCCAAATATTAATCTCCGATTCCACACCAGAACCCAACATGATCTATGGTATTTTTGCATTGCTTGCTAAAACGTGCCCCAGCGGGGTACTGTAGGTTTCGTTTTTCCCGCTTTTCTCGGGGCCCCTAGCTTCGATTCGGCTGAAATTTTCTGGGTTGTTACGCAATAAGTAGTGGCACCTTGCTGGCAAATGCGAGAGCGTACTATCCACAAACTTTCATGAAAAAGACTAAAAACTGATTTTTTAATTCTGCCACAGAATCTTGTAAATTTTTTGGTCAATTGGTCCATAAACCGCTTCTATTGGTTTGACAAAAAGTTCGAAGCGATTCCATGGCAAAAACCCCACGAAAATCGCAAATTTCGGTTTTCTACAGTAACCCACGTGGAGCGCGTTTTAGCATGCCATCACAAAATTCCATAAAGTGACGATTTTTCTATTCGAGGGCCTTCTAGAGGTGATTGTAAGACAACCTGCTAAAAATTACTGATTTTGGGTGGTAAATAACAAAGTTACGAGGCCCAGTGCAAAACCAGTCCAGAGAGCCGATTTTGGGTCCGAGTAGTCGGGGTCAATTTTCGCATTTTTCAAAATAGAAAAACCAGCTGGGTCCTATGGATACGATTATAGCTTTGATGTTATTATCTATGCCCGTAAAATTTGGGGGCAATCTGATTCATGATTATGGTGACTTTCAGCTCAAAATCGAAGATCACCCTATTCCAAAATCGAAGTTTAGAAATCTTCTTAAAAATCTTGCGACGCGAAATTGCTTTAATCTTTGCATAGTTTTATTTAACTGATGGCAATGACTTATTGCTTAAAATATCCCTACGACTCCACCTTCCAAAATTTTTTCACGCATCCTCCAATTCGGTTTATTTCGGGTTTTGATGAATTTTCTTGGCGCCAACGGCTGGTTAAAAAAAATTCATGAATGAGGGTTTAGGATGCGCTATTTAACTAGTATCAGTGAAAATAAAACGATAATTTTCACAGCGCGACTAAATTTTATAAAATGGTGACAAGATTCGGTAAAAAGCACGAACCAACCGTTTTGGAGGCCCTAAAAGACCCCCCACTAAAGGGGTACGGTAGCTCGAAATTTTGTAGATGATTGATAAAGCCCAGTACTACATAGTTAAGCAAAGAAAATAGCTGAGTCCCCTTTGGCAATTTAAAAATATTTTTCTAAAGTTCGGTTTCGTGACCTCGAAAATATCCATGACCAGGGGGTCGTTGAAAAACTCAAAAATTCATCGATCTCAAAAAATTCTTTAATATGTTTATGCGATTGTGTTAAGCCCGTAGGTATTCCACAACAACTGATTTTCAGGTTTTCGCCATAGGTTTTTCCAATATTAAAAATTTACGAAATTTCTCCATACAAAATTTCATTCCTCTCTAACTTTTCAACCAGATCCTCAAAAATTCTTAAATTTTGTAGGTACATATCCGCGGCCTATATTAACTTACTTAATAAAAATTAGATGCCAGCCACCACAGGAAAGTGAGAAAAATACAAATGAAGTTTCCCCGAACGCACAGTTTTCGGGTGTCATTTGTATTGATACGTCGCCAAAAATCGAAAAAATCAAGTTGTGTTAAATCTTCATACCCAGCATATTTAAGCATTCTGGCATGGTAACGTACCTTCGATTCTCAAAGATAAGCGAGATATTTTGGTGCAAACTGTGGGCTTTTTTTTTTGCACACCCTGTAGGCTGGGCTCACCATAAAAACACTCTTCCATTTAAAGTCTGAAGAGCCTAGCTAGATTTCATGTAGCAAAAATATTTAAGAATGCTAAAACGATTTAAAACGTAAAATTTTGGTCGAAAATCCGGTTCTGTTCTATTTCGCGGGGGGGAAAAAACTGTGCGGGGGGGAAATTTTCCTAGTTTTTTTATAACTCTTTTATATGATGCTATTTTGAATTACAATTAAAACTCTTAGTATATTTTTTGACGCTCTATCGAATGGCATTAAAGAAATTTTTGAAAGTTATCGAAAATGTCGAAAACTAGCTTTCGACTACACGATCCCATGTGGAAACACCGAATAAACCTTGTTTTTGCTATAACTATTTTATAAAACAATATTTTTAGATGAAATTAAAACTCTTAGTATATTTTTTGATGCTCTATCGAATGACAGGTTCAAAATATCGCAAAAATGTCCAAAATGCCGAAAACTAACATTCCGGAAGGAGTTTCAATAGTTTTTTTTTGTTTTTGCTGTAACTTATTTATATTACAATATTTTTAGCTAAAACAAAAACTCTTAGTATATTTTTTGATGCTCTATCGAATGGCGTTGCAAAAATCCCGAGAAAATAGCGAAAAAATGCAAGGTTCCGCGAAGCATATTTTCCCCCCCGCACAGTTTTTTCCCCCCCGCGAAATAGAACAGAACCGAAAATCCAATTTTTGTATGAAAATCGGAATTTTTTAAGCTTTTTAAGAAGATTCCGAGCTTAAAAAAATTTAAAATTGCCAACGAAAAGCGCCTTTTCGGCCAAATTTTACATTTTAAGACGCCATTTTTGAGTTGCTCAATAGTTTTTCTGCTTAAATCTAGCTAAATTTTACAAAAAAAACGATATTACACTACTATTACATTACTAAGAAGCTCTTATATGAAAAAGAATCGTAGATCTTACTGCGAAGTACCGAACTTTGTATAATTTCCCACTTGCCCAGCTAACAACTACACATATATTAGCAAAAACTAATAAAAACCATGCTTATTTCCTTTTTTATTTTCTATTACCGTTTTCCTTCTCGCCTTTTGTTCAGTGTCGTTCTTGTGCCAGAGCTCGCACCCTAACCGATGTCCCCCTGACCGTCTGCCGTTCCTCTGCGTCGCTGCCAATCCCGCGCCCATACAAGCACAGACACTTTTGCTTTCATAAGCCGTTGTTTCATCCTTCAAGGTGCAAAAACTTGACTTGGAAAACTTCTTTTTTGTTTTATAGTTTAAAAAAGAAACTGAGACCACCGCAAAGGCGACTCATCAAAAACACCGGCCTCGGTATGACGTCTAATCGCGTTTCTGCGGTGATTTCCAAAGACTAACACTTTCCGCTATATAGTTTGGATAACTCAAATGCCTACATCGACTTCATTTAGAACATCTTTTCTGTGACTTCCTATTAGCGTGTGTTCGCAATATTCACCCATCCCTTTTCAGCCCCGCTTGATATGCAATGGACCCGGGTCTGAGCGTCTTGGCCGATTTCAACCCGGTGCAGCTCGCTCGCAGCGACCGGCTCATCCACCCGGGCTATGCTTACACGGTGAACAACACGGGTCGTGCTCAGGGCCGATGGAAGGAGTGCAAAGAGGTATGGTTCGAATCAGCGCTTTGAGATAAGCATTGTGTGACATCAAGCTAATGTAATTGTTGAATTATTTTAGTCAATCCTGACGCATTCGCTCGACGCTGATACTTCGAAGCTACAGCCTCCCGCCGAGTACAAGTATGCCACCTACTTTTCTTCCTTTAATTTTTGTTCAGGGAATGTCCGGCCTTGCCGTATCGCAGACGTGCAAAGACCGAACCGGACGGATACATCAAATATGCGCCACCAACTGCTGGGCAGCTGGACGAGACGGTGGAATATGAGCAGGACGGGATGGTAAGCTAATTATATGAATTTTACTGATTTACTCTCCCACCAAAAGCCGTCTCCCGTCTTCAAAAACAATCCCGGTTTCAGGACAACCTCTGGCTGAAAGCAGTTAATGAAGGGCGTCCAAAGAAGTCTCAGATAGACCCGGATCTCTTCTGCCAGATCATCGACCGCCTGGAAAAGGAGAGCAAATTTCAGGTTTGATTTGGCTAAAAATTTTACGCTTTGCTTTAGCCCAAAAAACTAGAGGGCTACCTGAGCAAATGCAGCGAGGATGATTTGTGCACGGTGTGCAACGACGCCGAGGATGATGATTGCAACAAAATTCTTTACTGCGACATGTGCAATGTGGCTGTACATCAGGTAAAATTTGCGGCTAGAACATTTTCTAGCCCTTCGTTTAGGAGTGCTACGGTGTCCCGTGCATCCCTGAAGGCTCGTGGATGTGCCGTCGCTGCAAACTTTCCCCATCAGCCACGGTGAAATGCCTGCTGTGCCCGAACACCGGCGGTGCCTTCAAAACTACCGTTGACAACAATTGGGCGCACGTCATCTGCGCGATATGGCTCAACGAGGTAATTATTCATGAGTTGTGTCATTCATCCCGCAGGTTCACTTCCTCAACCCAATCTTCCTCGAACCGATCGAGGGCCATCAGACGTGTCTTGCCGTTCGCTCCAAGCTGAAGTGCTTGATATGCTCGTGAGTTTATTCTTGGTTTTCGTCCTAATTATTTTTAGGAGAAAACAAGGTGCATGCGTCCAATGTTCGCACAAGAGCTGCGCACGGGCCTTTCATGTCACCTGCGCCCAAGCGGCCGGCTTGTGCATGAATGTGGGTTTTTTGGTCAAAGATTGCGGTAAAATAATGAATGCTCATTTCGCCGATTCTTTTTCAGTTTGAAAAAGCGGTTTTCAAAATCTAGTCAAGAAGGAGGTAAAACTCGGAAGCAAATTAGCAATCAAAAAACATTTGGTGGAATGAAATGTGGCGAAAGGGTCGAAAATTTTCTGCTAAAAATTTCCACCGCTTTTGGCAATCGTTCCTTTTAGGTGAGCCAGTACGATGACTCGGACGCCTCGGAAAAGGTCGACGTACAGCGCAAGCTCTACTGCCCTCTCCACGAGCCCGATGAACAAGGAAATCCAAAAAAGATTTATGCGCGCAACGATCCGCACAAGGAGGAGCTGCTGAAGGCCATGGAAATAAGATTTCGAGCGGTATCCAAAAGTCAGTTTCCCCCAATATAATAAGCTCCAGGTCGCCAAAGAACTACGCAACAAGAAGCACACCTTTTTGCCGATCAACGTGCCCTCAATCTCACAGGACAAGTAAGTTGCAAATTCGGCTGATGGCTACGTTTTTGGAGCTTCTGGAACATTTTTATTATTTGTTTTTCAGTATTGATGCCATCGCGAAGAAATTCCGGGCGGAAGCGCATATGAAAAAGGTTGTCGACTACTGGTATCTGAAGCGGAAGCAGCGGTGCGGTGTTCCGCTGATACCTCGTTTGCAGGTACGTCATTTATCCGCTTCTTGAACGATTTTTAGGCCGAGCTGGAGTCGCGCAATCTGCCCACGCTGAACCCTATGGACGATCCGTCGATTAGTGACAAGCTGCACGAGTTCCGGGCTATTCGGTAAGATCTTTGACTATTTGGATCTAACATATTCGCCTGAAAATTCTGCAAATTTCGAATTCGATTTACCGGTCAAACACCCCCGTTTAGAAGTGACGTCGAAAAGCTGCGAATGCTGGCGGAAATGTGCAAGAAGCGCGAAGCGTACAAACTTGAGCACTGGACGGCGACGTGCAGCGCCTTTGCCATGGCATTCAAGCCGCCTTCTGACCACATGGAAGAGCTACTGACAGCGATCTCGAAGCGGGACGCGAAAGATGTACGCAGATTGACCCAATTCTTCTCTATCCTGGCTATTTTTCAGTTTCCTATCGTTGTAAACAAAATCTTTAGGTATTCGCCGAACCCGTAGAAAATACTGTATCTGGCTACCGCAGAGACATCCCCAAGCCGATGGACCTGAAAACAATGAGGAGTAAATTGGAAAATGGCCGGTATATTACTGCTTGATGCTCATTTCCATTTCCAGATACAATACGATCGATGATCTCCGCAACGACTATGTGCTGATGTGCAATAATTGTGAAAAGTATGGGCCCTCGGACTTTTTGACCTTTTTCTTAGGTTCAACACGAAATATTCCAACCCATACTACGTGGACTATGTCAAAAAGTACCGCAGAAAGTGCGATGCGATCTTTGCCAACTTTGAGGAACGAATCAACTGCTCCGATTCGGTAATTTTTATTGGGAATTTTATTTACGGTTTCTAGTGCATCAAAAATGACACCGAGGGCTACACCAAGGAAATTTGTCGGATGAATTTCTACGAAGGAAGCGGCAGTGCGGAGCGGGTCAAGGAAAACGCGCCAATAGGCATGGGCTTTGAAAACCGTCCACGGCAATGTCTCACTTCAGAAGATGAGCCTGAGCCGGAAGAGACGAAGCCGGTGGTGAACCTCTTTTTGCAGCATCCGAAGGCCACTCCAGTGCTGAGTAAGGGTTTAAATTGTTCGACATTTGTTTTTTTAAGATATCATCAACCGCAAGCGTGCCGCCCAGCCATTGCTTTCGAGTGCTAGGAGACGGAAGATCGAGGCTCCAGGTGTGGCCCTTTAGAAATTAAAGACAAGTGTGTTGTTTACAGATCCCCGACAAGCCAGCATCACCAAGTTCTTCACATCGGAGAACAAGCCGCCTGTGCCTGGATCCACAGAACGCATGCAGACTCGTAACCATCCGTTCGAGTCGTTCCGCCAGAATTCGGTAAATTTTTTCAGCTAACACAAAATTTAGCAATGGCAGAAATGGTGGGGAAAGCTTCATCTATTTATCCCCCGAGGAACAATTTGTCCTCGCCCGATATTGAAAAAGAACCGTAAATCTAATCCTCCGTATAGGTGGTGTCCCCGAAAACCGAAGCCGTCTCGTCAGCGGAATACTCCACTGAAGATGATACGCCCATGAGGAAAAAGGTGCGTGTCGGTCCGTCCGTTAGCATTACTATAAGCAGATTTATTAATTTTTGGCTAATTACCTTTTACCACTATAACGATAAGTCTTAGACACGCCCCGACCGCTCTCGCCGATCCAGGATCGCCCCACAGCCACGGGCGATGAACAGCCTCGGCTTGTACCACAACGACATTGTGCACGTAACGGTCCCCGGCGATATCAGTACGTTTTGATTCCTCCTTCACACCTCTTGCTTTTTCAGAGCAAACCCGCCACTTTTTTACCAAGAAAAAGTCCTATTACAAGGACCGTACCTGTAAGCGTAATGGCCCAGTGGTGGCCGGCGGTATTTTTGGTTTTGTAAAGATTGTCTTTTTCTGGACCGGTGCGCAAATTCAAGTATGGGGAACAAAAAATAGCGAGCATTTTTCATAAAAGGATAAATGTTTTTGTTTAGTCATCGGCCGCTACCTGGACGAGTGCAACGCGTTGGCCGATCCCAGCGTCCCGCCCATTGCCAAGGAGAAGCTGCGGAAAGGCGGTCGGCCGGCCGGAGAATACCTGTACATCCTCCCCTTCACCGATCAGCAAGCCGGGTAAATCTTGGTTGTTTTGCTGGACTCTTTCATTTCCAGCGAATGGCAACCGCACTCCCGCATCCGGCTCTACAACTTTGACAACGCACCACCCGTCCCGCGTAACAACAAGCAACTCCGCCTTGCCACCGAGTTTAGGTGAGCTTTCCGCTTGTTCAGCACGTTCTGAAGGTCTCCTTATGCAAAAACCCGGGCACATTTAGTCATTTGGTTCTTTTGCATTATCGGGGGACCAACTTTTTCTAGAAGCCCCTGAAATGCCTAGGAACGTAAAAGTAACTAACTATTTATCGTCTTTTAGCAAAATTTAACTATATTTTTCAAAATTTAAATGGAAAACAATAAAAAGCTCAGAAATTTTTAGTTGTCGAAATTTGATCGTAAAATCAATAATTGCGGCGCCAGGTCGTTGTCGAACAATATTAGATAAATCTGTCGATTTATTCTTCTATTTATATTTGAAAAGTGGATCCTTAGAAAAAAGTTGGTCCCCCGTTAATGTGAAGAACCGGTGATTTTAGACGCGATCGTTTAGAAATTTTGTTGAAAATATTCACTCAAATTTCGATTTTCGGATTTTAGTTTTGATCAAAATGGACGTTCGGCAGGGTTTTTTGTTGAGACTTATTTTCTTGTTTCAGGAACCGCATCCAGTCACAAGCCCTCGCGGCCAAGTAGCCCAAGTCAAAGCTGGCTCTCTTCTCTTCCGCTCTCTCCGAGTGCAACGATCCAAAGACACCGGTTGTTGGATGCTTTACTCTACCCACTACGCGTATCTAGCCTCGTCTGCCTCTTCGCACCCACTTATTGCACATCCCTTGATCTTCACACCCCCGTGCTGAATTGCATGCATTCCGCCATGTATTTATTTGTGCTCTGGCGTTTTAGTTTCAATTTCTATTTGTTTAATTCGCACTTGGGCTGTTTTTTCGGTACCGACGTGTGAACTTGTCGAACAAAAGCCCGTCCAAGCTGCCTTTGCATTGCCTTCGATTTCTCTCGCCGTGGCGTTGTTCGACTAATGACCCGGCGCCGCATTTCAAAATGTCTATTGTTGTTAGCCCATGAAACGCCTCTTACTGTTCGGCCATATACGCATAATTCGCTAATCCCTTAGCAGAAAAATTGTCCTTTTATCAGATATCGTCTTACCCGGGTGCAACATAAATCTTTTACGTTTTTTCTTACAAATATTTGCGCAAATGGCCGATGTGATACGACAAGCTAATAACACGGGCAGGAGTGGAAGCGTAATTTAGATCTATCTACGTTCGGCCATCGCCGGGGAAGGATGGCTCACGTGGAGGCGAGGTGACCGATTATGGGGCTGTGGGGGAAGAAGCCCTATCTGCGCTCAGATTTCCACGCCTTTCCTGGGCCCGATCCCCGCTGGGACCACAGCCAGCCGTAAAGGCAAGTAGTGGGCATTGTGTGGACTTTGTCTTTGGAGAGACGAGATGGGCACCATTGGAATTCATTAGATGGGCAACGGCCATGCACTTCGGCTGTCTTCTTGTCTTTCTCGGGGTTGTGTGTTCTGGTCTCTCTATTTCTTTCGGTCTAGGGTCCCAATAATCATCCATTTATATAGCTTTTACGTCGTTTTCAAGTATAGAATGTTCATAAGGAATTAGTAAAATTTACAAGATTTCTGAACAAAACTAAAATTTAAAAATTACGAAACTGCGAGATTTTTTTGAAGCTTTTTATGACTCTTTAGGATTCAAAAACTGCTAACAAGGAGTCGCTTTTAGGTGCTTTTGGAGTTTCGGGACGGGACCTAGCTAGTTCGATAGAGAAAAAATTCTGAGCAACATCCCGTTTTCAAAAAGTGCTGATCGATAAAGGTGTTTTAGAAAATTTAATTTAAAGTTCGCGCTTTTTTTCTAGTTTTCGGGTCCATTTCCTCGGTGCACGTCGTTTTGGGGGGGCTGGCAGGGCGCCATTCGTAACCCTCCGCCAATGCCTCCATCACAGGTTGCATTGGCGTATTGGTAGCGCGCTTGCCTACCAGCTTTTTAACATTTTTTCCCTCGGGTTCGAATCTTCGCGCTCGCTAACCCTTTGCTTTTTGGTTCTTGAGCCCGTTATCGGTGCATAAAATTTTAATTAGCAAAAAAGCAAAGAGTTAACGATAAATAAGAATCGAACTTGTGGCAAAAGGTCAAAAAAAATTCGTAGGCCATCGCACTAGCCACTTGGCCATGCCTAGGACGGGATCCAAGGCGCGTGGAGTCCTCATGTGGCGGGGGCGGTCGACCGCCGCAAATAACCTCAAATCACCACAAGGGTCCGGACACCGGGAACATTTTTAATTAAATTAAATTTTCTAAAACAGCTTTATCGATCAGCACTTTTTGAAAACGGGATGTTGCTCAAAATTTTTTTCTCTATCGAACTAGCTAGGTCCCGTCCCGAAACTCCAAAAGCACCTAAAAGCGACTCCTTGTAAAACAACATAGACCGCAAAAAAATTTGCTAGTTATCGGCAGATAACTTCCGACTTCGCGAACTCTCCAGGATACGGTTTTTAAAATAGCACGCGTCAGATTGAGAGTGTCCTTCCGATCGCCAGAAAGCCACTTTCTAACGAAATATAGTCCCATCGGCTCGCCGGTCTAACATCGTTTCCACCTGCCATTGACGCAACAACCCGACGTGGCACAGCAACCGAACTTTCCTAATGTTTTTCTGTCAGGGGCTGGCCAGTAGAAAAGCTCAGGGAAGTCGAATTTATTGCTTCGGCGGGAATGTTGGCGGGGGGATTTTCAAATCCAATACATCTTTGCTGGGACGCGCAATGCCATTTTTCTCGGGGGCTGAATGGCGGCGGGGTTCGTCGGACTTCCGGCCGTTCGAGGCTGGCGTCAGTTTCTACTTTCGGAGTTGCAGTATTATTTCTTGGATTCATCACTGATCCATTTTTTATCTTAAGCGTGTCATTTCTAGGCAGCGTTGACTTCCGTTTATCGGAGAATGGTTACTTTAGCGGGGGGGGGGGGGGGGGGCTTTACCTTTCTCCATCAATCTAGAAATTCCTGATAACGTAATATTAACTGTCTGATTGGCGCTTTTAGACAAATTCAGCTTATTGTAAGTCGAAAAAGCATTGAAAACCTTCGAGAAAAATTTTCAAGTGAGATATTGGCCTCGATTGATCATTTTTGGTGGAAAAATCATTATTTTTTGTATTTTTAATCAAAATTTGTCAAGTTTTCAGTTTTTGGACCGGTAAAAACACAAACAATTTAGAAACACTTCCTCTGTTTATATAAGAAATCGAGACTTGGAAAAATTCAAATTTGGTTGTTTTGGAGAATTATATTTTTACTTTTACGTTATTTATTTGTTTTGCACTTAAAAAGGCTCACCATTCGATACGAATTTATAAAATATAAAATTTATGTAATTCTTAGGACCACGCTCGATGCCCGTGTACAAACTTGTGTGGCTTCTTGTTTTCGCATCCAAAATAGGTGTTCGCTGGTGGTGAACCCCTGCTCTGTTTCAGCCTTCTCGCTAGGGCTTCAAGTTGTAGGCAGAAGGGCGGGTTGTCCGATTGTGAACGGAACGTGTCAAGAATGGGTCCTCTCGCGGGCAGAGGATGAATGGGCCTTCTGGGGGGAAGGATGGGCCCAAGAAGGGGGTGTTGCTGACTTTGCATTTAGGATGGAGCACCCCCGGGATGGGATACGCCTCAATTTGCTCGTCATCCCTTCCATTTTCGACGAGGTCACGGGGGGCAGGGGGTGCATCTGATTTCGGGCATAACATTGGCTTATGAGCACTTTTCCAAGCCAAGACAGTGTTTGGAATCGTATTAGTTAGTCTAACTTTTAATTTTGGTACGTTCAGTTTTCCGGGTACTGGACCCTGAGCAGGGGAAACGAATTTTGGTTTCTCCGCCCATACCGGCCGTAAAATAATAAATAGCGTACTTCTATAATGTTTTTCGTGGTCTTGTTTGCTAAAAAATTACAAACACTTTAAAACATTTTGAAAATTTGAGGATTTTTACCTTTTTCGGTCATTTTTCATACATTTTTGGCTAAAACGTCCAAAATTTAGAAAATTTGTATAAGTTTTGAGGTTGAGTTTCGGTTTTATAAAGTTCAGCAAAATTTCGATCAAATCCAAAATTTTTAAAATTTCGATAACGTTAAAAATCTTAAATTTTTGCTCGTATCTTGGATTTTCGCAATTTTGAAGCACTTTCTGTCTAGGAATCGTAAATACTAAAGGAAATTAAAGTAAATCGGCAATACTAAACAATCACGATTTTCACTTTTGACTTCTAGGCGTTGGCTTTTCGTTGCCCTTCTCGTTATACAAACTCTGATTTGTCGTTCCTTCCGCTTCATTAGCTAATCCAATCGATTGTGTCAGTGCGTTTGTGTGTGTATCTGTCCATCTGTTTGTCCTTCATGAGGAACGGCTGATCCGCCGGATAAGCGGCCCCTGGATTGGTGTTAATTGGAGGGGGGCGGTCGATGCAGCCGATCGCTTTCGGCCTACTGCGTTTACGTATAGCATTTGTCGTACGCGATTAGTGTCTATGAACTTGCGCATGCGCTTCCCATTTTTGTGGATTTTTGGATCTTTTTAGGCCAGGGTTCTAGGTGTTTTCAAACATGCCCACTTATCAGTGGTCATTTTTTTAGGAAATTAAATCCATTTTTTCTCAATGCAGGTTTTTCTCACGTTTTCTAGGGATCGATTTTTTAAAAAATAAATTGCGTAAGTGTTGCTAAGGTTTATTTACTACTCCTAAACATAAAAAGGTTACAAATTTTGATTAGGAAGACAGAAGACTTGCGCTTTTCCTACCAAAATAGCCGATTTTCGACGAAAATTACACCTAGATGTTTTTTAGTACGTTGTAGCGATGGTTTTTCCACTTCAGTATACTTTAATTTTACTAAAAACTATTAAAGCATGGACTACGAAGCATCCTTGTTGTGGCTCCCCCCCCCCGTTAATGCAAGAGTACCTAGCAATCGGGTTCCTGCTGTTTTGGTCAACCTCGTTCTCGACCCTAGCACTTCCGGTCGCCCATTTTTGCTGCCAAGAATCTCCACTCCAAGCTGCCGACACCCTGTTTTGCATATCATACACGCACACTCGCTTCGGAACACGCATCTTTATTTGCGTTCGACAGTTACACGAAAGGCCACAAGAGCACGAGGTATAAAAGGCAGGGCGAGCAGGGGATGATGGATGGATGATGGGGTTGGGGGGCGCATCCGCTCAGTCGAACTTGCAGCCGGGCTTGCACTTGCGGCACAGCACGATGGTCGTGTGCACGGCGGGGCCCTGGATCAGCTGTTCCTTGCCGCCCTGGCCGTACGAGCAGCGCTCGTTCTTGATGTCGACCTGGAAATGGGGGTGTGTGCGACAAGTTCGAGCCGTTCAGTTGAGCGAAAAAAGCATCTAGAACCTACAGCTAGGCCTCGAAAATTGCGCCGCGCCAAGTTCGAGCCGTTCAATGGCATGAAAAAGACATTACTGCTAGCTTACCCATCGAAAGCCCGCCGAGTTCGAGCCGTTCGATGAAATGCGCAAGTCCTATGGCACTAATTGCGCGTCAACTTCAAGCAGTTCACCCGATCCTCCTCACCTTGCCGAGAATCTGCTTGCCGCCGACGGTGATGACACCGGGCGAGATGTCTCCCTTGTAGTGGTTGACGTGCACCGGGTGCCATTCCTTGTCGCCGAACTTGGCGGCCTCCGGGTACGGGATCCAGCCGTAGTCAAAGCCACGCACGTGCTCCGACAGCTCGTACAAGATCTAGAACGCAAAATATCATCTACCAACAGTAGATGCTCTCTGCACCTGGAGGGATCCGATGTTGTTCTTGTACTCGTTGCCTCCCCACGAGAAGTTGGCCGCAATCTTGCCGCCCTCGTTCCAGACGCGGCCCATCACGGGCTCGCCCTGCTGGTACCACAGCGCCACGTACTGGTCGGGGTTCTCGCCGGGCAGCGTGTCGAGGCTCTTGCCCAGGGCCTGAAGGGGGACATCGTGAGGGTGACGGTCAAGCCGTTGCTGCTCACCTTAACCGGAGCCTTGGCCGGCCACGGGTCCCCAGCACGCAGATCGGCCCACTCGTTGAGCATGACACGGATGGTGGGTGGCATGGGCTTCGGCGGCTCCTTGGCGCAGGCCTTGCACTCGCACCCGGGCGGGGCTCCCTTCAGCTCGCGGAACACGACCAGCATGTCGTTCAGCTCGCCGCCGACCTTCTTGTAGACCTGGAGACATTGGTTGTTGGATTAGAGCTAGAAAGTAGGGACCTTTTTGTTGATGGAGAACCAGCCGATCTCGGTCTTGTTGTCGATGTAGCCGAGGAGGCCACCTTCGGGGGAGTTGGGCCAGTAGATCGGGATCGAGTCGCCGCACTTGAGCAGCTCGGCGTCGGTCTTGTCGAAGCGGGTGCTGTACTTGGTCCAGCTGTACCAGTAGCCGAGGGTCGTGTGGTCGCCCTTGTATTGGAGCACCTAGAAATGCTAATCTACTATATATAAATGTCCGTCCGTTCGCGCGACCGGGAATTCAGCCAAATCCTGCATTCAAATTCCAAATTTAATTTTTTTTCGGGGGGCAGCGCTGAACCGCCGCGTAGCGGGGGGTCAGCGCTGGTTTTGACACTAAAAACTATCCTAATTTTTCCTGACCTTCCTGATCCCTTTAAACGCCCCGGGATGCAAATTTACCTGAATCTGTCCACCGAGATCCTTGGCACCGGTGAGCTCGGCATCCTTGTAGGCGAACGAGCACTCGACGACACCTCCGTTGTTCCACGAGCGACCGTGGATCGGCTTGCCGTGCTTGTACCACAGCGCCAAGTACATGTTCTGCTCGCCCTTCACCTGAAAAGGGAAGATGAACATAGGTCAAGCTGAAGACGATCAACGTACCTTGACCGGGTTGTCGGGGAACGGCGATCCGATGGGCTGGAAGGCCCAGGTGTCTTCCTTCGCGGCCGGCATCTTGACGTTGAAATCGGTGGGTTGAAACCGAAGATGCCGGCTTCTTCTCTGCCCGGCTTTTATTCGTGGTCTGGTAGGGTAATCTGGGGCAGCTTCTGGGATTCGGTTTTCATGATTGTAGATGATTTTTGATGGAAATTCAGGATTCTTATCTAGTATTTACAAAAAAGGGTAAGCTATGCTAGCTTTTTTAGTTTTTAACTTTCCCAGCCGATATCTTAATTTTTTATCTTTTTTAGCTCGCCGGTAAATAACCTTGCTAGGAAAAGAAAATTTGCTCTGTTTTTGGTACTGGGCTATTAGCGGGGGGGTTTAGCAGAGGCAAACCAAATTTTTTTCAAGTATATGGAAAACTGACCAAAAAAGGCCGGAATTTTCGAATTTTCAAAAGGTCTAAAATATTTTTAATAAGCTTCTAACAATCAAAAACTGCTTATAGGCGGAAAGACAAAAATTAGCGTTCCCTGCTGAAAGCCCCCCCCGCTAACAGTCCAGTACCAACTGTTTTTCCATGAGAAAACGGAAAATTATAGAACTCTTTCCGTTTTATCTTTTTACATTGTTTGGCTTTAGCTTTTTAACAGTAGCTCGATAATTACGTGAGAAAAGAATTTTTTGATTTCTTTTGTGAGAATTCTTTCTTTTTTAAGCGATTTTTGACGTCAAAAGTGGAATTTTGCTAAACTTGTTTATCATTTTATCTCCGTTTTATCATTTTAATTTGCCTAGCTTTTCAAACCTGATCTTGCTCAGAAAAGCGTGTGGTTTGCCCCCCCCACATCGCCCTTTCACGATGCTTGGTGATCACGAATTTTTTCGCGGTGCATCTGGACGGTGGCGGCGGGCTTTTGGTTGAGCGACCCCTGACCGCCAGGGAAAGGTGCGCCATAAATCATTCATTCGGGGTGCTGAGGCTGAAACACTCTACACCAACCCGTGAGCAAGAGGATGAGGAGGAGGGGGACGAGGAGGGTGTTGTGCACCCGGCGGTGGCCATAGATTATTTTACGAGCCGCTCTCCCAGCATTGTCAGCCCAGGGGGGAGACGTCGAATTTTACTTTGAGCCGTGGGGTTGTGTCGCACTTTGTATCGGGTTGTTTTTGTCACGATTCGTCAGGATAGCAGCTCATTTTTGTCATCGTAAGAATCGTGTCAGTATCATTCGTCAGTAATTTTCTTAGAAAATTAGGTACTGGACTGTTAGCGGGGGGGGGGGTCAGCCGGGGGGAACTAATTTTTTACTAACTAATTTTTTTATATGAAAGCTCATAAAATTCTCGACGACTTTTGACTTGAAAAAGAATTAAAAATGACCTAAATGACGGAAATTTTCGAATTTTCAAAAATGTCGGGATGTCTTTCTGGCAATAAAAAACTACTAAAAATCATAAAATACACCATTTATTATTGTCCGGTGATTCCTAATCGTCAAAAAGGTTACAAATTTTGATCGAAAATACAAAAACGGCTGTTTTTCGACCAAATTTTCAACTTAAAAATTTACTAAGTTTTTTTCTTATTGGCTTTCGACTTCAAATACAGTTAAATTTTGCTAAAAACACGCACAAAACACTTCTTATTACGCTACTATCTATTTCTGGACCTATAGACCCCCCCCCCCCCCCCCGATAATACGAAAGCACCTTATTTAACGATTTTCCGATAGGTGGCATAGTTTTTTCGGTTTTGCTTTTGCCGCCATTTATACCAAAGAATTGGTATAATTGCTCCCCTCCGGGCGGAAAGAAACACTTGTGTCTCGGGTGCAAAACGATTCCTCGCCAGATTGCATTGTTTGCCCTAGCACCGGATGGGATGTGTGTGGTGGGTGTGGTGGGGGTTGGTCCCCCAGCTTCTCCTCCTCATCCTCCTCCTTCCTGGGTCCCGTGTGCCCTCCGGGCTAATTCGTTTCGAATTTCGTGTGACATCTCGTCGGCGGGGGCTTGCCCTTCTTGCCTCTTGAGCAAAGTTTTTCCCCCGCTAGGCCCCAGCCTTTGCCCTCTAATGGACCCACCCCCTGTTGACTCAGACAAATTAAAATTAGGGCGAGAAATTTGGGGTTTTCTTACTAGTTTTTCCAGTACGCGATTTTGGCGGATGCTTTTGCATTATCGGGGGGGGGAGGGGTGGGCTAGGATTTTATCGGGGGGATAAGACAGGCCAAATTTGACCAAAGCATCGATAATCCTACAAAACCTCCAAACGCGGTTCTTTCGCGTTACCGGGCGGGGGGAGCAACTTTTTATTTGGAATCCAGCTTTGCTAATATAAATGCGAGCGTTTTTTGAACTGTTTTTTTTTGCTATTCCTGAATTTAGAAACTTTACAAATGTTTCTTTAAAAAATACAAGAATGAGGATTACTCGGCCAAAAATACCGATTTTCGACAAAAATTTGAAAATTTTTAACCTCTTTTTAAACATTTTTTCAGATTCTTATAAGAGCTTCTAGATCTCGCCGATCCGACCTATTCCGGAAGCGATTCGGCGAAGTTAATTTGGCCCTCCCCATTTTCCCCGTATCGGCGCTACGAACGTTTAATTCGATTCTTCAGCGCCCGTTTGGCAAACACCTGGGGCTCCGGCAATTGTTCTCGTATTTCCGAAGTGCTTACGTTTTCTCAGAATTTTAAAACGTTTTAGAAAAAACCGATAGGATATTACATGTTTTTCGCGAGGTTCTATTCCAATTCTGGCCTTTTGGAACCTGTTCGAACCGCTAAATTTTTTGGCGGCCACTTATCCTATTTTAGCCAAAAAAATAGGTGAAAGTGGGGGTCGCTGAAGGGGCAATTTAGGCCTATTTGTCGCAGCGCCCATTCAATTGTCGCTGGAATCAGAAGCGGAAATCCGTTTTTGCTGACCTCAGCGTTTGTCGTGGAATCGACTTTCTGGCGTTCACCTTGCTCTAATAGTTTTTCCTTCGCTTATTTTAATTTTTTTGAACCATCATTTAATAGAAATTTCGATTTTTCGAAATTTCAAAGCCTTTTTCGCTTCGAATCTGAAACAGTTCGCAAATCGAACTTTCAGCGGATTGAACTTCCGACAAAATGATATTTCGACAAAATGGCGGCTTTTTTGATGTCTTTAGCCTTTCAGTAAGTATCAGTAGATTTCTGTGGTCAGCTTTCCAACTAGGGGATTAGTATGGCATTTCCATGTTGTACGTCACGCCACGAAGCGCGGTGTTGTTTGTTTCGCGATGTACTCAAATGGCGGCCGGATAATCTGGTGTCGGCATTATTGGTGCTCCTTGACTTTTCCGACGTTTTTATTGGAATGGGGAAGGTATTAGAGATCAGGCCGGGTGAAAGGGATCGGACTTTTCGTATTTAAGGCGGTCTAGTTTTAGCGTTTCGGCTAAATTAGCTTCTAGAATTTCAAAACATCCTCGATCCCTTTAACCCAGAACGAATGGGACTAGAAAGTAAAATTTTGTATAGATACAGTGGTACTGGACTGTTAACGGGGGGAGATTTTTTCCAGTAATTCCGTACAGCCCTATAGCGAAATACAGGCCATTGTTATCGAATTTTAGTCAGTTTTTAGATATAAAAGTTATAAAAAATATGAAATTTTCGCAACAAAAATGTATGAAAGTGAAAAAAGAAACAAGCAAAAAAATTCCTTATTGGAATCAAAATGTTTAAAAACTATAAAAATAGATTTAAGTGCTTTTAGACGTTTTTGACGAGTTTTGCACCCACGAAAAATAGCTCAACTGGTGGAAAAACAAAAAGTGATTCCCCCGCTAAGAGGTCAGTACCGATACAGTAACCGGCAACGCGGGGATCGTTGACTAGTGAGAGGATAAAAATAGAGGCAAAAATTAGGTAAGCTTCGTCTTCATAATTTTCTACGAATTTCCGTGTAGCAGGGGTTGACTGTCGCCGGCCGACGCCTCCGCGGGCCCCTCCTTCAGCGCGCCGCCCGAGATCGCGTAGCACCAATCTGGAATTTCATTCAACGGGTTATTGCAATTTTTTGATACTGTTTCATCGTGGCTATTTTTGCAGATAATCTACGGTGAACAGGGGCGCAACATCGATACCGGAAATAGGGCTTGTTTTCCAATTTCCGTGGCTAATAGGAAAGAAGGTGGATGAACAGGTGAAGTTGTGCTATTTCTGGGAGTTCTGGAGCTCGACTTTCGCAATTAACGCTACAGTATTATTCTGGAAGCTTTAGTAAATTGTAGAAATTTCTTTTATATTTAAAGAAAGTATCTAAACTATTTTTAATAATCTAAAACGTAAAAACTGCATGGTTTTGGCCCTAAAATATCGATTTTTCGACTAAAAATGGCTGATTTTGGAACAAAATTGCAAGTGTCTAAACAGTTAAATATTCATTATTTATTGAATTTAAGTGTTAGAGTATTAATGAATTTTAAAAATAAAATAAATGTAAAAACTTCATTGTTTTGATCCTAAATTATCGATTTTTTGACGCAAACGGACTGTTTTTCGGGAAACATTTCATCTTTTTAAACATTTAAAAAGTTTTCTTAGTGATGATACTAAATTCTTAAAGGATTGATTCGTTAAAATTAAAATAAACTTCTCTGAACATTTTTCTACGCCCAATTCACGCTCAGATTCTCCCGGGAATGCCCAAAGATCACACCACGCCCCACCCCGAATTCATCAGCTTTTCTTCTGCGTGAGGCGGCTTTGGCCCCTTGCCCCGCAACATTCTGGAATGGCCCCCAAAAAACCCCCATTTCCCTAATCAAATGCCGCCCCTAAAAAGTCATACATCCCGGACCAGCCCCCCCCCGACCCGCCCGCCGCAACACCACCCGAATTGGGGGTAATTCGATGAACGGCACTTGGGGCGGCTGAATGGAAATACTAACGCTGCCAGACCCCAGCCAACTTTTGCCCCCCCCCCGCTGACAAACAAACAATTGGCTAATAGGGTGATGGCTTAGAGGGCAAATGTTCCGGTGAAGCCCCGGGCATTTTCTAGCGGAATGTCAAAATGTATTGATATCGAAATTTCATAATGTCGAATTTTTATAATATCGAAATTCACAGTGTCGACCGTGCAAAATGCCGAAAATCGTAATGTCGAATTTCAAAATGCCAACATTCATACTTTCGTAATGTCACAATATCGAAATTTCGTGCTGTCGAAATTTGCTATGCCGAAATTCATAACGTCGAAAGTTCAAAATGCCGACATCCATAATGCCGAAACTTCAGTGTCGATATTTTTGCCATAATTTGGGGGACCTTCCCGGAGATTTTTTCAAGGAAATTTCAGTTTTTATTAAATTCTTTTGGGAGATTTGCTCAAGGAGATTTTTTTAAAATTTCGATAGCATAAATTTCGGCATTATGAAGGAGAAGCGGACGCGATGAATCGAAATTGCAGATTTCTTTTTGCTGTTTTCTTGTCTTTTCTTCTACTGCGCGGCATAGATAATTTTTCTCAGGTTTTTCGTATAAAAAGGCTCGATACTTCTCTATTTTTCATTTTTTGTAGTTTCTGCCTTAAAAAAATCGAAATCCCGACGTAAAGATTGAAAAGCTGCCCCCGGGTTCCTTAAACCGCGCCCCCGCCCCCCGTAATCCACCTAGGCCGTCAAATGTCATTCAAGACAAGGCGGGTTGTTTTTCCCGACCGGGCTTTTTCCGCTTAAGCGATTAGCGGCGGCGGATCAGTGATGACTCACATTTCATAATTCCATCTGTCTTTGGTAACGCGTCGGCCGCATTTTTGGGCCACGGAAACCCTAGGCAAATCAGTGTCTTTATGGCTGATTGTCTGGCTTGCCATGTCGTTTTTTCGGCCGACATTTTCGGGGCGTTCAGCACGATTCCGGGGGCTAGGCAGGCGTCTCTTTTTTCACCTCAAAGCCGGGACGGCCGGGAGCCAATAAACGCCAGGCCAGGATTCCGTCACATGGCGTCGAGCGGAACGGGTATTTCGGCCCGATTCAGGGGCCCGGAAGCGACTTCCCAAAATCTTGGTTCTGGTGCGTTAGCGGGGGGAGGGGGTGCGTATCTTCTTTTTATTTAGCCTAACTACATAGTACTCAAACGAAACACTATTTTTGTACTGTTTCTAGTCGTTGGAATTGGAAAACGTGTACCCCCCGCTAATGAACCAGAGCCTTTCCCAAGCCACGCTTCTCACGCGCCGTGAAAATATTTGAACCTCTTTGTTCATCCACCCCCTAAATAACCCATCTCCTTATATTTACTAGGCACATGGTTCCGCGTCCCCCCCCCATTCAATTGTAGCGGCGCGTCCGTAATTAGGCGCCAAGCGGAAATCTATCATACGCGCCGACGTAGATTCGCCACGAGTTATTTGTCACACCCCCCCTTCGTTCCGCTCAAAACACGGCCTATCGTTTCGCGCTTTTCTCGAGAAATCGCTTCGAATATCGTCGCTTGTGTTTCGCTGAAAGCGGGGGATTCTATTCATTTTAATGGGGATCAAAGACAAACATTTTTTTCGATGGAAAGAAGCCGCATTTTTTCGGTTTCTCCGGTCTTGTGCTCCCGCCCAACGGATTAAGCCATTCATTCACAGGATCTGTATCGGGCAGAGTTCAAATGTGGGTTATTTGAGGGTTCTGGTTCGTTATCGGGGGGGGGACTAACTTCCTTTATTCAGCTTCAGCTCCATTTTTATTTGTCGTGCTCCACTTCAGCTCCTTGCAACTTTTTTCTTCGGATTCAGTTTTCAAATATAAATTGCGGAAGTGTTTCTAAACTTTCTGATTCCTAAACGTAAAAATTTGACAAATTCTTATGAAAAATATTGAAGAAATATCGATTTTCGACCAAACATGGCCGATTTTTTACCAAAATTTCGAGTTTTTCAAACCTTTTTTAGTTTTTATATAGTTTGTAGCTGTCAAATAATGATTAAAAGCACCAATGAAAATACCTGATATTAGGTTACTAGGCATTCTAGACTAATACAAAAAGGCACTTATCGCGTAGCCCCTCCCCCCTAACAAAGAAGCACCTATTCAGTATTGTTCCGGGGGTTTGGATACTCGCTACCGTGCTTTTTTTGGGCAATTTCCGCGGCTGTACGCTGGACGACCGCGGTGTGTTTGGCTGCGCGCCAATTCCCGGGCGATTGTGGCCCATCAGACGGGCCGAAATGTCAATAGAATAATGGCCCGAAAACGACCCCGGTTGATTGGGTGATCATTCTGGGGGCTTGGTGTGTCACCCGGGTCGTTGACATGCGCGCTACTACGTAAAAATTCCCCTTTATTCTCATTTTCTAATGTTCTATCCTTTCTTATCGCCGACAAATACCGAAAAATCCAAAACTTTTCCAGAAATGCGCGCCGAGCTACAGCTACTAAAGGGATGGCTTTTGTACGCCATGCTCCAATGGACAGACGCGTTGCTGTGCTACGATTCGTCATTTCCTAGTCCACACTCGACACATGAGTGTTCGGATGGAATGGTCAGTACTAGCGAAAAGTAAAAAATAGGTTCTTTCGCATTATCGGGGGTGGGGCAACTTTTTTCCACGTCGAGAAATGCCTAGTAACGAAACAGTAAGTGTTTCGCTACTATTTTTAGCAAAACTTAACGATATTTTCAGTTAAATCAAAGGATACCTTAAAAATTTTTCACATTTTTCTCAAAAATCGGACATTTTGGTTCGAAAAATCTATATTTTTTTATAATTAAGTTTTAAAAATCGATACTTAGAAAATAGTTGCCCCCCGATAATGCGAAAGAACCAAAACTTAACTTGTCACCAGGCTAAAGTTACGTTAATTATTCTAGGTGTGCTACCAAGAGTACTACGCGATAGCCCAGGGCAACGACCGGGTCGACCAGTATTTCGAGCGCTTCTGCGTGGCTAGGCGCGAATGTCGGATGCGCGGCTTCCACGGCGTGTGCACCAACTTTGACTCGTTCGATCCGGCCATCAAGGTACAGTTTTTGCACTTGTTATACTGCTAGATTTTAGAAACAACTTTACTAGTATAACTTAGAAGAAAAAAAATTAAACCTCCCATTACAGGATACCTTTGAAAAGTATCGCCTCCACAACAAAGGCGTCAATCGGACAGCGCTCGCCTTTTCAAAGTAAGTTAAAAAATATAAAACTGATAGGAAAGAAAAGAGTAAAGCAAACAATTCCTTAAAAGAACCCAAACACATTCAGATTCTGCTGCTGCGACACGCCCCTATGCAATTCGTTCGATGCCGGCGCGGCTGAACGAGAATTTCAGCTGACGGCCAGTGGCGCGATCAAATCCCAGATTTTCGGAATAACACTACTTTTCGCCGCTCTTCGATGGCTTCTCTAATTAATCGAACTTAAAGTGACTTTCCTATACCTTCTTAGATATTTATGAAAGCCCCCCTCCAAATTGAAGCCATCATAGACAAAAATCTCCAAAATTCTCAGTTTCCCCGGCCACTACTCACCAACCACAAACGGGTGCTCGTATTGTATTAAAATTGTATCGATTTTTGGCATATGCTTTTGAGAATAAATTAAATACATGTATCTGCCTTTGGGCCCACCTTGTTGCAGGAATTGTGTATCTCCCAGCTCCCGCAGCCGCTCAAGCAGCTCCCAGAGTTGGCAGGTTTTCTGAAATGTATGATGGACTCCTTAAAATTTCAAAATTTCAAGCCGTATTTAATTTTTTGTCTGATAATTCTGATCTTAGATATCGCTAATTCTATAAAAACGCTATTAAATACTATTCCAAAGCATATACAAATTTTCGTTGAAAAATCTAAAAAATTTTCGAATAAGTTGGGCAGTTTTACACTTTGGATACCGTAAATTTGATAAACCACGGATAAAATACTTGCGATTAATAAAACCCGGGCGTACATAAAAATCCCCTCCCCCGCTAACGCGCAAGAACCAGCTCGTACAGTATCCCATAAAGCTCACCTGGTGCAGATAGCGCTGCTTCAACTGATTTTCGGCCTCGGCGCGCGCCAGGAGATCCTTTTCCGTTTCTTTCCTATAATTTTTCAATTCAGAAATATCAGCTAGGGTCATACCCAGTGTATGACGGGCTGGGATTATGCGCATTTACGGGGGCCTTGCTGACGACGCTCTTCATCAGTCCCCGCCTATAGCCCTTCTGCTCGATTCCGGCCGGATTTCGGACGAGTTCGACCATCTAAAAAGAGCTTTTAAACTTTTAAATCTGTAATCTTCACTCTGCAATCATTTTTATGGCAAACATGCTTTTTCTTGTAATTTTATGAATGTGGGACAGGAGAGTTAGGGTAAGTTTTTTGTGGTGCTTCCGTATTAACAGGGGGAGGGGGAACTACGTTTTCAATTTTTGAAAATGGTAATATAATATACCGCAAAAATACATTTTTTTTAAAGAATTTATATATTGTTATTAATTTTCGTCCAAAAACCGTATAAAATGTTATAAAAGTAGTATGTTTCATCTAAGAGTCGGAACGGACCCCCCCCGCGAACACGCAAGCACCGTTTTTTTGTTATCTTCAATCCAACATATATTTTGGTATACCGAGAGATGCAGGGTCCGTGCCTGGAATCAGGGTAACTAGGGTATTTCAAAAAGAAAGGCACCGCCTTAAAAGCGGGATAATCTTTCAAAAAGACCTTTGGCACGAATACGAGGCACAGCGTCAACGCCGTGGACACCACCACGAATAACGACGTCATGGCGAAGGATTCGTTTACTCGTTCCTGAAACATAATCATGCCTAAAATGGTAGTACTAACGAACCTGTAAAATAAAGGCAATCGATACGCCGAGCGTGCTCATCACCACCACGATGTAGACGGACATTCCGATGTATCTAAAATTGACAAAAATTTTTTCAAAAACAAATAGACCAACTTGCTGTCGTTCAATGCCGGAACATTGACGTGACGCGTTTCCCAGGCTAGGAAACAGCCAAGCATCTGAAATGTATGGTTGTATGAAGCAACTAATGGTACTGGACTGTTAGCGGGGGGCGGCTAAAGCTAATTTTTCGAGTTTACCGACCTGTCCATCATATATAACGTATTTTTATCGTGTTTTAGTAGTTTTTTTATTTCATAAAATTATATAACAACATTTAAAAATCCACATTTCTATGCTCTTTTTAAATTTATTTAATCGTTTTACACAGTGTAAGATATAGAAAAATGGCTGTTCCCAAATTAACGCTGGTAATTAGCCAAATTTAATTTTAACCAAATACCATTAAGACGCCCTTCACCGCGAAAAGTATCGCCTGGAAGACGAGGGAATTTCGCGAGTCGCAGTATTCCAGCTTCGGCTCAATCTCCACGTTGTTTTGTTGCTAAATATAGGGGTTCAGGCATTATGATATTGTCGCTTGCATAGGTAGGGAGATCCTTGACTTTAAGAGAGAATGGGGATAAGAACGCCCACAGAGACAGCACGAGCACGTCAATTAGCAGAAGACCGCCCACCATCAAAAGGAGACGGGAATCCTGTAAGAAAAACGGTATAATTGAACGGTACCATTTTATAGACTCAAAAATTCGTTGTTCCTAAATTACCTTAATCGCCTTCTTGTCCATGCGAATATTCGTAAAAATCGAGTGCACGCGCCACGTCTTTGCGAACATGGCCCCGAAGGCCAGGGTGAAGCCAAGGCAGAGCGTCCAGGTTTTGGCCTATAATAATACTAAATGCGTGTTTAGAGGAGCCTTACGTAGCACATCTTTACAAACATCCCTTCCGACAGCAGCCGTGTGTCAACACCGACGAGGACCACCTGAAAATATTGACAGGTAAAAGCTAGGACTTCTACCTACCGAAATAAACGTGCACATTGAGCCGAGGATGATCAGGTTGTTCATGTTTGGTGACGACATTTTGATGAATCTGAAAACAAAGGCGGTTTTTTATAAGGTGGGCGGTGCGCATTTTTCTTCGTGAATCGTCATACTTTAATAGTTTGGTTGTATTTATAATTACGTTACATTTAATTGAAAATTCAGAAAATTGCGAAACAACCCAAGAGCCAAGTTCTATAAATTGCCCCACCTATGGTTCCGGTACTTGATGTTGAGCGCGAGGAAAAGCAGAGCCAACAAGCAGCCCAGCGACGCGAAAAACGTGACCGCCCCGAATAACCATGATGAGACGTGTTGTAGAACAACACGCCGCTCAGGCGCGTCTTCTGGTCGTTGCCATCCTAAAAGGACTTTTGTATCATTGCCGGCTTCCTCCACTAACCATTCAAAATGTCGGCCACCCTGAACTCGTCGCGGGCCCCGTCATAATGGGCCGCATGGTGGTAGCTGCCGTTTTGGAACCACAGAACCTCGGCGATGCCAAGCCGTTCGTTCTTCTCGAAGCGGACTTGGCCCTGGGGGTGTGTAAATCTTTTAGTTTTACTTTTGCTACCGTCACTCCTTCAAACTTGCTGTTGGCAATGGCGTCGATGAGACGGGTGTGGGAAAAAGCGTCGTTGCCGAGAGCCTGGAAATCGGGGTTGCCGGTTTTATAAGATTTTTTAGGTTTTTAGCTATAAACCAAAATTTAACCTCCTTCAATGCGATCGCCAGTGCCCATAGCCCATCGTAGACGTAGCCTTGAAAAATATTCTTCTTCGAACACTGATCACGGCCGCACGACTCCGTTAGTTCCCGGATGATGTCGCCGGCTTTCTAAAACGCAAAAATAAAAGTTTTAATGCCAACCGACCTTTCCGCCGACCACGTAGCTGTTCAAATCGGAGCGTTGCGTAGCGAATTGCACGGCAAAATGTCCGTCGATGGCCGAGAGAAGTTGCTCTTCGGTGCATCCGTTGATTGGCTTGCTGATCCAACTAAACAAAAAGATAGAATCGTGTCTACGTTTACTACTTTATCCAACTCAGTTTCAAAACCAACCTGGTTGAGTGGTAGCCCGGCAGTATCCACACAAAGTCTTTTCCCGTCATCCCCAGCGACTCGGCCCCGCACATCACCCGCGGCAAGAGCTCCTCGGCCACGTCGGCCAATATGATGCGCACATCACGGGCCTAGAATCCAATTATATTACAACCCTTCCGAGCTAACCTTTAACAACGAAAGCTCATTGCCGATATTCTCCTGTTCCTGCCAGGTCACTCCAGCCGTGTAGACCACCTAGAATATGATACAAGTGTCGCTAGTTAGCTAAATTACGCACCTTGACCTCTGCCTCCTCAAATCGTGTCGTCAACGTCTCGTGGGGCTGAAATACATGGGTGTTATTTTCTTTACATTGTTTTCACGCTGTAGCTCAACTCAATGAGTTTTTCCTACCAAAGCGTATCGGGGCTCGTCTGCCTGCTTCACCGTCCCAATGCGCTTCCACTTGAAGTGGGAGACAAGCCTCGTCTTGGCCAAGTTCAGGTTAGTCCTCCCGGGCACGATACGGAAGAACGTCGGGTACAACTGGAAAATTGTGGGTTAGAGCGGGAAAGTTGTTCTCATTAACTTTTGAAATTCTGTATCCTCTATCCAATTTGTAATCACTCGCGCTTCGAACAATCAAAAATAAATAGTGTTGTGTTTGTGTGTGTGTGTGTGGGAATTTTTAGTGTTTGATAGGGGAGGGTTAGGGGTGTGTTTGTAGAAAGGTGGTAATGATGAAATGAATATCAGTTTTAAAAAGTGCTATTTTCGAATTAAATTAGGTTTTTATGATTCGGTCCTTTTGTTAGGAGATTTGTGTCCCGGAAGTGGCGAAAGCTATATAAAGGGAAGAAGGGGATGTTTTCATTTTTCGGAATGGGGTGTGAAAAATATAAAAGTGTCGAATATATCGATAGAGGGTTGAAATCGCGAACGCTTCACTTGCTATAAAAAAAGTTTCTATATTTGCAGTTTCCATATTCTTTCCTATATTTTTTGCACGTCCCATGGTTGGCCATTTGCAAGCGCCGCCAAATTGGCCACGCTTACGACCAGCGGTTCGGCCCAGATTTATGGGCAGCAGAGAGCAATGAGCCCACACAAACCTCGCTCGAATCGGCCGTCCCAAACTTCGGATGCGTTTCCGCGTAGCTCAGCTGAGCAATTTGCCAATACTTTAGAGCTGCGGCTATCGGCTCGTTGACCTAAAAAGAGGTTAGGAATCTGGAAAAAGGTTCAAACCTCGGTGCATACGCCACCAAAAATCGCCACAGGCCGCGGCATTGAAGCGACGACATCGAATAGGGCCTTCATCCCGGTGGAAGTTTTGCACTGAAAATACGTTTTGTCATTGCCTCGTACCTTTATTAGCTTTATTTACTGTGAGAGGGAAAGAAAGAGAGATAGATAGATAGATAGATAGATAGATAGATAAATCTAGAAAATACAACCCGAAACCGTGTCTTTCTTGGGCAAAATTACACACCTGCGTATCTTTATACGTTAGCTGCAGCTTGTAGCCGTCGAGGATGCAGGATTGGTTGTGGATGTGATCCAGGGCCACATTCACCGCCGGCTCCACCTAGACGTTCAGCTCAATGTCAGAACATCAAATTTCATTTACCTCCGGGGTGAAAATGGAGTCGTGCCCGCCTCTCGCATGGAAGACACCGATCGGAATTGTGGTGCCAGTGTTGGAGGGGACACATGTCAACGAAGCCTGACCCCCACCTAGCAGAATGGCAAAGTAGAAGAGCAGCAACATCATCCGGCGGCTATCATTTTGGTTCACCTATTTTTTTAATATACGAGTTTCTTTAACGAAGTTATGGTTCAAAAAGCAATCGTTATTTAGAAAAATACGAAAGAGTATAAAAAAGCCAATGGACGTCGATTCATTGCGAAGACAAACTCGGCCTTTTGATATTAGCTTGCTAAAATAGGTTTTCGGTAGAAAACCCTGTAAAACATTAAAATACGACGATTTTCCAATATATCGAGCAAATTGCCAATAGTGCCAAGTTTGCCGTTGCCGTCGGGAGGGAAGCCCATAAAAAACGAGGAGCATAGGGCGTAGGGGAGGGGGAGCAGCGTGCGGCTAGAGGGAGGCATCGAGCGGAGAGAATTGGGTCCCTTGGTGGGCCCCAGGGAATAAGGGGCCCCCATGGCCCTCACTGCCGCCACCTGACCACGTTTCTCTGCAACGCTAGTCGCCCCACAAATCATGCATAAGCCAAAATACATCATAGCAGGGTGTAGGCTGTCAGTTCTGAAATAAAAGGTGTATCGAATCAACCCAATCAGCGAATTGCACACATTTATCCAGACAATAACCGTATCACAGATGAGAGTTAGCAGCGCAAAGTGACAAGATTAGTTACACCCGAAAAAGAATATATTGTACAATTAAAAAATTACCAGGACCCGATCAATCGTCATAATAATAAGAGGCAGCCGTCGGTTCATAGACCATTCGCTGGAGAATTGGCTCGTTTTGGACGGTGCTGAACGTGACGATGAGCAGCAGTACTCCGCCGATGCAGACGTGGGTCAATGCGTGAGTTAGCCCATCGTCGCGACCAAAGAACTAAAATAAATTTAAATGCAGGCTCGCATTCAAGCTTACCAAGAAGGACAAGCCCATGATCAAAAAGGCACAGATGAGCCCAACCCAAGTGCTGAAGGAAGGCCAGACATGGCAGATGGATATGCGATCGTTGAAATATTCCTTGGCGCGTCTCCAACTAAAAGAAGGTCATTTTAGCGATATGCGACTTGCCTGTAATTTATCCTCGCTAGCATATCGATACATTTGATGATGACAAAGCCTAGGCTACCAAAGACATGGATGATTGGCCACGAGAGAAGAAACTGAACGATCGCCAGAATCGATAAAAATCCGCCATGAGTTGCCACCTAAAAAAGGCATGTGATAACCGAAATCACGAGCTGTAAGAAACATCGCTAATTTATCTTACCTGTCCGTCGTTCATGATGACCATGGCAAAGCACTCGGTAATCCCATTGATCGCCATCAAGCAAATGTAGAAGCAATAGATACAAAGTAGGGCAATACCTAAAGATTAAACTTAAAATCCATCTGAATAAATTCTACCTCCATTCTCAGTCAACAGTTTCCCGCCGTAGATACTAACGGCGAGCTTCGAATACGGAACTCCGAAGAAAGTGACGACCATTCCAAAGATCGCAGCGACGTGCAAAATATCGAGGAAAATACGACGCAGATGGCGAGCGTTGTACGACTGAAGCGAATTTCAGCTTATACGACGCCATACCTGCAGTCCGTTCCGGAAATAAGCCGCGCAATTCTCTTCTAGCGGCGCTAATGCCAAACGACAAACCAGACTGCCCAACTTTTCGATCGCATCATAGACGGCTGAAAAAGGTTAGAATCAAGCTAAACACAATCCAAACCTTGATTTTTGAGCGACAAGACGTCAGTAAACGTCATCACATAGCCGCTGCCGTCGGTCAACATTTGTTTCAGTACCGAATGGCCCATCATAGTTTTAAGTGCCGTCAGTGACTCTGCAAACCAGGATTTCAAGAAGGTCGAGGTCCTGATTGAAAATTCGCTCAACGAAAATAATACCTGGCCGAAGTCCCAGCTCGGGGCGCGGGAAAAAGCTTCGAAAATCTTGGAAGTTCTTCAACTCTTCGGGCCTTCGCAACCAGAAACGAGCCAGGTGGAAGAGGGTATACGCGCTCGATGCCATTACCTAAGACGAACGGCTAGAAAAATTTTAAGGAGATTTACCTGTGCATATGCGTAAATATATAACGGCTCCAGAGCGGTTCCGAACAACAGTATTATTACGAAGACACGTTGCAAACTGATGAGCAAGCACTGGGACCATGCGTAATGTGCGTTCATCGAAAACCTGCACAAACGTTGTATTCGAGAACAAAAGATTACGTTAGCGAATAGACGGCGAAGGGCTCTCCGAAAGACTCGATGATGGCCGCCAGTGGAAATGCGAATAAAACCGTCAGAGGGAGCTCCTGAACGACAATTTTAGGGAGTTCCCAATACGTACCTTCGTTGTCGACGACAATAGTGTCCAAAGAGCCACAGAAAACACGGCCATGACGGACGCAATCACCGGACTGAATAAAAATTGCAAAACAGGGCGATAAGCTCACCTTAGCCATACAATATTCACGAATTGCGTCAAACTGCCAGGGAGGATATTGGCCTTGCGCATCGGCTCACGGACGATGAAGAGGATGGTGTTGTACATTAGCATCAACCTCAATATCGGCCTTTTCAAACTCAAAACGATGTTACCGCACGTTGACGATCCCGATGACATTGCTATCGATCACACGGAGCAGGTAGATGTTGATGGCGAAGGACAATATGCGGCCAAATAGCTAAAAAAGGTTTTTGAGGAAGGAGATTCAACCGTTATAACCTGCGCCAAGAAATTGTAGCTCAACGCCCTCAATAGGCCGGGCATCTTGTCGATTAGGTCGTGGGCATACACTGAATGATCAGCAAAATTGGAAATCAGGTCGAAGGTAAGTAGAATTGATAAAGTTTCAAGAAAGGACGGTTTACAAAAAATCCAACATCACCGTAGTAGTACGTGCAAGGGCTTTTGACAACTGTCCGTAATTATTTTTCGATGTACAGTAACAAATCGGAGCTGCGAATCACGCGCGCTTCTCACGTTCGAATCTCACACAAAGTTATTAGTATTTGGTCCCTACAATAGTTCATTTTTTACGTAGAAGATATGTTCTGATACTTTATATTCCATTTAGATGTATACCCAGTTTACCCTAATGGTTTTTATTATATAAAGATTTCATAGAAAATTCTGCCGCATGACGTTTCCTAATTCACTAACAGTTCTGCGGCCAGACTTTTGAATCAACGCTTTTCGTGGGCGTCCCTTCGATCCTTTCGCACCCGGCTCGATTTCCGCCGGCATTTGCCGTTTGGCCGATCGGCGAATGCACCCTGCTCGTCTTTGTCTACAATTTATGGGCGAAAATGTGAAATGCCGCGCCTTTTTGCATCTTATAGCCACGCTAAAAAGACCTCCAACTAGATTCAGTTTTGTAGCTAAATGCTGACAAATAACCCCACCTCCCCCGAAATTCCCATTTCAAGCTTCGTCGTTTGGCTATACTTTTTTATAGTATAGTTATACCGATCGGATAGTTACTTTTCATGCATTCTTTCATGCCTATTGCGCGACGCCTACGATTTCAAATATTGGCCAAACAAAAGAAAAATAGCTGTTCGTTGGGCTTTTGTCGAGTTGTAGTGTGCAGTCGGAGTAGATCCTAGCGTCAGTTAGAGTTCCTCCTTGGTCCCCGAACCATCCTCTCAATTAATCTGATTGGTCGGTGTTCTGCGATTTGCCATTCTCGGCCAATTATGCCCTTTTCACTTGGGTTCTGACCGCAATGGAAGGACAGTGGGGTGGCCAGGCACATGGCTAGAGTACACGTGGAAGGGAATTGGCTGCGTAGCTGGCTCCCTGTCTATGGGATCGATGCGCAGTTGAGCCAGTCGTCAGGTGTCAGAGGTTCTTGCCATTCCTTAACCGAAAGATAGCACCCATATACGCCATTTTCAGCCCCCATCACCTGATTTACCGAGTTTCACTTTTTTGCCTGGTATCGATTGGGTATTGATGCGCTGGGGCCGCTTGGCCACGTGGAAGCTGCCATTTATCATGCTTTTATTGCTGACCCTCGTTTAGCCCTTATTTGTTTCCTTCTACGTTATTGTTATCCAGGAATTTTATTTTAATCACCTTCTTTTTCAGGCGAGCGGCCAGGATGTCGTGGCTATGGGATTGGTTTTCCGGCGTCTTGAACTTCCTCGGTAATAATTTTTCTGGTAACCTCAATTTATTTTATAGGGTTGGCAAAGAAAAGCGGAAAGTTGGTATTCCTTGGCCTGGACAATGCCGGTAAAACTACACTCCTCCACATGCTCAAAGACGACCGGATGGCTCAACACGTTCCCACGCTTCACCCTAGTATGTTTTCGAGTTGGGATTACGCATCATCGTTTTCAAACACTGTGACCAAAAAACGGTTTTTGTCACCTTTTCCTGCAGGGTTTTATGATTTTTCTTTAGCGTCTGAGGAGCTCTCACTCGGCGGGATGCGCTTCACCACCTTTGATCTCGGAGGCCACGCTCAAGGTGCCTTTTGAATAAATTCGTGTGTAGTGCATTAGGCCTTAGTTATCCTTATATCTAATCATGTTCTTTTTTCAGCGCGTCGTGTCTGGAAAGATTATTTCCCGGCTGTTGATGCAATCGTCTTCCTCGTCGATTGTGCCGATCACGAGCGATTCGTGGAGAGCAAGGTCGAGCTTGAAAGCTTGCTGCGTGACGAACAGGTCAGTCCTCATTTTTATTGTTTGCATTTAATTTAATTTCTTTCCTCGTTTTTTTTTGTAAAAGTCCGTCAAGAGAAAGTTTCGTAACTCCTTTTTGTCAATAGCGCCGTAATGCGTTGGCAAAACCGAACACAAGTACCAAATAGTTATTGGTGTCTTTCGCGGGCGCTGTCTAATTAATCCAAAAATTCATTATTTCAATTCTGCATTTAGGTGGCTGCTTCACCGATCTTGATTCTTGGAAACAAAATCGACAAACCGAATGCCATCAGCGAAGATCAGCTGAAGTGGCACCTCGGCGTCCAGCATCTCTGCACCGGCAAAGGTTGGAAATATTATTGTTGTTTTCTTTCTTTAGTTTATTAGCGTAGCTGAGTAGTCATTTTCATGAGCATTTTCTGCGGTGTTCAGAACACGGTTTTAAAAATTTATGGCCCGGTTTGATTAGGTTTAGAATATTGTACAAGGTTTTCAGGACATTCACCTTGGCTAGCACACTGATATTGTATTTTTAGGAGAAGTGGCCCGTGGCGACTTGGCCTCCCGTCCGTGTGAAGTCTTTATGTGTTCGGTTCTTCGGCGTCAGGGTTATGGAGAAGGTTTCCGGTGGCTGGCACAATACCTTGACTGAACATCCACCCTTTTATACAATGCTTCCTCCACTAGCAATTCTGTAGTACAAAGAGAACGAGAATAACTGGGTAGAATTTTGAGACCAGTTCTCTAGGGAATAAGTAAACCTATCGTCATAGCAATTCTGAACACCATAGAACCATGGTTTTCATTTTCTCATCAGTTTGGGCTTCCTAAAAAGCTGAAAAAAATTGAAAAACTAATTTTATCCCGCTTTCTCGTTTTCTTTGCGCCTTCAACGCCCTTCCCGGCATTTTGTCCCCTGGTCCCGTGATAGAAATCTTTTTAGGATTTTGCTTATGATTGCTTTCATTCGATCCGCGATTTGCCTGGTGGGTGGCCCCCTGCCGTGTTCGATTTTGGGTACTTGTCTGTGTGCCGATTCTTGTAAATTTACTCGGCGATTAGCGCTTTGAATTCCTGAACCACTTCCTCCTTGTTTTGTAAATGGTGCACATGCTCAACATGATAATTTATGTGTCCGTGCGAACAGACTGTGTGATGCATTCACCCCGAGCTCTACTCTTCCCGCAGCACGGCGTTACGGCCTAGCTGTTGTCATTCTTTCCCCCGGCCCTCCGTATTTCTTATGAACCGGAGAAGCAAGACACCTCTACCGGTAAATTTTCGAGAGCTTCCTCTCGAATTTTATTGGTGGATTTTGGCGCAAAGTTTTGTGTAGTGGTGGAAGAGCGTGGCATCAAGCGATTCCTAATGATTATAAACATTAAGCCCGATCATCCACTACTGCACTTCCCTACCGCCATAAACTTGCTGATCCATTCTCATCCTGTACCAATAAAGATGGGGCGGGCAAAGGTCTTGAATAAAGTGTTCTATCTATCATGCCCCACCCACGGATTCTCAAATACACACACATCACGCCACGTCCCCCAATTATTTTCTCGAACCCGAAATGTCACTTGTTTGCGCCTTGTCGTCCCGACGGGGAGGGCCATACCTCATCTGCCAACAATGAGCAAGGGTCTTCGCATGTCCAATGAGGGGGCACGAGGCAATGACTATCCGAATTGCGCACATTTTTCAAGTGTCCAGCACCTTTTACTTTTTTCGAGGATTTCTCGTTTAGCCCCTGTGTAATGAAGGCGGTGGTCGCGCTGGCACTGCTCTGCTGTCTGGCAACAACCCTGGTATCAGCTGACGAGATGGTGGTGGAATTACCGGTATCGTTTTAACTCTAGGAATCCGAAAAATATCCGTCTAACCTGCGAAGGTTAATTTTCGGTTTGCCGGCCGAATGAAGGAATCAAGGACCTAACCTCATACGGGAATAAAGTCGACTCCTCCCACTCAAAAACCCAACCACGCTAACCTTCCAGATCAAACGCGCTCGGCTACTCAATTTGCTGGGTTCCAATCGTCGCTTCACAGCCCCGTTCGCGAAATCTGTTGACAAAAAGGTGGAAAACCGGCCGCTCTACGGTAAGTCGTCACCACATTGCCAATCTATTAACATATCAGCCTTGCTTTGTCGTCATGGAAAGTGCTGAATGGACCAAATCGCGCCAATAAATTTATTGTTATAAATGAGTGGAACCAACTAGCAACCGCTTGAATTGTTGAATCTTGTTGCGCAGCGTCGTTGTGTCAAAGCCTATGACGGCCGGGTCGAGCTTGGCCTAAACAGCTTTTTAATGGCGCGAAGTGCTCTTACTTCCAGAGCAACAATCATTTTCGCGAAACCAGAAACCGAAGCATCCAAGATCGGGGCAGGCGGGGTTTCGACGATGCGCTAAATTTGTGAAATAAAATTATGACATTGTCCTACCGGCTCCTGGCACCCAAATCTAAATGTCTTGTGGTCCGTGATTTGGCCGGCTAGCTGCTCTATTACGATCACGATATCATCAGGGCGGGGCCCGACGCGGTCTGTGCGAAAGGTTGTGGCTAGCCTTTCACTGGAGCAATTGAAAGAGCAACGCCTCAAACAAAAATAAATGCTATCGAGGAAAGCCTACCTGACGTCCGAAATTGCGTCTCTCCACAAAGCCCATTTCTCCGGCACAATCAGCTCTTGCAGGATTCTATTCAGCAGGACGATGGAAGCGGGTTCCGATGGAAGCCATTCAATCAAAACCTGAATATCTGTTTTCTAATAGTGCCAATTTTAGTGTGTCGTAATGAAGAAAGCTTTTGCGGAATGTGGTCCGTCCCATTAAACAGTCAAAAGCCTCACATCAGGAACGAATCTAAATCGCCGCAAAACCTCGATTATCAGATGTCGTGGCTGCCATAGCGAATCGGTACTGAAAAATTAAAATATGAATGATAGATCAGCCCACCTGTCGAAGTTGTCTCGCAGTTTAAACAGGATGAGCAGCACGCCTACACAGCGCTCGTCATTGAGTAGTATCCGAGCGGCCAATTCTCCGCGGTTTTCATAATAGGGGGCAAGCGTAGCCAGGAACTCGGGAGCAAGTTCTTAATATGGGGAATGAATCGAAGCTAAGGCAAGCGCCAACCATATGATGAGAGCGTGTCGATCATATAGAGCCCGGCTGCGAGGATTCGATCGCAATGTCTTGTATCGAAGATAGCATTAGTCATCGCACCGCCAAACCACGACCCATCGCTTGTTCTTGCTAAATTCATTATACAGAGACTCAAGAAACAAACATTGATCTGTAGAATTATTTATGCGCAGCCATAGCTCACGCTCTTCCTCATCAATGACTCTGCTCTTGTCAAGAACACAATTGTACCAGCATTCTCTGGCCTCATCTTCAAGCGAACTACAAAAGCGGCATCGAATGTAAATACAGATAGCCCTACTTCGTAGTTTCCATTGAAGCGTACGTGTAAATAGTGATGTATGCCACCTGTGTTGTTTAGCCCTGCACCGTCAAATTTATCGCGACTTTTGCATCACAGCACATGACAAGTAATTCACCGAAACACTGTGCTAAAGTAACCGGGGGTTATGCGTAAAATTTATTCGAAACAGCAACAGACAAAGGCTGATGAAAGCAACATCAAAAACTTAACAATTGGGCAACTGGCAACGATTTACTCTTCTTCCTCATCTTCCTCGTCTTCATCATCATCATCCTCCTCGAAGTCATCGCCCATGAAATCGTCGTCAGTTTGTTCACCGGTGTAGAAGAGCACAGCGCGGGGCACCAGGACGTCACGCATGATTTGTCCGATCTCGTAGTCGGCGCGCATCAGATCATGGCTTTCCTAAAAGAAGGAAAGCGTTGCAACGAGACAAAGACCAAACCAGATCATCTTCATCGTCTTCA
Organism: Mesorhabditis spiculigera; assembly: GCA_958295435.1. Classification (NCBI taxonomy): domain Eukaryota; kingdom Metazoa; phylum Nematoda; class Chromadorea; order Rhabditida; family Rhabditidae; genus Mesorhabditis; species Mesorhabditis spiculigera. The sequence goes on along the minus strand of CATQJA010002701.1, from coordinate 589,220 downwards.
TTGTGCGTGTCCGGGCTGCACGGAGCTGGGGGGTCGAAGAAGTTGAAGAACGAGTCGTTCTTCACAGTCTTCGTCAGGAATTTTCCGGCATTCGGGCCCTTCTTTTGCTTCTTCTTGATGACCTTCTTGGTGATATCCATCTGATCATTCCACTCGATATTTTCCCTAAGCGAACAGATTATACATGGCAAAATATGGCTTACCCAACAGAACGGACAACCGACGGGCCGTCGTACTCGAAGGGAGCTTCTGGGTCTGGCTTGTTCTGCATGTAGTAGCGCTTGGTCAGAACCGAATTCGAGAAGTAGGGGTTCTGCGCGAAGTGGAAGAAGAGCGTGAATCCTTCTTCTGGGGCCCCGTGGACGGTCGTGGTAATGTCGATCAAGTACTTAAGCACTTCCTTGTCGTGTTCATGGATCATTTCCGAGGTGGAATCGCAGCTTTCCAAGACGTGGAGCCAGAAGTTCGGGATGCCCTTGTCGCCGGAGGTTTCAGGAGAGTTGGCGAAGGTAGACTAAAGGCATTTAGAAATCCGAAGAACTAAAACACCTCCAAGTCCTCATCCGTCACGCCATGGATAATCTTGATGTCGGCGACCTCAGCGTCAGTCGGCTCGCGTTCACCAGCGACGATCGCTCGTCTCTAAATTAAAATATTCAAGCGCAAGGGGAAAATACCTGTTGGAAAACCGTGTTGAACTTGGATTCGAATTCCTTCTCCAGTTGGTGGACGCGCTCGTAGAACTCGCACTCGATCTAAAAGAAAGGGTGCAAACACAGCTTAGGTGTTACCTTGATTCCTTCCAGTTGGTTTGTCTTCAGAGCCTTCACACGACGGATGACGTCTTTGGGAAGGTCCTTGAGATGTTCCGGGAACATGTCTCCCATCTGGAGCATCTGGGAAAGGTCTCCAACGTTAGCGACCGGCATTGTACCCTAAACGATGAAAAAATCGTCCAGTTAGGTTCAACCATTCGAGAACCAGATCAAAGAAAAATATTCAGAGCGTCCTAGCCAATCAGAAAATATGAAAGTTCACGTTGTAGGAAGGAGAAAAGGCTACGCTACCCCAAAATCGTATCAGACCGATAACTTAGCTGGGGATTTATCCAAATACCCAGGAGGACAAAAAGATCGGCTCATTTCAAAAAAATCAACTAATTCCGCGCGAAATTTCAGGTCTGCTGCCGGTCTTTCGTAAGCGAATGAAGATTTCCGCTGACCTAAATACGATAGCAAAAGCGGCGCCGCCACGGGACCACCAGTGACGGCTGGTAAAGGGAGACTCGCCCGACTCTAACCGACGAAAAGTTTCGCCGATGTTACGGCATGTAACAAGGTAGCCCCGCCCATGTCTGTGGGGTACATGTTTGGAGAGTGGAATAATCCTTGATCAGAGTCAGAGTATGTTAGTCAGCGGTAAAAAGCAGCAGCTGAAAAAATTCGGAGGAAAAAAGAGAAACTCCGTAAGCTCCGGTGCGCTTCTATGAATTTGGACTACTGTAGAATCCGTTTATAGGTGCCTCGCGTACATAAAGACTACAAGCTACAAAAATTCTACTTTGGTTTGATTCTTGCTTTTTATTTTTATGGTTCTTTCTTCGCCTCCTGATTGTCAGAGTACACTAATTGGCTGTCTTTTAGTTATGGATGTTGTGCGCAGTAAAGGGCAACGCATGTTCCTTCACCAGGCCATTGAACACGGAATTCGGATCGACGGCAGAGGGTTGGTTCAATATTCTGCCTATTACCCCAGCTTGCTAGATCATTCGACCATCGACCGCTTTCGCTGGAGCAAGGGATCCTGAGAACGGCCGACGGGTCAGCGCGCGTCATTTTGGGCAAGACCGAGCTGTTCGTGATCATTAATGCCGAAATGTTGGAGGTTTGAGCAGTAATAATCATACCTCATCCTCGCAGGTCGATGATAGCAGTTCACTGGAAAAGCGACTCAATTTCACCGTCAAAATAGCTCCACAAGGTCCAAACGCTGCAAGATTTGGACCAGATGAAAAGCGGCGGGACGATGAAGGTATTGCTTGCCGGCATAAACAAACAGTTTCCTGCTTTTAGACCTGGAAAGAGACGAGATCTTGCAACTTAGCGTGGGAATCCGGCCGGAGCAGGAAAACTCCTCCGTCATCATGCCTCCTAGTGACAATGTCCTTGACAAATTGGCTGTGAAATGTAAATTTTTGTGAGCTTTCTTATTACCAAGGATTTTAGACGAACGAGAGATCTCCGAAGAGAACGAATGCTTGGTGTCCCGTGATATCGAAGCAGCATTGGATAAGATATTTAACGATCTGTCCGAACTTGAGCTCGAGAGGTAATTATTCTGACTTTTGCCCTGAAATGTTGCAGGATTGCCGTCTCCAAAAATCATGTCTGGTCGATTGAAGTGGAACTAATGGTGGTGAAATACGCCGGGAACCTGTTGGAAGCCGCTTATCTCGGGGTCGGTTTATGTAAATTTTTCGGAACATCGATATTGTGTATGAAGTGTGAGAGCGGCGGACTGTTTGGCGAAGGGACCATTACAAATATAAATAAGCTTGTGTTAAGATACCTTTTTAAGGCAAAGGCTGCGCTCGATGACTTCGTTTGTATCCAACCGCCCGTCACGCATGATACTGAAACGGGGAAAGATCTTATCGGCGCTGTGCAGGATGAGGATGCCCTGGTCTCGTGGAAGTTTGATATCGAAAAGTTAGTGTCCTATGATATCGGTAAAATTGCTTTCATAGGACCCCGTTGATTGGAACAAGTTATCGTGTTGGAGATTCTGTCTTCCTAGACCCAAATGATTACGAAGAAGTTCTGAATCCGGTTCTGTGCTGGGTAGCCATCGACAGACCGACCTCTAATAAGGTTTTTTTAATTTTTGCAACTAGTCTTGGTCTACTTAGATCGCCGACGATGATTGTTGTATATCGTGGTCCGCGTTGACCGGCACTGGCGGAACACGCGATGGAATCCATCGGGAAATGCTTACCACGGCAATTAGGTAACATTTTTTTGGGGTAAAACGCTTTTTCTCTTTAGGTCAGCGAGGAAATGGGACCCAGTGTTGAGGGACTACATCAAACTTTGGCGCCAGACAAAGCGCGATCCCTACGCAACTGTACTTCTGTCTTTCAACAAGTGATTGCCGGTTATTTACTTTTTTGCATCTTTCTACGGGTTAATTTGTTATAGCTTGTTTGTTGCGTTGATAAATCTTTGCCCACTCGTCTTTTTTTTAAGCCGCAAGTGAAGTGATCGCAAGACTTTCCTCTCCGGACTTTGCCCTGACTTGTCCCTTTCACCTTATCACTCGCCAGGATCCCTTCACGCGATATTTCATTTTTCTGCAAGCCCTAAATTAGAGGCAGCACCTGGAAGCATCGATTATTGCCGCGGAAATGCTGGTTACACTATTATTTATAGCAGCTATACTATTGCTATTATGGAAACTATTCGATATTCGATCAGTTGCTGAGCTGCAGAAGGTGTTCTCAGGCCTGATTTCCGGGAATGGGCAGCATCCCATCAGCAACCTCTTCCAAGTGACAAACCATCTACATTATTATTTCTTGCATACTTAGGTCGAAGAGAAGTCGAAGCGACATGGCGGAGAGTTGGTGGCTGATGTGCTGTTCGCGCATAAAGTGAAGGAGATCTTCGTACTTTGTGGAGGCCACATTTCCCCGATTCTTGTCGCAGCTGAGAAGCTCGGGATCAAGATTGTCGATACCAGGCACGAGGTGAATACTTGATAAATTAAACTTTGTATCACAATCGTGGCTTTGCGAACTTAATGTTTAGGCGAACGCGGTCTTTGCCGCTGATGCGGTCGCGCGTCTGCGACAATCTATTGGAGTTGCCGCCGTCACCGCTGGTCCTGGACTGACCAATACGATCACCGCAGTGAAGAACGCTCAGATGGCTGAATCGCCATTGCTTTTGATCGGTGGTGCTTCGCCTACTCTACTGAAAGGGCGTGGTGCCCTTCAAGTAAGAAAAATTTCGAGCTAATGCCCTTTCTCTTCAGGACATTGATCAAATGGTGCTTTTCCGCCCTCTCTGCAAGTACGCCGCGCGTGTCACGCGTTTGAGGGATATTGTGCCTACGTTGAGGTGAATTATCCACCGCTTTTGAGATGGGCTTTAGGGAAGCTATTCGTGCCGCTACATCTGGCTGTCCTGGCCCGGTTTTTGTTGAGTTCCCCGTGGACGTCCTGTACCCCTACGAGCTCGGTAAATACTTTAAATGTGTAGAAACAGTGAACTTCAGTCATGAGAGAAGTCGGCCTGAACCCGAATGCCAAGGGATTCATCCAAAAGGCTCTCAACCACTATTTGCGCATCCATGTCAGCCGACAATTCGGTGCCGCATGGGAAAAGCAAGATATCTCCCCGTTGGCCACATCAATTCCGAAGCCGTCAAGTGAACAGGTTGGTAGCGCATTTATAGTGTCATATAATTGCTTTCAGGTGGCTGCCATCGCCGAGCTTGTCAAGGGTGCGAAGCGGCCAGTCTTGCTGATCGGAAGTCAGGCTACTCTCCCACCTATCAAGCCTGATGACTTGGTTGCAGCTGTGAAGGTTGGATTGAATATAATTAAAGTAATCAATTTTAAGGAGCTCGGCATTCCTGTTTTTTTGGGAGGTATGGCACGCGGATTGCTTGGAAAGCAGAGCGAGCTGCAGATGCGGCAATGCCGAAAGGATGCGCTCAAGGAGGCCGATCTAACCATCTTGGCTGGTTTGTGTCTATCAGCATTTTGTAATTAAGCTCCTAGGTACTGTTTGCGACTTCCGACTTTCCTACGGCCGAATCCTGTCGAAGAAGTCAAAGATCGTCACAATCAACCGTAACAAGGAGCAATTAACAAAGGTAAGGGTCTTATCAAGGAGTTAGACGCTCTTCTATGTACCTTTCAGAACGAAAAAGCCTTCTGGAACTCCGATGTTTCCGTCCAAGCCGATGTTGCTTCCACGCTGGTCGATGTGGCCAAGCAGGTGAAGGGCAAGCTGACCAAGCGAGCAGACTGGATCGACACACTGAGACAAAAAGACAACGAGAAGGAGGCTGCCAACGCTAAGAAGGCGCTCGATAAGGCCGTGGGAGGTGTAAATCCACTTAGCTTCCTGACAGCTTTTGATAAGGTATGTGAGGGAGGAAAGTGTGTTAGGTTTTTTAGACAATCCCGGACAACGCGATCCTGGTTGCTGATGGAGGTGATTTTGTCGGTTCTGCCGCGTATATCGTCCGGCCGCGTGGTCCACTTCAATGGCTTGACCCCGGGGCGTTCGGCACGCTCGGTGTCGGCGGTGGTTTTGCCTTGGGTGCAAAGGTGGGTTTTTTACATACCGAAGCTTGGTCTTCAAAAAGGTTAAATCGATAAAAACTCAAGCGAATAGCGGCAAACTACAGAAATTTCGTTCAGATTGTTCATCCCGAACGCCCAGTCTATATTCTTTGGGGAGACGGGTCGAGCGGCTACACAATTATGGAATACGACACCTTTGCTCGGTAAATCACGATTTTTGTGCGTTCACGAACCAACGGTTTTAGCTTCAAACTGGGCGTCATTTCGGTCATCGGCAACGACGCCTGCTGGACGCAAATTGCTCGCGAACAAGTCCCGATGTTCGGCAGCGCTATTTCTACTCAACTAGCTGTAAATATCCTTGCCTTACCTCTCATCCGCTTTTAGCACACGAAATACGAGAAAGTGGCTGAGGCACTTGGCGGCTGGGGCGCCGCGATTGACGAGAGCAATGAAGCTGATACAAACAAGGTACCTTGATTTCTGAACTCGATTATTTTGTGCATTTAGATCCTGGAAGCCGCTTCTGCTGAATCCAAGAAGGGAATCCCGGCGCTAATCAACGTGCACATTGGCAAATCAGACTTCCGCGAGGGTTCAATCTCCGTGTAGAATTCCCCTAATTTAATGCTGGTTCTGCGCATTTCCACTGTGATTGCCCATGTGATACCTCTTATTCCTCACGGCTTTTTCCTTCAATTTTTTTCTTCGGAATCTCAAACACCAAACGCCATTCCTTGCCAAATAATAATAAAAGCTTAGGTAACCAATTGCAAGAAACAAATAATCGTCAGCAGCACAACAATTACTTGTGTAAAAATATGTTCGTTCACCTTCTCAAAAGTTGCAGATGTCCCGGTTAATTGTAAAGGGGCTTCCGACGAATTGTACGGAGCAATCTCTCCGCAAGCATTTTGCGAAATACGGCCAAATAACTGACTGCACACTCAAATACACCAAGGTACACACTTTTTGAAATTCTAATCCTTTCCCGCAGGAAGGCAAATTTCGAAAATTCGCCTTTCTGGGCTTTTCCGAAGACCAGTCAGCCGGTAAAGCCATTGATGCGACGAACAATTCCTTCATCCAGTCTTCTAAAATCCAAGTACGTTCTAACGTTGCTTCCTGGTATGCTGTTTCAGGTCGAAAAATGTTTGCCGTTTGGACATGAGAACAAGCCGCGTGCGTGGAGTCGTTTTTCAAAAGATAGCAGGTCGGCTTCTCGCCTGGGATTATCACCTAACAGGGCGATTGGTGGAGTCTGAAACTCTGCTGCATGCCGTGGGAAACTAATATAGCTGGGGAGGAGCAAAATTCTCTGCGGACTAATACTTCTTGTTTAGTGCGTATAAGCGAGTCCATGGCGACGATGAAGTAACTGCCCAAGAAAACGGAGGCAAAAGGAAGAAAATAGTTGAAGGTTCAGGCGACTTCACAATTGGGATTTTTGACCAGGTACAGCACTGTTGTTCGGTTTGTTATTATTTTTAGGTGGCGCCGACCCAAAAGAAAGGTGCGAAAAAAGCAACCGAAGCTGAAGATCCCTTACTGAAAGAATTGCTGGAAGGAATTGAAGGTCGGGATTGATAAGGTTTTATATAATTTATTTAGGCGATACGCGACTGTCCTTAATTTTCCTTGGCCTGCCTGCCTCGATCAAACAAAAGAATATCAAGGAATGGCTTGCCCCGGTCCGCGTGAAAGCTATGAAGATAGCGCAGTAATTATATTTTATGCAATTTTACTCTGAGTAGAAACGATGACAACGGCGGGGCTTTTGTCTCTTTCAACCGTCCACCGGATGTTCGTCGTGCGCTGCAGATGAGTGGGACTTTTCTTGGAGGCTTCAAGGTAGTTTAAGAAATAAAGAGCTGACCCTAATTTTTTCATTTTAGGTAACCGTTCGAAGGGTCAAGGAATCTGATGAAGAAAATGAGGAGTCAGCAGAAAAACAGGCCGAAGATGCAGGAGTCGACGAGGAGGCTAGCAAAAAGGAAGAGGAGAGGACCAGGGACGAGATTCTCGAGACCGGACGACTTTTTGTCAGGTTTTCCTGGGAGTTTGGCCTATTTATTTTTGTTCAGGAATCTGCCGTTTGTAACAACAGAAGATGATCTCACCGGCTTGTTTAAAAGATATGGAGAAGTCTCTGAAGTGCAGGTAATGCGTTACGTTGTTCCTTCAAAGTGCTTTGCAGCTTATCGTCGACAAGAAAACCGGAAAATGCAAGGGATTTGGAATTGTCGAGTTCATTTTTCCCGAAAACGCCATGGCCGCCTATTCGGAGTTGGATGGTACCATTTTCAAGGTATTTCTCTCTCATTGATCTTTTCATCGTTTCAATTCTCAGGGTCGTATGCTGCACATAATCTCGGGTCAAGAAAAGCGCATACCTAAGGAAGAAGCCGAAGACAAGGAGGGAGGGGCTAGCTACAAAACCGAGAAGCAAAAGAAATTAAAGGTGCCATTGTTTTGTTGGTGATGAACGTGTCTTAAGGATGGATCAACGAAAGCGACACATTCTTGGAATGCGCTTTTCCTCGGACCAAATGCAATCGCGGATACGCTGGCTGAGAAGCTGGGCAAGGAGAAGCGCGATGTCTTGATGGGGAGACGCTGAGAAGGGGTAAGGACGGTTTATTTCCTCTCATTCTTCCTCCAGTGCCGGTGTCCAGTTGGCGCTCGCTGAGACCCGGCTTGTCCAGCAGACGCGAGAGTTCTTGCTGGAGAACGGGGTCAAGCTCGACGCATTCTCCCGGCCATCCAGCAAACGATCAACAAAGGTACTTGCGCCGTGTCCAATGATCCAAACTTTAGGTGATGCTAGTGAAAAATCTTCCCATTGGTGTGGAGGCCGAAGAATTGGAGCGGATGTTTTCTAGCAAAGGCGACTGTCAAAAGATTTTACTGCCTGGTATTTTTTATTAATACTTCTAAATACCACTTCAGAATCGAGCGTCACGGCGATCGTTGTCATGGGAAATTCCGTAGATGCTAAAAAAGCCTTCAAGGTAAAAATTTTCTTACATTTTTTCGAATTGTTTATAGGCCCTGGCATATTCACGCTTCCGGACAAAGCCACTCTTCCTCGAGTGGGCCCCGGGAGATGTGTTTGGCGAAAAGACAATTGAAGAAAAGACCGAAGAGGAAGCCGCAGAAGAGCCAACCACCTCCAAAAAGGAGACGAGAAAGCGCGGCGATGAACTTACGGAAGAGGATAAGAAAAACCGAAAGAGCAAGAAGCTAAAGAAGCAAGAAGAAGAGAAAGCTAAGGAGGAGATTATCGAATTTAGGTAAATGAATCGTCCCGGTAAAATTTGCAGAGTCTACCTTTTAGCGAGTCCGGGAAAGCACAGGACGAAAGTGAACCTGAAACGGATCCTGTTGAGACCGCGGAGGTATATTTTAATATTACAGCCAACAGCCCGTCCTAGGATGCCTTGGAGCTGGAGCCTCAGTCGACGGTTTACGTGAAAAATCTCAGCTTCGATACCACCGACGAACAACTCGAGGCCTATTTCAAGAGACGGGGCCTACGCTTCAAATTCGCTCAGGCAACCTAAAGTCGTTAATCCAAATTCCGTAATTCTAGATCTCGAAAAAATTGGACGCCAAGGACCCGCTGAATAAATTGTCGATGGGCTTCGGCTTCATCCAATTTTACACGAATGCAGAGGCGGAAAAAGCGGTCAAAGAGTTGCAGGTAGCGTGTCTTTTGAAACAATGAGGATGGATTTTAGGGCGCAATGCTGAACGGTCACTCGCTGGAGTTGAAAATTTCTCATCGTGAAGTCCAGGTAAATACATGCCGACTACGTCCAAAGTTATTTAGACGGAACAATCCACGAAGAAGCGGGACTCGGAAAAGGCGAAGCAGGGCAAATGTACGAAGATATTGGTGCGAAATATCCCCTTCCAGGTCGGCACAGTCAGCGCTTGTTCTTAAATAATTATAGGCATCAATCAAGGAGGTGGAGGAGCTGTTTAAATCATTCGGCGAGGTCAAGACTATTCGCGTGCCAAAGAAGGTAATTTCGCCCTAATTTCGCATTATTATTTCCAGGTCGGTTCTCGAGATGAGCATCGTGGATTCGGTTTCGTTGATTTTATGAGCATTGGCGACGCAAAGAGGGCCTTTGAAGTATGGCTGAACATATCCATTTTGTAACAGGAGTTTTCCAGTCGCTTGTCCATTCGACTCACTTGTACGGTCGCCGCCTCGTACTGGAATGGGCCAAGGCAGATGATACTGTGGAGGAGCTGCGGTCGAAGACTTCGAGCAAATTCAGGTTTGTTCGGGTTCCAAGATTTCTTGCAAGCATCGGCAATTTAGTGGCAACGTCGCGGCCAAGAAGCGTGTCAAGAAGCGCATCGACGATTTGCAAGCCGATATTTTCAAAGCCGGGGACGTTGGAGACGAAGAAGGGTGAAAGTCGAAACATTGTTGAACTGTTTTGTCAATTTTATTGTTACTTGTTATTGTTGCATCTTGTTTTGTTCAGATTGGTTTAATAGAGTTTACCGAGATATAGTTCGAATCACGCGTGTTTGATAAGACATAATGTTAGAACCGTGGGTGAGGAATTGTAGTCGGCAACGTCAGAAAGGGTTATGTACAACGGATCAGTGGGAGATATTACGAGTTGTGATGAAATACAAAGGAGCAGCACCAACAATGCAGTATTCGTAAATAGAAAAAATATCAAAGCAAGGTACCAGTATTAGGAGATGCTAGATTGAATGAACAATTTCCCGAGAATTGTCCAGTAACTCTCGGAGGGCGCAGTTGCTCATCAGAACACCGCGCAGCTCCTCATCAACACGAGAGATCACCGCGGCTATTTGTCTGATGACACCGACGCGTCGCTCGTGCCGTGTCTAGAAATAATTTAGTATACAACCGAATTGCCAATCGGCTTCTCCAAAGGAATTTGTGGCCTCGTAACGAGATCCTCTGTCAAAGCAATTACCGGCAGTTGCACAGCAATCAATCTCATCCGGAGCACCAGGTCCACAATTTCCGCGTGATGACGCGATGCGAGCACGGATGCACCGAGGTCGGCTTGGCACAGTTCCTGCAAGGACCTATTTTAAGGCAAGTGGCTCCTGATACCTCAATGTACGCCATCTTGATCTGCTTGGCAATGTCCGAATTCCTCTGAGAAAGCCAACCGGCAAAAGTGCGAGTGGAAACAAATCGACGGTAGAGACCTGAAAAATGAAATAGCAGGATAGAGTAATAGAGTTAAAATCACCCGTAGCAACGCTTTTTTTAAAATTACCTGACCAATCTCCCTTGATGCCACAAGTCAATGAAGGTCCTGCCGCCTCCAGAGTAACAAGAAAGTCGTCAAGGACGAAGGGACGCGGATGCGGAATCGACTTAATCGAGGCTCGTCAAAAAAATAAGTACCTTACCTTAAAAGGAGACATTGTCTTCCGCAACGGCATTAACGATGATAGGTGTCGTTCGAGTGGGATCATGAATGACTGGGTTAGCTCGAGGAAATGCCGGCGTAGCAATGCAGAACAAACTTCATCCGGGCGAGTTCCCTATAAAATAACGGGATTGCTGGATCGCATTGACAAATTGTTCGATTACCCTATACAATTCCGCAAAAAAACATACCTTAAGCAATTTCTTGATCAGCGCTTTGTCGCGTCCCAGGAACGGTTTGTACTGGGTGTACAAACCCGGCTTTGCGTCGAGGCTCTTCCCATCCCAGTGCTTGCTAAAAATTATCATTGCCCAGAGCCGGTTCTCGATTGTCCAGAGTTCACACGAAAAAGGCTCACTTCTTTTCAGTCTGTTTTTCAGGGCCCTCGCTTGCACGATCTTCTTCGACCTTCAAAATATGGGGCCAGTGCGGCAGAGCCTTGATGAAGAACGGATTCGTCACTCCCAATATAACGGCCGGCCTGGAATTGTTTTTGGTTTGAACGACGTGAGTCAGCCTCAACTCGGCAGTCAGGAGGGACAAAAACTTACAAATTCCTGGCCCGAGCCGAATATTCACGGAATTCGGAGTCGTGGATGGTGAAATAGGGCCGAAAATCGGAGAGTAGCCGCAGCGGGCAGATGAGTGAAACGAGTGATTGGACCATCGATGAGCAGCGTGTAGGTGTCTGGGCCACGACAAGTAGAGGCTGCAATAGGGAATTCATACATGGAGGCGAGCGAAAACGAACCTCTCCCAGCAGCACAAGCTCCCACATCAGCTGGACGTGTACTAACACTTTTGAGAGAGACCTGGGAAATTGGATAAAACAAGGGTCAGGGAGGTAACCTGTAAATATCGACTTCGCTAACAGAGGGAAGAACAATCGAAGGCCCGGTTTGGTCGTCTTTTGTGTAGCTGCTCGGGCCGGTTATCGGCAAATCACCACGAAGAGGGATCCGGCATTGGATTACCTAGATACAAAAAAAATTAGGATGCATAACAGGAAAAAGGTTTATATAAATTTCCTTACCGTTCCCATCAGGGGTAGCATCAAAGGTGTCCCGGGTACTGGTGTCGGCCATTGGTCGAGATCGTGGCAGGCTAAAGAAGAATTCAGTTGTTCCAAAAGCCTAGCTTACCAGCTTCGATCGCAGCTTCTCCTAGCTCAAAGTAGCCAGATGCAATCTTCGCCGCTACACAATTCCACAGTGAAAAGAACGGGAACGGCGTTAGTAGTACGACGCTCTAGAAATCCTCTTTACAAAAATTATTCACGACACGTTTCAGTTTTCACCACTCGAAATTCCAGTCAAATGCCACCCTACCTTTTGGTAGTAACCCCTTTTGATTGAAGGGTCCTTGTGCTGCCGAAATTGAACAAATCCATAGAGATAGGAAGCATCCAGTGGCAGCGACACCGAGGAATTTTCGAGGACCAGCATGTGATGGGGCCCAATTTTAGGCGACGTCCTGAAAAAGAAAATAAAAATCAAATAAAATTACACAATGCTAGTGACAATAATTTGTTAGCGAAAATTCAAAACGGTGCTTGCCCAACCTTCGTATCCGAAAATGGTAGGGGACATCTTGGGCCGAACCAAAATTGGAGTCCGGGAACGCTAGGTAGCAAATATTCGCCTTTTCGATCGACGACAAATCGGCATCGCCCGGGTAGATGATCTAAAAAAGCAGCTATAGCTTGAAGACATAATTCTGAAAAATTAAGAGACCTCAAACGACTAACCTCGAGCGCCTGCCCCAGCTCTAGATCGAATGTGACGACGGCTATCGAGTGAAGCCATTTCTGGAAATGTTCCCACGGCACACTGCTCGCCTCGTTGTCGCCATTCATCCGATTCTATGGGTGTCACTAGAAAAACTATTGGAATAAATTGGATTTTCAAAAACAAATAGTAAAGGTAATCGCGAATTGACGCACATAGTATGAGTGACATATTTTTTGCCGCGACTTGTCGTGAATTCCGGATTTTCTTACAAACACAAGAATAGGCAATAAACGCAATTATTTGATGGGCTGCCAAACAGCCCATTCTAGGCGCGTGTGCTTTTATGATGCGAAAAGTGCTAAAAAATGGTTGCGCGCGTAGATCGATGGGTCGCCGGCCCTGGGAAAAGCACGCGAATTTCCGGAAACACCGCGGATACGCAGACAGTGGAGAAAGGGAGGAGGGAAGCGGGGGTAGGCAACACACAGGCGCGGAAGGGCTGTGGACGACACCGCTTCTTCCCAGTCTAGCAAACACCCAAAAAGTGGCGTCGTTTGCTGTACTTTGCCACTAAACTAGGCTAGATTGGCGGGCTGTTATTGTCGGGAATTTGAGGGCGATACTTCGTCGCAATTAGTTCAATTAGATTGCACGTATAAATACAAAAAACGAAGAAGCCAATTCCTATCTAAATATTAAGATATTTGCAAAAGCGAATTGCTGAAAAGACAAATACGGATGTCTCCAAAAATACAGCTCGGTCCACACTCCCCTTCCACACGTAAAAAGGCGAAAGCTTCGATAATATCTGGCGCCGAGCCCCCACCTGCTCTACCCACCTCCAATGTATCTGATCGCCAAAAACATTCGAAAATTTATGCAGAAAAATCCAAAGATATGCTTACACGGGTAAAAACTGAGATCCGGACAACACAGTGAGTAGAGGTAGCTTCAACACAAAAATTCCAAAAAAAGATCTATTCGGCCTCCTCCTCGCTCTCCTCAGCGTCGGTGCTCTCTTCGCCGTCTTCCTCATCCTCTTCGTCCTCCTCATCCTCCTCAGCATCGTTGAAGAGTTCGCGAACCTCGTCGAGCTGGGCAAGCTTCCGATCCGGCAGCTGTTCAGTAGCCAAGTCGAGCAGCTTGAGAATCTAAAAAGCACTGGTTTTCGTAGACATTTGGCAAAATCCAGAAAAAGGAAACTAACACTCACATAGCCCTTGAATTCATCAAACGTCTCGAAATCGAAGGATTCGACACGATCGGAAATTTTCTGAAGCGACATAAACGGGCTCTTCCTGCTCCTTGTCGGACGTGGAATCTCGAGGTTGGCCAGGCTGGTGTAAACTCGCCGGCCCTTCATTTTTTCGAACACCTCCTTGACCAGCTGAAAAGGCAGGGGATAGATACAGATAATTTTACGACTCCACCTCAGCCTCGGGGTTGAGCTCAACCCGACGTGGTTGCTTTGAGCGGGTGCTGCGGCCAGCGGGAATGTCTTCAGACGCTTCAGAATGGGCACGCTTCCGGAGACGGCCATTTTTCTAAAAACGATGAAACGATATGGTCGCAATACCTCAGCCGCGAAAAAGTCGTCATTATCGTCCTCTTGATCGTCTTGTGCGGCGGCTTGATGACGAGACGATTTCTCGGATTTGTTCTTCTCGTAGACGCAGCTCGCACAGTTCCACGCATCATTAGGGACCTATTTTAAAGCAAGCTTCAAGCGGAAAAGGAATTTCTACCTCTTTCAACTTCCTTGGAAGGCAATAGACGTGGAAGCAAGCGCCACACGTGTGGCAGATGACTTTAGAGTCGTGCGTATTTTTACGGCCACATCCGCGGCATTTCTGAAAGGAAAATTGTACAACGAGCGTCAAAGCACCTTGTTCTTCAGTGACTCGTCCCAGTCGGCACGTGAGTGAACCATGTCAAGAAGCATCGATAGTTTCGAGAATGTTTTCGATTCCAGGACTTGCGGACGCCACCTAGATATCAGTTATTGACACCATTCACAAACTTACTTTGCCAATACAAACCAGCCGCAGCCAAACACCTGGGCAATCGTCGTTCGGATGGCCTTCGGGTTAGCCTTTTCAACGATTTCGACGAGCAGCTCACCCTAGGAAAAAACTAGTGAAAAACCCAGATGCACTTACAAAAGTATCGACATCGGTGGCTGTTCGCAGGCGTGCCTGGTAGCTAGCTGCGTCAAGCGCGACGGCCAAGTGATTTTCAATCATCTCGTCAGCAAAGCTGTCGAGCGACGCCTTGAATGTCTCGAGGGCCGTTTCGACCTGGTCGACAGACACCCTAAAATACAAAGTTTATTGCACCCTGCGTTAATGCTTACGATCGACTGTTGCGGTCGCCCTGGCGACGTCGGGCATAGTGCGCCTTCTGTTCGTTGACGCTTTCCACCAAATCCTCAAAATCTTGTCGAAGGATCTTCTCGCGATTGGCTAGCGGATTCAACTTCTTTGAGAATTGGCGCATCTCTTCGACGTCGCGCAAGCAGTACCACTTTTCTTTCAGGTCGACGGCCAGTTCGGGTTCTTTGTCTTGCTTCAGTAGCACTTCTTCTCGCGTAACACCTAGCTGAAAGAGAAAAATAAGTTGGCCTCCAGTCTAACAAATCAAAAAAATAAGAACTTACATCCTGAATCCAAATTCCAAGGTTCGGGCTCGATTTCCCGAAATAGTAATATCGGCGGAAGTTGCGGTCCATGCCAAAGGAGCTGATACGGTACGCATACTGGGCTTGTTGTTTCGATTCCTAGAAACACTATTAAACATCCGAGTGCCAACAATAAACCTGAATCTCTTCCTTGAGCTCATCGATATCCTCTTCCTTGATTGCGATGTTGCGCCGCAGAGTGTCGCGCTGCTGCCGGATCTTCGAAAACTTCATCGACTCGAGTCGGGAGAGCTCAGCATCATCCGGCGGGCATTCCGGTAGAGCGGCCAGGTCTTTTCGTAATTTGACTAGCTAAACCAAGCATTTTGATTTATTTTTTGGTCAAACCTTCTCTTTTTGCTGTTCCAGCTTCCCCAACAATTTTTTCGTGTTCTCAACGTCTCCACCATTTGTGCAGTATTCTTCGTAGAGCTCGGTGGTCAGGACGATTCGGAGTAGATAGGAGGCTATCTTCAGCTGCGTTTCCGGTGGTAGCTCCCAGAGCTCGAGATTATCCGGGAAACTGGCCAGCAGCGTCTCGCGATAGTTCTGCAAAATAAATTTAGAAGAAACTTTCCAGATAAAGCAGGAGAAAATGGAGATAATATACCTGATCGTGGGCTGTCATATCCAAGTCGACGTCTTCGGTCGCCCGCGCCACGTCATCATCACCTTCTATGGCAATCGAGGAAGATGTTAGGATGGCGCGACACATTTCGGATAAGACAAGCGTATCGACATTGTAGTGACGGAGACTTTGCGAAAAGTGGCTGATCTGAAAAATATTAAAAATTAAATAAAGCCAAGAGCAATGGCATAACTCATACCAGAAATTTACACTACCTTAAATTCTTTTGCGGTTTGTAGCAGCCGGATTAATGGATGGACGATTTTTGCAAGACCGTTGCTGAAGCCAACAAAGCCGCGGGAAAGATCCGAGAACAATGACTCTACAAATTAATGCCGTAGATGGGAGAAAAAATTTGGCTTACCCGCGCTTGGTGCCTCCTTGACCCCAAAGAAATTCGCGAGCCCGTGGATGGCTTCGGTGAGAGTGAGCGCTTCGGCGAAGGCGGTTTGATCCGATACAGGCTCATCGGGAAGTTCGAGTCGATCAGTGCAAATGTTCAGATCCTCAGACATCTAAACCAAGAATAGCTTACAGGCTGTATTTGATTGGAACCAACCTCCTCAAAGTGATCGGACAGTGCTGAGTTCATCGCGGCAGCCCTAATCTTTTCGGTCTGCTTCCCAAGGGCCTTCGCCTCATCTTCCCCTTCCTGTTCTTCTTTCCTGAAACAGGGCGTAATTCTCGAAAATCCTCCATACTTCTTGATCGAGCCTTTGTGCACACGTGAAAGGAAATAGCGGATCAGCTCTTCAGGTACCGATTCGATCTAGAGGGAGAATCTGCATCAGCTCGAGAAAATATACCTGTTCGGTGGTCAAAGAGGATGCCGTCTTGTTCACGAACAGCAGGAATTTCTCCTTGGGACCCTGATCGAAAACGGCGCGCAATTTTTTCATAATATCTAAAAAACCATAAATTCTTGTATATTGATGGCTTTACCATTGAAGCGCTTCTCGGATCTTTGTGCGGGCGTCAAGAACGGAGAACCAGTAGTAGAAGATCCTTGGCTACTTCCTTGAGAGTGCAGGAAATTTTTTAAGCTCTAAAAACGATCAATGGTCAATGCGCCGTTTCAAAAACCTTTAGTTTCTTTTCAGGCTTTTCCTTTTTCGGCTTCTTTTCCTTCGGTTCCTTCGGTTCCTTCTTGGCTTTTGGTTCCTTCTTGACCTTTGCAGGTTTCTCAGCCTTCACCTTCGGAACCTTGGTTTTCTAAAAACCCGTCGCGTAACACGAAATCAGAAGAATCATTACCTTCGTCACTGACGTCCCCAAACTTTTTCGTAGCATAGCGCTCGGATGGGCGGCGGTAAGAGAGCGTCGAATATCCTAAAAAAAGGCTAGGAATGTGAACTTCCCGTAGCGCCAACCTCAAGCGGCCTGTCATCGTCGTCACTGGAAGAAAGGACGTGCGGCTTCTTTGGCGTGCCATCACTGGGTGCTTCTCGTTTGGCGCTTGAAGAATTGCCTAATCGCATAAATTGGCCAAAAGGATGTGTACCAACCAGATTTGCGCACCATCATCAATGGGTGTATTTTGTTCTTGACGCCGAGCTTCTTGCAGAGCTTATCCTCTACAATCCAGTATCGCTCCTCTGGCACAGCAATTCGCGAAATAATCTCCCGGAAATCAGCCAATGTTCGCTTCTTTTCGGGGCTAAAGGTGAAAAATATGGAATCATGTAGGTAAACTTACTAGACATTAGATTGGTTAACCGGAAGCCCACTGTAAGTGTCAGGTGTGAATTGTAGAATGCGAGTTCCACCCTTTTTCGTCGAAGATTGAACGGTTTTGAGATCGATACTAAATTATCCATACGGTCAAACCCTTAAAAGCTAACTCTGATTTGCTGATCTTGACTCTGTCCTTCTCGTACACGTTGTCGCCAAGCTCATCGAATGCTTCTTCAGCGAGCTGCTCGAGTGTTCGATCGACTTCTTCTGTAAAAATGGACCATGATCGTGCCGTAAAACTAGTTTCGCAAATTACTCGAAAGCTGACCATGGTGAACTATGGAAGCAACATCTCGGAGCAGATCATGCGCGAACAGCTCATCAACAGCCAGTTCCTTCGGTGCCTTCGCCGAATCGTCGTCATCGTCGAGTGTCAGAACTTCGACCGCAGGGCTGGAAAAAAGACATTGCATATAACAAAAAAGTGTCTTACATATCCTCAGTGGCCTTCTGACTCTCTCCCATATTTGAACGATCTCGAAACACCGCGGTTTCCGCAATGGGCATGGCCGAGGCGGCTGCTGAAACAAGGAAACTAAAAGAAGCCCATCAAGGCCAGCTAGAACAATGTGGAAAACGATTGTCAAGCCTGTGAAATATAGATTTCTGAGGCTTATAAGAATGGATTCAGTACAACATCTCGAGGATAGAAAGTGGTTATAGCCTTGGGCTATCTCGGCGCAAAGGCAAATTTTTTAAACCGATTGTTTTGGCGCGCGCGGTACTGCCCAGGTGGGATGCCCCACCCAAGAGACAGCCCCGACGATTCACTAGGGTCACCCGGCTGACTAATGACAACAACATTAGGAGTTCCCGTCCTGAGGAAACGGGAAAATCTAAATCTAAGAAAATTAACAACATGGTACAGTACAGGCATGCATGTGAGAAGCTCAGGCAGTTACAGTAGTACACCCCAGGATTTGGATATCTGTAAAAATGAATATCTCAATATCAAAATGCTGATTTGACTAGGAAATATAAAATAAATCCCGCCGGAGTAAACCCCACTAAAAACCCATTCATAAGGTATTTTCACCTCTTCCATGGCTCATAAAGCTTCTCATGGACAGGGGTACTATGAAAAGCAGGTATATTTGGGCCGTTCGGATGTGTTTTCAAATTCTAACGCGTGAAAGGTCATCATCGAGTTCCGAGACCCCTCTATTTCAGGGGGTGCTCGTGTTCCGACTGGCGGCCGATTTTGCTCAATCGACTCTGGCAGGGCGCAAGACGCTTTCGAGAGCCTGCACCATTGTTTGCTTGAAGGTATGAGGCGTAGCGATCAAGCGGCGATTTTCTGCCGTTTTTCTGGGCTGATTAGCAGACTGATTATTGCCTTCAGATGGCTGAATCGGTCCACCGAAGCGCGCTCTCAATGATGTCCATTCCGGTCAGGCAGCAGGCCTTCCGACAGGCGCGACTAAAATCTTCGAATGCTGAGGTAGCGATCGACCGCGGCAGCGGCTTCTTCACCATTGACTTGCACGTCACTTTGCTAGGCCCACCAGCGACCAACGTCTCTTTGCAAACGGATGATAACCGCTTACGCGAATGCCATCCTCGATGCGAATGCCATCCATGAAGTAACCTTATGATCCGTTTTACCCAGGCCGCCTAGGAAGCCGTTGAGAAACAGAAGCGACACGACCTGAATTTTAACATTCCAGACGCGGTTCGAGTATGCGGGGGAAAATTCATTGAGGTGGGGAACTTTCCTCAACAGTTATATGCTCAAAGTCAGGTGGATTTCTGCGCGGTCAACGAGCTGATGAGCGAATCATTGCCAAGGCTTCTAAAAATGATTACAAAAGAGTGGGAGATTACTTGAAACCAAGGATCTTGTTCAGCGTTCGATTGAAATCTCTGCCCAAACTCTTCCTTATCCTCGTCGCCTACGAGCGCGCCATCTTGTTCGTGGTTGACCGGAAGCGCGGGTCAATTGTGCTCTTTGACTCCCACACGCATATGGTCGAGCAGAAGGTCGAAGGTATTGTGATATACTTACGCTTGAAACCGGGGTTCAGGGGCCTACATCGCAGCCGCATCGCTCACAAATATGAACGTCTTCTGCGAGTGGATCGTCGAAAATATCTTCCCGGAGGCTTCGATAACAACCCAAGTTTCCTTAGATACCTTGGATGCGATCAGCTGATATTTAGGAATACGAGCTATCCGTCCTCCACTTCACGGAGCGGCCGACCCCGGGGGACTGTCACACCAGCTTACATATCCCAGTCGTTAGTGATCTATCCAGGAATTTGGTCATCGACAAATTCAGGTGTCCTGCCGGCTATTCAACGAAGCAAGGAAGGGGTGTGCTGCCTGAATCTTCAACCACAGCTCTAACCGCACCATTATCCCTCAACTAATAGAAATCTGTGATAACTTAACTCCTAATAAATTATGTCATCGCAACATCAAAACCCTGGACATTTCAAGAAACAAAGATTTATTCTGCGACACAACCTGTAAGAGTATGAAGTAGCCAAAAGCGAACGACATGTAATTATGTAAAAGATCAGCGGTTTAGCTTCAAAGAGGCGCGGATGCACATAAAATCACAACAAATCGGGGACAACTGGATAACATTTAGCTATTACTCGGTGGCTTCGTCTTCGATATAATTCTTGGGCAGGCACCCGAACTTCTTGTCCCATTCGTGGTAATTCTAAGAAAGCTAGCTAAAAATCCTAGAAATACCTTTAGGTCTTCTTTGACTACAGTAGGGCGGACGACGATGCATGCCTCTCGGAAATCCGAAATCAAAATCGGGCGAATCTGGACCGATCAATAATAGAACCAGAATTTAGCAAACCTTTTCTAGGGGAATAGTCTCTATATCATATTCACTATTGTTAACGATATCCCGCACGGGTCCCATCGCCGCTTCGCTGCAGAGGTTCCGCATGTCAGCTCCGGAGTAGCCTAAATCCAGATTCGATAAACTAGGAAAGCTTACCCTTCGTCATCCCAGCAATCTCGTCGAGGTCCTTGTCTCGCAGTCGATGCGTATTCTGGGCGATTAAATTATGCACCATCTGCCGTCTAGCGCATTCCTGGGGAAGTGGTACATAAAGTCTCTTCGCGAAACGTCTTCGTGCCGCTTCATCGAGCTCTTGTGGTCTAAGAAGTCGTCATCATCATCATGAGCCAAAAGCCACATACCGATTCGTCGCCCCGAGCACCAGCAGTCTGTCTTCAGCCGATGTCGCCACGCCATCAAGCTGGACAAGGAATTCCGTTTTGATCCTAGAGAACAATTTCAAACACCGATCCATCTTACCGGCGCGAGGATTCGTGTTCCGTTTCACTTCTTGCGCACAGCAACGAGTCGATCTAGAAGCGAAAAGTGTACACAAAAATAGCAAATGTGGCCTACTTCGTCTATAAAAATGATGCTCGGGTCTTTCAGTCGAGCCACAGCGAATAATGCGCGCACTAGTTTCTCCCCCTCGCCGACCTAAATAGTGAACTTATCAAAATTAAATTCGAAGCGTGACGAGGGCGAGCAGATCATGGCGTACCCATTTCGACGTCAACGATGATGCGGAGATATTGAAGAAGGTTGCCTTGCATTGAGAAGCCACACAGCGCCCTAAAAATTCCTAAAAATTCAAAACAAACTAATACCGATCATAGTCTTTCCAGTCCCTGGTGGACCGAAGAGGAGGACGCCCTTTGGAGGCGCTCGGATCCCAGTGAAAACGTCTCTAAAAGACGTTGTAGTCAAGCTTCAGAGAATTACGGTCGTTTGAAAGGCAAGACAACAATCTCAGATAGTGCTTTCTTCGCAGCCTCAAGCCCAGCGACATCGCGCCAATCGGTATCCCGTGTGATAGCCATAATCTAAGCAAAGAAAATATGTAGGTAGTCTAATATATATCCAAACAACCTCATTTTCGATCAGACGGATGATATTTTCGTCAAACATTTTGAGGCTAGGCTCAGCGCGCAATCCGGTTGGTTCCTCGATTGTTGTTTTGAGCACAGCCTCCGCGGCTTGTTTGGCGATCCCCGTTGGAGGCACAAAACCCGAAGAACCGGTGGTAGAGCCGCCTAGTTTTCTAAATAAAATTATAACATCAAGCGAAAACACAAGCTTATTGCCGAGGTAGCGATCTCCTTTGTCTTGGCTGTTGCTTGGCGTGGGCTGATTTTCCGGCGATTCCGCCGGAGTAACGACCTTATGTACCTCTTTGCCCATCCGACTTGCTCCGGATGCCGTCTTGAAATCTCCCGGCTTAGCAAAGCTGGGCGCCGTGAACTTGCTAAAAGTACATATAATCAAGCGGTACTATTCAAGTTGGGGGGGGGCAAAAATTTTTTGGGTCATTTTTAGGCTAATTGGTCAGTTTTTCTGTGGCTTAGGCTTAGCGTAGCTTAGTATTGGCTTGGCCTAGGCTTAAGCTTAACTTAGGTTAACTAGTTAACTAGCTTAACTTAGCTCAACTAGTTTAACCTAGGCTTAGGCCTATGCTTAGCCTAAGCCTTAGTACCTGGTCCTTAGCTTGGCTTCGTCACAGCATCACTGCTTTTGGCGTCGACTTAGCTTTGTTCAAGCTCAATTTAACTGTGCTTCGGCTTAGCTTAGCTTAGGAGTTGAGTATTGCGCTGGATTAGCCACGAAAAACTGATCAAGTAGCCTAAAAATGACCTAAAAGATTTTGCCCCCCAACTTGAATAGTACCAATCAAGCTTATCAAAGGCTCCAACCTCTTTGCCCTTTTCGCAGGGTGGGCGCTAAAGATCGTCTGACGAACGGAATTTTCGACGCTCTCCTCCAGTTGCTTATGACGCAGGCCGGCCTGAACTCTGGACTATACAATGAAAGAACGAAGCGCACCGGATCCAGGACATGAAGCATCTTCCGCTTCGTGAGTTCAACCATCGGATCGTTGTTGAAGGCAGAGTCAAAGGCATTAGAAAATTTGGAACTAAAAACAATGCAGTAGCGAATAAATCAAACGCACTCTCGCTGAACCGGACGGCCAAATAGTTTGGACTTTTCTGGCTTTGACACCGAGCTGTCAGTGAGAACAATCGGTTTCAGGCCATTTTTTCGGGCACTCGTCGAGGGCATCGTGATGTCAACGATGGATATTTCGTCAGGATCAGAATCGCCGAACATCTAGAGGAGGCTAGAATATTCCAAGTTTCCTACCAATTCATCGGTATCCCTACTATCGCGCTTGTCCTTGCGCTTCTTACTTCCGGTGAGGGCACTAAATCTTTTCAAGATACAAAATCAATTATACCGATTATTAAAAGCAGGGTAGTTCTCGTCGCCTCCATTATCCTTGCCCAGAAACATCGCAGCCTATTCGTGTTTCGACTTGGCGCCCGGGAGTAGCAAGCTCTGTATAGGTCGCGTAACCAGTGCAGACATAGGAGACAACGGGTAGTAAGAAAATTTATTACCAGCAAAAAGGGTGGTGACCCGTTGGATAGTTTGAAAACAAAGCAACGATTGCATTGGGTTCAAAACGGTCATTAATCACAGAGCATGGACATGACGAATAGTAAGCATGTAGAAGAAAGACCCGTAAAAGAAGATTAACGTCAAAAGTCCTAAGGTTTTCGGGCGGCTCCGTCAGCTTTCCCATCATTCGGTGGCGAAGATCCCTCGATCGATTCAGACTGGCTCTGGGAGGAAGCTGCCCTGCAAAAAAACATTTATGTTTAAACTTTTTATCTCACTTGGCCTGAACTGCGGCTTCCTTGTCTTTGCGCTGCTGGTCGATATAAGCTTCCTGCATCAAAGCTATAGAAACCCTGAATTGCAAACATGGAGGCGATGCTCTTCCTCGATGCGTTTGTAGTCGTAGGAGGGACGGGTGCGGAAGAGGAATGGGACATAGTAATTAATCTAAAAAAATTTTAAGCAAAACTGAATACAATACCCGCTCCTTAGCAGCCGGGAAGCAGTCGGGATTCCATGTAATCTCCTTGAGGTTGTAGCCGACTTGCTGAAGACGAATTATAAGAGGCAATACAAAATTATAATACCTTGACCAAGGGAACCGACGCGGCAACGGCCGAAACAATCGAGCTTCCGATGCCCGCACAGCCACGAGGAGCTGAGCGCGAGCCTATGTAACTACACACTAAAAGGATAGTCAAACTACCTTCAGTCAAAGGGCCCTCGCCCAGCTGGGGGCGGCCCTTGTCTTCCGGATGCGCAACGTCATGTGCCTCGGCGAGCTCCTTGAAGAGTTTGTCGATGCCCGTCTAAAAAAACTGATTTGCCAGGGCTAGCAAATTTTTACCTGATCCTGTGCCGAGCATTCGAAGGCCTTGACGGCGTTCAGCTCCTTGGCCACGTCGGCAGGGCTATGTCCATCCTAAGAAAGATAATGTAACGCTGACATCGCAAATGTACGTCATAGTTGTCGTAAAGACGGTCACATTTCGTGCGCACCAGGTAGACCTTCGCCGTGGGGAACCACTCAGCTATGCGAGGAGTCCACTAAACAGAGGTTCGCGAATTTGTTGATCTATACCTTCTCAGAAAGTCGGGCCTCCTGCTCCCTCTCTCCGTCGTAGCACAACAGTACGGCCTCGATGTCATGGGCGTACTGGCGCTTCTTCTCCCAATCCTCACGCATCTCGACGAGCGTAAAGAGATAGCGCTGCTCGCCGATGTAGAACATCTTATGCGCTTCCGGTTGCTAAAAAAACAGATGTTATAGTTCAAACAGCCGCGCAACCTCAGCAGGGTTTAAAGGGAAGACGCTGGTCACAAACGTCTCGATCAGTGAGGTCTTGCCCACATCTAAAAAAAAGTTCAAAAGATATTTCGGAGTTTACGCTTGTCTCCAACGACGGCAACCCGAACTTTCTTCACCGAAATAGCACCAGCATCCAACATTGTAGTTTCTAAATTGCGAAGTTCCAAAAGCTGGAAGGGCAAACCAAATAGGATTGATGGGCCGTCCTCAATGAAGAACATCTCTCTTCAATCGGGCACGCATAATATGTTAATGTCGGCTAGTCTAAATCTGGACGAAAATTCGAAATTGCGGAGATATTTCGCAAGTTCCGTGAAGAAACTAATCGTCATTTGTACATCGCGTACACAGGGGGGTAAAATAGCAAGTCTTGAGATCTCGAAAAGCGCGTAAAAGGTAAAAGAAATATAAATAATTAAACTTTAACTTTAAAATATAAAAATTAACTTTAACTAAATTGCTCCAATTAAAAATTGGCAGTGAGCATCATCTTTGCAGCTTTGCCGCGGATCGAATCTCCCAAATTCGCTCGCGCGCCCTGCCCTCGAGATCCATCCATTTACGAGTGCATTTCCAAGGCAACATGGCGGATACATTTATCTTTGCCAACTTGGAAACAACGCTAACGATGAAAACAAGAAAAAGCCCGTAGCTGGCGTATATACTCCATGCGATGGATGCCCCTTTGGGCGAGAAGAGGGGAAAAAGGCACTAATATGGCGGGGATTTGGACTCGTCGGCGGGGAAATCGGGAGGGTGGCAACACGAAGAAAGTCTAAATCCCCCAGTCATCGGGCCACTTTCTCTAATCCATTTCCGGGGAGATTGCACTGACGATAGTGCAAGATGTCATGGAATGGAATGCGACTTATTCTCTAACAATAATTTTACAAGTTTTTGAATCACATTGGCTTGATAGGGGATAAATAGGAATAGGTCGCCGATCGGCTATGAATAGCTGCCGTGGTCGTATTTGAAGCCCGTGTGGTCCATATCTTCGAAGGAATGGAGGATACCGTTTGTATGTGGTGACTCCATCATCGGGGTTGAGCCTCTGAAAAAGGATTTGCTGCCACAATCTTAAAACTAATACTGTCGAAATGTCATATCGAAGTTTACCTGAATAGCCCGTCTGCTAAGCCAAAAATTCCGACATTTTTTATAAATAAGTCTCGAAATCATCAATTTTATTCCTTCAACATTTTCTGGTAACAAATTACCGCCCTTGAATACGGGTTTCCCTAACTTACCTCGTATAAGAAGTGTAGGGCGTGCCGATGGAGCTGGGGGCCGACGGGTTGTGTGGTGAGAAATATTGGTCAGCCACCGAGTCCAGGATGTTCATCGCCTCCTGCTTGCCCTTGCCGTGGAAATTACACAGCTGGACAAGCTCGCGGGCAAAGTCGTCGTGCGGCGACAGCAGGGCGGACAGGCGGCCGGCAAGGTTTGGCCGCTCGTTTTCCACCTGAAGTTTTGGGTTGTACACTATTTTGCCAGGCCACATTTAGAAGTCTTTTACCCACCTCATGCAGCATAAGGTCAGCAGAGGGCGGCTTCACCTTACAAGTAACGACAGCAATACGCATCGCCGTAAACCTATTATTCCAATGCATTAAGGGTTTCGGAGACATTCGGCGTACCTGATGTTCTGCATCGCGTCCAGATCCCCGGAATGGGTGACGTTGCTCGAGATTTGTCGACTGTCCTCGCCGTTGTCCGGGGCTTGCGAATTCCCCTTTTTCTCTTTCATCAGGCGCAGCACGTCGGTGATGCGCACCAGTTCGAGTTGTGAGTTCATGATGTATTTCACCTGCAAAAAGGGTTTGTTATTAAAATTGTCGGGACTGGTTTGCGACCCACTTTCTCAGCATCGGCAATGTCTCGTAGATAGTCCATCAGACATTTCGCTTGCAGCTTTTTTAAATCCAACGGCTCCAGGTGGATGGGTTTCATCACGCCCGCGTCGACAGCATGGGCATTGGATTTGAGCGTGAAGCAGATGGTGCCTGAATTAATGGGCTGAATTATATTAATACAGATAATAATAAGTTTTTAAATCTAAGCAATAATCAGCAGTAAAAATTAAAAATCAAGCACTAAATATAAAGCAGAATTTACCGCACCTCCAGTCACGAACGATAAGCGCATGATAAGCGTGGACTGGCGCTTTTCGAGTAGCTGGTCAACCTAAATAGGTGTGTTTCAAAGAGAATCCGGTGCTAATGCACTTGGGGGGGGGCAGTCCGAATTTTGACTACAAGACGCCCAAATGCCGTTTTTAAACCGAAGCCCTGGAAAAGCTAGCCGCCTAAGCCCAGGCTAGCTTCATACAAACAAGCCTGAGCTTAGCTTGAGCCAAGCTAAGCTTGCCTAAGCTAGCCCAAATGACCCTATTTTGACCACCTGAGGCAATTTAAAGCTTAAGTTGCTGCTTGGGCTGCTTGCCTGCCAAGCCTGCTTAGTTATAGCTGTTAGCCTAGGCTTGTTGAAAACCAAGTAGCTTCGCGGAGTGTCTCGTAACCCCTTACTACCAATTTCGGGCTGCCCCCCAAGTGCATTAGCACCGAGATCCTGCTGTTACGATACCTGGTCGAATTCAAGAAAGCCGAGCAAGAAGCCCATTTCCCACAAATTTCGCACGTTGTTGCGGCCATCGTGGAAAATCTGGAGCAGCTCCAACATTCCGCGCCATACCGAGAACCGCACGTTCGTCGAGCCGCACTCGTATCGCAGATGGGGGCACAGAATGTTCTTGAAGGTCACGATTTCTAAATGACAACTTTAGATCGGACAAGAGATTTTGCGTACGCTGTGCGCCATTGATTCTGGCGCTCGAGTCGCCGCTCTGGCAGTCCTGGCATTGCAATTTGTATTGGAGCAGCTCGAAATCTTGGTCGATGAGCCCCCGGTTGACGCCGGCATTCGTTTTGAAGTGTTGTTTGTAGAGTTGTACGAATTTTCCCCATAGCATGCCTAGAGAAAGGGATAGTTCATTGATATTTTCAAGCTCACCCTGATCCGACCACTGTAAAAGCAGTCCATCCTGTAAGTGGCACCCGTATAGCCAGAAGATGGTCGCCGTATAGGAGGACATCATCCGTTGCACTTGGCAATCCTTCAAACATGAATTTTTTAAATGAAATTAATTCTTTATAAAAATTGTTCTAGTTTGTTCACAAAAAATGTCCGTTTGCTGATTTTCAGACCTGATTCCTGCGCGTGGCGATGGTGAACGGCAGGGAAAGGGTGTGAGCGGTGGAGAAGCGACCGGATGGTGAGAATAGCGTGGCTTTGATGTGGAAATAGAAGAGTGGCCGTTTCCCGTTTGAGGTCTTCTCATAGACGCCGCTGGGAGACAGGTCCTAGAAGATGGGAAAGGGTAAAAATTACGGAGGGCTTCTATCGCTAATTGATACCTGATACGAATTATGATTCGACGACGCCTTCCCCTTTTGCCGGGTGGTGCACAGCAAATGGGGATACGACGCTGCCCTAAAATTCACATAACCGCTGTGAAATAGCAAGACATACCAGTATCTGTTTTTCGCATTGTAGATGGGGTAGATGGTGACGTTCTCCTTGCTGTTGACGTCACTTTTCTTGTGGGCCGTGTTGTTCGGCTGGTCGTTGAGGCCTGATTAGTTACATTTTTCACTGATGCAATAACAGATCGTTGGATCCCCCGCGGGAGAGCCAGCTAACCGTACCGGAATTCGATTGGTGTCGTTTGGTGCCCGAAGTCGGCTTCATCGCAAGAAGAGCCGCCGACGCAGGGATGCCGATGTTCGGGGCGCCCTGCAGCAACCGAGCCCGTCTCATTTCGTTCTTAAAACCGAAATTGCGAGGTGCTCTATGATGTTCCGTTTAACCCTTTAAACGATTGGCTGAAGCTTCTGACCTGGATGATCTCGGCAATTTCTTCGGAGACGACCTGAATTTCAAAGTCCTTGAAGACAACACCGCGTGCCAAGGCGCCGACGTTCATGCTGAAAAAGCCCTACGTTTTCTTCCTATTTGAGTTTAGTTTTTGTTTTCAGTTTTTTATATTTTCCAACCCACCTGAACAAGTTGTTGGTGACGAGGATGGCATTTGTGGAAGGCTCAGTGGCAAGCACACAGTCGCTCATCAGCAGATCCAAAGCAGCAAAAACGGCTTCGGAGAGCGGTTGAACCGGGTCAAACGATCCGTACATCTTCTTCGAGATTGTCAAATCGTAGCGGAAACCCTGACCCCGTATTTGTTGATGCGGCCAGTATGAACTACCTGTAGTCGGGCGCCAAGGATGGCGAGGATGAACATCATGTTCGAGTAGAAGGCGACGAGCTCGTTGATCGAATCGTTCTCCGGGTCAACTTGGTCTCGCATTCGCATCACTTGCGCGGCCCGCACGTCTCGCCAGAGCCGCTCGCAGTTGCGATTGCAGTATTTCTGAAGCAAAAAAGTGTTTGTTAACAAAATACTTAGTTATTAAAAATTGTGCTTCTAATTGTCTGAAGATACCTTGAACATTTCGATGCACGGGTTCAGCGATCCTTCCTGGAATCCAGTGAGCTCGCGGTGGAACTGCTCGAGGTCGGCGGGGCCAACGAATTGTGTTGTGTTCATCAATCTGAAGGGGGACAAAGTAAAAATCCCCCGAGTCTGTACTAACCTGTACAACTGATGGAGCTGGACCATCGTATTGTCCATCGTGTCTTTCAGCAGCTGATAGTTTGGGTCGGTAGGGTCACCGACTGCTGGTAAGTTGTCCCTAAAATCCAAATTTTCCTTTGACGTGCAGCGCTTGCCTGGCATAGTTGACCAGCTCAACGAGCGCTTGGTTCAGGCGATCCAGAATCGCGCGATCGTCCGCCGTAGTAACCATAGCCTAAATACCGATTCTATTGAAAACGCAAAGCTCCACCTGGAGACTGTTCTGCAACCGAGAGGTAATGCAGAGGACGTTCCAGGTTAACATCGTCCATTCTTCGTAGAAGGCTTGGTCCCTCGGCTGTGCATTCATATTGGTCTTAATCCGTTGCACGCGACCATCGATCTCAGAAAGAAGGCGGCAAATCATAGCTTTGATCTAAACAGCTTTGGAAGGGGAAAACTGGAAAAATGAAAAACCTTGGCTTTCTTCTCCTCTTCGCTGTCAGTAAGCGGCGGGTCGTAGTGACGCCGCACATCATGCCACAAGCAAAAGAGGTCGTGCAGCAGCTTCTGGAAGCCCTCGTTCGGCAGCATCGTCAACTGCGTCCTCGAGCTTTTTAGGGCGGCTAAAGCAGCATGAATATTATCGAATTTACAATGACGCCCCATAGTTTTGAGTTTTTTAATGGTTATTAGGAAGATAGAAACAAAAAAAACCCATCACGACGTTGCGAAGCAAGTAGCCGGCAGGTGGGTTGTGCAAAGTTAAAAGATTTTTGAGCTGGCTCGATCGCGCTGGCGGGGTTAATGCATGGATCAGGGAGATGGATCGCTGAAGGGCGAGTCGAGTTTTTTGAGACCGGGATTTTTCCATCTACACTAATCCATGCGAGCTCCCGTCGCGGCGCGCTCGAGCCAGCAGCAGGCCCGAAAGGACCCACATATCACTTCCGCTAATTCATGATTGACGGTTGGCAAAGAAGAGATTCAGGGAGGGAACCCCGATGAAGTCCGGGGTCACCGAAGCCTGCAGCCCTCCCGTGGCTGTCCCTGAAAACAACAAGTACCGTAGGGCGATCGGAGGCCGCGAGCTGTTTCCGGTTGCAGGCCTTCCGGCTGTGCGCACGGCTGTCGCGGCGGGTCGCCTCAAAAGGGAATATAAAGGAGAAGATGGTGGGTGATACATAGGTGGATATTAGGAGCACCATGTCTGTTAGAAGTTCCTAAAGGGGCACGGACCGCCGCATAGAAAGTTGTGAAATTTAAGTTTTGCGCGTATATAGGTACGTATCGTTGCTAAAGTTGAACTGCACCTCGGTTTCCTGGCCATTGCCAATGTATGCGCGCAGTCAATTTTGTTTTTCGACAGTCGGTGTCCGCTATTTATAAGGAAAAGGCGCTGATTATGCACTATGCTTCAATTTCGTTGTTTTTCAAAGGCCATATGTAGCCGAAAATCTTCTAGCTCTACACTCGTCTTACTCAGCGGCACACCAAATAAAAATCAATCAAAAAAAAGAAAAGAAGAAATCAAATTCGGTAATGGGAGAGGCTTTTAGCGGAACATGCCACCCAAAGTGAAT
The DNA here is from genome assembly GCA_958295435.1 of Mesorhabditis spiculigera. Classification (NCBI taxonomy): domain Eukaryota; kingdom Metazoa; phylum Nematoda; class Chromadorea; order Rhabditida; family Rhabditidae; genus Mesorhabditis; species Mesorhabditis spiculigera. The sequence continues at coordinate 558,755 of CATQJA010002701.1, read as the reverse complement.
GAAATGGAGGTGGAGCGGGAAAAAGAAATTTTTCGTCAATGAAAACGGAAGTGAACCAACGGACGGTCGCCTCTTTTCTACAGACAATCCAAATCAACGATCGGCGGCCGAAAAATGCCCGGCAGCTATGCGATAAGGAGACTTCGCGCTCTTTGCGTAAAAGCGACCCTATCCGTCCTTTTCCGGGGGTCATTGTCGCGGCGATAAGGGGAGAAATCGATTAATGAGTATATCAGAGGACAGAGGCAATTCAGCTCGGCACCCCGCGGCAGTTATGATTTATTACTTTGGGGCTAAACCTGTCGGCAATGCGAAAAAATAAACTGGCCACAACTAGCCACACGCTGCTGTAAAAAAAGAAAGCATGACGGGAAAGCTGGAACGTTTCCCTTAAATTATAGGAGCTATCCACTTTGAAAATGCGATCGAAATTTTTTTTGAGAGACGGAAAGGGATAGAAAAACATTTCAAAGAAGTCATTGAACGCAAATTCGCGGCCAGATTGTAGGCCGATAAAAGGGTCCGGGGCATCCGGGCAGCCAAAACATTCCTTTTGGTGGTCGGCTCGGTTTTGGGATCCAAATTTGTTGGTGACTAATGGTTGTCGACTTGCTGGACATAACACATGTATTAGAGGCCTGACTGGGGGCGGTTATAACATGAGATTCAGAGGTTTGGGGGATAAATAAGAAGGGGCAAACTCGTTGAAGGCATCAATCAAGCGCGATAAATAAACAAGAAATTATTTCGCAGATGCGCTAATAGCCATCAAAACGGCTAAAATTTAAGTAGACGCAGAGAGAAGAGCAAGCATAAAACACAAAATATTTAGGAAAATCTAGCAAAAACGGCCTGTAAGAGGCTTTAGGAAACGACATTTAAAAAGGGGCCAAAATCGTTGGCGATCGAACGAGTGACGTCAACGGCAGGGTTGCCGGGGCATCCCCCAAACGATATTTTGGCCCGTTGGCTGGGTCAATGCGCAACCGGCCACCAGTCGCCACCCCCTGCGATCATCACTGATACGGCGAATGGATTGGGCCGGTCACCACCGCCATTCGTTTAGACCTGTCTATAGATTTTCCTACGGAGATATGTGCAGAAAATGGGAAAGTTAGAACTAAATCCAGAATTTATAGCTATCGTTTGTCGGGTGTTGCCATATAACTGGTTGCGGAAAAGGGCTTGTAAAACTATAAAAATGATAAGAGGATTAAGCATACCCCAAATTTCGAAAAATATGGTTTAAAAGGTGGAAAATAATGCGAAAGAAATCAATGAAATCACGTCTCATCCGGCAAAAGGAGCATGATATCAACTGACTGAGATGAATTACGAGGATGGTGACCAGCAGTTGATTTCCCGGTGCTGATTCAGTGCCGGAGAGAGCGAAAGGCTTTCGATAAAACTAACATTTCATGGTTGCACCGGTCAGCACCTTTGGCCCGCCGCCAATTGTTTATTTCTCTTTACCCGCTTATCGGGGCCGACAATCGATCATCATCGCGGGGGCTGGAATGATAGCGGATCGCACCCGCCCGTTCCGCAAAATCCATTTTGGGCAAGGGCGAGTATTGACCCGCCGGTTCCGAAGCCATTTTGGGAAACAGCCGTCACAAGGTACAACATAATCGGGAGCGTCTGGCGCTAGCAGGATGTTCTCTCGCCCCAAATCACATCATGTGGAAAGAAGTAAAAAGTCAGAAAAAGAAAAATAGAGGGATTTCGAAAATATTCCAAAAATAGGGGTGCGCGGAACCGGGGTCAGAACCATTTCCGCCGATGGCGTGGGAAAGCAAAAACAAAGCACAATAATTCTAAAGCTAAAAACAACAGTTTTCACCAGAACTAATTGAACAGACGCGCAAAAACGCGAATAAAAAGTCTGTAATTCCGGGAAAACACTTTGTCGAAACTGCCAAGGCATTCCCTGTAAAAGCGCGCCCAAACGACCGTACCCAGCCACGAATTCAATGGGGTGATTGAATGAAAGCGTTCTCAAAAGTTCACAAATGGTCAAAAATTCTTCAATTCACTATTTCACAAAGCTCCATGAAAATAACTAACCCCCAAATTTTCAGTAGATGCTCTCCAGCGAACCAAGCTGCTCAGGGGTGACAGTGAAGGTGCACCCGCTCGTTGTGCTCAACCTAAGCGAACACTGGACACGAGCGCGGCTGCAGAAGACAGAATCGGCCGTCTGGGGCGTCATCCTAGGCCACAAGGACTCGAAGGGACAAGAATATGAGGCCATTACGTCTTTTGACCTTCAGGTTTGGATATCTATGTTGTCTATTTTCGATTTTAGGTGGCGAGGAAGGACGTGCAAGATGGGCGATTTGAACTAGAAGCGCCCGAAATGCAGGCACGCCTTGCTCAATGTAAGGACTTATATCTACCCTCAAATGTGTTGGTTGTACAGATACGGAAGTGTTCAAGGACCTGACATACCTCGGATGGTATACGGCGTCGACCCCGAAGGAAGACGAAAAGCTGTCGTTGCCTTGTGACAGCCTTCTTTTCCAATTGGCTCCCTTTATAAATATGCCGGCTAACAAGGTAAGTTAGTTTCTTTATTATTAAACGCTCGTCACACGCTTTAGTTGCCGTTGATGGTGTACAAGATCAACGAGAAGGGGATCGCGCAATCGGTGCAATGGACCCTACATAGCGAGGAAAGCGAACGGATCGGAGTTGAGCATGTGACCAGGTGTGTTTGTGAACCATAAAAGTAAGATTTGGGAGGGCTGGCTCTATTTTGCGTATTTATATGAATTTTTAGGCTATCGAAAGCGGCCGGCGATATCAGCGCATCGAACGTCAGTCGACACCACCATACGCAATCCTCGGTGGCCGGCATGGTGTATCAGAAGCTGCGCGTCGTGCAGCGCTGGTTGCAAGCTGTTGAAGCCGGCTCAATTGCGTACGACCCGGAAATCGCACGCGAAGCCGCGAAGATCATTCACATCGGCCAACAGATCAAGCCGGCCGGTCATATGGTCGACGAACATCTCGAGGCACACACCAAAGAGGTCGCCGTCGCCATTTTGATCACTAAGGTGGCCGCGTTGCTGGGGAATGGTTATCAGGTAATTGCTTTTTGACGATTGGCAAAAGAGGGCGTGAAGTCCACTGGAAAATCGGCAATAACTAGAACTGGACTAAGCCGTTTTTCTAGACGGTTTGCGATGCACTGCGTCTACGTGAGCCGGTGACTGCTGCCGCTGCGGACATGTCTGGAGACATTGATCCTGCCATCCGAATGATGAAATGTTTCAACCAGGCTCCCACGAACCTTCCACCCGAATTCATGAACTTGTAATACGTGTATTGGCCCTTTATCCCGGTGAACTTGAATAAATCTTTTACCGCTCGGAGGCGCCGAGGTCATTCGTGAGTATATTACACCTCCATTGTAAGAACACACATTTATCTGAATGGTTGATTATCATCGAGCATCGAATTATTCATAAGGATTTGTAAAGAGACACGGAATGAGGGGGAAACCGTAAAAGCGAAAGTTGCACGCGAATGACATGGAATTTTCAGTGGCAGGATTGACGAACAGCTCACAAACGACGAAAAAGGAGAAATAGCTGGGGAAGGCAGAGAAATTACCCGTAAGAATCAAAGAGAATGGCAATGGGGGAGGAGGGCCGATAAGGAACTAGGGGGGACATACAATATACAATGGCATTATCGGGAGGCAGTGAAGTGGGAAGGAACTCAAAGCTGCTTTAGACGGTCGAAGATGCTCGTCACCTCCGTGTCGCGCGCAGGGGGTGGTTGGGCTGAGAAATCTAAGAAAATGATCATTAGAAAACGAATTGAAACACACTCGTCCTTGGCGCACTTCCTCGGGTCGGTGTTTGTGGGAGGAGCTCAGAGAGATAGCAGGAGTTGTTTTGTGCAGAAAGAACACCATCGGTTACGGTGGGCCGCCGATCAAGTTGAAGCGGTGGTGGCTGGTTGGGCTTTCTAAAGAGAACGTTCCGTGTTTTCCGATAAAACCCGACCTTGCATGGCCTGTTGGTGCTGCTCGGGCGGGTGGGGAGTTTTCCCTATTCTGCAGGTTTCTGATGTGGCCCGAGGTCTGTGACGTAGGCAAATCCACCTGCATCTAAAAACACGTTATCCTTGGAAAGGTCGAGTAAGCGGGGAGGAGTTCAAGCCAAACGAAGCGTGTTAGGTTGAAGAGTGTTTGGTGATAGAAGGGATAAAGAAACACGATTACCGAGTATTTTGTCAAGTGCTGAAGGGTCACCTGCCACCTAATCAAAATGTTGGATAGCTTTAAAAGAAGGAGCACGTTCCAAAGGGCCAAATCAAAAACATGTCAGCGCACCTCTACCGTAGGTTGGCCTGCTCGGCGCACTTTGAAACCGAGCTTCGCTTGATCGGGAGGGGCGGCACGCTGAGGTTGGCTAGCGGACGGCGGTTTGAAGTCGTTCAGTCCGGCGAATTGAGGGGCGTGAAGATCTTGGACGCGTGACCGCTGCCGGTGGACGGCCATCTTAGCTGCAAACCAAGGACCGAGGTTAGGAGCCCGAAAAGAAAATGCCAGAAAACCCGAAAAGTAGTCTGGAAAAAAGTATCTATCCCTGTAAACCGAATGAAAATTCAGACCCAAAATACCGTAAAGTTTTAAAAATGCGGCGGGGTTAAACGAAAAAGTAAGTTCCCATCGAATTCCCTAAAAGGGTGAAAAATTTACTAGATGTCAGAGGTTATTTCCCAAAGAACCAAACGTAACTTGAAAACTCAAGGTTAAAATTCAGCGATGTCAAACCTGTTCGACTGCGCGCCTCGGATCCTCGCGATTTCGCACGTGGTGTTGCCCTTTTTCCGCCCCACACCGAGACGAGCTTATCCAATTCTTCCAGTACGCCGGCGGTATCGTGTGCTAAATGGTTATTGTTTGAAAGTGTCCAATTTTCACGTACCGGTTCGCAGGGAAGGCGTTCCATGAGTCATCAACTGCGGCAACAGCTTCTTGATTTGCGGCTGTACTGGTTGCAGCGGCTTGCGCTTCCGCTCTTCCCTCTCTTGGTCCTCGATTTCACGGTAGCACGTCTACAACATTTTATTGGAAGAAACGATTCTCTCACCTCATAGGCCAGCTTGAACTGCGCCAAGTCCTCAAAGAACTGCTCCATCTTGTATTTCTTGGTGTTGATGGCGAAGTACCGGGCAAGCGACGCCCAGTCCGCCTGCATCTTTTCGTGGAGCTAAAAAAATGCGAAATCCATCAGATATTAGTCAACACGAACCGTGTCGATTGTTTGCATTTCGGTCTGTGCCTTGGCGAGGAACGGCTCCATAACGGTCATGAAGCGGTCCTTGGAATTGGCAGGCTTGAAGGTCTTCAGACAATTTTCGAGCTAAATAAACCATAGCAGGGTCTTAATAAATCTCTTTGTACCTTCTTTATCGACGTCTTCAGATGGTTGATCCCCTTCGCGATCTCGTCAGCGTTGGCAGCACGGGCCCCAATGACGTTTTTGAAATCCTATGCCAAAATTTGGAATAGGTGAAAGGCACACACCTCTTGCGTGAACTTGGGATTTCTGACTCCACGGTGCTTGCGCATCTGCCGTATCAAGAAGTGCAGGAAGGTGTGCTTGTTCTCGATGTCCTTTGTGTCGGTCAGCTAAAGGAATATATCTCAAAGTAGATGCGTAGCCAACCTTTGGCAGCACCGACATCTCGAATGCAAATACATCCTTGTGGGCGGGCCCACTGGCAGCCATGATATTACCGGACAAGAGCAACATCTCGAGGAAGGTCTTGAACGCCGACGAATTCTTCACCTCGGCACAGGCCTCGATCACCTTCGTGATGCTCTAAGCTCGCGGAAAAGTAGCAAGTGACGAAAAAAGAATTACCGGCTTGAATTCACCGACGCTTTCCTCGAATCTCCTCTTCAGCACCATTAGCTCGAGTCTCAAAGGGAGGGCCGGGATCTTGGCGACGGCCGCGACGAACTAGGAAAACAGCTATCTAATGTATATAATCAATATCACACCTGTTCCCCTTCCGGCATCAAGTCAAACACAGCAGGGCTGGCGGTGCCGAGTTCCTTCAACTTATCCGCAGGCGGAAGATTGAGCCGCAGCTGCTCGAGTAGCGTAGTGTCGAGATTCGTGCCGTCGACCTAAAAGATACAACTTGATGAACCATCAAAACCCAACGTTGAGAATTTCCTCACACCAGTTCTGGGCCGGAACCTTGGACGAGGCGAATAGGATCCCTAAAACTACTATTTATCCGAGAAAGCATAATTTTACCTAGAGCCTGCAGCATTTTAGGGTCGTCGATTATCTGGGGTTGCTTGACATTCTTGTTCGCCTTCGCCAGAAGCGCGCCAACACCACCAGAGCCCGGACGATTCGAAGCGAAATTTTCCTGGAAGAAGCCGTCAGCTAAGTAGAAGTGCTCAGAACCATACCTTCAACTCTTTCATCATCGATTCATTGGCCAGATCTTCCTCGTTGGTCTTTGCCCAGAAGCAGTCCTCGGCCAATGTGTTCGGTTGAATCTAAAATGATTATACTAGAAAACTTAAGATCAGGCTTACCACATTCGAGCTCCATGGAAGTTTGCGGAGCGGCACGCCAATTTTGTGCTCCTTCTTTTTCTTCAGGAAAGAAGGAAGTGTGGGGGCAAACGCTGGCATACCACCTGAACAGATTAAAAATAGAACGAATATTTGGCTGGCATTTTCGGAAATCGCCGTCGCATACAAAAAGTAGTTTTTTTCGGACAACTTTTGGAAAACGCAAATTTCTGGAAATCCTGAATTTCGATGAGCACATTTCGAAAACTGCTTTTGAAGAAGTTGTACCGAAGTTGAAAATTTACCTCCGAGGAATGGTGGAGGCGGTGGTGCTCCAGGGGGTCCTTTCATGCCAGGTGGAGGTGGAGGGCCTAAAAAGCAAAAAGCACTTTGATATTTTGCAAAATTAACAAACCGGGTGGTGGAGGTGGTGGTGGGGGTCCTCCAGCGACCGGGGGCAAACCGGGTGGGGGCGGGGGTCCGCCAGTGACCGGGGGAAGTCCGGGAGGTGGTGGTGGGCCTCCGGTGACGGGAGGTAGTCCGCCGGGTGGAGGTGGAGGTGGTGGCCCTCCAGTCACTGGCGGAAGTCCTGGGGCCGGCGGGATGTTTGAGCCTGAAAAACCAATATCAGATTTTGGCAAACATGTTATAGAATAATTGGCTGGCCGACAATCGAGACTAAAATCAAGATAAAATCTCTTTAAAGACTGCTTTTTGCATAGCAGAACACCCAAATAATTTATTGAAATGCCCACCCATCAACGCCTTCACTGGCGTCATGTCGGGTGGTGGCAGGGACATTGGGTCGGTGCCGGCATGATGCTCTTCGGGTCAGAGATCTAAACAATATTCAGAAAATTATAAAAGAACTCACATGCTTCCGTAGCCCGACTACTTCACTTTTATATTCCTCGAGTTTGCTCCAGTACTGCTGTTGACGAGCAATGGCCAGCTGCTTCTCCTCGATAGCTGTATTCAGATGCCGTGTGTTGTCCGAGTCGGCAAGTTGCTCGATCATCTCCGCGATCGGCGTGTCGAAGACAAATTTTTCCTATAATTTCTGTAAGTAAAGTGTCATAGATGATACCTCAAAATTGGGCAATATGCCGCCACGATGAAGAATAATATCCGAAACGCACGATTCGATCAATCGGAAGTAGGCCATCCTAGGGTAGGAATTTCGGTAAGTCACGATGAAGCCGCATACCTGATTGCTGTATCGCGATCCGGGACCAAGAGCAGAAGTTGGAGGATGGAGAGGATCAACCCTCGATCGGCCTCTCTTTCAGCCAAATCCTCGCTGTTGCCAAAGTTCTGGAGCATCAACGCGCAGCCCTCGATCGAGTCGTACTTTTCGTTGTCGACTTTGCTGCAAAAAGCAACTAATTGCTATTTAAAAAATCGCCTACATATTGTCAAGCCGTGAAATCAGTTCATTGAAGTCGTCGTCGCGGCTTTGCATGTACCCGTTCCAGCCGGTCACGAATTCGTCCATGTCTTTGCGCTCGCATAGATGGAGTATTTTCTGAGGAAAATTAGAGGTGTTTTAACGGAATCGCTTTACCTTTGTGTATTTGCCAATGCCTTGGTGGTGGATTTCGCTGCGGATCTTCAAACGCCATTGCCATGTCACTTCACACTCAAGGCTTTGTCCATCATCCGAGACGTCGTCAGGTGGCATCATGCTTGGTGGATGGATGGCCAGGTTGATCAACGCCATGGTTTTCACCTAAAATCTCATTATCAGCCTCAATACAAACTGCCTGGTAAATTTAGCAAAACACTCACCAAGCAATTTCTTTCTTCTAGCGTCGGTTCATCAGAAACACACCCAAAAATGGAGAGGATGGGCTCCCACCTCGCACACGCTCCAGAACCCGACAACGCTGAGAGCTCGGATAGCACCTTGTCGATACTAAAAAAACTGTATTGACTTCACTTCGAAAATTTACCCATTCATCTCCACAGTGCATCCCGTCCCTTCCGCCAATCGTTGGGACATTGCCGAGAGCGAGGTGGTGATTTTCAGGATGTCGAATCGAATAGAGAATATCTCGGCAGTAAAGCGCTAAAAATAATTGAAGTGTCGAAAAAGCGGTACCTGAAACTTTGGCCCATCTTCTATCCGGCATTGATTCAATGCCAGTAGAGCCGCAAACAATGCGCGTAGAGTATGATCCGCCCGCCTGGTGACAAGACTCAATCCGGGCTAAAATGAAAAATTCCGAATACAAAGAGAAACCTACGAAAGTGTTGGCGATTCCGTGCACGCAAGCCACGCCTTCCTTCAGAAAGTCGAGGATTTGCTCGAATTGCTCGATGTTTGCTTGCTCCCTAGAAATAATTTCAAAAAAGCTAACCAGAGCACAAACCTATTTTTATGGAGTTCCCTGATCCGTTCGACTATCCGCTCAACAACGGCACCAATTAAGGCCAGACCCGACATATTCTCCTTCGAGTCGGAGGCAAACTAAATGGTGATTATTGTGAAAAAACCTGACAAATAAACCTCGTAGACCCAGGGGACCGGCTGGAGTTGTAGAGAGAATTTGAGCTCTTTGATAGTAGCCCCATAATCCTCAACCGGTCTCCGTAACCGTAATGCGGCAGCAATCTCATTTTTGAAATCCTTCGGTTGTTTAATCTAAAATATTTTGTAGATAAGGAGTTTTGAAAACGGACCTTTTTGTCAGCTAATTGCCGTGAGTTGGCGTTGAGTAGCGCCTTCTTGCTTTCGGTCGACATTTTTGCCAGTTGGTCAGGGATCATCTTCGGCGGCAAATTCCGCTCCTTCAGCACCTCCTCGACCTGCTCATCGAGTTGAGTTCGAGTTAGGTGGTCGAACTAAAACGTTAATTGAGCTGAGTAAAATAAAGATACTTTGAAGTCAGCTTCTGAAGATGTCGCCGCATTTCCGGCACTGCTGTTCGCCCGTTCCTTCTGGAAAAAATTGTTGATTAAAAAGTTGTATATCAGAATTTTCTTGTTATTTTATACACGTTATGTCTAATCACCATTTTATCAATGGTCGGTCTTTGCGTCGGTTTTTTACGTCTGGCACTAGCAAAAATGTCGGCTAGTCTCGTCCCCTCCTTTTCAGAGCCTTTTTTCGGGCTTCGTCGGTAGCTGAAGTTGCCGAAACGCTGGAAGGACTTCATCGATGGATTCCGTTCGACGCCCTGCGATTTGCCGTCCGCTGACCCGGAGGCCGCTTCCGGTGGAGCATCACCGGGCAGGCGGAATATATCGCTTTGCGCCGGTCGAGCCATAGATGTCCCCAGCTCTAATAGGGCATTTGCCACGTCTGCGTCCATTTTGTTCTATTTCTGGAAAGCCAATCAATCAAGAAATCAAGGGGGTATGAACAAGAGCATTAATAAGACAAAATCGGGAGGAAGCAAAATGCAAGCGTTCTTTAAGGTACAAGTTTAAGGCGAGGGATTAGGTAGTTACAAGGCGTGACCTTCAAGACGCATGTCGTAAGCGGATCGACTGTAAGGCCAGTCGGGGGAGGGTGGGGAGGGCTGGCGTGCCTGTGGTATTCAAATGCTGGCAGGACTGTGTTGAGAGAGACGAGAAACCCCTCCTGTGCCCCGCGACCCCGCAGCACGCATCCCTCAAAGAGAAAATAGCTTTCAAGCAAGGCACGCGGTCTAAAAACTCTGGTCTAACGCTATCGATCTCATACGGTAGAAACGCCCCTTCCTTAAACCGAGAACGAAAAATTAATTTTTAAGGATTAGCAGGTTGGAGGTAAAAGCCCAAAAACAAGCCAGATTGAAAGTCGAAGAGGAGTGATAGGATCTACCACCTTGGTCACGCGTTGAATGCATGAAGCCCGAAACGGACATGCAAACAACAGTCAGCCGGCAAACAGACACCGTTGCGCCGATCGATTGATCACCGGCATAAAGGGCGCTCGGGCTCATTCAGGAATTCAACAGGTGGGTCCGCCGCATCGTCGATAACCCCCAGCAAACTGTCAGCTGGAGGCTGGTAAAACGAGGGGGCGCACATCTTGCTTCCCGCCAAAAAAATGGGCGCAAAAATGGCCAGCCTGGTAGAAGCAGGGCAAATATTTCTAGAACTCTAGACCTAGGCCACAATGATACGTAATTTTAACCATCATTTTAAAATTTTGAAAAGTACATGCCAGCGCCAAAATAAACCCCTCGAGGTCAGTGGCGGCGGGCACTGATAAGTGAAAGCGACAACAGAAAAGTGATTGTTTACCTTGTCCTGTGATGTCTCGTGTGCCTTCTCGTTTTTCTTGACTTTTTCAGACTTCTTGCGCACTTCCGGATCGCGATTCTCATCCTTGCGTTTTCCTTTCAGCATGGAGCCTACCTGAAATTCAAAAATTAATTCGATCGCAACGCACAAATAAATAGCCCAAACCCCATGGTTATTCATAAAAAAGATTAGAACAGCGCAAAAATGCTGGCAGCCACCGATATATCCCACACACAGCTGTGGGCTGGGACCAACATTGAATCGAATTCAAGGTCGCCTGGCCAAACAGGTAGGCGTGCAACTCTTGTTTTTGTACTACCGCTTGACCGCCTATGCATGAGAATTTTGGGACCCCCAAAGATTATTTGAAAGGATAGTGCATATGCTGCGGGGAAAACGAAAGTGCGCAACAGCATCGCTCTCCCCCGTTCGCAGCCTCGATTAACCGGAAATTGTCGGCGGCGATTAGCGCGCACACCTGCCCCGAATAAATGCTTATTCGTGGCTTATATGAAAACGCGGACTTGCTATGCCAGCCAAATAATTGCCAAAAATGCGCCTCGTACCCGGAGCAAAAAGCATTTTTTTTGGGAGGAGAGCGGGAGAGCGCGGAAAGGTGGGAGAAGCTACCTAACCGTCGAATATGTTAGCAAAACATCACTGACTGTCGAGTCACAACATTGCCCGCGGGCAGTTGTTGCACTCGGCCAGCCTCCAAAGTCAACAAAAAACCAAATGTTGCTACACCCCAGGCCAAAGTCGGCCGAAAAATTGTTCTTTAGTGCCGATGTTGCGGTGTGTAATAATAGATTGAGGCAAGTGTTCCGGAAAGGGTTAGAATGTTTTCTTTTAGAAAAGAGGGGGGGCGTTCATGAAATCTTTCGTTCGTTCACAGACAAAGCATGATTCAAAATGCCGAGGATGACGCTTTGTAACGAATTACTCTGAAAGAAAGCTGAAGCGTCCAGGAATGCGGCACCCTAGCGCCTAAATGCTAAATGCTCATACTGTAGCCCGAGAAAATTCCGCCGATAATTAGTGCCACCACCACCCACATATAGGCAGAACAAACTAACAGGCTTCATGAAGCTCTTTAGGCCACGATGTTTCCTCTCGCCACAACTTTCGACAAGCTTGGCAGCCTCGAGATCCAGCGTAACTACCGGCGGGCCTCTTCTTCTGACGTCCGAACCCCTTGAAGAAGTGCTACCCGAATTCGAGTGGCAACCAGAATCATCTTGAGGGCCGATCTCCATTGTATCTTCCAAGCAAGCGTCGCTTTTCACATCGAACGTGAAATAAGCGACTTGCGTTTCCTTTTCGTTTTCGAATTTCAAACTCCTCGGGTTTTCGAATTCGCCGTAATCGGGGCTGGGCGTGCGCGGATGTTCACACAACTTCTCGGTGATCGTTTTGAACAACGGATTATGGAACAATTCGGGTTCTTCCGCTTTCCTTAGTGGACGAATAACCGGAGCCGTTGTTTGAGGCCGAGGTATTGGAGGCCGAGTGTGAAGCTCTTTCACCAGGGATTTCACCGCTTGCATCCGGTCCCAGTATACATCTTTTTCGTCATTGTTGTTGACGTCTTGCGTGATCTACGAATTTATGTTTCTCGGGTTCGAGATGTTCAGAGCAAATACGAAAAAGTAAAAACGTAATTCAAAACCAACCAAAACCTTCTTCAAGCCCGGCTGCCGCGACTCAACGTTAAATGAGTATAATATTTGAGAATCCTCAGACTCATCGTCGATTATGAGTTGCGTTACAAGTTGCTGCTGGGCTTCCATTTAGCGGAAAACACAGTGAGACTCTCGTCGGCGGCTGTTCCGTCCCAACAAAATGGAAAGGCCGCATCCAACGGGTGCCCAAACTTGCTAACCGGGTTTCCATTTCAGGACAGCCAGCTGCTTCGATATAGGGCGATTATCAGGTGCCTTTCCACAACTTTTTCTGGCAGAGGTTTCCGTCTATCGGGTCAAACAGCGTTCAAAAAAGCATAGCGCAGAAACCGGATCGGCCTAGCGGGAACTGGGAGAAAGTCCGTTTGGGCTCCAAAGAAACAGGTTAATCGGTAGGACTGAATTTAGATACTTTTTAGAAAGCATCCAACAAGCAAGTACCCTTAAAAATATAACTTTAAACCATTACCCTGCCTAAAAATCCCTTCTTCTTCTTCTTTTTTCTTTCCGCGGATCGACTGTTGGAATACGAGTGCTTCTTTCCGCCGTAGGCCATGCGCTGTATGGAGGTGTTTCCTTGAGGCGTAGCGGCGTGCGCAGAGTGCAGAAAGACCTGTAAATAAGAGTTTGAATGGAATTGCTGCATCAAAATAGCGAAGAAAACAAAAGTGGTATTCAAAATAAATGAAACACCGAAAAAGTTGGTCCAAAAAAAGAAAAGTTGATTCCGAGTCGTCCAATTGACGTGTAGTGGTCAGAGTATTGGGCCGGACTGCGTGGGTCTGCGTCGCCGCACTAATGTGCACTTTCACCTGTGTTATCGTACATTGCAAAAATTAAACTGTTTTTTTTTAATCGATGCTCCGACTTTATTTCTCACCAAATTCCCAAAATTTCTGTAAAAATCCATTGGTAACGGAAAATGAAAACAGACAATTGATAACAACCAAACGTAACAATGAATGAGCTAACAAAAAAATGCTCGAGACGAGATCAGAATTGGGCCGTCACGTCGAACATGTGCTTTTTGTATGCGGCCACCTTGTCGTTGACCCAGTCCTCCTCGACAAGGGTCACGTCTCTTGCATACAAATCAGAGGTGCGGACGAGCTCGGTGAAGACGAAGCACCTAGAATTAATGCATGTAGATCGGACCGAGGAGTGGGATCGAAAATTTCACAATTATTTGTAGCGGGAAATTCGCACCGAGGTTTGCTTCTCGCCAAAGAGCTGCTGGGATGGATTCGCAGGAGGACGGACGGGTTGACCATAAGTCTGTAGCGATCTTCCTGTCGATCGTAGATACACGCATTCATGAACATTCCATCGGCCAGGGCGCGTCTAAAGCCATTTTTCAGACCATCAAATTCCATACCTTATCGAGTCCCGATTCCCGCCACAGCTTTTCATCTCACACAAGTCTTTAGCGGCTTCCCGCAACTGATTTCTGATCTACAAAACTATCACTTGCTCATTTTTCCCAAAAGTTTACCTTCATGACCGTGTTGAGGGTCCGCATATTCAAGCCGTTCCGTTGGCAAAATTCCTAAAACACAAATATGTGCCCATTTTTCAAGGGGATACCCTCAATCCAAATTTGTTTTTCTTCTTCTCCGCCCGGAATATGTTGCAGATGTTGAAGAGGGTAAGGTGGTCCCCCTCTGCTGTGCGATATCTAAAAATTACATGTTAAATTTCTAAAAAGTAAGGTACCGATCCCTAATCCTCTGCTGCTCCTCGTCTTTTCCCTCGTTTACAAAGATCGTCTCCGCGGACATGCATGCAACAATCCACAAAACTTCTTCTAAAGCCGGAGTTTTGCGCTTTGATATCTGCATACCAATACATCCATGGTTTGAAGCCGCAAGGATGACGCGGCCGTGTTCTGGAGGAACCGGGAACCTCAGTAAGCATTGGCCAATGTGAGTAAGCACTATTCTTCCAGCCCTGATGCGGAGTTTCCGAAAAATCGCAAGAAAAACCCTACTCATTTCTCTCGACAGCCTTCATCGATTCGAGCTGCGCCAGCCCCAACTTTATCGAGCTCTCCTCCGGCTGGTCGATCAGATCCAACGTTTCTATGTTTTTCCAGCCAATCTTGAGCAATTCCAACAACACCTTAAAAAATAATTGAAAAATAACCAACGCACCTCGACAAGGTTTGATCGTAGAATCTCGGGGACAGTTGATTTTCCCATCGTCTTTTGGTAGTGTTTCTCTGGGTAGAGCCTACGAGAAGTATACAATATTTTTTAGAAACAAACCGGTAGCAGATGCCAGGTGCCTCGCGCCCGGCACGGCCAGCACGTTGCTGAGCTTGCGCCTTCGAAATGTTCTGTATCTTCAAGACGTCAATTCGATTTTCGGCAGTGAAGTTTCTGAAAATACAGGTTAGCCGGTTAGCTGCCCGAAATTTTTAAGATGTCTGCTAAAAATCTCTCACTTCATCTTGACTTTCCCAGAATCCACGACAATCCGGATGCCCGGAATAGTGACGGAGGTCTCGGCTACGTTCGTCGAGAAAATCACTTTACGTTGTCCCTAGAAAAACGATTGGCAATACCACGGGTAACATACCTCCGGGGCTGGTTGGAAGACGCGCATCTGTTGTTGCGGGGTCATTGCAGCATATAACGGAAGTGGATAGATCTTATTTTCTAGCTTCTCATTGGCCAACGTAACTTTCTTGATGGCGATGTCGATTTCCTCACGACCCGTGAGAAAAACGAGAATGTCATCGCTGGAAAAGAAATGTGATAAAAGATTAAAGCGAACGGATACCTAACTGCCCTCTCCTTGTGAACATTCATAACAGTAACTAGCGCATCATGGACGTGGTCGTTGATAGTTGGGTCCATTTTTTCGGCATACATCAGCTAAAATAATGATGATGAGGAGGATTTCAACCATTTTGTGCCTGTATTGGGTAGGTTCGTCCTTCAATGACATTAACCGGTTCCTTCGTGTTGAAATAGGCAGTGAATGACTCGGCTTCAATCGTCGCTGACATGACCACGATGCGAAGCGGAGCTTTGCCCTTTTTCATCCGCAGTCGTCGGGCCCGTCTAAACTTTAGTTGAGCACGAGATGGAAACTACACCTCAACACCGCGAGAAGAATATCCGAGTGCAGGGAGCGTTCGTGCGCCTCGTCAACGATGACGCCTGCGTATTCCTAGGAGGATATTTTACACGGTCATCACCGGGCTAAAACCTTGAGTAGCGGATCCATCATCGCCTCTCTCAAAAGTATACCATCCGTCATATAGAGAAGCCGCGTCGCCTCACATGCTTGCGACTCGAATCTTACCCGATATCCGACCTAAAGATGTTGAATTCAAGGCCCGAAAAATATTACCTCATCCCCAAGCTCTTTGCCCACTTCTTGCGACACGCGAACGGCTAGCGAAATAGCAGCCACCCGCCTTGGTTGGGTGATGGCGATGCGGCCGCCAGCGTCACACCAGCCAGCAAGGAGAGCCAGCTAGACCGCAAATTAGTTATATGCGAAATCGGGGTTACCTTTGGCAGCTGCGTACTTTTCCCGGACCCCGTCTCTCCGATGAAGATGTGTACGCCATCCGTGCTTAACACTCGCACAATTTCATTCGAAACGTCATCAATGGGTAGATGAGGTCTGTCCACTCCAGAAGTACCTTCGTACTAAAACCAAAATAAAGGAAAAGACGGTAATCTGCCACCTTTCTCTTTCTGTTCGTTGGCTGCTCTACGGCCTCGGGCTCGGCCATATCTGGCATCACCACCTTTTTGTCTAGGAAAACTTGAGCCTAAGCCTCTGAACGCCTACTCTTCCATTTTCTCTTCTTGGCCACCGCAAGAACTTCTGGCGCCTTTGCCATCTTCCTTTTCAGACTAAATAATGTCTTAACGGCTCTGATAAAGAAAGCTGTAACTATTAGAAATCCTGCTGGAAAATCCGCCTTGCCGTGAAGATGTGTTATAACAACCGATTTGAAGTAGAAACAATTTATTCAACGTGACCGGGTATAAAACAACAACATGAAAGTATTGGCTTTACATTACATTGTACCGCCCAGCCGGCGCACGTCCAGCCGTAGAGACAGCCTAGAAAGGTTTAATTGAAAATAGCGAGACGAAAACTTACAATTGATTTCATCGATTCTCGCATGATACGGAAGATCTCTTCTTTGGCCTTGCGCAGGTTGAATTCGGTGCGCGCCTCAAGGAAGAGGAAAAGCTTCGGGTCTTGGCCGGGCTGAAAGAAATCATTTTTCGCGCAAAATTTCAATAAAAACCTTGGGTTCTCGTTTCGGTGGGTAGAAGGTGCCCTTCACCGAAATTCCAACGTCCGCATATTCGTTGATGTGCCGCAAATTGTCCTGAACAAATCATTGTTTGCGCTACGCTAAATTACCCGAGAGCATATTTTGTAGCGGACTTGCTGCGGGAAGTCATTGATCTCCAACTCCTCCTCGAAGTATTCTTGCTCTTCGGAATGACCAAGCATCGACATGCTGAAATTTAGAATTAGAAAAAATTATTAAAAAAAGCTTTACCTCTCATCGGCGATATAATTCAATCGTGAGTTGAGCTTTTCGGCTATCTGTTGTGCGGTCTGCTTGCTGCTCAATTTGAGCGCATTCGCGTCACCCTAAAAAAGAAAATAAAAACTTCTCATAATGGTTACCCGAAGAATAGCTGCGGTTCCGGACGTCTCCGCTGCAACCTTCTCCCCGGTTGCAATCTTGTCTTTCGCGATTTTTGCAGCAATCTTCGCGGCTTGTTCTTTCTAAATAGACATAAACACGCTAGAAATCGGTAGTACCTACCTTGCTCTCCACGGCAGCCGCATTCGCAACAGGCCCATCTTCCACTTTGCGGACGGGCATCGACCCGTTGACCATGCGCTTCTTGCTCTTACACAGCTTATCCATTTCACCGAACGTCTAAAGAAAACCAAATCTCCAGATAGAGAAAAAACCCACATCATCGTCATCGTCCTCACCAGCTTCCATCCCCGCCACGAGTTTGGCCATTGTCTTTTGGCTGGCCACGGCGACGGCTTCCGCCTCATCGTATTTGTAGCCGCTGCCAGCGAATCTAGGAAAAAATATTAATGCTGGAGCAAAAAAAAACGAACCCCTTGCCGCCGAGATGGATCTCCTTGCCCTGTGCCTTCATCTCGGCTTGTAGCTTCTCCCACATGGCCTTTAGGTCGGCAGGGGGCGTCACTCCAGACGTCTCGAAAGCCTTGACGACTTCTCCGGCCATTCGTTCTTGTCCTGAAAAAAATATCTGGTATGTAATAATCGCGGGGATCTATCGTTATCACGAAGGTCAACATCTCGAAACTGCCGAGATAATCAGTTTTCGAGAAAATTAAATTTAGATATTCTGATTGTCCAGTTGTTGATTTTCGATATAGAGATGCGTCGTCGTTACGTGTTAGTTAAAGAAATATTACCTTCGGGGAGGAAGAAGGTGTAGGCGAACCCTTGGTTTCCGGCTCTGCCTGTCCGTCCAACTCGATGCACATAGTCCTCATAATGGTTGGGGCAGTCGTAATTGACGACAAGGATCAGGCCCTTCACGTCCAAACCGCGAGCAGCGACCGAAGTGGCGACCTAGAACAGGTAAAGTAAATAAAGTAAATTAATAAGGTCAGTAGCGGAGTCAGCAAAGTCAATAAAGTATTTACCAGGATCTTGATAATTCCATTCTTGAAGTCAGTGATGGTCGAGTCGCGATCAAACTGATCGATTCCTCCATGCAATGATGCGACATTCTTATAGCCGTTGCTGATCAATTCTGTCAGCATCTCGTCGGCCTACAATCAAAGAATATAGAGACCAAAAAACGCCAACCTTTTCCTGCTTGTCAACAAAGACTATCACGCTGCCTTGCTCGTAGTAAATCCCAAGTAGCTCGAGTAGCTTCAGCAGCTTCTGATGCTCTTCCAGAATGCAGGTGTGTTGCGAGACGTCCGAGCACACCACCGACCTTCCGCCAACCTATAATAATGCATGTATATTCTAAAGGACGAGCTAACCTGAATCTCAACCGGATCTCGTAACGTCTTCTTGGCCAAGGCTTCCATTTGTCTGGGGAAAGTGGCTGAGAAAAGTACTGTCTGACGTGTGGGCCGAATGTTCTCCACAATTTTCATGACCTAAAAGCCAAAACGTGGAAAAAAAGAGAAAATACCTGAGGCTCGAAGCCCATGTCGAACATGCGATCGGCTTCATCCAAAACCAGGTAAGTGCAACGGCGCAGATTTGTGACCTTGCCTGAAAAAATATCAATTTATTTTTCTTCGCAACAAAACTCACCGCTGTTAGCGGCCAGCATTTCGATCATCCTGCCAGGGGTGCAGACCACGATTTCCGCACCTCTTTTCAAATCAGCAATTTGTTCGGAAATACCCACCCCGCCATAGACACAAACGACTCGAAGGCCGTGTAGCTAAAAGAATCAATTTAATTTTTTTAAGCGAAATGTTCACCTTTGCGAATTTGTTCGCTTCTTTCCAAGTCTGCATGGCAAGCTCACGGGTGGGCGACATGATCACGGCTGAAACGAAAATTAATATATTCTAGGCAAAGTTTACCAATCGGTCCGTCCATGTCCTCAAGTGGATCTTGGTCAAGAACATGCCTCAGCATTGGCAACAAAAAGGCGAGTGTCTTTCCACTGCCAGTCTTTGCAATGCCAATGACATCTCGGCCAGACAGAATTGCCGGTAGAGCCTGTGCCTGAATCGGAGTGGGCTTCTCATAATTTTGCCTGCAAGAGGGTTTCAGTTATTGTCTAGAATTTAATAATTACTTTTTTAAGATCTGCAGGGTTTTGGTGTCGACACCGGTCTGCGCCCAAGATTTGATCGGTTTCGGCACCTTCTTCCCGCGTACCTAAATAAATATAGTGATTTGGAAATATTAATGAAGCAAAAAAGTACGAGTTGGATAATCCAGTCCGCACAAAAAACCATACATACCTTGATACCATCCAGCTCCTCCCGATATGCTTCCACCTCAGCCTTGGTCATGCGCTTAATTTCCGACGTCTAAAAGTAATTATAAATCACTAGACTAGAACGAACCTCGTTATAAAAACACTTCCGGAAATCACGGTAGTACACACGCTCATGATCAGTAGGGGCCAACATACGTCCCTTTGTCGTTAAACTGGCCATCTAAAAAGATCATTGCGAAGACAGTCAAATGACTAACTCCTTTGATTTCTGGAGCTTCTTCTGTATTGACCTCCGTCATGTCCTCAGCCTCCATAATCTCGCCACGATCGCGCTTTTCCTCTTTTTCAACTTTCAACGTTACGACGCCGCCCTAAAAATAGGTACGATAAAATTGTTGATGTCAAAATACCTTTTTGACTGTAGTTGGCTTTTTCACATTCTTGGAAATCGAGTTCATAAATGCGTCAAGCGGGTCATCCTCTTCCATTTCTTCAGGTTTCTCGACCTCTGGCTTCGGTGGCTCGCTAAGAGTGGGTAGATGCTTTCAACCGAAGCTGTATACCTGGCAGTCTCAGCCGGTGTATCGTCCATCTCTTCTATGCCTTCCAGGAGATCATCATCATCGTCCTCCAGAGACCATTTCTCTAAAACACAAACAAAATAGAATACCGTAAAATAGCTTACTCTTTTCACCCTTCTCATCAAGACCCGACTTCTCGCCACGTGCCTCACGCGCAGCTTCGCCCTTGCTGAGATGTGCTTTTCGGGCGCGTTCCGATTCAATCCTTTCTTTCCGTTGTTTCGCTAGTTTTTGAAGGATGTAGTTCTAAACGAATGTTTCTTCAGGAAAAATTACGCTACCTGATCAGGTCCTTTCATGTCGACAATCTCGGCAATGTTGAGGTTGACTTCAGTATCGCTGATCGGGCTTTCCTCTTTTTTAACTTTGGATTCACCGGACTCTCTCTTCCTCTTCTTCTCATGCGGGCTGCGGCTACGGCTGCGACGGCGCTCGCGATCCCGGGAGCGGCTTCGCTTGCGGCTCCTAAGGAACAATAAAATGATCAGCAACATAAAAACTTACTTTTTCTCATCGCGGTCACGGTCTTTTTTGCGGTCCTTCTTTCGATCACGATCACGGTCGCGAGAATCTTTACCCATCTGAAAAATTGGGATTTGGTGTGCCAAAGTGAAATAAAAACAAAAGGAGGAGATGGTGTTAGTAGCAACGGGTAGTGTTCCCTTTTCAGGGTCATTTATTTGAAAAAAAGAACGGGAAGGCTGGGCCTGTTTTATCAACGAGGTCAATCTTCCAAATTCGAAAGCCGCCCCAAAGCAAACTTTTGAAAACGGATTCCGAAAAGGGCCCTTTTCCGCTCCACACCAATACTATCGACGCCGTGGCAGTGTGTATTGTACACAAATGTTCATCTCGTGCCGCCAAAAGAGACACCAAAGAGCGAACAAGCGAAAACAGACAAAGCATAGTCTGGGCAACGTAAATAACGGATTGGTAATCGCTTGCAATTGCGCAAGGTTTTTCGGTCTATAAGATAAGCTGCAACCATTAAGCCCCCTTATTATGATCCTCATCCTCTTCTTTAGTTTAGAAATTTTACTTATCTTTCTCCTTTTCAACTTCTATCATCAAGCCATGAGCTTCAACAAAAATTTCAGACGATGGAAAATCCGATTCAATTTTGTGCAGCGGTCGTCTGCCGTCAATCAGCTTCAAACCAGCTCATCCCGCTGGCCTCCTGCTGCATCGATTTGGCGGAATTACGTAAGTATATCCAAATAAAAAAGTTCCCATCCGCTTCCAGCCGGAAATTCTGGTAGCGACTCGCTGATATCGCGGTACCCGCCAGAGACCAAGGATCTATGTGCTGCCCTCTACGCCAGAATTCGCACCCATTTCACCAATCATGGCCATTTCGAGCATAGCGGGTGAGTAGATAAAAAGATTGAATAAGTATTGATTATTGTTGACGTGATGTAGGAATCGTCCTATACGTCAATATCATATATTACATCAGCGTTTTCAGCTTCGTGATCCACTACAGCGTCGTTTGCGCCGAGCCGTGCACGCTGATCTACGCCGCCGTCAGCGAGGGCGGTGAGCCCGAGCCATCCCGGACGACGGCGCAAAGACTGCTGCTCAATATTCAGGTTCGTACTAGAAAGCTTACCATATGAAGGTTTGCCCCATGCTTTAGTCTGGATTGATGACGGAGACACAGCTGCTGATGTTGATGCCCCAGGCTGCCGACAACGAGCTTCAGCCGCACATTCAGCCCATGCTCACACAACTTTTGGTTCGTCATTCTAAATAATTTACTAAGAGGCTGCGATTTTAGGGCGGGAAATTTGAACATTGGATCTAAGCTTTTGTCGTTTTAGATGGTCTCATTTGAGAATTTTAAAGCTTTCTGCAGGTTTTCTGACCATTGAAATTCAGTTCAGTTTTATCCTTTTCATTTCCGATTTAAGGTTGTCTGCGGGTTTTCAGACCTTAGAAAATCTAATTCAGGTATCATGGCCTTTTTGGGGTAACGTTTTTCGACGCTTTTCTGGCTGCTCGTTCTGCTTCGATAATTGTGCCCCATTTTTTGCGTTTTGATGAATCAACCGTTCAATATTCTTGACGGCACCCCCAGCGAGAGACGACGGGTCTATTTGAACTGGGCCCTGTTTGCGTCGTCTTTTCTAAAGAATTCGCTGCCCCGCGCTCTCTCACTCCAGGATACCTCCTTCTCTCCGGGAGAAGGTCCACCCCAGGTTTCGCCCCGTGACTGTGCCCGTTATCGCTTGTGCCCTGACTGGTCTCGTTCGATCAATGGGCCTTTCGGTGCTAAAATCATTTTGAGTGTTTCGCAATTTCGAGATTTATAGGTTTTTGTATGTAGCTACCGTTCTTTTTGGCGTTTTCTTGGGTTTTGGTGTATTGCGAAACCCCCGGGGGTGCGCAAGAAAATGAGTCACCCAGCGCCTTCCACTCAATCCCTTGTACTTTGACCTGAAATTTTCAAGTTTTGAGCTTACAATCCCTTGTTAGTCTTACCCTTCCCCTTGCACAACTGCAACGCTGCAACCTGTCCCCTCCTTTTTGTTGACATTTGGTGGCTGGCCCTGCGGTGACCATTGCCGGTGACGTGTGGGCCCTAAGGGCCCTCGAATGGCACCCGGATGGACAGCGCGATACAAAAGGCCATCGGGCCACCCGGACGGCAACCCCGCGCGCCAGTATTGCCATGAAATTCAGCGAGAAGCTCAAGGCTGCCTTTGGATATTTTGACGATACCCCCGCGCCGGTTAACCCAAGCTACCCGAAACGGGATTTGGGGCTGATTTTTGAGAAGGTACGTCTATTGCCCATTTTTTTGTGTCAATGACGTCATTTTATATTTATTGTTTTGGGGTGAAACGGCAACACGCAAAAATGGCCTTAGACCCGGTCCCGCCGATAGTAGTAAAAAGAGCAGCGGCGACTATAGCACTACCCCGCTTTATGTTGCTTTTCGGTGGCGCCCCCCGTACAATACCTAGAGCCGAATTCGGGCTTCACATAGGTATACAAAAACTAGTAGTAGGGCCGGGGACGTCTATTTGCCCACGTTCCAAATTCATAACCCTGACCCTCTCCCGGCTTCGAAGGTTTCAAATTTCTTGGGCTGAAAATGTCGTTTGTGGGTCAATTCGTGGAGGACTTTACGCTTTTATCGATCGAAAGGTTTAATTCGGAAGTTTTGCTTTTCCATATCGCTATTTGACCAATTTTAAGCATTGTTCAAAACCAAAAACAGCTGAAACCGCTCTAATTAACCCGGACGATCCTACCTGAACTTTTGGACTTGAATGAACGGGATTGACGTCTTTCTCCAGCAAAATGAGCGCAACAAACATGGTCAGCCTCCTCCTCCTCCTCCCCTCCTGCTTAATATGCAGGGAATGATTCACGTTTTTGAGGCGCCTCCCGGTGACTCTGCCCCCCGATATTTTGCTTCAACACTCGGCCGCCCTTCTCGATTCGCACAGTTTTGATTTCATTGTCTGATAGAACGGCGAGAAGCTTCTGGTTATCGACCCGTTTCATTGATTCCTATATTATGTCTAACCTAGCTATGGATCCGAACAAAATTTCGGTGCTATACAGCAATAAACTGGTAGGGTGTTTCGACACACCATTTGTTGCCTTTTTCTGGGTCAATAAATCGCTAAATGTTTTTTAGTCAATCATGATAGCTTTTGAAATGTCTCTTTCCAGATGACGGAGAACAACTCGCAAAACGGGCAGACGCAGCGCATGCACGAGTTGCGGGCTCAGGTCGAAGATGTGAAAACGGTAGGTTATAATCGTAGAGTTATAAATGCCCAATTGGATTTTATACCATCGCTGTAGACTTAAAATTTAGCATTTAAAAACCCTTCAGATCATGTCGAACAACGTGGAGATGATGATGGAGCGCGGCGAGCGGCTGGAGAACATCGAGCAGCGCAGCGAGCAGCTCGCCAATTCGGTAGGTCAACGAAATAAAAACGGAAAACAAGAAAAAAATTCGATTTTACAATCAAAACAAGTACAAGAATCGCACGCAACGACCAATTTTAGTCGGCCAACTTCAAAATGAACGCGCGGCGGGTGCAGCGCAAGTTTTGCATGCTGAACGCCAAGTGGACGATCATCTCCATCGTGTTCGCCGTGATCCTATTTGCTATCTTGATTGTGCTGATCCTGAACTGGGCCGGCGTTTTTAAGAAGAACAATTGATTAATTGTTGTTTTTTCCTTTTCCACCTGAAATACCCATTCATACCCGTAGGGCACTATTTGAAAGAACGTGTGCCATCTCTCCCTTACCGCATTTAGTTGCCCATAGCCCCCCACACTAAATACTTTGCTCATTCTTGAACACACGATGCGTCGCGTTTCGAACTGTACCTACTTTCAATGCTTGCTTGCATCGTCGTGACCAATTCAGTGCAATCAACCCTTTAATTGACGGCCAACCGTCTGAAAATCCGGTAGCGCGAACTGTGATTACCCCCACGTCGCCACTTACGAACTTTAATGATTCCCATTTTTCATTTTATCAATTTGACCTTGAACCATCTGTCATTGTAACATTGTTCAAGCATAAATAGTAAAACCCATTGCCGCGTGGAAATTTCGCAACAGAGTAATAAGTGCGTGGGATATTTACTAACCTTACAGAGCTCGGCAAATTTTCTGTTAGTCCTGGTACCAATTATTGCTAGTAGAATGGATAGCGATCGACTGTCGCCGCGCCAATCTGGAAAGTTCATCGCCGAACGCGCCGAGCACATCAAGTTCGACGAGGCGGCCGTACAAAAGGTTGCTGCGATGGTGGGTGGAAAATTTGGGTTTTTTGGGTTTTAAATTGCTTCAAAAATGAATCGTTTTATGAAAGTTATAATGGAGTTGTGCAATGAGGGATTCTTTTGCATTATCGGGGGGGGGACTTTTTGGGGCAATTTTTCAAATATAAAATATGTATAATATCCTGTAATTTTTTTTTCCCTATTCTCAAAATTATAATTTTTTTTTTTTTTGAAAAAACAAAAAACCTTCAAATTTTTTTTTAAAAAATATAAAAAATAAAAATTTCCAAACACAAAGGGCCATTTTTCGCCCCAACCCCTCTTTTTAAAAATTTTAAAAATTTTTGGAGCGTCTTCTTGTAAAAGTTGTCTAGGTCTTTTGTTAAGCACCAATATACTAAAAATCAAGCCCTAAAACCACTAATTTAAAGAAATACACTTCCAGATACTGGATGCGGCAACGAACGGCGAGCTGACGCAGGTCCAATTTGCCGCCCAAGACGTTCACCCAAGGGGCGGAGGAGTGGCAGCGATAGAATGGTTAGTCCAACCTCATGGACAATCCAGATTCCGAATTCAGGGTATTCCTCCTCGACACCATCAACTTCTCCTTCTGGCCCGATGAGGGAAGTGCTTGGGAGATTACTTGGAAGGGCACGAAACAAACTGGCTATTTTGGAGCCTGCGCGGCCGTGAATATCGCCATGGAGAATGGGGTTCCGGTAAGGAAATTGGTGGAGTTGGACTTGTTTGCCAGATGACCAGTGCAAAATGGATGTCGGAAGTGACGGCGGCCGAGTTGGGGCCAATTCTAAGGTCTTCGATAGGTGGATTTTTGCCGTGAAAATTTATAACTGGTTTTATAGAGCCTTACAACGACATTCCGCTGTTGGCAGAACGAGTAAAGGCGGTCAACGAGTCCGGGAAGATATTGTTGGAAGTAGGTGCTCAAGTTCTCTGCAAAATACAGGAAAACATGTTTTTACAAAGGTTCATCATAAACTATTTTAGAAATTCGACGGCTCCTTTTACAATGTTGTGAATCAAGCCGACGGCAGCTGCAAGCGACTTCTCGAATTGATCGTCGAAAACTTCCCGTCATTCCGCGATTTTGCGGAATACAAAGGGCAAAAAGGTACTTATTTATAATTTTCTAGTTATATTTTTAAAACTTCTAGTCTCATTGCTGAAGCGGGCCCAAATCTTGGTCATGGACGTCTACGGCGCGTTGGAAGGGCAGCTCGACGGGAAATTTGGCGACCTCTCGTTCGGCTTCCCTCATTTTTGAAGGTTTTCTTGTAGGGAGCTGACGATGTTTGCCGACTATCGCGTCCCACAAGTGATGGCCTATTTGGGCATCTTTGACTATTCGGAGGGGCTGCTGGAAAAGCTGAAGAACAAGGTGCTGCTGCCAAATGGGAGCCCGGAAGAGGTCGAGATTCGTGGGTGCAGCATTGCCGGATGTGACGTAAGCGTTCCATTCAGCAACACAAAGCCAACATTTAGCGCATATACGAGGCAGTGCAACAACTGGCCGAAAAGTGCGGCCAGGAACATCAGAAAGTGGGTTTCTGGTGGTGTTTTGCAATGAGAATGTCGACATTTCACAACCTGAGAACTTCATAATATCGGAATTTAGAAAAATTACTAAGTGAAAAACATTAAAAAAACTTCAAACGAAAAAAGTTTTCTTTGGTTAAAATTTTGGCCGAAAAATCGTTATTTTTGAATTTTTAATAAATTTGTAGTTTCTACGCTGAGGAATAGTAAAAAGAGTTTTGAAACGCTTCCTCAATTCATATCAGAAATTGGATCCTTAGAAAAAAGTTACCCCGCCGACATACGAAAGAACCATTTTGGCATTATGGATTTTTGCTTCAGAAATGCGGAGATTTTAAGTTTACATAGAAATAATTATACATCACTGAGGAGAAGCTTTCTAGGTGACAGCCGGAGACATTGACGTCTTTCTCTGGATGTTCCGACGCAAACACGCCGTAGAGATTGAGCCACGGGTGCCAATGCATCGCACCAGATGCATCTACTACTAGACCACAAGTTTTCATGTCATTTTTAGGCCGTCTCAGCTTGCCAATTGTTACAATTTGTTGGTTTATCGAGCAATAAGTGAATAAATTATGAGGTGAATGCGAGAGATTTTCTGGAGATGAAAAAGCATAGAAATGGAAAATAGATTTTAAAGCAGATGCGGACGATAGTTCCTGTCGGAAAGACATGGGAAAATACGCTAGGATACCCGTTAGATGAGATACTGTTTGCAAAAAGTGAGAAATTATCCAAAAATTCAGTACAGTTTTACGATTTGCTCCAATGGACGGCTTCGACTGCGGGCCCGTCGCGATCGGTCGGCCTCGCTTTCGGAATGGGGATCTATCGATGCGTCACGTTGCGAGTGGCTTCGGCGATTTGAGGTGGCCACGGACGGCTCATCACGATCTGGCCCGTTCGGGTACCCGATCGGCAAGATGTATTGCAGCTGGAAACTTGTGATATTTAAAAACTCTACAAATTTTGTCCGTAATTTTGGCGTGTATGGCTAATTTTAAACATCAATCGCTTACGTAAGGCGTCAAATAATTGGGTATAAAAACATTCAGTTCACATTCAACATTCAGCGTCTTTAATATCGCTTACTTGTTCCGTTTTCGGCCTATGCAACAGCTGGCGTATCGCGGGGTCACAGTGTCTGGCGGCCGTCGCCACGGTTGACAACCCGGATACCTGAACCATCGCTGATTTGTTCATATTTTGAGATCCGTACCTGTATAGCTGCTATTAAAAGTCCGAGCAGCGTGGCGACAGCCGTCTCAGCCCCTTCCACCGGCACCCAGTTCCCAACGTCGTCGCGGCGTGAAACCTGAATAAGCTATCACGTCGGGAGATAAATGATCGATTCACTATCTAGAACTCGTATATTGGAATCGTAGATACTTACATGGGCGAAAAGCAGTATAATGAAGGGCGCATCGGAGAGATAGGCCCTTGTCCAGACATGCGCCAACGCTGCGACCATATTGGAATCCTCCGCCTCGTTCTCAAGTCTGAAAATGGCTGAATAACCATGACTTACTTATATAAATCTTTTATTTAATCCAGGGTAATAAAACTAAACTATAAAATAAAACTAAAGCGAAAAGTACTGACCCGTGTTCGATTGCGTATCGACGTTTCGCTGCCTCCTCGACAACGTGTCTAACCTCACACTTTGCCTAAAAAAAGCTTTACCTGCAAATTACCAAAAACGACCTTTTCAGCGCCTATCACACAGATTGTCCAAGGTTGTGGCACGGAAGCCATGCTCGGGCAGGTGTCTATTCATGGCCGGTAAATATGATAACTTTTTGACATACCGGCCGTCTTCACGATATTCTGAACGACTTTAATCGGCACCGTTAGATCCTTGAAAATACTATAGACCGGACGCCGCTAAAAGAAGAGTTTTTAACGCGCAAACACAAACTGACCCTCATCTTTTCGTAAAATATCTGCGAATTTCGCAGCGACTCATCCTCTTTCGGATTCGCGGGAACGGTCTAAAATCATTCCCATTAATAGGCGGTAGCCACAAATTCCAAAAATTAAAAAATATATATGCCGAGCAGGTAAAATAATCCAAAAAGTTACCTACAATTTCACGAAAGGGCTCGGTAAAGTCGTCAACGGCGTAAAGCCTCGTGGATACCTGAAAGATGGTGGCGCCGACAATCGCAAATTACATTTTTGTCCGAAGTCAACGACGCTTTCGTGTTGCGCCGGCCCTCCGCCGCGCCTTTGTCCCCCTTTCGCGCGTGCTTGATCGCATAAAATGATCTGAAGAAAGAATTGCCTTTTTAAAGGTTTTCACCTTGCCTGGTAGGCTATAAAAATGGTGACGCCCAATAATACGCAGCAATTCAGCACAGAGTCCTGTAATGGAAAGCGTTGTCGGTACCTTTAGAGACTTCTACTTTATCCCTTTAGAATCCGTTGGTCTACTTTATTGATAAAACCGCTTTTGATACGCTAACCACTGGATTTGCACAACTTCCGAAAAACGTTACCCTATTTTCCTGCAGATATCTTTGTACAACGACGAGAGCGTTTGATGGGCTTTCGGCTTTTTTCGGGGAAACCTGAACCATCGTGGCCAGTGTCCGTAGCCACCGAACGCCCCAGATGCGCTTTCTGTCCCGATCGCCTGTTCTATAGCAGGTACATTATCATAGCGAAAAATCAGAGCAACGAAATTTCAGTTAATCAATCAGGCGAGCACAACCACGAAATCTCAGCCTCGGGCAAATGAACCAAACACGTTTTCTCTAATTGAAACCCTAAATCGTTAGCGCTTTGTGCTGGCCAAAGCGACTAGATGGTTCCGGCTATTCGACTCAAACACGCAAAACGACAAAAAGAATAAAGTTTGTTCCCCCTTTCCGGAACTTTTACGGTAGCATCATCCGAAATCTATCAGTTAAAATATATAAAAAGGCTGAAAAAAGCTACGATTAGGTCCTCGAAATTTTAAATTGAAATGCCGTATCATGCATCCCAGGCAGGGGATGCTGAGCCTCCTCCTGGCTTCCGCTCACATGTGTCAAACAACAGTGTAAAGAGAGGTAGGGCACGGGCCCACGGGAGCAGACGCAGGTGCCCCCTAGCACATACAAACAAATGGCCCCGCCCTCACCCGGCAAGCAGTCTGCAATTAGCCCCACCCGCTCACAAATGAAAGATCCGGGTAAATTGCATCAAAGATAAAATATAAAAATCTCCGACCTCCTCATACCCGAAGAACTAATTATTACATAAGCGGCACTCAAATGCAATCAATCAATGCGGAACCTTCTAGAATAGAAACAATCTTTATCTTCTATTAAAGCAATTTAAGACCAACATCAACGATAGGACAAACTCCTCGCTAGCGCTTGCGCCACACACTATCGTTTTCAGTCGGTGGAGTCGACCTAAGCAGGTGTGTATTAGGTTTGGGAAAAAGAATTCATACCATCACTAGATCGTCGATTTCGTCTTCATCGGTACCAATCGATCCGAGGAAGTAATCAAGCGGATGACTCCACAGCTCATCTTTGAGTAACTGAAGAAAAATTAACAACAAATAGGTTGATACCATACCTCCGCCAATTGATCAATTTCCGGCTGTTGCTCCGACCTCATCCACGCAAAAAATGAGAGCCAACCAGAGTCGTCGTCGTCGCCGAGCTACACACAAAATAGGATTATACGAAGGTTCTACCTTGCCAAGCTCGCCGCCTTTCCAAACGATCGGTGTCACACTGCTGGAGCCGTGCGGTTCACTGGTCTTGTAGTGCTTGATAATCGCATCATTTTGGAAGTACGGGTTTTCTTTGAATTTGAAGATCAATTTGAAGCCATCACCCGGCTCGCTATGCTCGTCAACCTAAATAAACAATAAATCCAGTCGAAATCCGGTACCTCAAAGTGAGTCAGATACGACAGCGCTTTTTCTTCTTCGTCGGTGATAAGCTCAGATACTTCTGGATGTTGCATAAACTAAAGACCACCACTACGCGTCAAAAAACTCAAGCAGACCGCTTTGTACCAAAATTCAGGAATGTCATTGCACAACGCGTTGCGGGTTGCATAGTGGGGTTGCTTTTCAGCGATAAACTTCTTTTCTATCTAAAACAAAGAAATGTAATAAGGGATAGGGGCACTACCTCAATCATCTCCGTGGTCGCCTTTTCAGAGAGCTTGTCAAGCTGTGTCTGGACCAAGTCAAGCCGACGCAGAGATTCTTTTTGTGCGTCGTCGAAGTCGTCGGGCGAGGCAACTTGCATCCGGGCACGTTTCGCCACCGGCTCATCGTCTTGATCGCCAGAAGCCATGCTACAAGCAACGGAACACAATGTTCTCCCACCAGCGAAAATTCAGCTTTCAAGCGACAAGGCGCTTCAACAATGTATTGGAGCGGTATGACAGGCACAAAACCTCACAAAAAGCCCTCACGTGTAGAAACAAAACGTTTATCAAGCAATGTTAACCAAACAACACAACAATTTCAACAAGGTAATTTAATAATTGCGCTGGAAATCCTGCCAGTTCCTGGGCCTGTCCCTTTCAACATCACCCCGCCTGGGGCCGGCTCCTCCACGGAACGGAACACGCGGTGGCGCATCATAAGCAGAACCACGGCCACGGAATCCTCGCTCACCCTCGACGAGCATCCGATCCTTGGTCTAAGAAAAATGATAAAAGGCCAACCGAAAGCGCTTACAGGGAACACGATCATGGCCTCCCCGTCCACGCCCTCCGCTGTTACCCCTCTGCTGGTAGTTGTTGTGCCGATCGCCAAAGTTGTTCGAATATGACGAACCGCCGAAAGCGTTGTTAGTACCTAAAACCGGTCACAAAGAGCAACGAAATAAATACCGTTGTAGCCCCGCTCGGCAGTACTCGACCAGTTGTTCGAACTCGGGTGCCTTCCGCGACCTCTCGAATCGCCACCGTGAGTGCGGGGACCGTCAAAACCGCCAGTCTTTGGGGCGCCACTAGATTCGGTAGCGAAGTTAACATCGAAGGCGCTTCCAGTGCCGGCTGCTAAAGAGCCTATTTCAGTTTCTGTGATAATTATACCAGGTACGCCCCATTTAGTCGCATCGAACATCGTCGGCGGCTTTTCATTGAAAACCGAAGCCGATTCAGCTGTTGAAACATCTTCTTCAAGAACGTCGGTAATCAATTCACTCAGGCCAGGTTTGTGACCTATAAAACATCAAAATAAATGGCGAAAAAAATACCAGTTTCAATTTTCTCGGTCTTGACCAACTCGCAAACTGGTGAGACAGCAACACGCTGTGTATATTCCTAAAACGCGAAGATAGTCGTAAACATAACAAAATCACCCCGCTCTTAAAATATCCATCCGGGTCATTGACTTTTGCGTCGGGCATTTCGTCTTCTGAGCCTCCCAACATCTCCTCCAATAGGCTGTGATCGAGGTTCACCAGCTCAGGGCGAGTCTCATCGATGGGGTTTTCAACAGTCGAGCCGACCGCAGAGGTAGTAGTAGATTGTGAATCGACCTCGGGCAAATCTTCGGCAGGCTCAGGCGCCTGGAAAACAAATTCGGTAGAGAAAAGTTACGAACCAGGGGTTCAACGACTTCTTCGAGTGAATTGTTTTCCACAGCAACTGTCACCGTTTCCTCAATGGGCTCTTGCTCCTCCGTTTCAGTTTCGACTGGGCGTGGTTGCAGCTCGGCTCGCTCCTCCAGAGCTGGTTGCGGCTCGGCATGCTCCTTCAGCGCGGGTTGCGGGCCGGCACGCTCCTCCAGCGCGGGTTGCGGCTCGGCACGCTTCTCTAGCGCGGGTTCCGCCTGCTTCAAAAAGAGATTATGATTCGTATCCGAAAAACATACCCTGAAGGAAGCGTTCCTGGACCGCACTTCAGGCATCGTCCCAACAACTAAGAAGATATAATAAAAGCGTAGCCGACACTTGTGTACCGCAATCTCTAGCAAGATGGCCCAACTGTTCACACCGATAGCATTTACGTCCGACTCGTTCGGGCTTGTAACCAGTGTCCTTCTGCAGATATTTCTTTTCTGGCGAAGACTCTGTGGTGACAGCTGCAGGCTAAACAACAAGAACTCAGGGAAGGATACAAAAAATGATACCAAAAATTTCTCCAGAGCAGCATTATATCGAGCGTTTAGCTGGGCATCGCGGAAGGGGTCACGTTCTAAGCAAACCGTTTTGTAAGCACTGGTAAACTTACTTGTGAGTAAGCCTACTAAACGATCCATCATCTTCTTTGGTGTGTCCAGAAACAATGGATCGTCCTTTTCTGGGAGCAGCGAAACCGTTTGACCCTCCGTATCATTGAGCAGTAGCTAAACAGAATAGTGACAACAATGATTTGAGCGCACCTTTGTGAGACTTTCAGCAACGACAGAAGTCAGCTGTAGTCGTCGTTTGAAGCCCTGAAACAACCATTTTTCCCAGAGAAGTATATACCGTTTCAAGGTCAATCGAGCGCACAGACTTCTTAATATTCTTGAAAAACATGCAAGCCAAGGCAGACACGCCGTCGACCTAAAACTCGTTGATGCCCAAAAAATACAAGTACAAGGTCATTTTCTTCTTCTGCTTCTTTCGCCGCCTTCAAAATAGAATTTCCTTCCAGCATGCTGCCATCGAATAGAGTATCCCAGGCATCGGCTTTGAAGGCAATCATCTCCGCAGTATTTGGGTGAGGGTACTTTTCGTCAGCAGCCGCGATGATTTGATAAACAGCGATAAAGAACGAGAAGAGATCCTAAACAAAATCAGTCATCAGAGGTATGACGATTACATATGCATGCTCCAATTTCGTGCCCCTCGAAGTCATGTCCGCAGCCAACACATTAGCGAGATGCAAGTTCCCGCGATAAATCGCAGCCAACCAGCTAAAGGTTGTTGAACAGTGGTCATTAGAAAAACTTGCATTTCCCGCATATCACGTTGATTGATGCAATTCAGAGAGGCCTTCTTTGTGGTTGCCAAGAAAAGCCGGTAGGCCGTGACCTAAATAGAGTCCAAAACCAGAAAACCGATTTACCGGGTCCTTCGTGATCAAGCCGGCTTTCGTCCATTGACTACAGATAGTGTTGAGGTCACGACACGAGAACAATCTAGAAAACAACCGTAAAGGAAAAAAATACGCGCATACTCAATATCAGCCATCGGTGGCAGTTCAGCCTTCAAATCTGACAACCAGGTGCGATGTAAGCGTTGAGTCAACTTGTGATTCCATCCCAGCCGAGCTGTCGCCAGAATTAAGCCATCCCTGAAACGCAAATTTGGAAGAAATTGATGTCTAACTGGATGCTGATGAATGAGGCATGCAAGGCAATCTGCGTAGGCAGGAAGTCAACGTCACCATCCTCGGCGAACGCAAGTAGAGCAATCATGCGAGCGATCGGGTCCTCAGCCTCGACTGCCCAGCGGAAGACATCTCGGTAGGCATCGTCACCCTCTCCTAAAAAGAGCGACTAACCGACAGAAGCGAGCAAACCGGCTTGTTTCCAAACAGCGATGATGTCATGATCGATCTCATGGTGCTCTGCAATCTCAGCAGCCTGCTCAACTCTATTCAGGGCCAGCAAAATGTCTATCGCGCGAATCGAGAGATCGCGATTCAGGTCCATATTCTTCGTTTCTTTGGCGCGCTTGGCTTGTTCGAGAAGATCCGCCACTAGATACATTTTGTTCGAAATAATTCTAAAAACGAACCCATCTGATCAAAATGGTCGTTCATTGATTCCTTCAACATCAACTTGATCGTAAACGGAATTTGGCCGAACACCAATTCCTTGCCCAGTTGATCAACGAGCACTTGCAGCTCAGTCTCGTATTTGATCGACTTCTAGAAAAACAGATTTACACGCGGAAACAGGATTTCCAACCTCGGCCTCCAACGCAGCAATGCGGTGCTGAAGTTGCCGAAGCGCGAATCCGCTATCGGCGCCGGCATCCAACGCCGGGAACAGGTATGGGCCACCCTTGTCGCGGCGCACCCGTGGAATGGAGGCGATCGCCTCACGCTCAGTCTCCTCGACCGTCTCCACCATTTTCCAATGCAATTGCGTTCAATCAAGAACTAAAAGAAATTTTAGCATTAGATGAATTCGCAGAAACGTGAAAGAAAAGCTAAAAAAAGGAACGGGGAAAAATTTGGAGGATAAACCGAAAAAGAAAACCCTGTCTCCTCCCGCGCTCCCGATGGTTACGGTATGGTCTGTGGTTTAGCCGACAAGGCGTATTGAAACGGAATTTTCACAATTTGTCAAAAAGGCAAATTTTTTCGCGCTTTTACAAAAAAAAACGATTTATCGTTGGGTAAACGATCCAAATTGGGCAGCAAACCGCGCTTTTGCATAGGATTCATGTCTGTACCGCCCGTGGATGTGTATTGTCCGTCAACGCATACACTCTTCAACAACACAATACCAAATCGTTTATCGAATAATACGAGCAATGCTAAGCTTTATACAAAAAAATCTTGGTAGATGGTGCGGGACAGTCGGGGGCGTGATGGTTGCCGGGGGTCTCTAGGCGGCACGGCGCTTGCACAGCACGAGCAGAGGGCCCACAGCCGGGCCGACGATAGCCCACTCGGTGCCGTTGAGACCTGAGGATTTACAATCGTTGTTGAGAAGTGCGGAGTATTGACCGACCAGCCGAGGCGCGCTCCTGGCCAAAGTGGACGTTGCCGAGCAGCTCCTTCTTGCCGTCGGTGAGGATACAGGGGGCGCAGTCGCCGACGTTCACCGGCGTGAACTCGCCCTTGGCCTTGGCCTGTGTGTAGGGGATCCATTTGTATTCGAGGCCGCGAGAGCCCTCTGGTGGCAGGGTGATCATCTGGAATTTGGTGGATGTCTATGGAGTTTGGTAATGGTGTAGTTCATTCCCAGCTTTTGTATCTCGGCTCCCCATTGGCCTTTTGGGGCGTAAGATATGCTTAACAGCCTTGTAGCGCAACGGGGACTTGGGATTAGGCTGGGGATAAACTTCTTCGCTCTAGGTTTTCGTGCTTCAAACCTGGAAGGATCCAATCTCGGCGCCAGCATTCTCTTGCTTGTCCCAGCCAAAGTTGGCGAGCACCTAAAAGATGCTAAATTCAAGGAGGTCAAGGTGGTTCATGCCTTGTCGCCAGCATCGGGATAGGCACGGCCGAACAGCGGCTGTCCGTGCTTGTACCACAGGGCGACGTATTGGTTGTGCGTCGACCCGTCCTCCATCTTCAGGCCACGATCATCGGCACGCACGGGGAGCTGGCATTTGTTGATGAACAGTTGGTTACAACGCTAACTGACCTTGGGGAACGCGTCGCGGTACTTCAGGTCGATCCAGATGTCGTCGTAGACCTTGATGCCGGTGGGCTTGGGCTTGAGGTTGCGGAAGATGGTGAGCATCTCCTTCACGGTCTCGCCAGATATCTGCTCGTTCTTTCCATCGTAGCCGACCATGGCGATGCCCGTGTCCATTCCGTAGTAGCCGAGGAGGGTTTCACCCTATAATAATTTTTGACTTTTTGGTCGTTCTAGCAATCAAAGCCGGCTGAAACCTTTATTTCTG
The DNA here is from genome assembly GCA_958295435.1 of Mesorhabditis spiculigera. Taxonomy (NCBI): domain Eukaryota; kingdom Metazoa; phylum Nematoda; class Chromadorea; order Rhabditida; family Rhabditidae; genus Mesorhabditis; species Mesorhabditis spiculigera. Next base: position 522,892 of record CATQJA010002701.1, on the reverse strand, counting down.
CAGTCATTCAGTCATTGTAATCTGTACTGACCTTCTTGGTCTTGATGATGACTGGGCAGGACATGCCGCAGCGGACGAGCTCCAAATGCGGGACCTTCTCCTCGATGTTCTTGATCGGCAGCCACTCATACCAATAGCCCAAGGAGGCGAAGTCGCCCTGATACGTCAGGATCTGGATCTGGCCACCCAGGTCGCGCTTGCCAGTCAGCTCGACCTGAAATTTAGGAATTATGGGTGGGCCCGAATTAACGATCTAACCTTTGAGTATGGGAAGGAGCACTCGACGACACCGTTGTTGTTCCAGGCACGCCCGTGGATCGGCTTGCCGAACTTGTACCACAGCGCCACGTACATGTTCTGCTGGTCCTTCACTGGACGTCATGAAGTTGAGGGCATGAGTGCTAGAAACGTACCGCGGACCGGGTTGTCGGGGAACGGGGCGCCGATCGGCACGAAGGCCCATGAGTCTTCCTTGGCTGGCATTGTTGAGCTGGGTGCAAAAAGGCTTCGAACACTCAACCGCTTTTTTAAACCAAGCCTACTATGCAAATTTTGAAGCGTCCGGCGTGATCTGGCGTCGTACCCAAATTATTGATGCAATCATACTGTACCCTAAATACGGACTTACGGCGTGCCCTAAAAAAGCCGCCAACTCGCTCGACGCAAGTATCGAATCGTAAGCTAGTTATGCCATCCGAAAGCCCTGAAACGACGAGTTGGCCAAATTTCATAATGTCGATATTCACAATGTCGAACATGTCGAAATTTCAGAATTCGCAATTTATAATCAAATTTCCCGGAAAAACCTTCAAATCCTTTGCAAAAAAGGTTGACATTGCAATTGCGACATCCCGAAATTTCGGCATTATAAATTTCGACATAATGTGTTTCCACAAAATGATAACAAATCTCTAATTAACGACCACTTCCTGCCGGTTGAACCGTTCCGTGCTATTCTATTTGGGCATCTTGTGGAACAGAGACAATAAGCATCCCAACATTTACATTTCTGCGCAAAGCCGCCCGGAAAAGACCTAAATTTACGTGTGAATTTTCGTACAAAACCAGCCGAAAGCCCTAGGCTTTTACCTTGACTTTCGCCTTGACTAATCGACATTCTCGACTTGACAACAATGGTTTGAGGCCCAACATCTCCTGATGATTTCCGCTTTCAGACCCAAACTACCCAACTCGCCACGCCGACCCGCAAGCCGACGTCGCCGGAGGCCCGAGCGGCCGTCGTGGAGAAGATGAAGTGCCTGCTGGGCGTCTTCTACTCCCCGTCTGGTGCGCGAATCCCACATGCTAAAGATGACTGTTTCCAGACCTCGCGCCGAAGAGCAGCGACAACTCTCGTGCTCCTCAGCCGGCTCCTCCCAGGAACGATCCCGCCAGCGCGGCGCTGCTCACGAAGCTCAGGGAGATGCAGGCCGGCCTCCGGAAGAAGCCTCGCGCGGACCTTCCCCTTGCCCAGGTTTCTGTGGCTCCTGGTAGGCCGCTTTCTAACTCCTTTTGTAAGCTTGACTTGTAGAAGTCCTGAACGCCGAGCCGCCGTGCCCGCGCACCGATCTGCGGCTGAATGCCCGCTACTGCACGCCGAACTCGCAGCTCGTGTTGCTCGATCTGTTGCGGGAGCAGCTGCAGCGCATCCAGACGGCTCGTCCGGCCTTGCCGATGCAGTTCCCGGAGCCGCTCCACAGCATTACTGGTAGGTTTTTAAAAGCGTTTCTTAGGCTTAGGCTTTGGTCTTTATTTTGAAAAGGTTCTGAAAAAATTGCGTATTTTCTAGCCCCACCATCGTCGCCGGCGCTCGGAGCTGGCAACGACTCGGCAGAGACCAAGGCATCGGATGAAGCCGTCTTTTGGCCCAACGAGTACTCGGCTTGCAAGAGTGGGTTTGGACATTTTGAGGGAATGGAGAATTTTCCAGTCATCGATGCGCCTCCGCCGAGCCCTGCTCGTCTCCAGCTGAATGGCGTCAACCGCCTTGGCCACCCCGTCGAGCCGACCAACGTCTCGAGCCACAGCATCGGCACCATCTCTGATTGGCCCTGGCCGCTGTCGTTTACCCTCCGCTCTGAGGTAGAAAATTTTCTTTTCTTTGAGTAGCTTGCGCCCACCATTAGCTAAAATCATCCCAAATTTGGAACTTTTGTTCTTTGACCGTAATTTAATGTGTTTTAGTTTGTTTTTATTTTGAAAAACGCGATGACTGGATCAAAATAACCGTTCGAATTTGTGATTCTAGTCGGACACCGACGACGAACGCGACTCGCTCTCCTCTTCCAGCCGCCATTCATGTGTCTGCTGCTCCCCGAATCAATGGGCCGATTCCTGCTCCAACATGCCCTCCTCCCCATCGGCGCATTCCATCGAATCCGATTCTGCCTCGCCGGTTCCTCCGATGACCCCGGATTCTGATGATTCCTGGGTTACCGTTTCTACCTTGGTGAGTCGATTCTGAACATTCTATAACTTTCACTCAGAGCGCCCGGCACCTGGCCGACGAGCCGTGCGACTGCAACATTTGCTCGGGCCTGACGGACACTGGCTACTCGTCCTCTACCACCTCGGACGCCTCGGCCTCGTCGTTGAGCCGTTCCAGCTCGCCGTGCCGCTGCGGAGGGGTAGCGCTTGTTTTGATGGCCCCAAAATTTCTCTGATTTTCCAGACCATCACCATCAACAGCTCGCGCAGCACAGTGACCGACTTGGAGGCGTCGCACCTGGAAGCCCCGGTCTTCTTTGAGGCTGCGTCTCCGGCTCGCCTGGCATCCCGCACCTACTCGGAGGGCGTTTGTGACTGCACCCACTGCAACGCGGCCCGCCTGAACACGTGCACGCGCTCCTGCTGCACCACCGAGGAGATGGTAGTTTTTCGGGCTAGACCCGTGGTTTATCCACAATTTACCATAATTTAATTTTAATAGTTTTAACCATCTTTAAGGCAAACTGAAGAAAACTATAAAAAACATACAAAACGAACCTATGGACAACCTATTCCAGTTTGAGCCTCTGATCGCCCAGCCGTCGGTGAGCTGCCGCCCCTCTGAAACCGCCTCAACCGTCGAATCGGAGGTGCGCTCCATCCTCAACCAGGTCGTCTCGGACGTCGTGCTGGAGACGAAAGAGCAGACCGACGACCAGCTCTGGAGTGACCTCACCGAGCCCGGCCCTCCCCCGCAGCTCTCCGAACGCCCCGAGGACATCAAGGAGGACATGCGCAAGCTGTTGGAATACAAGGTAACCGTCTCAGTTAGCACTTTCAAATGATTTTCCCAGCTGGCCAGCTGGAACTACTTCGAGCGGATGTGCGCGGAGCGTGTTCGCTCGGCCACCGCGGCGCTCGCCTCCATCGACTCGGACTGCTGAACTACTCGAAATTCTTACTGACCCCCGCTCTGTGTATTGCACTGAATAAACGTTTTTGGCAGCGTGTTTTTGTGTACCCAGAGTTTGCACGGATTTCTATTTTTCGCCGGAATCAAAAGATGGCCCGCTGGAAGAAGCCCCGAAATCCGGCGCCACACCGGGAAATGGCAAGAAATAGAGCTTCACTCCGCGAGCCCCTTTACCCCCCGGTGCACTCCGCCATCCCGATCGACGCGAAATTTTATTTTCATCTCCAAAACGGGGCACACAACAGGCACATAAAGGCAATGTGGTATGTGGGGGGTTGAGCATGGGTTGGTGAGGGTGAAATGGGGGGGGGGGTACTGTACTGTTAGCGGGGGAATACTTAATTTTTGTTTTTATTTGAGGTCGATACCAACCTGTTATTACTAAATAACGTATTTTTATAATGTTTTTCGTAGTCTTTGCATGCTATGAGTTACAAAAAAGATCCTGAACCAGAAAATTTTGAAAATTTTGACGATTTTTGGTCATTTTTTCCTACATTTTTGACGACAACGAAAGATTTCGAACATTTGCATGAGCTTTTATAATTAAAAACAGTGTAAATGCTGTAAAAAATGTCTGCATTTTGTTATAGGATCGTAAAGCATTACTGGGAAACATTAGTTTTCCCCCTGCTAACAGCACAGTACCAAAATGATGGGGGTATGGAGGGCTCGTGGTGATGACCCGGTCGCAGCAGATACAAATTGAGTTTGTCCCAAATCAGAAGACGGACAGATGGGTGCCCGTCCTGGGTGGACGGCTAGAGAACGTCGCGCCATTCGCCGAGTTTTTCTGGAATTGGAGGGTGCAAAATAGCTGAAATCTACAGGGTGTGCCAAGACAGAAACAGCTTATCCTTGTCTCTCGTCATGGCATTTTCCCATTCCTACCCAGCGGCCAAACAATACCAACCTGTGAATTGGCGCCCGGCGTCGGCGTGTGCGAGTTGGAGCGATGCCGGCGCGAATGGCGCCCGGAGACCGAGCGGAAAACAGGCGTCTCCAGGCTTCGGCTCCGACTCGGCGGCTCTTTCGGCGATTTGCGCTCCTCGGCGCTCTCGTTCTCCTCCACCACCACCTGCAAGATTTGCGGGTGCTTTTGCATTATCAACAGTTTTCTTCTGCTATTGGTTAAAAGTATTTTTACCGTTCCTAAATGTAAAACCTTATAAATTTTGATTATAAAAGGCAAAATAATAGCGGTTTTTCCACTTAAAAAGGCAGAATTTCGACAAAAATTGGCCTAACAACTGTTTTTCAATTTTTAGTTGTTTTTAGTTAAAATTAAATTATGTTACTAGAAATTTCTGGACTTCTAAACGAAAAATCGACCGCCCCCCTCCGATAGTGCCAAAGCACCGATGGATGAAGCCCAAACCTGCGGGGTGATTGGGCTGGGGCTGGGCGCAGTATCCTGTGGATTCGGGCTGCCCTGGGCTGGTGTTTGGGTAGAAGGGGTGCCGTCTGCTGCGACCGCTAATTGTCATATCAGGTCCCTAAAAAAACTTTCTGTCTCTCTCGCTCTCTCTCTCTCTCTCTCTCCCTAAACTCACTTTGTTGGTGATGTCGTGCTACATTCCGAAGGAGTCTTATCCCCGTTTGAAGACAGATGGGCGGAGATCGTCTGCGCCAACCGCACCGGAAACGGCTCCAAGAATAAAAAGATCAAATTCCGCGGTGCCGTGATGGCGTTCAGCGAAACTGGGACTCTGAAATGACGGCTCGCTTTTCTCGTCCTGCTGTAATTACCGTATGAAAGGCACCCGATTTTTGTACTCCTTGATAAAGTCGTCGAGGTGGGCCACCTTGCGCTCCATAAAGTTGATGACCTTTGTTCTCTAAAAAACACTTTATACGAAAGAGCTTAGAGTTTGCTGAAAGCGGTGAAAGGCATGATACAAAGTACAACTTTGCCGGCTACGCGTAAGTACCTTTCTATCTACCTTGCCCTCGGTCTTGTTGACCGTGTCGAGGACGATGGCGTAGTGCTCGTCATCGGGGTGCCGGGCGACGTACCGCGAGACGGCCGCCATTTGGGATTCCTGAAATAAGGGTTCAGAAGTCCCTGAAAGGTTGTAAATTCGGAGTGCAATGTAACCTACCAAACTTGCGTTCCGCTCCTTATAAATGTGGCTGAGCGTGACTTTTCGCATCTTATAGAAATCGAGGTCAATGTCCTCGAACCGGTCTTCTGAAATTAAAAAAATTAGATTGTTCCCATTACTTTAATAGGCTTGTTAGCAAAATCTAGCCGTATTTCATGCGAAAAACCATTCCAAAACGTCAAAAATGCCCAATTTTTCCAATGTTAATTTTGAAAATTGGAAACTTTAGTCGAAAAATCAACATTTTTTGTGGCTTTTGCATAAAAATGTCTAAATGTTAAGTGGGGGGGGGGGGGAACATAACTTTTTTCCTGTAAGGAATACCTAACGACGTAATAATAAGTGTTTTAATGGTGGTTTTAGCAAATTTAATCGTATTTCAAGTCGCCAAACAGTTCCAAAAACTTAAACATTTGAAAGTTTTGGTGAAAAAATGGCCATTATGACTCGAAAAATCTATATTTTTGTGTTTTTTAATCAAAATCTGTACATTTTTTACGTTTAGGAATAGTAAAAACTGTCTAGAAACGCGTCATTTATTCATAGCAGAAAAATTCACACCTAATCAAAAAGGCTGCGCCCCTGGAAATTCCGAAAAACCCCTGATTCAACAACTCGCCCCAAAAATAGCGGACTTTCTGACCGAGAAGCCCCCGCTAATTCCTGTCATGCGCGGTTTGCGATGCCGATCACTGGTGTAGGCGCATGTTTTTGATGCCGTCTTTTTGGGGATCGCGTAAACGGGCGATTTTTGGCTGTCCACCAGGGCCCACGTGATTGTGCCGGGGAGAAGCCCAGTAGTCCTTTTATTAGAGACCGATCCCCCGGCTATTTTTCGGAATATTCGTGCTCCTTCATTATCCCCGGGAATAAAAAAAATCGGTCCTTTTGCTTTATCGGGGGGGATTTTCTTTCTTAGGATCCAATCCGAAAACCACTCGGCAAACCTAGAAAATTGTTTTAAAAGTTCCCCTTTTGGTCGAAAAATCTGGATTTTATGCTGTTCAATAAAAATTCGTTTTGGAATAAATAACATTTTCTTCGGTTTTAGGAAAAATAAAAAACATCCTGCACTGAGATTCCCTAGCTAGGACCCTAACGACCCACCCCCCGATATTGGAAAAGAACCCAGAAAACCAATCGCTAATACAGGAATGGCTTTTCATTACGTGGATTTTTCTCAAACTCAAAATCTTATATCACCTGCAGCTACCGATCATCCTCCCTAGAATCACTACAATGCCCAATTATGCCCCCAAGAAGGGCTACCGTAATACCGGGGCGCCTAATTGTGTGTCTAAAAACAGCCGAGGCGCGCGATTGCCGAGGAAATATCCGGATTTTTGCGGATTTTCGTAGGGGGCTAAAGTCATCGTTTTGTCCGGGGGGCGGGCGGTTCGTGCGTCAACGGCGGTTCTTGTATTGTTTTGGAATTTCGTGTATCAGACCGGGAAGGGGGGATTGAAAGATTGGTCTTTATTGTAGCCCGGAGCCCTTTATAAAGTGTAAAAAAGAAAACATGTACTGGATTAACATGGAAAATTAGTCGGATAGGCGTAATAGTTGAAAAACGGGTACTTTCGCATTATCGGGGGGAGGGGGCGGATTTTGTATAAATCTAGAAATGTCTAGTAACTTAATAATAAATGTTTTAATATTGTATTTACTAAAATAGTAATTTTTTTATATTATTTTACAAAAATTTCTCACGTTTTCACCTTTAGGAATAGCAAAAAAAACCTTTTGGGACCGTTTCCATTATTTTTATTTAACAAAATAAATCCTTAAAAAGTCCCCCCGATAATGTAAAAAGCCAAGACTCTTTGTAAAACAGTTCTCCTTAAAGTAGCCGACCTGTCGAAAAGAGGATCACCCGACGCTCCTCCTTCGAATAAGTGAACCCAAAATCCGCGAGAAGGCGGCATACGGTTTGGACGGCGTTCCGCACGTGCATCCCGTACAGATCGAGCCTAAAAACGGGGGTTTTCACGCCCAAAAATTCGGCTCACCGTATTACACGTTTCGTAAAGTTGAAATAGTGGAGAAAGCCGCTGGAGCCCTTCTGGTACAGGTCCATTCGCCGCTAAATTTTGGAGCCTTATAAAATGAAGGATATAATGACTATGGTAAACTCAGGGCACAGACATGAACCAAGGAATTGTCGGGTTCTATTAAAGGGTCGGGTGAAGGGAGAAAGGTATCGACGTGGTCAAGAACTTGCAGCATGTACTTTCAGGGTTAATTTTAAAATGTCGAAAATCATGATTTTGAAAATGTAATGTCGAAGTTTCAGAATGTCGAGATTTACATGGGCAAACTGCCTGGAAAAACCGCCAATACAACGCAAAAATGTCGACATTCTGAATTTTGACGTTATTCTTTTAGGCATTTTGATAACAAATCGCAATCGTCACGATACTGAAGAAACCCCGCAATTTCCACTATCCCTCCCTTCACGCGCCCCCTAAACTGAAGTCAGTGGATAATCGGTAAAGTGCGCATTACCAGCCTGGCCTTTTTGTTCGTCTGAAAAGGAGGGGTGTCGTTGGCAATACAACGACTATCGCAATCCACCTACCTCGAAGCGGCCCTTCTCTGCATCGTCGATACCTTTCAGGAAAGCGTGCAGCTCGCTGGACAGCTGTTTTCGGCCGTTTTCTTCTGAAACAACAGGCTAGCGTTAGCCGGAATTTCACGTACTCTCGGGCCCTCCCCCGGTATCGGGTTCTTGCGTTGGCTCTTCGGTGGAGCACAAGTTGAGATCGAGGGCGAACATCACGGGGTGCTTGCGCTCAAAGTCTTCCATCGAACGCGTTTGGTCGCCACGCAAAAAGGATTCGGACCTGCAAAAAAGTTGTGAGGAACATGGAATTCAGGCTCACTTCAAAAAGGCATGCAGCGTGGGCACAATGTCGATGATGTAGCGCTGCTTCATTGTATTGTTCGTAATCCTGGACGACACCATCGACAGCACCCAGTCCAGCGACAAAGCCCCGGTATCGTTCTAAGACCAAAATAAATTGGTTATTGGCAAAAACATACCTTAACCATCTCCTGCACCTCCTGGCTGCCCTCCACCGTATGCGACAGCTTATGCGGCAAGTAGGTGAAGATGATCTCTTCGGCGTTGATCAGCGTGAAATCGAACCGCGCCACCAGCTCTTCGATTATCAGGCCTTTTTGAGAGCCGGGACCACCTAAAAAAGCCCGTTTCTTTAGTATTTCCTGGTAAGCTTCTTTCTAATAACCCTTTTAATAATTAGCTAGATTTCAAGTGAAAAGTTATTCATAAAGCCTCAACCCTATCCAAAAAATTTAAATTTTGGCCGAAAATCCACCTTTTGTATATTCATAGATTTTTTAAAGTTTTGACGTTTAGAAAGAGAAAGAACACTTTAGAAACACAAAGATACCCACCAAAAATGAAGATGAGGCTCTGGTCATTCGGCGGTTTCCGCAGCACCCCATTTCCAATCGTCACCGGGATCGGAGGGGCTGATGAGAGGAAACTGGACATAAACAATAAAGAATAATCCAAAAAACAACACTACCGGTCATTGGCCTTATCGGGGCGCTTGTCCGCGTCGGCGCTGAGCGAGGGGGCGCATCCCATGCCCCTCGCTACCGTGACGAACGTCCGTCTATCGGAGTAGTGGGGGAGCGGTAGGGCAAGTCGAGCCTAGAAGTTGAGTTTTTATTGGTTGGATAGAACTGGGCACTGCTAATGAAAAATTCAAGGAATTGTCGATTTCGGCACAGAAAAAGGACCCCAAAACACGCTACCTAAATCGCCTCTTTGGGTAATATGTACGTCCAATTTTGGTAAGTTTTTAATGATTTTAAGTAATACTTTTAATATGATTTGAAGAATGACTTTATAATTTTTAATGTTTAGAAGTAATGATTTTAAGTAACACCCCAAAGGAGCTGATAAAGGCAAGCGCTAGAGTGGGATTTTCTGCCCATTTTCGCCTCTAGAACATAGGAAAAAATTTAGCAAAACCGTTTTATTAGGCTAATCATTCGAATCGAGAGTTTTTCTATTCCAAAAGATAATTATCGCGTTTGGCGCCAATTACTTGTCCAAGGAATCGGGGGATAACCCAGCCTTGGCCAAGCGATAAACAAAACTAGGATTTCGCATAGGTATAAGACCACTCGGCGAGCTATAAAAGTATACATAGACTTTAGAAAACAGCCACAATTGAATTGCGGCGATAATTCTGAATACTTACCGAACGCGGGTTCTTTCGCGTTATCGGGGGGGCAACTTTTCCCCTAAAAGTCCAGAAATGCCTGGTAAAGTAATAGTAGGTGATTTAAAAGCGTTTCCAGTCAAATTTAGCTACGTTCTACCCGGAAAAATAATAGAATAACTTGAAAAATCGGCAAAATTTTTGGTAGAAAAACCATATTTTATGTATTTTTTAAGAAACTTTGTAAAGTTTTACGTTAAGAAATACAAAAAATCAGCTTACAAACACGGCCACTATCTATAGTCGAAAAATTGGATCCTTAGAAAAATTCGGTCCCCCGATAACGCACAAGAACACGAACGCCCCCTCAGCACACTTTGCCACACTTCCACCCCCCAAAAAAGGAAGAGATTTCCGGCGCGGCGGGGTTATCCCCCGGGGGTGTAAATAGACAAAAGTGCAACACGCCCGGGGCGGACAGGATGGCAGCAGGATGGAATTGAGCGGGCGGATTGATGGGGCCGGATGGGGGCGGATTGGCTAATCCCCCAGCCCTAGATAGAGCCATAGACCCATCGGATGGGCCCAGCATGGAAATGTGTGATTATGAAAGGGCTACCACCAACTGTCTGTCATCAAATCCACCAAGGTGGCGAGGGTGTCGCTCGACCCCCGATGCTACGTTTGTTTACGCCGCAAAAAATGGTGATTTTGGGTACGCGCGTTGAACTCCTGGCGGTTTACTGGAAGTTGTAACTAAAAAAAATCAGGAATTAGAAAACCGGGTACTGGTCTGTTAGCGGGGGGGACAAAATCTTCAAGCAATCCTCTACGACTTTGGGACGAAATCTAAAGCATTTTGATAGCATTTTCTATAGATTTTAGATTTAAAAAGATAGAAAAATTCAAAAAATGTGGAAATTTTTTAAAAAATGTATGAAAAATGCCCAAAAAAGTCAACATTTTCGAAATTAGAAAATTAAAAGACATTTTTATAACTTTTTGACCAAGTAAGAACTTCTAACAAGCAAATTATGTAGTATCAACAAGTAATAGGCGGAAAAAAAAATCCCCCCCCCCCCTGACATCCATACCAACAATAATTAAACAATCAACATGAAAGCATAATTTGACTTTGACGAAAGTGGAGAGCGGCATAAGGTCAATTCCGGAACACGGCAAAATACGAAAATAGCCCAATTTCCGGCCATTTCCGCGCTGCGTAGCCGAACAAGCCTTCTAGGAATCGGCGAGGGAAATACGATATTTTGTAAAAGAAGTTTACCTATAGGCGCAAAATTACTAAAAGAATAGGGCGACCTTTCAATGCGCGTCAGTGGCCACAGGGACTTCAGGTGCGAAACGGGCAAAATGAACACCGCCCGCATGTCTACCCGTCTCTCAATTTGATCTGACGCAAACAACCACCGACACCCAGACATCAAACAGAATGCCATTTTCTATGGATTCGCGCCGTGTACTTCCAGAAAATTTGCAAGTTTTAAGGTAAACTGGAACTGTCAGCTAATTTTTCCAGTAATCCTGTACGTGAGATAAAAACATTTAAAAAAATTTTACAAAATTTAAAAAAAAGTAAAAAAAAAAATAAAAATTTTAAAAAATTTTTTTAAGAAAATTTTTATTAAAAATGAATTACAAAACAATCAAAAAAAACCCCTGACGAAAATGGACGAGCGGCATAAGGTCAATTCCGGAACACGGCAAAATACGAAAATAGCCCAATTTCCGGCCATTTCCGCGCTGCGTAGCCGATGAAGCCTTCTAGGAATCGGCGAGGGAAATACGATATTCTTGGAAAACGAAATTTATCGGGCTATAGGCGCAAAACTGCTAAATAGAATAGGGCGACCTTCAATGCACGCGTCAGTGGAAATCCACAGGACCTTCAGAGTGCGACCCAAACCCGGGTCAAAATGAGACACCGTCCGATGTCTACCCGCCAATTTGATCCGACGCAAACGACCGACCGACGCCCAGACATCAAACAGAATGTCATTTTCTATGGATTCGCGCGGTGTACTTCCAAAATTTGCAAGTTTTAAGGAAACTGGACTGTCAGCTAATTTTTCAGAAATCCTGTACTTTATACTTATTTATTTTTTTATTATACTTTATTTTTTGATATAAAAGATCATAAAAGCTTATAGAAATTTTGTAATTTTTGACTTTTTTATCAAAAATGCATGAAAATTGCTCAAAAAAGATCAAAATTTTCGAATTTTCAAAAAATGTTTAAAAGTTTTTTTCTAACTTTCTAGCAATCAAAACTACTCAAAACATTGTAAAAACACCGTATTTATTATTAACAGGTACATAGACATAGGCGGAAAAAGGAACAAAAATTAGTTCTCCCCCGCTAACAGTCCAGTACCGTTCTGTACCGTACCGTTTAGCGCAATAAATGGGGAAAACGATAGAATATCGAACAATATCGAACTATACTAATTAAATAATTCTGCGAAGTGCTTTTTAGGCGAACGAGCCTTTAGGCAAAGTGACAGTACCCTGAGAAAATTACAGTAATACCACGCCCCCGGACGGACGCAGAAAATCACGAGCCCCCGACAACAAATCTGCACAAAACATTGGACCCTGATTTTTGTGCGCCAACGCCTCGACCGGGTTGTTGTCACCAAATTTTGATTCACGCTCATGCTCCCCGGGGAAATTTACAAAAAAAGGGGGTTAAACGCCGGTGCCCGATTCCCAGAAGATGCCGTTAATTTCGCAGGCGCACAACAAGCCTAATTGGGCCTGAATGGGCAGATATACCAAAATTTGGGCAATGAGCCATCGAAAATTCGAGCCGTCGGGGTACAGTAGCTGAAAAAGGGGCGTGCAACACGAACTACTGTGGTTCTTTCACATTATCGGCGGGGGGTCCAATTTTCTCCTATAAGTCCAGAGATTCGTCGTAAAGTAATAACAAGTGTTTTAGAAGTTTTTTTCGTAAACTTTCCTATAAGGTACTATATTTTAAGTGGAAAAACCATAACAAAAAAAACTTGGAAAAAATTCTTAGGTGAAATTTTGGTCGAAAAAATCGCATTTTTTGAATTTTTTTATAAAAATGTTAGGTTTTTACATTGAAGAATAGTAAACCGTTTAAAAACACTTCCGCTATTTATATTTAAAAATTAGATGCTAAGAAAAAACTTGGTCCCCCCGATAATGCAAAAGAACGCTAACTATCCATATGGCATAGATGATGGAGTGCATCCCGGTGGTGAGGGGGAGAAGCCCTAATTTGCTCGGAGCCCCGAGAAGTGGTGGTGCGGGGAGGAGGGTAAATCTTGGGAGGGATGGGATGGCTCCTGGCAACCCGACGAGATTCGCATAACAACCCTCCGACACGGGAAACAGATTTACATATCCAGGAGGCTGGATGTATCTAAAATTAGACTAGTTGCGGCGAAAAAATTTAACTATTTTTTTGAAGGCAAAAACAGGCAGAACAGCCTTGAAATTTTTTTTTGGTTGTTAGCTCGGTCAAAAATTGCAGATTTTGCGTCTTAAGGCGATATTTTTTGTATTTTTTAATCAAAATTTGTAAGGTTTTTAAACTAGGTTTACCAAAAATAGTTTTTAAAAAAAGTTGGTTTTCTCCCCCCCCCCCCCCCCGATAACGCGAAAGAACCAATAAAGAAGTGCGGTTTTCGCATAAGGAGCCAGCAGAGATTCCTGGAGAAATTTGCAGTCAGCCAGCGACGAATTTTCTGCCCTTCCAGACTCCCAATTGCACCTCGATCCTCCCCGCGCCCGTTCGTTGCCGCGTAGTGTCCCGGAATCCACGGGCCCGGGTTACGGTAGTGCGGGCCTCTCTCCGGCTAATCCGGCCATTGTCGCCGGCATACATAATTGGAAATTACCGATCAGGGGTACGCCTTGGAAAGTGCATAAGAGGGTTAAAGTATCAAAAGCCGGGTGGCTAGACAAGGGGACGGAAAAAGACAAGCTGGGCGTTTGACAAGCCGGAATCCGGCCGAAAGCCTGGTACTGGAATAATTTGTGTTGCTGTTCTACCTGTTAATAATAAATAATGTATTTTTTATAATTGAGTAGTTTTTGTTTGCTAGAAAATTATCAAAATATTTTAAAAAATTTTTGAAATATTCATACATCTTTGATCAAAAAGTCACAAATTTACGGAAGTTTTATCGTTTTTAAGAGCTTTTTCTATCTAAAAACTTTGTTAAATGGTATAAAAATGGTTTTATAGTTTGTAGAGGATATATGACCGTACAGAATTACAAGGAAAATCCACTTCCCTGCTAACCCCCCCCGCTAACAGTCCAGTCCCAAAAACCGTTAAAATCGGGCAAAAAAAAAAAAAAAAAAAAAAAAAAAGCCCCAAAACAAGAAAAAAAAAAATTGGACGGGGGGGGGGGGAAGGGGGGGGAAGGGGAAGGGGGAGCGGGGGGACCCCCCCCGAAAAACACAAAAAAAAAAAAAAAAAAAAAAAAAAAAAAAAAACAAAACAACAAACCCCCACAAAACCCCCCCCCACCGGAAAACAATACTACGCCCAAAAAATCCCGCCGCCCCCCCAAACGACCTCCCGGGGGGGGGGGCCGCCCCGGCCCCCCCACACCCCCCAAAAACAAAAAAAAAAAAAAAAAAAAAAAAAAAAAAAAAATTAAAATTTTTTTTTTTATTATAAAAAAAAAAAAAAAAAAAAAAAAAAAAAAAAAAAAAAAAAAAAAAACTTATAAAAAAATATTTTAATTTTAAAATTTTTTTTATTTTAAAAAAACATTTAAAATTAATTTATTTATTTTTATTTCCAAAAAAAAAAAAAAAAAAAAAAAAAAAAAAAAAAAAAAAACCAAAAATTATAAAAAATTTTTTTAAGTTTCTTCCATTTTATCCGCGATTTTCTCCATATTTTTTTAAAAAAAAAAAAAAAAAAAAAAAAAAAAATTTAAAAAAAAGCTTTTTAAAAATTTAAAAATATTTTAAAAAAAAAAACAAAAACGTAAAAAATTTTGAAATTTTGTTGGAAAAATCGGCCATTTTAGGTAAAAAAAATCCGTATTTTTGTCTTTTTTTCTAAAAATCTGTAAACCTTTGACGTTTAGGAATAGTAAAGAGCACTTCAGAAACTTCTATTTATTTAGGAAATATTGGGTCCTAAAGATAAAAGCCCCCCCGATAACGCAAAAGCACCCCCTTATGAAATACCTCCAAATCCGTGCCATGTTTTACAAAAACAAACTTGCAAAATTTCATCGCCAAAGCCAGATTTAAAATTTAAAAATAGCCATGGCCGCGCTACGTCAAATGCCGGTCATCCCGGGCACCCTATTTTAATCCGACAATATGCCGATTTCATTGGGTGGGGCAGGAAATCCCCCAGGGGGATCCCCCTCTCCTCCCCAAATTGGCCTCATGGACTCGAGCATTAATTTCGTGCTCAAATGGCGGGAAAATGGGCATAGGGACCGGGGCAAAAATAGAGCGAATCCAGCGCCTCGGGGGGATGCGGCATCATGGCCGGAAATTTGGGGCGCCGGTGAGCGCTGAAAATAACCGCCGCCACGGCCGTACCGCCGAATGTTCCAGCCGGAAGGGCCGGAAAAATGTTGTATTAGGCCCAGATGTGATGGAGGAGGCGAAAGTTGGGGTGCACTTCTGGGAGAAAATGAGTACTTGTCTGCTAGCGGGGGAGGGGCGGACAACACAATATTTTTCATTGAAACCGACCAAATCAGACCAAACTGCCGACGAAATCCCTCAAAAAATCGGTACTGTACCGTTAGCGGGGCGGGGGGAACAATCTAGCGCACCTAGCAAAAGTTTTTACATACCAATTTTCGCGTTTCATATGGCATTTTTAAGTGTATTATGGGTCGTAAAATACTGTAAAGTCATCAAACGTCTAAAAATCCGAATTTTTGTGTGTTTTTTGCATTTTGGTGCTTTTTTGCTAAAAAACCAGAATTTTGCGAAAAGTTTCATATTTTTAAGAACCGTCTATGCTGAAAAAACGGCCTAAAATCTATATAAGTGGCTTGTATTTTGCATTGTTGTGAGACTCCAGGGCGATAGACCAAAGCTAGCGCCTCCCCCGGCTAAGAGTCCAGTACCTTTCCAACCTGATGTGCCTTTAGGCTTCGGCGTGTTTCAGGAAAGTTCGGCGTATTTTAATGAAAAATTCGCGATAAGCGTCGAAAGGAAATTGCTGAAGTAAGGCCCGTTTTCGGACGGCCCGCTAAATGTTAAATGTTGCCATTTAGCGCGGGAAACGGCAGACTGGCGCTACCGTACCCCTCCGCCCCGGCTGGACACACTTTTTAGGGAGTAACCACGATTGGGCGAGAGACACAGACGGATCCGCCGGCCGACACGGATTTGCCGGGCGAATGACGCAGGCGGAAGGAGGATAATCTGCCCCCGACACCCCTCCGGCCCTGCTCTCGTTTATTACTTTGTGGTGTCGTCGAAAATAAACTGCGCTCAGAGGCGGTGGCGATGAAATTCGGCGAGTGAAAATGGAGAAAAGAATTTTTCAGAAGCGAAGCTGGTCTCAAAAATCGTGTATTGGAAGTGAATACCATGAGCTTTAGGACGGTTACGAGCCTAAGCTTAAACCTAAGCCTAACCTAAGCCTAAGCATACCGTCGAGACAACCCATTTCCCAATTTTTAACCTGGTCCTGAAATTAAGCACTTTTTACGATTCAAAATCTACGGGAAAACCTAACAAATTTTTACAAAAATGCTAAAAATTTCGACGTTTTTAAAGTTTTTTAGATCGAGTTCCCTTTAAAGTACAGTTAAATTTTACGAATAAACACTATTAAAATATATAGTTTACTACGTTGTGAGGCATTTATGGATTCACAAAAAAATCTGTCAAAAAATCGCTACTTTCTCTTAAAATGGAGAATGACCTTGTTGGATTACTTTATTACCGGAAACGACATGGCAATACTATGTACAACAGATCAAACAAAAAAACCGTAAAGACAGCGAGATCACAGGTTGAGCAAAAGAAATGTCAAAAACATCGGGCGCGCTCCGCGGCGGCACGTCTAGACGACCTGGGTGCGCAGCTCGGGCGTGGGGAACCAGGCGACGCGCAGGAACACGGCCAACGCGCCCAGGTTCAGCACCTGGCAATACAGTAAGTCAGCTTTTAGAATGTAATCCCACCTCGAATACGAACAGGAAAAAGTGGTCGAAACGCCCGAAAACGCGTGACCACTCCTGCTCCACCTAAAAGGATTGGTATTTTCGAGAATTAGCTGAAACTGGGTTTCTTTCAAAACTCGGTTAACGTTCAATTCATTAGAATTTGAACCTCAGTCTAAGCCTAGGCCTAAGCCTGCCTAGGCCTAAGCCAAGCCTAAGCCAAGCCTAAGCCAAGCCTAAGCCAAGCCTAAGCCAAGCCGAAGCCAAGCCTAAGCCAAGCGAAGTATGAGCTAAGCTTAAGCCAAAGCATAAGCCTAACCCTAACCTAAGCCGCGCAGATGTTCGCCATTATTTTCGACGGGCCGGAATTTCGAGATGCTGTATGCCCTAAGACTGACCATTTTCCGCTGGATCTTCTGCTCTTGCTTCCGCCGGAACGATCTCTGCGTCTCGGCAATTTCCTCCAACACCGAGTAGATCGCAAACAGTTCTGGATTTTTCATCCTAAACACTTGGGGTTACGAAAAACGTTACGGATCTCCGGACTTGTAGCGTTTCTCGAAGTGGGCAAGCGGGCTAAACTACAGATTACAGATGCCCCAAGCCGACCATCGCCTGCTGTATCTCGGCCCCTTATTATGCTAGAGGGCCGTAAAGTATACCAAAATATTCGCTAAGCCAAGACGAACATTTTGGTATACTTTACGAACCTGTAGGCCACTGGGGAGCCACGTTATAAAGGTGGGGGCCCGGCTTGGGGGTCTGCAGTCTTACTGTATCTCGGCTCCTTGTTGTCCTACAGGGCTGTAAAGTATACCAAAACACTCGCCAGATCAAGACGAATATTTTGGTATATTTGACACCCCTGTAGGTCAAGGGGGAGCCGAGATACAAGAGCAAGAGTAGCCTCTGTGGGTCATGTTGTTTTTGTCTTTTCTTTCCAACCCACTTGTCCATCGGAATCAAGTCCGGCCGATAGAACGACGTGCGGTAGACGGTCGATCGCCGTTTCCGATCCGGATTCATCAGGAATAGGCGGAGCATTTGTCGGGAGGGTGTCTCATCTAAATGATGCCCCAGTTACCGTACCCAAAGAACACACTCACTTCGCTGGATGTACTGCTTGGCGATGGCGAGGAACGTCATCGAGATGGACACACCGACGGCGCACAGGCAGATTACGATCAGGATGTAATAGCCTGGAATATAATATATTTTAAGGTTTAAAGAATCGGTTAGTTTCTTTTTTCTTTGCTATTGCCATTATTTTATTGTTTCTATTTGTTATTCGTATATTTTAAGGTATAAAAGGTGTATAAGGGCAATTAAACGTATCTTTTCAAACCTTACCCAGTAAAGGTATCGCATTACTCTTCGGCATAGCCCCGGCGACGATACCCAACAATACCGTCATCGCCAGCAGACTGCCAAGCCCAAGCGATACCTTAAAACTGTAGATGATCAATCGAACCGATCCGAGCCACCTTTTCGTTTCGTGGCCCATCCGACGAGCCGGGCGAGAAGATTCCCAAGATTGAGAGGGCCGAGATGAGGAATGTCGGCGCCACGATCACCGTCAGGTAATAGATGGGTCGGCGTTGGAGGTGGAAAATGTAGTGGATCTGTAACGTAAACGGTCAGACTTTGTAGTTTTTCCGGCACCCAGCTAAACATTAAATCTCGCATACCTCGACACGATACTCGCCCTCCTCCAAGAAGTTCATGTGCCGGACCGTGATGTTGAACAAGTGCCATTCGGTGTTGCCCTAAAAAAGGCTTGGTACTGGACTGTTAGCGGGGGGCTTGCCTAGTACGGCCCTCTTTCTAGAATTTTACACAGTTTTTGGGTACAAAAAAAAAACAAATAAAAATTTTACGAAAATTTAAAATTTTTGGAAAAAAAAAAAAAAAAAAAAAAAAAAAAAAAATTTAATATTTTTAATTTTTAGAGATAATTGATAAGTTCCTAGTAATAAAAATCTATTAAACGCACCACAAAAATACTTTTTGAAGTTTGTAAAGTATATTTTAAACTTTGTTTTATTTTTTGTTTGTAACGATTTAAAAGTCCAGAAGTTGTATATTAAATTATGTAAAACTGACCGTGAAATACGAGTCTTTTGGTGGATGTGTGGCGTGTACCACCATCTCCTCAATGTTCAGCAACGGTGAAGCCAAGGCCACCGCGCAAAACTGCGAATCGAACGGGAACATTTCTAAAAGAGGAATTTATAGGTTTTGGGTTCTGGTTCGTTAGCGGTGGGGGACAATGTCGCGCTCCTCTCTCTCTCTCGCTCTCTCTCTCTCTCTCTCTCTCTCTCTCTCCCAATAGGCCTATTGGGAGCCTCCCCCCCGCTAACGAACAAGAACCAGATTTTGTTCCCAACAACCAAACCTGTCTCAATGCGGCAGATACACGACAACTTCTCCGGCATGTTCAGCTTCACGGCGCCGTTGTGGTACAGCTAAAAAATTGAGTCACAGGTTGGCCAAGCTGTCAAACCCGAACATCGGCCTTGTTGGGGGTGAGCATCTCGTTCGTCTCCAAGCTAAAATAGTGAGTGTTAGCGTACTAAACTACACAAGTATTCAACCCAAAAAAGTTTATCGCAAAAATCCGGTAATGGGCTGTTAGCGGGGGGCGCGGGGGTAGGTAAGGGGAAAAAGAATTTTTGTTTTTCCGTCTATAACTAACAGTTAATAATAAATTGTGTATTTTTACGATATTTTGGTAGCTTTTAATTGATCAAAAGTGACTACAGATATTTTGAACATTTTCGAAACTTCGAAAATTTTTCCTTTCTTGGTAATTTTTCACAGATTTTGGAACAAAAACCCAAAAATTTACAGAAATTTTATAGTTTTTACGAGCTTTTGATTGAACTTCCGACTGTGTAAAATGCTATAAAAATGGTTTATTATTTGATATAGGACCGTTTCAGTTACAAAAATCGTACCTGTTATACACGAAAAGCTTGGGCAGCCACACCAAACTCTGCGGAACGATCACCTCGCGTTGGCCCCGATATTTTGACGGATTCCACGATAGCCTAAACATTTCCTTTGAAAAACACGGAAAAGCGCGAACCTCCTGTCGTACCAGCGCTGCGTGTGCGAGATCACGTAGGCGGCTATCTGCTCGTTTTCACGCTAAAATTGCTCATTTTCTCCAGATTTTTGCTTCTTCGGGAGCTAACGGAAGCTGGGCAACAATTCTTCCGGCTTCCGGCGTGCCACTGAGTAATCTTGGGCACACCGGGGGTCCGAAAATTTGACACTAATTTGACGGATGACACCAGGAACCCGAGGGAAGCCGCCCGGTGGGTCCTATTACGAAAATAGGAGCCAGAAGCCCATGAATCAGAAGGAAAAAGTCAGGAGTTGTTACAAAGTTGGAGCCGGAAAGAATTTAGGTACTGGACTCTTAGCGGGGGGGCGGGAATTTTTTAAATAGAAGTCGAGGATTGTTTCTAAACTGACCTTTGTTATTCCTAAACGCAAAAGTCTATCAAATTTTTATTAAACAAATGCAAAAATCACATCAATTTTCCGACAAAAATTTAAATTTTTCAAAAATTTTTAGAATAGAATAAAAGCGGCTTCCCAGCGCAGGGAACCCCCCCCCCCACGCTAACGCTACAGTACCGGAGCTTCGTTCTTTAATGGAAAATTACCCTAAAACCTCGTGTATAGGTCCTCCCCGTGTATAGTTCCGGGTGAAAATTTTCATGTGTACGGAGCGTCCGTAATTCCGTATGACCGTCATTAAGTGTGTTTCGTTTTTTCGGTTTCTTGCAAATAACGCCGCTCACGAATGGTATTTTTGCAATTTTGATGGAATATTTGTTCGTATTCCGACTATTTCCAACAATTTGAGTGGTTTAATGAAAGAAATTGCTGCATGAGGCCCTGAGAACCGGCTCTTTTGGCTTACATAGTTTTTGGGCCGAATTGTACCCTACGCACATTATTTGGTGTCATTTGTATTGGTACGGAACCAAATTGTACCGGAAGTATACACGAGGTTTTAGGGTAACTTAAAAACGACCCACCAGCTCAATGAGTATCCCCAGAACGATCGTCATGTTCACCATCACCGGTCCGTCGGTGAACGGAATGACGCGCTTGTCGTAGTCGGCAAAAATGTCGCGCAGAATCAGCGACGTTTCATTGTCTAAAAACCGGTTATAGCTTTTAAATTAACAAAATTAAATCCGACTTACGATATAATGAAAATACTGTATAACGAATTCCACTTACAATGTGCGTACACCATGCTGCCGCTCGCCAGCATGTAGCTGCCCAGGAGGGCGCTGATCAGCAGCATCCTGAAAAATAGGTTTTGAAGCCGGATTAGAAAAATCTGAGCTTTATTAAAAAGTTCCCAAAAATCCAGGTGCTAATTCCTTAACGGGGGGCTTAGCAGGGAAAACCCAATTTTTAATTTTATCCTCTGTCTCCCTATCCACCGATCTATCCAATCTTCCTTTAATATAAATAGAGGAAGCGTAAAAGGGAGGTTTTTTATGAAAATGGAGTTTACCCCCCTTGGAAGAACGCCCCCCCCCCGTTAACTAACCAGAACCAAAAACAAAAATCAAAACACGCGATCCCGCGCGTCAGCGATTTGTTTTCAGGCGCGCGGCGCAGAGTCTAAAATGCAATCCGGGGTGGATCAAGGATAAAAGCTTGGGAACTCTGGCTAAATAGATGGCGGGGGAGGGGCCATTGGGGGAAACGTTCTCACATTCTCTAATCATTACGAAAAGGACCCGATGAGCTCGAGGAGCGGATATGGGTGTGTTTATTAGCCGAGATCTCTGGCCATCCCCCCGGTCCCAGGGACACCTTCAAAAGCTTGGCCCACCCGTTCGTTATTAGGGCATTTTGAGGTGGGTGGAGGCTTCAAAAAACGTTATGAGAGGATGTGTTATAAACCAGGGATTTCCAGGGACCTTTTGCATTACCGGGGGTGGGGGGGGGTGGTGGGTCCAATAACACTGAAAAACGCTATGAGAGGCCGTGTGACACTGTCCAATGAGCGCCCGAAGAGCTGATTACCCCCGATTTTCGGCCGGCTCCTTAACCAAAACACGATTAGCAGAAAACGACAACGCGATGAGCAGCCGGTTTTTCCAGAGCATAAGACCCCAAAAAAACCGGAAAGAATAGACACCCGAGCTGACTGGACACCCGGGCCACACAAAGCTTCCCCCCAGAATTTGATTAAGGCCCACCCGGCGGTTAATAAAGCCCCGTGTCGCCTTCTTCAGAATTCCCCTTGCCTTGTCAGCACAACGAATTTTTGACAAGATCGGGAAATGGGTGGAGGGGGGATTCTTGGGAACCCGGCCAAGCCGCCTAATTTTGGGTGGTACCGCTTGGGTCCAGGGATTGGGGAAAAATTATGATGGCAAATCTGACTCCGAAACTGGGTACTAGACTGTTAGCGGGGGGCTTCAGCGGCTGTTTTTAGGTACTACATTATCGGGGGTGGGGGGTTCCCATCAGGCCAGAAATGCATCGTCACTCTTGTATTAATGTTTTTAGCAAAATTTAACTATATTTGAGGTAGAAAAACACTGAAAAAAACTTATAAAAAGTTTTAAGTAAAATTTTGGTCGAATATCGGAAATTTGTGTCGAAAATTCTATATTTTTTGTATTTGAATCAAAATTTACAAACTTTTTACGATTTGCTATCATTTTGTCGAAGTTTCGACAAAATAAAAATTTAAGAATAGTAAAAGATTAGGAAAAAGTTGTATTCCACCCCCCCGATAATGCCAAAGAACCTGTTCTCTGCGTATTTTAAAAGTTTTCCAACAAAGCCCGCTCCCGCGATTAGCGCCATTCCGCCGACCAAAGTTCAAAAAGTGTGCTCTTCTCGTCTGTTCGTCGGAAGTGTTACAAGCCACCAGATTAGCCACGACGTAAACAAAATAGCCCCCGGGCATATGCCTAAAATTGGCCCAACTAGGCACACAAAAAAGGGGGTTGAAGCGTGAGAAAAACCTTTCTCAGGGGCACCGGAAAAAGTTGGGCCTAATTCTCTTGTGGGGAATGTGTTTTAAAGGGGCCGAGAAGCCGGATGAGCACAGAAAAAAGAGATAAGCTCAAAAATCAATTTTTACTGACGGTTTTTATGGAAAATCGAGAACGATCGGGGACGCAACGTGAGAAAAACCTTTGGTACTTTCGCATTATCGGGGGGGGGGACAAATTTTTTCCTATAATTCCAAATGCATTATGTAACTTCATAGTAAGTCTCTTAATAGTGTTTTTAGTAAAATTTAAACATATTTCAAGCGGATCTAAAAACTTTAAAAAATCGAACATCTGGTCCAAAAATCGATAGTTCTGGTATTTTTGTAATTAAAATGCGATAATGCGAGAAAGGGGATCGAAAACTGAGCACAAAACAGAAATCCACCTAAAAATAAACTTTTAGGTTTTTTTCTTCTAGAAAGCGAAAAACGTGTCACGCCCGGAAGCTGCGTGGGAACGGAATGGAGGATGTGCTCACGGGGTTTAGCATAAACCGGCCCCCTAAAAAGAGAATAAGCTCGGGACCTAGACGGGGATGACGAAAATGCGAAAAAGAAAACGTTAAATCTGTTCCCCGGAACATCGAGAACGTTGCACCACGAAAAACTCGATTTTTTTACACGAGAATAATTTTTTTAGTATTCTTCATCGTGGCTTATATCGTTTTTAATAATTTTTACTACATTTGGAGCAGAGAAACTTTCAAAAAAGCTTAGAAAATGGTCATATTGGTCGAGAAGATCGCTATTTCCGCTTATAAAACGCAAATTTTTAGCTAATGGGGACGGGAGGATGAGGAATAGTTATAGAATAGAAAGAGGAATTTGCAAAACAGGTAAAAAAGATCCGTCGTACAAAAGATGTAATTTTCCGGAAAATCCGGAACCGGGCATCCGAAAAAACCGAAATCAACCCAAAAACGCCACTTACAATATCGACGGGCAAAGACATCCGGCGATGCGCATCCCGCCGTCGTAAATGATGTGTGCAACAGCTTTGGAAGTGGGCTAGAAGAGCTGTCCACTCAATAGAAGCTCGACGTAACAACAAAACGGGGGTAGAAATGAACCCCTCCCTCCTCAATTGCCCTTCTCTGCGCACGCTGCGTTCGTTCGACCATAAAAACCCGGAAATGGGCCATCAACACTTGCCAAACCAGGAACCCGCCCCGGGGGCGATCAACGCCAAAGCGTTCAGAAAACGGGGGATGCGCGAGCTGGGACCCCGGGAGTAACTTTTTAGGGGCGTTTAAAGGGAAATTCCAGACAAAATCCCGGCAGCCAAAACCAGGCTAGCTTTAATCTCGACAGCCAGAATTCTGGCAGCCAAAATGCCGGCAGCCGAAATGCCGACAGTGAAAACGCCGACATATTCTTGACGCATGTTCCTCTTAAACAGCCATTTGGCATGCCGAGATTTTCGCTGTCGGCATTCTGATTGTCGGGTTTTGGCTTTCGGGATTCTGGCTGTCGGGATTTTCGCCGTCGGTATTTGGGGTTTGGGAATTTTGGTTGTCGGCATTATGGATTCTGATTGTCGGGATTTTTGCGCTTCCCCTTTAAAGGGAACGGCAAGGCAGAATCTTGGGTTTCTTATGGATATGGGTTTCCTAGAACTGCGAAATGATAATGGCGAATTCGATATCACAAAAAAAGCAGGTAAAAGCACTCCTTTTTAAAGCCCTTGAAAATACAAAAATAGAACCGTAAAAGCATTTCTTCCTTGAGCCCCTTCAAAAGATAAAAATAGCAGCGCAAAAACCTTAAAAGCATAACAGACCAGGCCCGCACCCGGTATTCCTGGAATCCCCCCCAAAAGTGCTTTCGCGCTTCACGAATGCGAATTGAAGGCGACGAAGTGTGTCTGTCTGTCTGTCTGTGTGTATGTGCGTCTGAGAGCGAAGATGCGAAGCAGACAGCCGCCCCATCCGTGGCACGTGTCGACCCGTGTGGCCACATCCTCAAATTCAACCCTTCCCATTCCCCCTCACCCGCCTCATTACGCATAGCGGAACCGCGCCAGAATGTTACATTCTCGGGCCAATAAGAAGATGCACTAAATCGCAGAACCCCCAATCAGCCGGTGAATGGATGGAATAAAATTAAAGCGAGGGTTTTAAGTCCTGGATTTAGCTGCGTCCAATTAAGCGTGAAGGAAACAAATTGCTAAGAA
This sequence comes from Mesorhabditis spiculigera, assembly GCA_958295435.1. Taxonomy (NCBI): domain Eukaryota; kingdom Metazoa; phylum Nematoda; class Chromadorea; order Rhabditida; family Rhabditidae; genus Mesorhabditis; species Mesorhabditis spiculigera. The sequence goes on along the minus strand of CATQJA010002701.1, from coordinate 497,818 downwards.
AAATGTCTGGACCGAAGGAACATAAAAACACGTTTCTGCAGAGGTTTCTAGAAATCCGAAAAATCGACGGAGGCGCGTTAGAATTTTTAATGCAAGCTATATTTAATTTACAAGAAAGTTTCGACTCTACCTCTATAGAGAAAGCATTGAGCTCAAAGTTTACCCAATAAACGCCGGAAAATGTGATGCGGCGCCACACGCATCCACTAAAAATGAATGCGCTGAAAAAAGAGCCAGATTTCGTGCTCTGAGCTTTTCAAAAAATCACGATCAAAGATCTTTATGCTTTTTTAAACCTTACCTATCTGATTAACCTTCGAAAACGGCACCACCCACCTTTCGCTCCTTTGTACGTTGTTCTCTTTTTTTGGCGTCTGTGTTTCGCGGTCTTCGTGTCCCTCTGAAGAGCCCTCCAACCAGACACCTCGACGACGCGGCTGCAAACTCAATTTTTGACTCTTCGCGGCAAAGGACCCAGGCGTGACTCAAAAAAAACACGAAGCGCTTAATTTGAAAACGTCGGCTTGAAGCTGTCTAGAATGCGCACTAGCCGAAAAAACATGTTGTTAGCCTGCAGCGGGTTGTAGTCCTATTTTCGGGAGGGCCAATGGAAATTCTAAGATCGACGAACCCTTGTTTGAAGTTTGGAAAAGCTGGCCAAAGAGCAACGCCGTAAAACACGGAATTCTGGCTAATTTTATCGGAACGCGGCAGATTAAAGTTGGGGCGTTCCCTAGGCTTGGAATTTCAAAAAATTCGTTTGGGCAACCTGCAACGAACGGCCTTTTGCCCCCAAAGGGCCTTCCTATAAACAACGGTACTGATCTGTTAGCAGGGGGGATTAATCTTTGATTAACCTAAATCTACCTGTTGACCGTATATAATGTATTTTTTTATTTTTTGGTAACTTTTGGATTTGTAGAAAGTTATTAAAAAATAGAAAATATGTTGCCAATTCGATAAATACTTTTTTGGGCGATTTTTCATAAAATTCAAAAATTCTCGAAAATTTTCATCATTTTGATGCGCTTTTTATGTATATCTGAAAACTTTGTAAAATGCTATGCTGGGCCGTAAGCATTAATGGGGAAAATTTGCTTCCCCTCCCTGCTAACAATCGAGTACCAATAATGCCGCCTGTAAATAACGGAAACTCAACCCCGCTGTAGTCAAACTTCGGAAACTCGCGTGCCCTTTCCAAAGCGACGGACGTCACCTGGCCACATTAAGCGTCTAAAGTCGGCTTCCATTATCCCGTCAAAAATACCCGCGGCGCCCCGGGTAATCGGCAATTCTGTGGGAGAAAAGAGGGCTCTGGGGTAAAGGAACGCCTGAATGGTGGTGGTGGCGCTGCGCCTCCACTAGCCAATTTTTTTGGCAAAATAACCCCCAGTTCATTGGGTTTGAGCGCCTCAAAAACAATCGAAAAAGGCAGGGGACAATGACAAATGAAGGACCACAACAGCAGCCTTCTGGTAACTCCTTGAAGATGCTGAAACGCTACAGTTCTCATAGCGCCTCGTCGAAGATGATCTTCTCAAGCTCATCTTCCTAAATAATCAAAAATTCCTTTCACGAAATCATAGGCGCATAGCAGGTGATGTGTTTTCTAAAGGCCAATCTCAAAATTATTTATTGGCAACAACAATAATAATTAAAGCCCACAACGAGGGCACTGCATGCATGAGACAATTTGAAATTCAATACATCCTTGTTGATACGGGCCATCAGGCAGAGTGCAGCGCGGCCCAGAGCTGGTGTCGCAACAGGGCTACTTGCTGGTCGAGATGCCTGGCCAGCGACAATGCGGTCATTCGCTGTAAAAGCGCAAGTTATCCATATAGTAAAAAAATGCATACCTGTTCCGTTGAAAGCTGATCGTGATCAAATGCAGCTATGAAGTTCGTGGCATTCGAAAGATCGTCCATCTGCATTGCGGACCATTTGGCGCGCACGGCTTCATCTTGCGGCGCACAGGCCTGCGTCGATCCCTGTTGTGTGGTCGTCGGCATCGGCTCGTGCTTCAGTTCGGAGCCCATCCAGCGCAAGTTGTGAAAGTGGCGATCGAGCGTGAAGAAGAAGCACATGGCTTTCTTTTTCTGAAAAAAAGCTATTAGATAAAAGGCAGACCGAACTGTTTTATCAAACAAAATCTTTTACCGACCTGCTCTTTGTCCAGCAGCCGCACTTGGAACTCATCGAAGAGCGTCTTGACTTCGGAAAGCCGCCGCAGCTTGTAGTGCGCGAATTCGGGGCAGACCGCGCGATCTTCGGGCTCGTGCTTGATATCAGCGTCCGGGGCAAGTTGTGGGGGTTCCTGCGCAGGCACTGACTGCAGCTTAGCTTCGGCAAGTTCAGCAGCTCCTTGATTTTCGGACAACGGCTGAGCCTCCTCAGGAATGGAAGTGTGCGCTATCGGCGTCGACTCCGCAACAATTGGCACGGAAGTATCCATCGCCTCCACATCAACAGTTTTGGCAGAGTTCTCCTCGGCCCGCTCGGTAGTGATTTCCGCTTCCTTGGCAATGCCCGGTTCATCAGCGGCCGCTTTCGTAGCCTCCGCCGGAATGGCGGTTTCTCCAGCGTGTGTACTCGTTTCCTCAACTCTGATCACCGGTTCCTCGACGGCCTTTTCGATCTCCGGAATGCCCGCCAGTTGGGACGGTTGCTTCGGCGTGGCAAAGAATGGAGTATCCGTCTAAATGGAATCTCGGATAGTGAGTTAATTTACTATACCTCTTTCGGCATTTTCCTATTCTGATGATAATCTGCCAGCGCATCGTGCACAGTTTTCGCCCTCGGTTTGCGGATGGCGACAATATTCTCAACCTAGAGACAAAAAGTAAGAACTAGGAAAAGGGAATATACCTTTGAGGATGGGGCCATCGCCAAGTCGCCGATTGTTTTGATGCCGAGACGGTGGAAGGAGTTTTTCATGGAGAGACCACTGGAAAGGCGAAATAATTAATGGTGCAAAAAAGTCCCGCTCAACGTGATGCTCAAGCATTGCGGACAGAAAACCTCAAAATCTCGTGCTCACTTTGACATTCCGCGCTCAATGCTGGAAAAAATGCTCTGGATGGGCTCGGTGCAGCCGGCCAACTGCGGAAAGATGGCCTGATTCTCGTTGGAGGTCGAAGGACTCGAGGGAACCTTTGGCAGCTAAACTTGAAATCCAAAAAATTTCTCGAAAACCATACCCTATCGGCGCTTTCGCTAGGCCTCCGCATAAAGTCGTTGCCGTCAAAGTAGACACGGCGTTTCTAAATGGGTATATCTTTCAAAACCAGCGAAAGGAACCTTCTTATCGCTGCTCATCGGTGTATTCGGTTTTCGCAGGATACTGGGCGTCAACTTCCTCGGGGAGCCCATTGGAGGAGGTCCACTGCAAAGAATAAACATTTACCGAGCAAATCACATACCATTTCTCGGGCGTTTTATTATTTTCGTCGTCGACAGTGGTTTCACTGCTGGCCTCGGGTTGTTTGGTCTCCTCATTTTCTAAAAAAAAGTTCAAAATAAAATTTATGTATTTACCTGCTACACCTGGTTCCATGATAATGTCCTGAGCCGCTTGATTCTCCGTTGATAACTGAATCGTCGACGCAGTATTACCATCCTCCTTTTCCGCCACAATGCTCTCCACGGCTTTAACCTCCGAACCAGCTTCTCCTGACACGGGCTCAATAACGGTCGGCTTTGTGACGACGCTTTCCACCATGATCGGCTCTGGCTTCTCCGCGACCGCTGGGGCGGGCTCCACCTCCTTTGTCTCCGATCCGTCTATCTTGTGACTCGTAGGAGTAACTAAAGAAGAAAATTCAAGCTACATAAAAAGTAACAAACCTGGATCGGTAACCGGGGTCTCAGCAGACTTTTTCTTCGATGGTGTCAGAAATGACTAAATACCGGGATAAAACATAATCGTTAGGGGCTCACTTCAACAGTCAGTCGCTTTGCTGATTTTCGCTTCTGCTTTTCTTCATCCTTGGCAGTCGAATCCTGCTTCTTCTTCTCAACTGGTTTTTCTTTTTCCGTTGATTTTGGTGCCCGACCTAAATTCAAATATAGCTAAGTACAAGAAAAGGATAGAGAAACGCCACTTTTAATTATAAACTGAAGCCGTACCTCGCTTAGCCTGAACGGGCGTATGCTTCGAAGGCGTAGACTTCACGCGTCGTCCGCTTTTGCTCGAATTGCAAGATGAGCGCTAAAAACAAAAGTACAGCAAAAAAGGGTGACAAACCGATTCATCGTCATCTTGGCTTCCACTGCCCGGCTCCTCCTCAGCCGCGTTCAAGTCGGGGAACACCGTCGGCGGTTTATTTTCTTGATCTTCCTTAGAGCTTCGCCGTGCGCTAAATTGAATTTTACAATGCCAAGCGGTTCGCACCTTCTAGAGTTTGAATTCGCGTGCTTCGAGGGGGCAGAGCTAAAACAAGAATTTAGGCGGGATAATAGAAACGCTACAGCGAAGAAGTTGCTTCGAAAAGTTCGGCGTTTGTGTCCCACATTGGTTTGGATAGTGAATCTTCATCGCCAACAAGTCCAATGCCGCGCAGCATGTCCCTGTAAAGAAAGTTTGGTACGAAACAGCGACAAAATATCACAAAGCATAAAATCAAGTTTTCGCATACTTCTGCTCCTTGTACTTCTCCTTGCGGTGTTCGGTGAGTTTGATCTTTTTGGGCGCGGCGAAAGAAATCAGCGGAAAGTCCATGGAACTATCATCATCGCCAAGCGCTTGTTTGACAGGACGATTGCGCTTCAGGGGCAGCCCTAGAAGATGAAAGGAAAGCGTTAAAAAAGTTATAAAATAACGATTCTAAGATCAAAACTTACTTTTGGCACTGGTGCCTGGCTCTGCCGGGGAATCCATAGCACCGAGAATGCCACTAAAATGAAATGAATATATTCTAAGAGCAACGGAACGATAACGATAGCAGAAAACGCTTATCAAATGATCAGAATGCCCGTGGGCATTGCGGTAAAACGAAAAGAAAGGTGGGAAAAGGGTGAGTTGGGCGGGAAAAGGCGACACGATTCGAATGCGGGCTCGTCGCGCGCCAAGTATCAAAGGGAAAGGTTGATCGGCGAATATCGTAGAATCATTGAAAACCAGCCGATTACAGCCGCTTCGCGACTGCAATCGGCTGGACTTCGGGCCACCCTCCATATTCTACACCACCACATTTAATCCCTACCTTACGCTGATGCCTTCATGGCAATAACTACACTGATGGCTTCAGATACCTCCTCTAGTATCAACTATAATAATTTTCTTGACGCGTCTGTCCGTCCGTCCGTCTGTGTGAGCCAATTCAACTCGAAGGGGAAAGGAGCTAGAGCAGCTCTCTCGGTTCGGATAGTGCGCCGTCAGAAACCCCAAACTGATAAAAAAATTATGAAAAACTTTTAGTTTAAATTATTAAAATTAACTTTGAAAGTTTTTTCCTTAGTAAAAGGGGCGGGGGACGGAGGTTGGGGCGATTTTGGACATAGTGAGCCAGGTCGGTCTACCTTACGAATTTAACCCTACCCGCTGATGCCTTCATGGCAATAACTACACTGATGGCTCAGATACCTCCTCTGTAAACCCCCCACAAAAACATGCTCCTTCCGATGGCTTCAGATACCCCTCCGGGTCGAAATTCGTTAAAATCTACCAAAATACCTCCCTGATGGCTTCAGATATCCCCATGGCTGAAATCCCCTCAAAACTACTTAGATACCTCCTGATGGCTCAGATATCCCCATGGCTGAAATCCCTTCAAAACTACCTAAATCCCTTCCCGATGGCTTCAGATACCCCATGGCTGAAATCCTTCAAAAACTCCTAAATACCTTCCTGATGGCTTCAGATACCCCCATGGCTGAAATCCCTTCAAAACTCCTAAATCCCTTCCCGATGGCTCAGATACCCCTCGGGTCGAAATTCCGTTAAAATCTACCAAAATACCTCCCTGATGGTTCAGATATCCCCATGGCTGAAATCCCTTCAAAAACTACTTAGATCCTCCCTGATGGCTTCAGATATCCCCATGGCTGAAATCCCCTTCAAACTACCTAATCCCTTCCGATGGCTCAGATACCCCCATGGCTGAAATCCCTTCAAAAACTACCTAAATACCTTCCTGATGGCTTCAGATACCCCCATGGCTGAAATCCCTTCAAAACTACCTAAATCCCTTCCCGATGGCTCAGATACCCCCATGGCTGAAATCCCTTCAAAAACTACCTAATCCCTTCCCGATGGCTTCAGATACCCCCATGGCTGAAATCCCCTTCAAAACTACCTAAATCCCTTCCCGATGGCTTCAGATCCCCCATGGCTGAAATCCCTTCAAAACTACCTAAATCCTTCCTGATGGCTTCAGATACCCCCATGGCTGAAATCCCCTTCAAAACTACCTAAATCCCTTCCCGATGGCTTCAGATACCCCCCATGGCTGAAATCCCCTTCAAAAACTACCTAAATCCCTTCCCGATGGCTTCAGATACTTTAAATAATTTAAATAATTAATTAACATAATTAAAAAGTATTAAAAGTATTAAAGTAACTCAAAAAGGCATCTGGGCGCGCAAGGGGCCTGGGGAAGAGGGGCGAAGAGAAAGGGGGCGTGGCCTCCCGGGGAGAGGGGCCCCACTCGTTTTTAAGGCGCCACTTTCAAAGCTAATTATTTTTATTTAAACAAAAACTTTTTCATAATGTTTTGATCATTTAAGGGGTTTCTAACCACGCTCTATCCGAATCCGAAGAGAGCTAAGCTCTAGCTCCTTTCCCCTTCGAGTTATAGTTGGCTTCAGACAGACTGACGGACACCACAGCAAAATTATTATAGTTGATAGGAAACGGTGATATTACAGAAATCGAAGATTATATTTACAATCTTTGAAAGTCTAAATAAAACTCCAGTTTTTAATAGGAAATGAGTAAGAGTTTTGTTCTGTCTTGTGCCAAAGGGCTGTAAAGCTTTAAAGTATAGCAAAATCTTCGCCAAGATGTGTGGAGTCTAGTCAAGTATAATAAAACTCCAGTTTTTGACAGAGTAAAAAAAAAGACTCCAGTAAGAGTTTGTCTTTTCGCTTGTGCCAAAGGGCTGTAAAGTATATCAAAAAGTTCGCCAAGATGTGTGGAGTAAGAGTCATCACAACTGATATATATAAAAAAATTTTTGTCTAAAACGCAGAATCTGTTGCGGACGGGGAGGGCGGGCCGGACTTTAGTCAACGATTACCAATTTTTTAGATGACTGCGAAATTATGATAGTCAAATTTGCATCGTGAATACGGTACTGCGATGCGATACTCTAAACATTCCCCCGGTTTGCCCCGGCGATAATAAGCCGCCTCCTGGGCATTAGCACAGCCCCCTCGGATGGCTCATAAACCCCCTCCCAGCCCCCGGCTATCGGCCCATGTAGTATAGTGGTTAGTACTCCACGTTGTGGCCGTGGCGACGGTGGTTCGATTCCACCCATGGGCAACGCTTTTTGCTTTTTGGGGGTTTTACGTTTAGTGGAGTGCTTTTTCGCAAAGTGAATTCAGTTTTTGATTTTTCTTATCGATTCGTACGTCTAACTCGTGAAACTGAAGAAACCTTTAAGCAAAATTCAAAATGAAGCTTTACTCTTTTCATATTTTTACGCTGGCAAATTAATCAAATTGTATTTTACGCTTCATCTTTATCCGATGTGCACACGAAAAAAAGGCTCAAACAGCCTTTCAGAAATCGAACAAAAACAAAGAAAAATGTCACCGGTTCATATGGCTAGAGCGGAATATCACGGATTGGTTGAGGAGAGTCTGGGGAAAGCGAGAGATGGCGAGATAGTGAGAGGGAGACAGTCGAGGCGAGGGATAGCAACATGTTGAGCAAAAGGTAGCATTATGTACAAAAATATGTGGATAAATTAAATTAGTGGTTTCTTGATCATCAGGAGCTCGTTTGTTTTTGCTTCCACTTGTTGAAGGCGTCGGGGTCAAGAGCTTTTCGGAAGTGCTCTTCGACTGAAATTTATTAGTTTCATAATTTCTCTATTTTTAAATAAGCTATTTAGTCTTATTTATGTGTTTTTTGTAACTTACTGCTCGGAGTGGAATGTTCGATGATTTTGTGTTCCCGAAATGAGGCTCGTTTGGAGAAGGGCGAGGATCTTGCCTGCAAATTTTTGTTATTGGCGCTTTTTTGTTTCATACCTAATAAAATGATAAAATATTGTTTATAATATGATATTTAATATCTTTTTTATAACGATCTACCTTCTCCTCTTCCGTACGCTGTCTTCTGGGCCATTTCCCGCTCAGTGATCGCCGGAAATGTTCTTGTACAGATGCCGTCGACGATGGGATTCCGACGGATGAGGAAGAGCGACGTACCGACGGTCCAGAACTGCTTGCTAAAATATGAGGAATTTATTGTACGCTTAGGTCTAATTTTTATTTTTTTCTAGGGTATAATTAGTGTCGTAATTAACTAAAAATTCTTTATATACTATTTTCGCAAATAGTTAGCAATTAATGGTTTTTAATACCATATTTTCAGTCTGAAAACCTTATTAAAACTTTTTAAAACTGTTAAAAACATCGAAATTTGAGCCAGTTTAGATAGAAAAAAACGATTTCCCAACTGATCGATGTAGGGTAATAGTTAAAAATTATAAAAAATCGTCTAAGACTTCCGGATAAGGTTGTACTGTCATAGACGAATACGCAAGTAGAAAATTCCCCAATATCGTTTCCTGTAAAACGTACCTTCAATGATCACTGATGGCCGATCCGTTTCCACAGAATACGACGGGGATGGCGAGTGGATGATCGTGACAGAAGAGGTAGAAGGGGACGGGGAAACGTTACGCATCGAAAGATCCAGGGGCTTAAATTATATAGATGTAACTTTTAGAAAATAGTTTTACAAACCTTGTCGTCATCTTCTTCCTCTTCCACCTCGCTGATGCGCACATCACGCGTCGTCTCGGTGATCGAGGCCACGTCCATGTCGGTCGGTTCCACCTGAAAAGGATAATTTTTAAGATTTTATTAATTAGAAAGTAGCAAATTTTCAAATTAATAAAATTAACAATCGCAAAAAGCAGATTCTCAGGTTTTTTAAACTTGAAAACACTATAAGACTTTTAAAAAACTTTTCTACACTTTAAAAAGATTACTTAAAAAGTTCCGTTTTAGAAGTGCTATATATATTCTAACCGCAGTTTCATTAAATTTTACTTACCAATCACCAAACCAAAAAACCTTAATGCAAATGCAAAAATATAGATTTTATAACCAAAAATAGATCTTACAACAATTTGAAGGTTTTAGATAGTTTTTCACTTTCAATATCGTTAAATTTTACTAATAACACAATTAAAATAGTTGCGCATACGTTCCTAGGAAAATAGGGATTTGCGGACTATCCCCCCCCCGATAACGCACAAGAACCGCGCTCCCTGGAAATCATCTGGCCTACCTGAAGCGTCCGCTCATTGTGCAGCTTCCACAGCGAGGCGTTCACGTCAAATTTCGGAAGGTTTGTGGGGTAGAAATGGGGGATGGACAGGTATGAGGTGTGGTGGTGCTCAGGGAATAGCGCCGGCGTGCTGAGCATTGCTAAAAAGGGATAAAATTGAGCGTATAAAACGTACTTGACGCCATCGTCGTCGGCATGGTTGGGAAAAGATTCTGGACGGTGGTGGTGAGGCTCGTGCTGCTGCTCGCCGGCGCCCCCGGCAGTAGCGACATGTCGGAGAGCCTGAAAAGAACCAAAAAATATATTTTTATATGATAACCCGATTTTAAAAACCAACGCTACGAGTGACTGCTATAGACACTACGTTTTACAACGCGTAATAGTGCTATTTCCGGTGCTTTCGCGTTATCGGGGGAGGGAAAATCGACTTTTTTTTGTATAATTTATGGAAATAGCTCGTAACGTAATAGCATATTAATGTGTTTTTAGTAAAATTTAACTGTATCCGAAGCGGAAAACTATCCAAAAAAACGTTAAAGAAAATTTAAATTCGAAATTAGCCAGAAAATTCATGTTTTTTTAAAAGAATTTGTAAAGTTTTGCGGTTTAGAATAGTAAAAACAGTTTATCAACTTTTTCAGTTAAATTACAAAAATTAAATACCCCCCACCGATAATGCCAAAGAACCCGAATCTCACCACCAACCGAAAAACCTCGCAATGGAGCAGCCGGATGTGCATGGTATTTTTAGGAAGCTGCCTACAGTTTTTAGCAAACGAATTGGCCCTGGGAAGTCAGTGATTCGAGCGAAAAGAATGCCGTTGGCCGCCAAGGCGAATTATTTTCATTCCGGGTCTCATATTTTGACTAGACAAATGATGCCCGCAGCCGAAACAATTATTGCACGAGGGCTTCGGGGGGAATGAACGGCTTGCCGATGTAGGGAATTAGAAGTTGGGAAAATTTATGAAACAAAAATTGCTATTTTTTTACTAGTTCTCCTTAACCGAAATCCGGGTGCTTTGGCATTATCGGGGGGTTTGCATAATTCCAGGAATGCCTAGTAACGTAACCGGGAATACCTTACTAGCTTTTCAGTAAAATTTAACCATAGTTCCAGTGGGAAATTATCTAACACGCTTAACAAGTTTTTAAGAATACGAAATTTTGGTCGAAGACGTATTTTTTAGCTCGAAAAATATATATTTTGTATCTTTAACAAAAATTTCTCAGTTTTTGCGTTTATTAGTGTAAAAAATTGTTTCGAAAAACTTTCTCTATTTATATTAGAAAACAATGGAGACAAACGAAAAAAGCAGGTTCCCCTAACAACTCCCCCCCGATATTGCAAAAGCGCCGAAATCGACTCGATTCTGCGAAGGGGAACGTCTCAAATCGATGATGGTGTGCCTTGAGCTTCGAGGAGCGCCGAAACGACATGGAACATGGGCAAACATTTCTACAAACACACCCTGCGCCCCAACCAATCACAGATCGCCCCCAAGGCCCTTGGTTTTACAATTTTTTTACCTAGTGTGAGCAAGAAAATGTTAAAAATTTGGGTTTTTTGGCTTTTAGGTCGAGAAATCGATTCTTCGAAAATAAATTCTGATGCAGCATTAAGATTTGTAAACTTTTTATGCGCAAGGAAAGCAAAAATTTAGTGAGGGTAATTTTTTATTACAAGTTTTCAATTTACGCCTCGGTCCTTCTTTGACTGTTTTTTTGCAAAAATCCCCGTGAAATTGTTGGCATAACTGAGCCAGGCTACCCGTTCCACAGAAGATGGCGAGCACCCAGAAATGGCGTCAAGGACAGGAAACGGTGCTGGAGAAATTGAGATGAGAGCCCCCGATTCGCACACCATAGATTCCGATCGGGGTGGCAAGGGGGAAGACTATAGAATCGAGAGGATGCGGGAAATTTGTGGAACCGTGCCAAAATGTGATTGTTTTGGGTCGGAACGGCGCACTTTAACTGGCAAATACGGTTTGGAAAATCATAATATTGAAATTCGCATTAAGTCGAAAAACACAATGTTGAAATTCGCATAAGCAAATTCTCCGGAAACCCAAATCAGCTTATTTTCATTTTACAGGAAAACGTTTTTTGAAATCTCATTTTGTCGAAATTTTAATTTGTCAAAATTTCATGCTTTTTTCGCCTCGATTATTCACCTCAAACATCCGCAATTGAAATTTCAGCACATTCAATTTCGATAAAATGAAATTTAGCAATAATGATATTTCGACAACATGAGATTTCGGCAAAAACACGATATTTCGAATGTGCTTGGCGATAAGAAATCGTCAAAATTAAGGTTCTCGACTGTTAGCGGGGGGGGGGGCAATTTCTCGCCAGAGTCGCCATGCGCTATTATAAAACGTACTATTACGTTATCAGGCATTTCTGAAGTTTTAGGGAAAAGCCACCCACGATAATGCAAAAGAACCGAATAAAGCAAACTAATTAACTGACAAATTAAAACGCGTCACGTGACACTTCTACGACTCGACGGCACGTAGCCGCCGAGTTGGGTGTGTGCGCGTTTCTAGTGATGGGTTGGGGGATGACGGTGGGTGGAGAATGGGGGAATGGCTGATATGGAAGGGGAAGAAGAGGAAGAGGAGGAGGAGGAAGAGGCTAGGAAAGGAAGGAAAAGCACCACCACCACCACCCTGTTCCCCACGGTGTGTATGCGTGCGCGTACCGAGGAATGTGGCGGAAACGCGCGTGGAATGTGCGCCTCGCCCCAGCAGCAGCCACCCCCCACATCTCTCACCCCCTTTCCGATGCCCATATCCACACACCGTCCACTGATTATCGTCCGGGGGAGCGGAGCCCGAATTTTCCGGACATTTTAAAGGGGCAAGCAAGGCAAAATATTCAGGACTGGATTCTTAGCAGAAAATAAGGTAGATGGCCATAAAAATTGCAGAAAATCATATTTCCGGAAAGTCATTTCCGAAGTAATATTTCGAAAAAATCGAAAAAATTCGACCAAGACCGCATTCAACGCTAGACCAAAAGGTTCTTTTGCATTATCGGGGGGGGGGCTTTGCACGAGTCTACATAGAAATTTATAATAACGTAATAGGAAGTCTCATAGTAAAATATAAGTAGGCTAAACTTTGGCCAAAAACCGGCCATGTGTGGTCGAAAAATCGCAATTTTATCGTATTTCATAATAAAAAATTGTAAAGTTTTTACGTTTTGGAATAGTCAAAACAATTTTAGAGAAAGTTCCACTATGATTGGAAAACAAAATTAGTTGATTGGATAGTAAGAAAAAAGCCCCCCCCCCGCCCCGATAATGGGAAAGTACGTACCGAAAAAGACCAAAATCTCTTCCAAAAACAATTTCAAACTAAGTGTCGAAAAATTCGTCTAATTTCATTTCAAACGCCTGGCCGGTGCCTTTAAAAATAGGTATTTAAGTGAGTAAAATTAAAAATGCCACTAGCCCAAACGGCTTAACGCGTAGCAGGCGCGTTGCTGTCAGCCGGTCGGGGAATTGCATCCCGTGTACGATTCCGACGTACCTTTGAAAAAACCAGTTTCAAGAACCGAAGAACCCAGGGATCTCCACTGTAGCCTGTAGTCCTCCTCTCTCACCTGTAGTCAAAGATGGTGAGACAGTTGAGCAGCATTCCCGTCTCGGGCATTCACACACGCAACGCAACGCACTTGCCCCCCTTTCTCCCCGACGACGATTTATGGGCGCCGGAAATATCAGCGGGCTATGCACGGTATGCGCGCACAGGGCAGGGCAAGTGATATTCTGGAAAAAGACGGCGTCGAGAGCAGCAACAGCAGCCAAGCTGGCGCTTGTGCGGGAGGACACGTGATGCGAGAGGTGTCGATGGGAATCAAGCGGAAGTTTAGGCGGCAGATCATTAGTAAAATGGCCTTAACTTACTCGGCAACCGATACCCTCGCCCTTTCCCCTCCTGTACAAATAACTTATTTACCTTCTGTATTTAACGCCCTCCAAATGACCAGAAAAGGGGTTATTTCAGGAAAAAGCTCGTTTTGCGGGGTTATTTACGGAGAGCTTCAGTGGGCGCGAATAGGGGCGTTATTTACAGGAGGGCGTGAAGGGGCGCGAAAGGGCGTTAAATATGGGTTTACTTCTAGCTTATTGTCAGAAAGTAAAAGGCATTTTAATTTAACAACCTAAGTTTAAAAGGTCGTTAAAGGGGTATTTGAGTGAAAAATCAGAATAAGCTTCTCTATGCCATGCATTATACTATTTTTTGCACGCTACTTTCTATATAAAACATCATCAACGGAAATGCTTTTCGGTTTTTTAAATTGCTACTTTTAAAACCTGGTTTCGGGAAAACTGAATACGATTATACTATTTTTTTCGAGCTAAGTTGCCTTAAAAATACTATAAATTTAATCTAGGTATATTTCGGATATACGCAAGACAGAAATAGTAATAATTCAAAGCAATAGTAAAAAGTAACAAATGTAAAAATCAGAAAAAGCAATAATACAAAATGAATCCAAGCAGCTCGTTTCCGGAAACTGGCAAACCCGCCAAAACTCGGCAACTGCCCCTGGGCGTTCGGCATGAACGGGGCGGCCGACCTGGAGGAGGGCAACCCCAGAAAAAGTTTCGCCCAGCAAAAACACGGAGCCCCTGGGGGGAAAAACGAACAGTTGCCTCCCCGCCTCACCAAACATTCCTGGCGTTCCAAAAAGCGCGACCAGCCCGCCTGCACAGCTGCCCAAAATGCTAAATGTAGCCCCATCACACAGACCCCCGAGTCCGGGCATTCCGCACATTCCAATCGACAGCTTACTGACCACCCGCCCCGGGGGGATGAAGCCGATCAGCCGCACCCCCCGCGATATTTATAGCAGGTCCCAAAAGAGGACCTTTAGAAAATGTAGCACGGCTGTAGAAATGCATATACTTAACGTATCTGCTATCTGCTATATATAAATTTCTAATGTCCGTACGCCCGCCACCGACCCACCACCCCCCCCGTCGGGGGGGGAAAATTCCCGGCCAGGCTTCCCTTTCCTTTTCCCCCGGTTTACCCCCGGAGGGGTCTTACTTATTTTACCTATAGAGCATACTTTGATACCTTTAACTTAATAATTACTCTGCACTGCTGATTGATTTAATGTATTTCTTTATTAGTATACAAATCCTGGTCCCCTTTTCCTAATTTCTTCGAGATTAAAACTCAACGCTTACGATTGTTTTCAAGCCCAGAATTGTCCGCAATACGCTCGGTTTACCCAACGCTTGAAGGAACCCTTAAAATATCACATACCCGCCATCGAAGGTCAGCTCCGTTTGCGTGGACGTGCCGATTGCGCTATCGATCGAGGTTTCCTATAAAAATATCCGTAAAAGAATTATGGAAGAAGCTACGCGTTTAATATTACGCTTTATTGCCGATTTTGTAGGGTTTTTATTTGAAAAGGGATTTCACTTGTTTCCGTTTAAATTTTATACCCCCTAATACCAGTTTGTCCCAATCCTTGGCGTTTTCGCATTATTGGGGGTAATTTTTTTCCTTTTTCTATCTTATTTTTAATTTTTTTTCCTGTAGGTCCACAACTGCCAAGTAACGTATCGTCAGTATTGCGATTTTTTGTTTAGTAAAATTTATCTGTATTTAAAGTGAAAAACTATCTCAAAACTTAAAAAATTTTAAATCCAAAATTTCGGTCGGAAAATCTATGTTTTTTACTCCGCTCCGAAAAACGCTAGCAAGCATTGCGCTTCCAACCTTTTCAAGTTACTGATTCTCAATTTTTCGTCTGTGACGGTCCCTTTCAAATGACAAGATTCAAACCCAACCTCAGATCCATCATGCTTATCCCCACGATGTTGGTGGAGACTTCGGTGCCAATTGTTAATCTGCAGATGCCGGTGGTCCATCTCCTGAAACAGTCGATTTACCGGCCAAAAGAGCGATGAGCTGTGGTTGCGTGAGCGCGAGAAATCACCAAAAATCACGGGGGGCCCAGCACACCTAATCGCTGGGCCAATAAAACGGCCCGGAATTCTCCCGGCCAAGTGGGTGTCTGTTTCATAACCAAGTTGCCGACACCCACCACGGCTTCACTGACTCACGCCCTTTATTGGTTAGACCAAAAATGTGGAATTTCAGGAATTTTATGTGTGCTATGGGGGGTGAGAAGCTCGGGAATTCAATGCAGAGAAAAGAAAAATAAGAGTCAAAGGGAGTCATTGGGGGAAAAGTCAAAGAATCCAGATCAGAAAAATAAAATAAGAAGACTAGAATTTTACAAAATTTGATCCCCTGGAAAATTTGCCGAAAGAAAAAAAACTTAAAAAAAGCTATAAAAAGGTAAATGAACTTTCTAGGTATGCAAATAATTGGTAGCCCATCAGTATCCTCAGAAAATACGATATATGAAAGAACCGTTAAAATCGTTAGCATAACACATGCCAGATTACCGGCGCGTTCCAATAATCCCCGGCCGATTCGGTGTGTGCCAAAAGCCCGCGGATTCCAGGGACGCCCCATATCTAGGCAATGGGGGGAGTGGGCTGTAAATCGGGCGCCAACAGGTGACGCGCTACCCGTTTTACAAGCAAATATTGACCATGACCTTTGGACGATGATGTCCCTCAACCAGCTGACTTGAGCTTCATCTTGGAAATCTAGTTCTAGGCAGTATTCTATTGAAAGCTAGGTTAGGTAATTGAAGAAAAGGGCTATATTTCGAATTATCTAGATACCAACCCTTTAATACACCCAGCCTTTTTTCCATTCAACGAAACCTAAAAAATCCAAAATTTGCTTCACCTCCTAAATAGTATACCAATCTATGTAGAAATGAACTTTAGGATGTCGTTTTTATACTCCGATTACCCTATACATTTTCTTTATTGGTTTAAAGGGCTTTAAAAGCTCGGCCTCCCCCAAATTAACTCACTTTTTCAAAAATTTAGAATTCTCCATGAAAAAGTCGGAAGTTCGCTTCATGCCTAGACAAAACGCGCAAAACATCAAGCCACGCGCGTAGCCAGCCAACCAGAAAAAAAACATTCTGCGATAAAGGCTTCATCGATCGGATTATGAGTTGAATACAGGCGCCGAGGGTCAGGCACCTTGCTGCAGCCGGCTTATCGCCGTTCCGGCAAGGGGGGGGGGTCGAGCAGGGCGCCCTATCATCTGCATCCCAGCCGCTATCACGCAGTCTCCGAATTCCAGAGATCCGCCAATATTCCCGGGCGGTTCCGGATACGGGGGTAGGGCAAGGTGGCTTTTGGCTGTTTTGCGTCAAACCTGTGTTTTCCAAACGTTTCCAAAAAGCTCATTTTATAACAATATTAAGTGCGAGCAAATATAATGTACAGACATGGTACGGCACACGTATGACGATCAAAAATATAGAACCGTTTCCAAAAAAAAACTGAGGGTTCATCCTGCCTATGCGGCACGGTTGGCGCGGCTTGTCGCGGCGCGTTGCATGTTTAGGTTCCGGGTCTAAAAAAATCGATGACACCGCGAATCGAAAAATATTGAAAGAATCGAAAAGAAGCATTCTTTTAAAAATGACGGCGCATACCTGAACACCCAACAAAACCGCCTGATCCAACGAATGCCGGTGAATCTCGTAGCCAAGCTGCTCGCCGAAATGCTGCTCAAAATCGTCTAGTGAACATAGCTTGGGCGGCCGAGTCTCGATTACCCATTCGGCAAATACTGTCTGAAAAATAGTTTACCTGAATACGGGCTATTGGTACTCACATAGATCATCTTCAGCAAGACTTGAGCCTCGTCAGTTTCGGGCCGATAGCTCGGTGACTCGAGCAGAGGCTTCAGACGGTCGTAGACAGAAGCGAGATGAGGTGAGCATAGTTCGTACATGACCTAAACGGCAATGCCAATAAATAAAACGGTGCTTCCAGGTAAAATACCGGTAACGGCTAAAATAAGGTAAAACACACCCGAATTCCCAGCCTCGTCAACGTATACAACGAGCCATATAGAGTGGGCAATGCCGCATTCGCATTTTCTTCCCATGGCTCGGCCAAAGCCTTGATCGTTCTTGAGTGAAAATCGGCCACATCGTAATGTCTAAACAAAAATACTCAATGAAAATACTACATGTAGACTACTTGAATAATATGGCGACAATCTGCGCGCTAAACCGTCGCAGGGCCCAGTGCTCATCGCTGGTAGGATCGTCGGATAGCTTTTTCGCCAAAATACAGCTGAGGATGGGCGGCATCAGTTCGACCAACTAAAAATGTTTCAAAAACTCCTTGAAAGTCTACCGATTTCGTCAGGTCGACATGCGGGTTTGTGGCGAGCGCCAGGCACAACTTCATCAGGTACATCAGCTGATCAACATCGCCGTTTGTAACGTGGAATCGGACCTGAAGAGGAGGCTTCCAGTAAAATCCTTCAAACTCACCGCTTCAAACACATAGACGGTAATTCGTGGGACGATCAATCGAAGACCCGTGCTCTCGGCCAGGAGTTGCAAAGAATGCTGGAAGAAGATTTCGTGCAGGAACGAAGCTTTACCTCTCTCGTAGCGTCATCATCGCCCATCACGTTCCGAACCAGCAACTCGTAGAAAGCTCGATCAAACTAAATGGATGCGGTCAACGCGACAAATTCCGAAAACTGTACCAAGTGCGATTGTGTGCTGAGTTGTGCGTTCGTCATCTTGTTGGCATCATTGGCGCGGTCTTCTTTTTGTGGAGAGGTCAGAAAAGAGGCTCCCTTCTTGCCAGGCGAATTCCAGAAGAGCTGATTGAGATGGGTCATCGTGGCTGAAATTAAAGAAGGTAGAAACTTTTACTTAGAAAACAAAAAAGCTAATCAGACACCAACTGCTCACTCGTTTTTGCCAAGGCGGCTTTTCGATTGTTCTCCAAAAAGTCAGGCGGCGGTGGCGGGCAATAAACCAGAGATCCGGATGCATAGAATGTCTCCAACGGTCGTGGGAAAACGAGCTTTTCCGGGTTTGCATCAGCCAAATCATCCTAAAACCATGGTCTTAAAAAATCTTTCTAGATTACCGAGGCGGCTTCCTCATTTTCGCCGAGCAACGGGTTGTCTTGGATACACGGTTGAACGCCATCTATCACCAACCAATGTGCTAAAAAAGTTTCTAACTACAAAAAATTCCTACGTTTAATATGCAGCTTTGCTGGCAGTCTGACGGAGCCGGATTGGCACGACTGGAAGACGTCAAGTTGCGTATACGGCTCAGAGTACAAGTCGCCTGCAGGAATCGCCAAGCCAGAGGATATTGGAGCTTGGCGCTCCTCCCTTCTCCCGAAAAACTCCTAAAATTTAGAATTTAAAGGGCTGCCGACGGCATGTGTCGAACCCCCCCATCAACAAATTGGCAAGTAGCCAACAGGGCAGAGAGCGCGCCCCGGGGAGAGGCGCAGAGACATTTTCTTTCCAGCGCGTAACCGATTGACTATGCCGTCGGCATCCCTTTAAGGTCCGAGAATTCCTGACCTGCTCTCCGAAGTAGCTTCGAGCCAATGCTATGTCTTCGGGGATCAACGTCGAGCGTCGAGCATGGATGGCAAAGCGTTTCGCCATAGAGATAAGACGACTAGAAGGAAAGGTTGCTTAGCGTGCGAACTCTTACATTAGACGGCTATTGACGCAATCGGCGGCAAGTTCGCGGCTGAGTTGCTCAAGCTGAAATCTGAATAACCCCGGGGTACTGCAACAAATACCCCATCTCCGGTCGGTTGAATGTTCGTCGCCACAGATGCCACCCAATCGCGGTCGTAGGTGAGAGCGCCAGCAGCATGAGAAGTGCTCGCCAGGCTGCTGGGCTTAGACTCTCCGTCCATAGCCTAATACGGAACATATATTTTTATATATGAGCATAATTCTTGATAGTACGCGTTATGACGTATTACTCGAAAGCAGATATGGTACGTTACAGTTTATCGCAAAAGCAAGACGTATGTATACAAAAACCCGTTAGTTAGTCGTAAGTATGAAATCACAGGAGGTGGGATGGGAATTGAGGTAATATGATGTCTTCGTGTTGGTGGTTGATTCATTGGCGTACGGAGCGTAGAGCTGGTTCCATAGTTTTCTAAATAAAAGCTTATAGTTCCAAGAAAACAGCCTACCGAAAGCACAGCAAGAAGTTTAGAAGCCTCTAATGTTTGGAGATCGTGCGGTTGGACTTCCGGTGGGCAGATCCGACGGCAGTTATCCATAAGCTCATCAAAGCGGGCGATAAGATCGGCTTTCTGAGCTTTTCGATATTAAAAACTGTTCGAAATATACCTCCGTAGCAGTCGTCAAATCACACAAAGGCAATACGCTCCCGTAGATCATCGCATCCGAGCTTTCGCTATCAATAAAAGTCTTGCGCAACACCTGGACCACGCGGTCCCGAACGGTAGGGATAGTCTTTAGATGTGAGCTAAAGAAAGAGATTTATAACAGCACAGATCGCTTACTTGACAACTATCACTAACGTCTTCGAGGCAAAGTCTCGTAATGCCCAATGGTTGTCCGATTCCGGGCGGCCACAAAGTGAGCTGCTGATGCAGCAAGTCAGCAGCGATGGAAGGAATTGATGAAGCTGAATAACTGCGTTTTGACAGCGCAAGAAAACATACCACAGGGTCCAGCGATAGGCTCTTGTTCATTGCCAGCGAACGGATGACGCGGACTAGGTAAATCAGCAGCGACAGGCAGCGATGAACGACATTGGCTTTTATCTGTAAAGAAAAATAGCACGGATTTAAAGGTCATACCCCGTTCTGGATTATATTTGCCAAGATCGGCAATCCGTCTTGCAGTCCGGTATCCGTTTCAAGCGAGTGAAGGGCAGATACGCGGAGCGGGTCATGCGCTCCAACGCAGGCTTCCATCACGCTTTTCAGGTAAGCTTGTTTCTCCTGGAAATCGATGATCGGGGTGGATAAAATTGCTGCAACTCACCACTGACAGCATAGCCGGAGGTAATGGCCGCACAGCAACGACCTCTTGGCATTTGATGCCTCGCTGTACATCGCGAAATTGGAAGGTGGCGCTGGACTTCGGGATAACTGAACCAAAAAAGGTGTGGGTAACTGTTTGAGGTATACTTTTGGCGGTATCTCGTCGAGCAACCAGCTTTCCCGCCGCGGCTTCTTCATCCTCCGTTTCGGCGGCATCTTCCTGAAAACAAGAAAACCAATTAAAAAATTATTTCCGATTCGACTCACCCTGTAAGGGACAATATTCTCTGGCACCGGCTGCACAACTCCCTCATACGCAAGCCAATGACACCGGATCCGCATTGGGGCCGGGAATTTGATGAGCGGACGATTTAGGTAGCTCTAAACATTGTTGTTTTTTTTGCCAAATTGCCTATGTCACCGTGATGTCGATTTCTGCATCGTCCCACCCGTAGAAGGGACCAGTCGATGACGAGTTATGACGCTTCAGATGGCGAGTATCGGATAGAGCATTGCCCAAAGGAGCCTAAAAAGCGTAATTGACAACCACCTCACTCTTTACCTGGAAATTCCGATCACGGCAGGCTCGCTCGATATCTTCCAGTCTAACGCACCGTCGACGCGCTAAAATACACAGTAAAGAAGAAAATAGCACACTTACCATGTGTTGCATATTTCTTTGCGTCGATGATGATTTTCTTCATTATTTCGGTTAGCTCCTCCGATAGCAATTTATATGCCTGAAAAATATTTGAAAGAGCATAAAACCAAAACTAACATGAGGGGTCAGCTTATCTTCGCCGCTTGTACCAGCCAGACCAACCGTCTCAGCGTATAACTAAAGGTCGTAAAGTAAGTAAAATCAAATCAGTGTCACCTTGACACGGTCTATGCTGAAGATAGCTTCCTTCGAGACCGGCGGTCCTGAGAAAAGAGCCATCGTAATTCCGAGTTGACTAGTATTATGAGCTCATAGATCCTGTGATGGAGCCTGTAATCCCAGATGCGTCAGCCCTCAACCCCGCCCCTTTTGTCTCTATCAATGTTTGACGATATTTCTACAGCTATCTGTCAAATTTTTCGCCAGCACGTAAATGCATCAATTTATCTGCCCCATTCAAAACCGAAAACGCAGAAAGTATCAATAAATATGGATTCATGGAAAATCACAGTTCAACAAAGCCACCCCGGCTGAATGTTACAAAAAGCGACGAAAAGGAGACTCAAAGATAAACAGACAGCAATAAAACCGATTATGCCAATAAGTAGGTTTTGTTATTCGTTTCGGACCAAATCCTTGTACAGCTTCTCGATCTCCAACTTCAAGATTGGCTTCACGATTTCCCCGTCTTCCGTGATGTAGGCCGAGATCGATTTGGTGACGTTGCCTATTTAATGTTTATATAAAAAACGAAAATATCTAAATCACCTTGTGCGGAGCGATTGTCCTGTGAGTAGGAAGCGCTGAGGGTGTATTTGTCGTCATAGCTAAATAAATTGTTTAGCTATCGAATATCTGTCAACCTCTTCATGTCGCTGCTCCACTTCCATGCCCGCTTGAATTTCCCATCATTTTCCATTGCCTGAAACCGATTATGAGAGAAAAAGGTATGAAATATTACCTGGTAGAAGCATCCTCGTTCGACGTACCATTGATAGAGCTGCAGGATTCCAACAGTGATGAAATATCCGGCGGAACAAATTATGAGCACCTAAAATCGGATTCATGTAGATACGAGAGCCACAAACCGGTTTCACTTCCTCAAACGGTACAACGTAATGCCAGGCTGCCGCAAATCCAGAGAAGCAGACGGCAATGAATGAAATTAATAGGCGGCCATCGAACAGCGAATAATATTCTTGCCAACCGACGCGCTTGTTGAGTATCTAAAAGATTTATTATCCACTTCGTTCAAGACAGTACCTCCTTGACGGTGTCATCCAAGCTATTTCTGACGGTGACTTGGTCCCATTTGTTGATTTTGATCACCTTATCACCTTCGGTAGTAGTCATTCTGAACAAAATAATTTTTTTTAACAAACATGAGATAACTGCCAAAAATATGAATTTAGCGAATCATGCACCATAAAATAGCTGTAGAGACGCATTCAAACAATAATTTATCATTCATTAAAAACAACCATAGAAGGAACCATATTTTAGAAAAAGGGTCAAGACGTGGAACGTTTTGATGAACCAGTTTGAAAGATTATTAGCGTTTGCTGTTCAACTGGAGCGCGACGAGGGGCGCAAAATGACGAAGGGACTATGCTGGGTGAAACGCCCTTGAAAGAACACGTCGCGTATAAATTGCCGAGTTTTGTTTGGAATATTTGAAGATCATCACGGTATTATATCACAAAGAATACACGTAACCAGGAATATAGATTTCGAAGTGAATTATTACAATCTAAAAAGCATTAATCAAACTTCTTTGCGTGTCTAGACTTTGGCGTTTCGGGGTGGATAACCGGGGCCATCTTTTTTGGAGTTTCCAGTGTTTCCTGGAAATGAAACTATTTAAATGCATTATAAATAAAAGGTTTACCAGTTTTGGGACCTCTTCAGCTTCAGTGTCCCCTGAGTCGCCAAATTCATTGACGCGCTTGTAGTCGATCGGGTACAACCAACGCTAAAAAAAGTTGAGCTTGAGAAGGAAAACTAAAGAAAACCTGGTAGAGATAGATAACGAAAACAATGTCATCCCGGAAACAGGCAACGCGGTGAGCTGTTGGCATCGTGATAACAAATGCGAAAAGATCATCGATGAAGGTGTTGAAGGCCTGTAAGACGTTTGACGCGACCGCAAAGAAACAAACCTTGTACATGAAAGCACGCCACGGGAGATGAGCCACGCTCTTCAGCTTGTAGTTGACGAATAGTTGTGGCAACATGAACAGGAAGCCAAACGCGTAGACCCCATTCGCCATCGACTCGATGCACCAAGAGTACCAGGATTTGTGTGGCACGTAAGCAAGGCTGTAATTTTCAAAGGATGTTTCGAGCGTAATAAAAAGCTACCTATAAATCGCTCCCCCAACGCACAATGGCAACATTAGAAGCGCCAGCCATTTCATAGCCTGAGCGTCAAACGCGTCGGTTTCGGCTTCCTTTGCAGTTTGAGCACCAAAACTGATACGCGGTAGCCCACCAATAAAAGTTAGAGAAATCTAAAATAATTTACTTAAATTCCGGGATTTCTTACCTTCAACGCCTTCGTGCACTTCCAGTACTCGATCAAACACGAGATTCCAGAGGGGACGAGCACGAGGAGAGACGTTCGCTGATCCATAAGGTAAAAGAAGATGACCGTATAAGAGAAAGCTCGCCAAAGCAAGGCCCTAAATTCAAAAGGTTTTCACGAAAAATAACAGCCTACTTTGTACTGAGCCCCTCCATCGTCTTCTTCTGACGCCAGAAGGAGATATCGTTTTTGAAAGAGAGCACATCGAAAAGCAGATGAAGCGCGGAAACGAGGAACGTTACGCCGAGCAGGTACAAATTCGTGTCGACAAAGAGGCCTCTTACCTGAAAAGTGGTAAGTGATAAAAAGGGGGGAAACATACATCGTCCAAATCCTTTTCGTTGAAGCCCATACTTTTCAGCTGCATCATCGACATCGTGGCCGTGACCATTAGTCGAAGCTTTCCGACCCCAGCCGGGCGATAGTCAACGGTAATTTCGTATTCTTTTTGCGTCGGAGTGATCTAATCGATTTCTAGATCATAAACATTTAAGCGGAAAAACCTCAAGTATATTCTTCGAGCCGAAGGACAGAGAGTTCAAATAGAGGAGAGGATAATACACCAGACGCCCATCGATCTCATCAGTCTCTAGCAGCCTAAATGAGTTGTTTCCAAAGCCTTGCACAGAATTCAAACATCGCATAAAACCTACCTATAGACTTCATGTGGGATCGCGCGGGCTTTGAAGATCGGCGAACCAGTCAGCCCTACCAGAGGTATGGAAGACCGAAGATGAGCAATGGGCTAAATTGACGGGTTCATAGCAAAGGATACCCAAACCTTGACTGCCTTCTTAGCCTTAGTTGTTCCGGACACCTCGTCGTTTCCGCCCATCAGGTTGAATGTCTTCGGGATCGGCTCAGCGTACGTTGTAATCAACCCGCTCTGTATCACGCGCCAACGAGCCTAATCACCAAGTAAAGAAAAAACGGGTGAATTACCGCATTTACATTTACGCCTTCGAAGTCGGATGGTAAAAGGATAGCATGGACGAAGAGAGTGCCATTATTCAGGGTGGGGCCAGGAAGACTTATGTTTATCTGAAGATGAAAAAAGTTATGATGAAAAACCGACACGAACCTTCTTTTCTAGTGCTTCATCGATTCTCAAAGCTGGTTCCTCATAAACCAAAGTCCCCAGCGGGATGGGTCTGGAGGTCAGGGAGGTGTAAACTCGTAACCGCACCACGTTATCTTTTATTGAAAAGGGCTAAAAGCATTCAATTTTTCAGATGAACTTATACCTCTAAGCAGTTTCCCGTATCTTGTGTCAAATCGCAAAGTTCTGGCACGAAAATTTGATAAAAATGGTAGATAGAATTTCCAATGTAGATTAGAAATGCCGCCGTCACTACATTTGTTAGGTTTAATTTTAACATCTGAAAAACAATTATTGTACAGTTAGTCATATAGTGGTGAAGGCATTGATAGTGTGCATAAGCACTATTTTTTTCTTAGCAAACAGCGACTTGTATATTTATTGGTCGTTCGAGAATAGTGAGAAGAGGAGATCAAAAAGTGAGAAAATACCAGCATTAGGACCTGTAGTTTAACGGAATGAGAATGGAAACACAAAGTTATATACAACACCATAGCGATCAAATTAAAAGTTAGAGGTATATCGCAGCTGACGGTCTTGGAAAAACTGGTGACGGTTAGTCGGTAGCGCTCCCTTGCTTGACAGGAAGCCCTTCAACGATGACTGCGCCGCATCTTCATCATCCCTAAAAAATGCGTGCTAAAATCCCGAATGCGTCAAAAATTACCACGCGGCCTTGGCGCATCGCTTCTCCACGATCAAGTCGGCCGTTTTCCAGCTGAATCGGATCAACGAAGAGAAACCGAAAATCGGGTCGACACCGCCAGCCAGAAATTTCTTCGTGTTCGGGTCTAAGGCTCTCATAACGAAGAGAAAAAATCACCTCCAGGGTAACCACTGCCGAATCCGGCTTCAGGGACGTTGACGCCAGTCTCACGAAACTCCCAGGCTCTGAGACGGCGATCACGGGTCACCTATTCTCTTTTTTAAATGATTCCGGACAAACTCAAACCTTGGCAGCAATCGATGCAGCGGATACAATTGGGTATTTTGAATCAGCCTTTTCCGAAACAGTGATCGAGATTCCCGGGAAGATGCGTTCCAGCTTGGCTTGGTAGGTAGCCTTCGGCCCGACGGTGTCTACAAAAATCTAAACGCAACGCTTGCGACATCGACTAAATACTTACTTCGACGACATTCACGTTGGCCGCTAAGGCATCCCGGATCAATTGTATGGCAGAGTTGTGAGAAATTTCGTTTAACGAGATCTTGTTGCGCTTCAACATCGACGAGCTGATGTACTGGGCGGAAAGACACTGTATTGCCCACGCAACGACCTGCAAAGTGGTCAAAAATAGGACGCTGGGACACACTTGTTTCGTTTCACCGCTATCGTTCATATCGTCAAATATCTCCTCTCGTTTGGCTTCGGTAAGTGCCTTCGAATCATCGACACCTAAACGAGTTTACAAGAACGTCGTTTCCCTCGCATACCTAAACTCCGGAGTTCAGCATCTTTATCTACTGGGGAAATTGCGCAACCATAGACCATGGGGCCGAGTACTGGACCTCTTCCAGCTTCATCGATTCCTAAATGACAGTTCCAACGATGGCGTTGCACTTTACCTAATACGCACGGCTGTCCGGCGCCGAATCCGTTCCAAGTTTCGCTCATTTCTGTGATGCAATCGAGCCCGGAGAGGGCAGCCGTAACTTCGACAACCATCCTGAAGGCACTTTATTAAAACCATCGGGAAAGTTCCGGAAATATACATGGAGCGAACCGAAATTCGTCTACAAGGAATGAACCCGTACAGCTTTATCGTAAAAATACAAAACAAACTCAACAAAAAACATTGAATCACGCAAAAACGAAAACGAAATAAGCCCGATCATATTCGGTGTTAGCTCGCTTGCGATCCGTTGGTTGTTTTGCCCTGGTCCACAGATTTTGGCGCCAACGGTGGTAACACTGCAGTGATTTTCTAAATAATAAATCGAAACCGTAGAAAACATCAGTACCCCGACCAACACCTCCAGCTGCTCTTCTGTCTTGATCCGTTCTTCACAATCCTCGATAATCAACTGAAGCTCGATACTACTCGACGGTCGAAGATTTGCGACCTGCAGGATTTCAGCCTGTGTCAGCTAAAAAATAGTTGTGATAAAACATCAGCACCATCAAGTTACCTTAACCGGTTTCAGTGCTTCTACCAGCTTGCAAAAATGTTCTTCGTTTTGCGAGGCCACTGGGGTTTGGTTGAGATAACTGCTCGTCTGAATGAAAAGGTGAGTTGAGGAACCAAAATTTACCTCGAATAGTAGGGTGCTTAGCTTGGAATCTTGGTCGTGCTTCTTTTTCTTCGTCTCCCGTGCGCGCGTTTCGTTGATGATCTAAAATGACAGTTTGTACACCGTGCGTTATTCATACCTTTAGCACTTCGACATTGGGTAGTAGAGTAACCATCTTGTTGATAACTTCCATTTCTAATAAAGCGGTTTCTACGTCTTTTTATGTTCGATTGAATGAACATCGAGATAAAGGGGATGACTACCCAAGCTCAGCATGGAATGCTTGGTTTTAGCATCTGATTTTATTAAAACACTAAATCACACAATTCACGACATCACAACTTTTCAAATTTCCTTGAATAACCACTTTTTGATCAGTGTGTGTGCAATGGCCCCGGCTGGGGGGATATATCGTAAAATCTGGCGGCTGTCTGGATCTTTGGTCAAGCCCTGAAAAGACATTGATTCCGGAAGCCGATGAAAATTTTACCTTCAGGAATGGGTCTTCGATGGTTCGCTGGTATGCCTGCATGATCTCATCTCGCGTGTACCATTCCGCTGATTCGAGCTCATCCAAAGCTACCGTAATCTGAAAAATACTGATTATAGGCCGCGAAAATCGAGATCTGAATATTTTGAAAAAGCGGTCCTACTTACCTTTTCTGATCTATCAGCGGTGGCTCGGAAGCCGATCATGAGCGAGCTATCAGGCATTGGCCATGGTTGTGAAAGTCCCAACTGCTTTATATCCGTCGCCTCAAGTCCGACCTAGAAAAAAACCATCCAAGCTACGAAAACAGCAAGAAACCTCTTCAGCGATCTCCCTGCGACAAGTCTCGTGCAAGGGTTCGCCTGTCTGAAAAAGGATTATTTTTATAGGCAAAGAAATACCGTCGCGAATCCTGCCACGCAAGTGTAGACACCATTGGCCGAACCACGATGTCGAACCAACAACGCATGCTCGTTAGAAGGGTCCGAAACCAGGCAGATTGAAACGGGAGAATACTGAAACTCGGATATCAGACTTCCTCTAACCATCGTCATTCGCAAATTCGCAAATAAACAAAGCCTAACGTACCGCTGGATAATAGACCTTCCTGCAATACGTGCATTCAGCGGCCGACTTGCTAAAACTTATTTTAGAGCGACAAAATATCACGCTACCTAATCCGCTTCTTCAGATTGGTGCAACACTTCGGACAGCGCTTATAGGTCAGATTGAATTGCGACAGGGTGTGCATCTGAAAAACAACTTCTTAGCAACACAAAAACGACACACCTTTGCTAGCCAATTCCTTTGTTTCTCGCTTGTCATCGTCAGCATGGCCATGCGCAGATCAAAAAACCGTCCGCCAAGAGCGCTCGCTAGCGCATTTCTAAGCTAAATAAAATGAAGTCATATGCAGAACTTACCTCATCCGGTGGCACCGGCAAATCTTCGGGCGGCGTGACCGTTTCGAGGGATGTGCCGAACAAGGCCACCTGGCAAGTAACTTAAAAACAAAGGCAATGCTAACCTGTAAACCAGAGTTTTCGTCAAGATTCAACGGCTGTACCGTATCGACCAAACAAGAATTTTCAATCGAAAAGTTCAGCCCATACTTCGAAAGGTTGTTTCGGAGGTCTAAAAATCAATATGACTAACGCATGATCGAACCTCGGAACGAATGCATGACCAGCTGCACGTCGGAACCCGTTTTCTTGACCAAAGGTCTTTTGTCCACCATCAGAACGAAGGCACCACGTGGAAATTCACTAAAACAGTTGATAGGCGAATGTGAAACGAACCCAGATAACGCATCATCATGCAATTGCCAGTGATCGAGCAGGCGTACGCTTTCCACGTAAGAAGAAGCGCCCCTCCGGCACAACTTCACGAGCCGGCCCGGTCCCATTACCTGAATTTCACGTTTGGATAACCAAGACTGGGTTCTCTCCTGCGATAACTCGTAGCAATAACTCTTTCCGATACCACGCCAAATTAGTGCATAGTACTATTTATGTCACATATCAAAATGACAAGGTGCGAAATATGTTACCCGATCAGTTATAATATCAAAGGCACTAATTCGATACGACACGATGGCTAAAGATCACAGATAAATTTTTAAGAGCTTACAGCACGCTGCAAGAGCAATTGCACCATCATTATGGCAAAATATGGCTGGGACGCCAGAACTTTGTAATAACATTTGGAATGGTTACGTAATTGAAATGAAAACCCTGGCAGGATCACAGATGAGCGGTTAGTGGGTTAGTGTGGGGGAGATTGGTAAGAGAGGGGAAATTAGATGACAAACTGAGCCACTAAATTGGCGGCACCGAGAGCAATAATGCCGTAATGGACGTAGGTTTGCGTCTTCGAAACTTGGCCGGTCAGGAGTTTGCAACGTCGTAAATACACCAAGCATGGCAGGGCAAATACATACACCAATCCAGAAACGGCACCGACGTATCTGGAAAATTCATTTAAAACTCTCCCATAAAAATTTCTGCCAAGACGATTTCTAGCTAAAACTTACCTCAATAAGCTTCCGACGTGAGGATAGAACATCGCAACCAATACAGCAATCGTGATGATCGTGACATTCAAGACAAGCACCACAGTGAAGCTAAAATATATGGCAATAAGGCGAAGAAACATGCAATAATACCTAGGCCACGTTTTGCCATAAACATAATAAGAAATTTGTGAGCGGACCAAGAACATTAGAAGTGGGAGCACAGTTATCATCTAAAAAGCCATGGAATCCTGAAGGAAAAATAAAAAAATAGTGTTTGTGTGTGTGTGTGTTATATTCATATCTTGGTTTGCTCCTACGCCTCGGGAAAGGGTTTTCGGATAGGGAAGAAACGACAATGGTTTAGAATGGTCCGGAATCGACTCACACATAAAATTTGAAAATTGTGGTTTTCGCTATTAAAAATAGGTTTTTGTAAACCCTGTTTGTTAGGGAATTAGCATCCCGGAAGTAGGAAGAGCCTATATAAAGGGACAGGGGCCGTTTTCACTTTTTCTTGCTAGAATTCAGGAAGAAACATGCAAATTAGGACTTTCCGGTCCTGGGGGGCCAGGGTTAAAAGCCGCGAAGCGGTTTAACCCTGGTCCTGAAGGAACGAACCTGAAACAGCAGAAAAAGTCGGGCTGTCGAGCTCAATACATCACCGCTCCCAAAATTGTTCAGAAAATTCTAAAAAAACGGCTGTTGATCTAGGATCGTGGGCTTACATCGGAAATACAGCTCCGTTGAACGGGGAAAGCTGCATAGAACATGAATCCGATTGAAACGTAGCAGAAGCAAGCCAGGAAAAAGCCGATGGACAGGTCTCGCGCCTATAAAGAATAGTATAGTGATTCATACTCGCAAATTACGTTATTTTCGGGCTTTTTCTGGCTTCTCAGGATCGTAAGAACAGCATTGTGGATGAAGTATGACAATGTCAGCGTGCCTGTGAGAGCCGGAAATCTCCAGTTGGCGACTAAAATGGTAGACTAAATTTTAGTATTAAAAAAACTGACTCTGCGCATAGTTCTTGCTGGCCGGATCAAAGCTGATGTTAAATCCGCACTCGACCAGCTTGGATGTGGTGAATACGATCAGATATAGCACAGAAATGGTACCTAAGGAAATCATAAAAGCACAATTATGACGTACCCAAAACGTTGAATTTCGTGAAAAACGTCGGCGACTTGAAATTCATCAATGGGAAGGTGAACACAGCCAGGTAGATCGGGACCGTTCCCTAACATTGGTTGCCGTTTTCTGAAACCGAAATTTACCTGAAGTTGCCATAGCTTATCAAACGACCAGGGGCCAGGGCTGTCCTCGGCAAAGAACTCGTTGAATTTCTCGGGCCATAGGGCTTGATTGAACTGTTCCGGGCAGTACACTGAACAAGAGGTAAAAATCAGAATGGGCAATTTTACCATCGCAAGTCCAGGTCTTATTCTCCATGATCGGAATAGTTGAACTGTTTGGCTGCAGCGCTTCTAAAACCAAAGATTGACAGTAAGGTCGCAAAAATACCGTAAACAACGTTTCCTGTATAGAAGAGGAAGTTGCTCATCAACACCCAATAAACCATCACACCACCAAGCAGCACCGCAATGGAAAAGAGCTAAATTTGAAAAATAGTTCAGAGATAAAAATCACACTCACCACTGCAACAATTTCACCGGGCTTGCCGAACAAATATTTACAGACATCGCTGAATTCCGCTAACGACGGATCGACACCCAATGCTAAAAATAAAAATGAGCCTATGTAGAGATTTTCAAAGCTTGGGAGAAAGTCTGTAAACAACCTACGCAAATTTTGTGGACTCTGAACAACTCGATAGGCGGTGTAGAGCGAAATCCCAGCGACAGCAATAATTAAGAAGATACCCAGGCCAAAGCCGGCTTGCTGCATAGCCCATGGCATGGCGAGCAAGGAGGTGCCCATCATCGTATTCCAAATAGAAAATCTAAAACATAAATGAATAATTATTGGAGAGGTTACGTACATGGTAACAAAGCTGCTCTGCTTTCCGGACGCATCTTTGAAATCATCAAAGGGAAGTACGGAAAATAGGTCCGGGGGAACCACGTGATCAGGCATACGCTAAATTTTTTAAGGTAAAGAAAACGTTAGCTTGTACTTACAAGAGTTTCGCCACCGGGGTCCAATCGATTGAACAAGCGGTATCTAATTGCCATAGCATGGTCTCGATGTTCTTCATCGGTGGTTAGCGACTGGGTACTACCATCTCGCGACAAGCCCAAGCCTCCTAGATGCACAAAATAAGCGAAATGTATACAAACATACCAGTGTATAGGTATGGGCGTCTATCGGTACGACTGTCGGATCTCGCCCTTGAAGATTCGCCTAGACCAGACATTGCAGGAATGGAAAAAGTGCAAACTTGTTGTCCGGATGCGTGAAGATGAGGCGACCCTTCTTATCCCGGGACGGTCGTCTGATAAGAACGCATCGACTCTAGAAAAACAAATTTTAGCTTTCGAGACCAGCTCACTCATCGTTTTCCGCGCCGATCGCTCCGTAGGACGACATTGGACCGCGCCGGCGCCCTCGCCTGCTTTTCGCGGAGAGAAGTGGACTCTGAAACACGGGCAGTAACGTTAGTTTACGAAAAGCCGTAGAATGTCTGAACCACGAGCCCAAGAGCTTTTTCTAGAGCGTGAACAACTTGAGCCGTTAAATCAATGAATACCGTGACACAAGGGTCAAATTCTGGAAAAAGCAAGTGCTGAGGCGAGCCGACTGATAATAGTTATCTAGCACCGGGGCAGCGCGGTTGCCACCAGAATTCAGGCGGGAAACGGTAAACAGCGAACCCGTCCGTATGAGCCTGGCGATTGTTTTATCGATGACATGCTTCATCAGGCAGGTCAGTAGGCGTCGCTATACTCGCAGAAGTGCGTGGGGCCTTATTTTCCATATATAAGGGGCAACACATTGCGATCATGGCCCACGAGGGGCTAGACAGGCGTGCGCTGATAAGGGTTGTCGCAATGCCTTCTGATTAATCTGTGCCTATGGTTAGGGAAAAGGGCATCTGACATGATGGAAATAGGGTTCCAGGCTTACTTTTAGCTAGAGGTGCCACGCAGTTTGTAAAACAAGGTGGTGTTGGTCTGTAAACTGGTGCGTAACGTATGGGTTACACCAGCGGTTTATGGGTACTAGCGCGGATTTCCACAACGGCGGATGTGGCACAGGTCGCGCAATAGCAAGCAACCGTTCAAAATCGAATTCCATGTCGTAATTCAGGGTTTTCTTTTCGTAAAACTCAAAGGAATGTTTACAAATGAAATATTTATGGAAACGGAACAACAAAAACAACAAATATTGTAGAAACGAACAATAACAACTTTTTCATCCATTTTCAACGGGATTCACCTCCGCGACTTTCTTCTGTGTTCGTGCCTGCGCCAGCAAAGCATTTCGTGTCTTTTTACTTTCGAGTCTATAATTTTCAGAAGCTTCTATGATTGGGGTATTTTTGGGCTTGGCAATTTTTGCGAGCTTTTCGTGCTTCTCTTCAGTCAGAAATTCTTTTATCTGGTTTGAAAGATATTCGTTTAGAGCCTGGAACTTGTCGGTGTTGCCTGAGGAGCATTAATAAGTATCGAGTATTGCCTAAGCCTAAGCATTAATAAGCATTGATGTTTATAACTGAATAAGATAACGATTTAAACTTTTTACTTCGTTTACTGTAATCAAAAGTGCTCAAATAGCCTTTGGTCGTATAGAAACCAGCGTAACATTCCGAACGCATAATCAAGGGCTAAATGGCTCGACGTCTCAGCATGCTTCTTCCTCTCATGCTCATGCAGGCTTTTCAGAGTGTAGTATTGATTAGGACATATTGCAGGCAAATCCATCCACTTGCATCTTCTCCGTTTCCGGCATATATAATCCGTCGTGCTGGTAAGCATGCCTCCGCAAAGTTGTATAATAAGGAAGTATAGTCACAAGCAAGTGATGTACAAGCCAGCTGCTTTCGAGACATCTAAAGTGAGCATTAGGCATTAGAGTTTCTGGCTTTTCAAACGTGCTCTAAGTAATAAATCTACAGAACGGATAATGAGCTATGAAGAAGAAAGAAGACGCCGAGGTTAATCTTGTTGAAAATGGTTGAAAAAGTTGCTATTGTTCGTTTCTATATAAAATATTTGTTGTTTTTGTTGTTCCGTTTCGATAAATATTTCATTTGTAAACATTCCTTTGAGTTTTACGAAAAGAAAACCCTGATTACGACATGGAATTCGGTTTTTGAACGGTTGCTTGCTATTGCGCGACCTGTGCCCCATCCGCCGTTGTGGAAATCCGCGCTAGTTTATGGGTTGCCCAGAAATTTTAAACGGCTACACGATAGGGATTCGCGGTAGAATATTGGGAACGACCTTTATTCTGGCTTATTATCATTTTCGAGAAGGCCGATAAGACAGGAAAAAGGCTATAGGATAGGAATTCGTGGTTGAATACAAAAAAACAGCCGTTTTTTGGCTGGTTTTCCGGTTAGATGAAGCCGAAAGCCAGAAAAGCTTGTGACAAGGACACTACAACCGACAAACCGAACTAATTTGTAATTTGTAAAGTTTGGAACGTCTTTTTGCCTTCCAAATATTTTGTTTCCGAGGACTCTGTTTTGTAAGGATCAGACCTCATTTTTTAATAAATAACATTATCAATATTGTTTAGACAATTGATCGAGGCTTTTGGAAAAACAACGAATCATCGGGGGGTTTTTGAATCCTCCCCCACTCTCCGTGTCTGTCCCGGCTATTTGACACCCCATCCAGCCCCCAGAGCTCCGCCTTCGATGCGTCCCGGCCATTTCTATCGATCTCACATAGTAACACCACTTTGCTCGGCGGCCCTTACATCCCGAAAACAAGCTTCAGTTGGCATTAGAAGTAGCTTTTCTGAATCTCTAGTAATTCAGACCCAGGACTTGCTTTACCGCTGATCAATTCAACCATGTTTTTGAGACAAACTGGGCTCGAACTGTTTGGAGCAAATAACCGCCTCCGCGCCCCTGAAATTTTGCCCTTCTCCATTTCTACAGACTTCGATTTCGTGCCTCAGAAAACCCTTCTTTCCAGACCGACGTGCTACCAACAGTCCAACTGCTACGGGAACATGACCGGTAGTGAAAACGGCGACATTTCCCTGACTCCCGATGACGAGATCAAGGAGGTCAGTCTTTCAAAACGCGTTTTTGAACACCTCGCCATTTTTAGGAGTCCTTGCTTGATGACGACGAAGTGCTTGACGAGAACGACCACGGAGATGATGTCCCCTGCATTACACAGGAGGAATTTTTCGAGCGTCATGGCGGTGACCCGAAAAAGCTCGATTTGTCCCGGTAAATCGGGATTTCAGGCTATGTTATGGTTTTAGTGCCGTTCTCGTTTCCAACCTGCCCAGCGATTTCATGGGCGACGACTACGCGGTTTTCAATGAAGCCCTTCTTGAGATGCTCTCTTCGGATTTCAAGGTTTTGTGTTGTGGCTGCGTTTGTATCGGTTTTTAGGTGTCCCGCGACAATATCGATGCAGTCATCCGTGTGCCAAAGTTGAAAAAGGATGCCTCTGATCAGGTATGTTTGTATTTAGTTTCGAGGGTTGCGAAATACACTCAACTGGCGGTATGCGAAGATGAAGAAAAGCAGCAGCTAATTGCCGATTTTGCGCCTATTTGGGGGCTATCGTTTGTCGGAATAAAACAGCTGAGCTGCTCTACCAAGGCTCGCGGGCCTTCTACGAACAGGAATTCTGATTTTCATAGCAGAAAAGCGTGAAAATCGAAATTTACTTTTCCAACGGCATCGTTTTCCATCAACGTCTCTCATTTCAGGAAAATGCTCTTTGCGCGCTGATTTCATTCAAGACGAAGGTGCACAAGCATCGCATGATCGCACAGAAGAAAGTGGCCGAAGAAAAGTCGGCACTCAGCCTATCATCGGTGGACGAAATTCCACAGGACTGGTTCGACGCCGACCTCCTCACGCTGGCTGACGAAGTTGGAGGCGCCGATGAAGATGGCGGCGAGAACAAGTCCAATAAGGAAGACAAGAAAGGCAACAAAGGTAGCATTGGAGGAGCGCTGGCTGGTGGCACGGTTATTATGAAAAAGAGATTATCGGCCTCGGAGTGATTTTTGGAGCAATTGATTTCTGCAGGCGTTGTCTCTCTTCAGGGGAATAGTTGGGGGCGGGGACGCCGAGGCAGAAAACATACAGATGAATTCACGTGTTCATCGAAATTGTCCCACCGAACCGGTGTCCTAGACTGACTCTCGAAGCGGAGAAAGAGTTAATGCGCTTGCGAAGTTGCCTTATACGCTGCTTTGAATTGCAGAAAGGGCCCTCAGGGACTTCATTCCTTCCCGGGAATCAGTGCAATTTCATGCATCGTCGCCGATTTGCGAGCGAGACTGATTTTACTCGGCCAACGCGAGCTCACAGCGCGTCACAATTTCTTGCTCGAATTCGAGTGACCAAAGATTTCCTCTCCACACCCTGTCCCCTACTGCAAGACATCGTTTCAACATAATAATCTCTTTCTAGATAAAGCGAAACCCGACCCGGAGGCTGAGAAGCAACGACTAAAGGAAGAACGTGAGGCCTTCGTCAAACGCTATGAGGAGGACAACGACGATGACGTGGCCTATACCACAAATTGGGATGGTGCGCCGGAGTTTCAGTGGAAAAGTGCGTGTTTTTTTACTTTGTTAACCTCTTTTTATAGTTTGTGCCGGAAAGAATGATCATCGGAAAGTGATTTTGGAGAACATACATCTCACTGATTTGCGCGATCCTTTCCTCTACCGAGCCATTGCCAAGGCCGAATCCGTTGATGTCGAGGTTCCGCAACGTTACAGCTTTGATGGAACCAAGGCACATAAAGGGTATCAAACCAAAGATGTTTGCTTAATCTATGCATTTAGAAAAGTGACGATCACCTTCTCTCGGGATCATCTCGTCATGCCGTCCGCGATGCGCAGTCTTATCTATATCCGCAGCCCGCACAAGAGGAGGATAAAAATCTATCTCCCACAACGTAAGGATTTTGGCGTTTGCCGTTATCCATTCTTTAGACGAGACAACGCTAAAGTCCAAGGATGATTTCGAAAAGCGACTTGGACGGGTGATTGAGGAGACTTTGTCGATGAGGCAGTTGGTCGTGAAGGTAGTGGCTTACCTACTGTTATAATTGCATTCCTCAGGTGCTGCCAGAAACATTCGAGCTCACATTGGAGAAAGCTAAGGAATGGTTTTCGGATTTCAACGTGGAGTCTGCAGAAGCTGTCAAAGATGGACGAGGGTAAGTCTTTTTAGATTATCTTTTCCAAGGCTTATTAGTATAATTTCTACAATAATCCCCTCCTTTAGACAGAACGTCGCCCTTGTCACTTTCGCGACTACCACTGATGCTATGGACGCTCATCAGAATCAGCACTTCCTCTCGATCGACGACACCAAGTGTCAAATATTTTTGATGAGCAGTATGTGCGGGAATCCGGCTCTTTCAAA
The DNA here is from genome assembly GCA_958295435.1 of Mesorhabditis spiculigera. Lineage (NCBI taxonomy): Eukaryota > Metazoa > Nematoda > Chromadorea > Rhabditida > Rhabditidae > Mesorhabditis > Mesorhabditis spiculigera. The sequence continues at coordinate 460,790 of CATQJA010002701.1, read as the reverse complement.
TCTGCTTTAGTCGAAGTGAACAAGAACTACCTGTCCGTCTTTGACAAGGCAGCCGAGACGGCCGTCTACCAGGCCAAGATGACAAAGCGCAACGAGGAGGAGCGCAAGGAACGCGAGAAGCGCTCGATTAAACGGAGGGTAAGAAAGCTTTGATTTTTTAGGGACTTTTTTGGCAGGCTGACGACCATCCGAATGACAAGCGCGCTCGCTGGGAGAATACGACCCGCTCACCTCGTGGAGCTGCCCCTCGCGGAACAAGAGGGTTAGAAATGCTTAGAAAACTAAATCCTGTTCAGTACCTTCCGAGGACGTGCTCGCGGCCGTGGTGCCCCGCTTGCCAATTCCAGACCTGTGGCTAGGGCACCTATCCCGTAAGACAAGTATTTTTGGCTTTCATCAATTTTCAGGCGTACCTACGAGACCACTTCATCATACACCCGTCGCGAGGACCCTTACAGAAGGTAGTTTTTTTGAGGGGGTGGGGGCTGGCGGAGCTGCATAATTTGATGCAAAATGGTTAGCACAAAATTCACGTTTGAAAGTGGTGTAGGCAGGCTAGTTTTGGGCTATCTTGATTTCCTTTGGCTCATTCTGTGAGTGCAATTCGATACTGCGTCCAAAAACCATTTAATTTCAGCCGAAAAACGTTAGATAAAATAGTTATGGCAAAAGCTCAAGTAAAATTTCCGCCGGCGGAATCGAATCTTACCGGGGTTTTTTTTAGAAATATTGAGAACTTTTTAAGTGTTAAAGCCTTCAGGAGGGCCGTGTACTTCTAACGTGTACACCCTATGGACGTGGGACCGCCCGCCTGCCCGTGCTGTGACGGCATCCGCTCTTGCGGGGTGGGGCCCCTCGGCCTCGCGGTTGTCGTGGCTGCTGGTATGCCCGCCTCCCGAGCGGGTGGCCCGGGTTCGCCCCGGCCGCGGCAAAACTTTCTTTTTCCGAAAAACGTCCTGGTGCCTTGCCTATATTTAGTACGGAGCGCCATCGTGAGCCCTACTCACGCAGCGCCTTCGAGCCCACCACCCGTTCAGCCTTCGCAACCTATGGTGATATCGGCGGCTCGAGGTTTGACTTTCTTTCCTCCGAATTTATCGCTCTCTAGCTATTCGACATACTCCCAGTCGGCCTTTGATTTCGGACGTTCTACTGCCAGTAACCCAGCCTTCTCGTAAGTATACATGCCTTTGATATAAAATGATTTTCTTAGGGACAAACGGCGATACTACTAAATGGCGGTGTGCGGGCAGTACACACGATCCTCATAAATTATGGTTATTGGCTATTAAAATTTGTACTTTTTCTGGCTTTTGGAAAATAAATGTTTTGTAAATAGACGTGAATCATGTTTGTTGGGATGCAGGTTAGTTGCGACTTTGAAGACGGCTTCTGTTTTGCGGGGGCCAGCAGAGATGAAAAGGGGTGCGATGACGTCAGCCTGGCACATGGCCAGCGGGCTGTGTGCCGAGACGGCTGTTAGCCTGAGAAATAGCAGGCTTCCGCGGGAGAGAGTAGACGACGAGAGGGTCGGTTTGGCGGCGAGCCAGGGAGGGGCCAGACAGGCACGGCCTTCCCCCACCCGCGTTCCCTTCCCGCCAGCCGTGTGTGTGCGCGCACTTGTCCCGCTCGACCACCAGCTCGCCCACATTGATTGGTCTAATTGCTCTGATCATCCCCCCTTACCTCCCCCTTGATCGCGACGGCTTTTGGCGCGCCGCCGCTGGTGTGATGTACGCGCGCGTATTTTGCTAATCTGAAGTCGTACACCGCTGATCATTTCGGGTTTCTTCTAACAGTCCTCATGCTCACTTGTGAGTCCTCTTTCCACAGTTTTCTTGCATATTCTTCCAATGTATCCTCACGGTCGAGAAAGCGGGCCTCCCTTTCAATTACATCATTTTACGGTATTTTTTTCGCAAGAGTACATCAACAGCACAGCCCTGCGTTGTGTAATCTTGCGAAAAAGGCTATTGCTGTGCAAAAATCAACAACTCTTTCATCCCTCAACCAACTTCGGACAGCAGATTAAGCCGCAGCCCCTGTCCGGCCCCGGGAATTTAGCCTTGGCGCGTCTCAATTTTAACAGCCCCAAACGATCGCTGACAAGAAAGCCCCCCCGCCCCCCTTCGGCGCACATCTGAAACATTACTCGAATTCCTGTCCTCGGTAAAATTCTTTCGCGATCATTCTTTGGTCATTGCCGTTTTTGGCCGCTCGAACGCTCGACTCAAAAATCAAAAATGGGTTCATTCTCGGGGGTTATTGAAAGCTTCAAATTGCATTAGCCAGTGCTGCTTTGGGATCGACACTTATGGCCCTTAAAATTGTTTTAAGCCTGATTAGGTCTCTTAAATCCGTTTTTGCAAGTGATTTCTCGCTTAAAATTAGTAGGTTATGGATCAGGTTTTGTATCTCGGCTTCTCGTTTGTCTACAGGGTTGAAAAGTATACCAAAATGTTCGCCTCGATCTGGCGAGTCTTTTAGCATCCTTTACGTCCCTGTAACAGAACTGGGAGCCGAGTTACAAGAGATGGGGGACGGAACCTCAACCACCGAAAATTAACGCTAATATTAGAGCCCATAGTTTCACGCCGCAATTGTAGCGACACCTCGGGTGCCTTGACCGCTGGGAGGGCGACATTCCGACGGCTTGGAATGCCGTCATGACCCTGTTCGAGCGAGCCTGAGTGAGACTAGCCTGAGGCTCGCTCACGTTCTTCCTCGGTGCGTCACCTTGAATCCCGGGTCGAGCTCCACCCGCCCCGGATTCCCCGCCGGGGATCCCACAGGCGATTTTTCTGGCAAATGGCTGCCAACTGACACTCTCCGGGGCCGCGCTCGCTGGCCCCGCCATCCACTTTACAGGCCATTTATTCGATCACTTGCTGCCCCGCGTTGTTTTGATTTGCCGATGGGCCAGGCTGAGGTACCGGAAATGGGGATGTACTGATGATAATGTATACTTTTTTATTTTTAGGTGTATTCGAGGGCGTAGATTAGCAGATTTTTACGAAACTAAAGTTTTTTAACTATTTTAACGTGTTTAAAACATAAGGAAAACAGTTTAGGGCTCATTTTCGAAAACGCGCAGCGACTTTTCAGATGAAAGTCGTTGCTATTATGGCAAAAATAGACCTAGATCATACAGCAGAGAGAGGGAGAGAGTGGCCGTGTCTCTCTCTCTCTCGTCTCTCTCGCCGCTTTGTGCACCGAGGTGTTCGCCCGTTCAGGCCAGCCATTTCCCCACGCTCACGTGACCAGCTTGGCACACACACGCGAGCTCTGGGCCCCGTGCTCCCCCCACGCAACACAGCCACACACCACAACGTTTTGCGGCGTGACCTGCGCTTTTTGCTTTTATTTCGATCTGAAAACTCGCTCCTCTTTTGTAGCCATTTTTGAATGGTTTTTAATCTTACTCTGACTCTTAGAGGGGGGCGTAACTTTTATTTTTCCATCTATCAACTACCTGTTTATAAAGTATATATTTGTGCTGTCCATGAAATGATTCAAAACAATTTAAAAAAATAGTCAGATTCTGAGCTTTTCGGTGATTTTTCACATACATTTTTGACAAATAACCAAAATTTTCGACTGTTAACTTTTAAAGACTTTGAAATACCGAAAAACGGTGTAGAATGCTATAAAATGGTTTACATTTCGATCGGAAGGGCCCTACGGGATTAATATGAAAAATGCTCCTCCCCAGCTAAGTGAGAAGCACAATAGTTTCCTACAACTTTAGTATTTTTTGGATTTTCAAAGAGATGCCAATTCGTTCATTTCCATGTACATAAATCGTCACTTTTTTACGTCCGAGCCTGCCCAGCAACCCGAACGCCGCAGGCAAATTTTACGAGAAATCCCGTCGACTAGTCGCTAAGCAGTTTTCAGCTGCTTCGACCCACAACTTGTTCCAAAAGCACCCCATCGTCACTATATATCCCCCTCCCCTCCATCGATCCTGAGGGTACCGGCCATGTTTTTGTTGGGTTGTTTTGCACCTTGGCCGGTTGTCACACTTGTTTTTGGCGGGGCTGTGGTGTGGAGAACTGCACACGGGACCCCATATTTATACGGTTATCTCCCGGTTTTCAATTATGAAACAACCGCAAATTGGGTTCGAAACCGCGCCGATGGGTGTACTTTTTCGTGGCCAATCGAGAACCGGTTCCGTGACTCGTGCGTAGGTGCATTTTTCGCATTCCACAGTTGCAAATGGAACCCGATTTCCGGGCAACAAAATACCCCAGACGTCGGTTCTTTGGTCTTGCTCCCACTTGGAGCTTTCTCATTAGTGGGGGGGGGAGGAGGTTTCGCCCTGTAGTCCCGTATGATATCGAAATCCCTTATCGACATGTAAACCATTTTTCACTTTTTTACACAGTTTTTACATACAAAAACCATCAAAGAATATAATTTATGAAAACTTTTGATTTTCTCGCTAAAAACTTACGAAAAAGGGCCGAAAAATTGAAGATTTACAGATTTTCAAACCGTCTTGGTATTTTATAATTTGCCGTTTTGGATGAGATCGTAACAATTCTCATAAAAATATTGAGTTTTTGGTCAAAAATTGATGAAAATAATGAAGAATGATGAAAAAGGTCAAAAATTTTGAAATCCTACTATATATAAAAAATAGTGTTTGTGTGTTTGTGTGTGTGTGCCACTTTGCATCCCCTTCCGTTTGTCTGTCCGGAGGATATCTCGATAGGGCAGGAATTTTAAGGTATGTATGATACGTCATTAGGTGCGTCATGGCCTGGAGATGACTGCACGCATATCAGATTCAACCAAATAGCCTATTTTCGACATTAAATTTAAGTTTTTGTGAAAACCTCTTTGTTAGGCATAATTAGCATAGACCGGAAGTGGGGATTGGACTACATAAGGGGCAGGAGAAATTGTTTTCGATTTTTTGTGATTCGAGTAGGACAATTATGCAAAGTGAGGGATAAAATGGGGTCAGACGGGGCCAGGGTTGAAAAGTCGCGAAGCGGCTTTTCAACCCTGGTATGCAGGTTAAATGTTTTTTTATAAGTATCTAGAATCCCCGGAACGCCCGGGGGGCTAGACTCTTGCCAGCAAATCTTGTCACATCCGTTTGCTCGCGGGCTGCTAGCCCATCTTCGTGCGCACCCCCCAGCCCTAGGGCTGTTTGTACAGCTATTCGAGGCTTGGCCCCCACAACGGGCCCTTGCCACTTGTAATCTCCCCCCTAAGCGGCTCATCTTTGCACTGGTCTGCTTCGCCTCGGTCCCCGGGCCCTCTTCAACTCGCTGACGCACTTACAAGCGTGTTGCTTTGTGCCGGGACTGTGTCCAAAAATTGGGGGCGCGAACGTGTTCGAGTTCTTGTCGGGGGGCTGGGGACGGTTTGTTAGGAAGCACGTATGTAGTTAGGAAGGCGTTTCGAAGGGGAGAGAGATAGATGCTTGCCGATCAGAATCTCGAATTACAAAATCTCGAATGACAAAATCTCGAATGATTAGAATCTCGAATGACCAGAATCTCGAACGATCAGCATCTCGAATGAACAGAATCTCGAATGATTAGAATCTCGAACGATCAGAATCTCGAATTTACAAAAACTCGAATGACAGAATCTCGAATGACAAAATCTCGAATGGCCAAAATCTCGAATGGACAAAACTTCGATCCAGGAGAGCACAGTTTGGATGAAAATTTCCACTAGCGGCCTAGTAATTGAACCCAAAGTTTTTCTATGGAGGTTTTGGCAATCAATAGCTGTAGCAACACTATCTAAAAGTTTAAGACTTCAAGAATTTGAGCCCTTTGCGTCGAAAAAAAACGAATTTTTCGACTTAACGCTAATGTTCTTCATTATCATTTGTAAAGTATGGTGCTCAAAAAGGACCTTCCCTCGGCAGGGCATACTCACAGCCTACTAGCTTCTATCTAATACAAAAAATCTATGCTGGATCGATCTAGATTAGGATACAGTGGGAATCCTGGCATTCGAGATTTGTTCATTCGAGATTTTGACCAGTCGAGATTTTGTCATTCGAGATTTTGTAAATTCGAGATTCTGATCGTTCGAGATTCTAATCATTCGAGATTCTGTTCATTCGAGATTCTGTTCATTCGAGATTCTGATCATTCGAGATTCTAATCATTCGAGATTTTGTCATTCGAGATTCTGTCATTCGAGATTTTGTAATTCGAGATTCTGTCAATTTACCAGATAGATTATTGTTCTTCAAGAAACCTCCGGAAGTGCTAGTGGGGGTCAAGTTAACTTCTCAAGGATCTAAAATTTTTAGAGCTGCTCGTTTGTTTATTGGTTTTTGTAGTAGTTCTTGAGTACTACAACAAAAGAAATCTAAAAACTTTTGTAGAGTGTTGGTTGGAAAACAGCGCATAAAACGCTATGAAAAGGCTACATTTCAGTATTGGAGCGCCAAGCGGCCATATGAAAAGTTGCCCCCCGATAAGCGAAAAGTACCAAATTATATAATTAAGGACCAGATACTATAAATATCTGTGCGCATGAAGCGATCCAAAATTGAACCCCCAAAGACCTGCACCTCTCAAAGTGCCAGCTGCTCCATCACCCCAAAATTTGTCAATCCCCCAGCCCTTGACCAATTATCGGTCACTAACCTCCCATAGCTGACCGTCCACCCAGCCAGAGCCAAACAGCCTGTGGCATCTTTTTGGATGCGGGTTCGTGCCCCGGGGTCATGACCCCAGGTGCTTGCGCAACCAGCGAGTCCCCCCAATCAACCGGCTGTTATCCATTACAAACGTACCAAACTTTTTGTTCGACTAGCGGGCAGCTTGGGTGTAGGCCCCGCGGGCGAACGCTTCGTTGGCCGCGGCTCAATTTTGCTTTCCGGAATGCCGGCCGTGGCCATTTAATTTCGCCCGGATTTGGCAACGGATTACGTGACGGCTAGCCTACGCCGCCTGGGCCTTTCAAAATTGTTGATCGTTGCTCCATGGCAGAAGTGCCGCTGTTGGTGTTGCACAATCCGTTTTGGTCTGAATTCCAGCCATAATCCCGACAGCTATAATCCGGAAAGGCAAAGATCCCGACACGACGTAAACTAAAAGTACGCTCGGACTTGCGTGCCGGGCGATGTGGATCCAACATTCATTGGGTTCTCTTTACATTCTAATAGAAATGTTTTTTGAATGTCAAAATCTATTAAACATCTATTTTGCATGCCGAGATTTTGGCTGTCGGTATTTCGACTGTCGGGATTTTGGCTGTCGACATTTTGGCATTTCCCTCTTCGGCCTGGATATTATAGCCTGAAATTTGATCGCGCGGTTTATCGCCATTGCCCTCTGCCCGAGGCCTTGGCGTTGAACGGGGGAGACATTCTCGAATTCGGGCCTTTTGATCGAAAGGAAAAGACAAAACATTTCGCGATGAGTCGGGTCGTGTGCCTCTCTCATCATTCCACGCTGCCCCCCCCGCTTGCGCTTTCAAATTCACAAAAGCGGCTTAGTGGTTTGGAATTTCGCCGTATTGGCTTCGACGGCCTGGGTTGATCGAAAGCTAGAACATTGCTTCACGGTTAACTCTGTGCCGTTTGGTTGGCTTGAACTTTGCGGACACATTTGAGATATACAGCTTCGATTGAAGCTTCACTTACCATCCTTTCTAAATGCGCATTTTGCTGAACCCCCCTCAGCCCGTTCCGCCTTGCTGTTCTGACACGGAACGTTGTGCGTGATCATGCAGCCGCGTTTTGAATTCTCCCACCGTCACAACGCGGCGGCGGCGTCGGTCATTCGCATACGTCTGCGGGCTGTTTGTATGCGTCCCCAATTGGTCCATTTCACCCCCCACCCCCGCTGGCACGACTCCAATGTGACGGCAATATGACCCGTTTTTGCCAGGTGTATTCAGCTTCCCAGACCGATCGAATGCCCGCGACATGCCAAAATTCGCCCCCATCCGCCCCCTTGACTCGATATTCCTGTTGGTTCGATCGGCAAAAACAGCTTCCGGCTTGACGGTCCGGCGCATATTTTTCTCAGGTTGAACCGGAAGTTTGCGCTGCTGCGAACGTTTTTGTAGCTTCTGCTCATCGACTCCCACGATGGTGAAGAGCATGAACTGGCTGGCATCAGAAATTTAGCTGTTGTCGCGTTAGAAACGCTAATATGTGGAGTATTTTCTCTACCCGTAACCGCACTCAAAAAGCCCTCTAAATTTAGCTGCCCTGCCACGCTTGTTTTCACCCTTTTTTCTGGTATGACCCGGCCGTGCGAGCGGTCATCCCCATGGGGCCACCTGGTCGAGGGCAACGAAGGCGTAAATGCGAGCTTTTCTTCGCCTTAGTCTTCCTCCCTTATCTGTTTGGCGCCCAGGAGCATGCGTTTCGTTGACGCGTGCCTTGGCTTCCAGATAACAAGATGATGGCCATGGCCCGCCGACATTCTGGCACCAAGATTCCGGGTTCGGGAACGATTTTTTTTTGGCGGCAACGGGGTTCCCATGTATACAACTCTATTGTCCTCATTTTCTGTTCCGTTTTACCTTGTAACCTAACACACCTTTTTCAGCCTCGACTCGCCGCGCCGATGACCTGCTGATCCCATCCAGGGGATCTGTGGTCAGGAGCCATAACTTAATACTAGACTAGGTACGTTTTACCCCTACTAATATACTGTCCGATACAGCATGGATTCGCGCTCAAGAATACGGAAAACGTTAAGGATGTCGTTCCGGTCCATCTTCACATCGAACAAACGGCCGCGGGCTGAGGGTCGACGCCGCAATGGGCAGAGCGAGAGCAAGGCGACACCTTTCACGGAGCGCATATGGTTTGGAATACTATTCTTACTTCAACTTGTTTTTTTTAGCGAAAAAGTGCCCCGTGAGTTGCAAGAAGAGAGCATGCGACTTGTGGTGATGAGGGAAGAGAACAGAAGGGTGGTGTTCGACACCAAGACGATCATCCCAGCCAGCAAGGCCTCGAAGGTGTTTACTGATGGCAGCCAAGACCGACGCCGACTGAGCCCCTGCGGAAATTTTCTGGTAGGGAGCATTCCTTTTGCTTTTTTGCGAAATTCTCATAGTTGTTTCAAATTCAATTAATTCCCTTTAGCTACTCAAACATTCGACCGACGTCAAGCAAATCTCTGACATGCTTTTTGGAGCCATGACAGCCTCGACTGGCAGTGATTCACTGAAAATACACACAATTGGGTTGGTTGAGATTAGGTTCTTTTTGATTCCATTATTTTAGCGAGACTCACAGCATCATGACGAGCCGGATTTTCCATCTCTCCCGGACAAAGTAAGGATTTTCTGGCAGAAAATATAGAGTGATCAGGTCAATGGGCCAAATGACCGACGCCAACATGGCCTCGGACTCGGACAGCCAATACGAGGCCACGGTTAACTCGTCAGATGGAATGTCTGCTAGCACCTCCTCGATGACTTCACCACCAGAATGTATGTTTCCTTATTTGACGCGCATTTTGCTTTTTTAGCATTCTCGCGGGTGCGCACCAGTTCGTCGCTGCAAGAAGGTGACGGAGATGAGGAAATCATCCAAAAGCGCCCATTTTCTCCACCCTTCCAGCTCAGTCGAACCCGCCGCCGTCAGCTGAGCTATCGCACCGATTTAGCGAATGAAGGTGTGGTGGGATACAATATCTGTATTTTGCTTCTGTAGGCTCCGCTGTTCGCTGGAAGTCGCGGTCACGTCTTTCCTCTTGCGGCTCTTCCCAGACGACGGATGACGAGTTTTTGAAGAAGGTAGGAAGAATAGCTTTTGAAAAATGCGACAACTCTCATAGGTGGCACTCGGCGTGATTTGGGACGAAGACGAGCGTCCATTTGTGTTCAGCCACATGGCACTGATCGAAAACGAACTGGCCCGTTTGGAGTCGCGCATCGAAATGGGCGCAGTCTCTCAGCGGACGTTCCTGGTCGAAATCCAATCGGCCTGGGACGACTTCATCAAGGCGATTCGTATACTGGCGAATACTCCACGGCTTCGCCATCCCGTCTGGTTGTCGATGGTTGATGGGGAAGAGGCGCTCGTCGCTAATCTTTTCTGCGATACATTGGCTAACCTGGCACGGGATCTCGATACCAAGGAAAAGCAATTGTAGGTTTTAATCTTGAATTTACTGACGCTTTGATTTTTCTTCGTACGCCTCCTCGCAGAAACATTCTTGCCAGTACCTGAAAATCATTCTAACCACCGTTTTTCAGCTTCTTGTCCAATTTGATCTCGGCCGTGCTCATGCATCACATGTCGTGGGTAGCCTCGGTGGCACCTCCAGTCGCGCAGCAATCGACCGCCGCCGTGCTGAGTGCTTCCGGCAGATCGCACGTGATCGGATCGGTATGGGAATTTTTCGTGAAAATTCATTCTCGGCATAGACGCTGAACGATGAGGCCCCGATGGCTCCCTACAACGTCCACCTGGCGCAGTACTTGGAAGTGGTCGGTAGCGTGGGAGCAAAAGGGCGAACGGCTCGCACACTGGTGGCCGGAGAATCGGACAAGAGCGAAACGGTACTCTTTTTAACGCTTTCTAATATTTTTTACATTTTAGGTGGCACGTCTGCTGCACGTGCTGTCGTATTTCGTGCGCTGTTCGACAATCCGTCAGCATGCAGGTAAATTTTCATCCCGCCAAAATTGCCATCATTCGTTTATGGAATCCTGAAAGTTGCAAGCGAGACCCCGACCAATTGCCGTTTATAAACACGTTTTTAAACTGGCGGCTGCCCGCTCGGCCTCGGTCAGACACCTTTTCCCAGGGGCGCCCAAGTTTTTCACCTGGCACGCCGCGCTGTACATTGGTCGCATCGCTTTTCCCTGCGTGTGTCTGGGTGTCCCCCAGACTATGCTGTCTGCTGGCCTGCGTGCAGATCGGGGGGAATTCCACGAACGCCCGCCCGTTCGCCTAGCGGCTGGCTCGCCCCATCACCATGACTTTTGAACTGGGGCACCGGAAATGGGTGCCCCTTTTGTCGGGGGATTGGAACCGAGCAGTACACTGCTTGAAGACTTTGGACAAAGATCGGAAAATAGAAACGATTTAAAATACTGAAAGTTGCAAGGAATCTAAATCCCCAAAAATCGAGAAATCACAACAAAAACAAAATAGTTGCCGTGTTGTAGATGAGCCGATCAGCCTGTACGACCTGCCGGTGGAGGAGGCCTTCTCACCGCCGATCAACTCTCCCTGCGACTCGGGCCTCATCTCGCCTCGAAGTCTCCGCCTGATCGATGTAGCCACCCCGGATAAAGGTGATTCGGTTTTTTTAACGGACCAGCTCTCGGTTCTAGATGACGACAACATGTCGTGCAGCTCGGGCGACTCGATGGGACCCCCTCCGGCCGTACGCGCCCGTGTCGCTACCGGTGGCACGCCTTCGATTCGCATCGGCGGCGAGAAACGCCCAAGCAAGACCCGGACGCATTTGACAGAGAGCGACGGCAGCGAGAGCGAGCACGATTTGGTGGGTTTATTCAGATACCGGCTTTTGTTGTTCTCAATTTTTTTTTAAATCTGATTGGTTTAGGCTAAGTCACTCGGGCGTTCATTACTCGTTGGCCCATCCGCCTCGTACTCGCCCCACTTTGTGCTCTCGGGAATCTTGAAGGACTCGCCGGCGATGATGTGTGAATTGATTGGAAGGTAAGCATCGCTTTCGCAACCTTTCAACTTCGTTGTCAGGGTTATGGAAGACGTGCATCAGCCGTGTCTGACAGAAGACCTGCTTCTTCCCCAACATTCCATCTCATCTTCCTCCTCAACCGAGACGGCACCCGTTTCTGATGGTGTTGTAGTGTTGGCCGATACCAGTGATTGGTCTGTCAAGGTTTGAGCGTTGACCTTTGCCTCTAACTATCAATATTAGGTGATTTCAACGGGCGGCGCCGAGCGCATTGCTTCCCCATCGGAAGCCGTGGTCTCGATGCTCGAACAATTTGCGGAGCTCCACGCCAGCGGCCTCGCCCCGAAATTCCTCCTCTCCCATCTGGAGGACAGCCTTGCCGAGCTGTTGACGAAAAGCCAAACACTGGTGAGAGATCGGATTTACGGGACGAGAGATCGCCCTAGCTTACAGTAATCTGTTTTCGCAAAGTTCGGAAATTGCCTGGGTGCATAATTTTTCGCTGATTTCGAAACTGTTTTCTAAATTGTCATTCCAATAAATTTACTCAATTTTCTAGGTGGAGCTGATGCAGCCTCGAGCTATGGAAGACACACCAACGGTGTTCACTTCTGAGCGCGTTCGCAAAGTGATCGACTGTGACGTCTCCGACCTTCGGCTCATCCTCAACGTTGCCGCCGTCTATTCCCCTTCAATACTCGAGACGACCACCTAGTTTTTTTTTCTAGTTATAAGGCAGTGAGTGCCCCCCCGCAAATAACGGCTCATGTGCTATTCATAATCAACGTTATTATTACAGATTTCTATTCCCATCTGTATAAACCCCGATAATCTTTTGCGCCCCCCATTTCCTGAATTCATTCCATGCAACCCCCCACCCCCATTGCTCAGTAAATTCCGTTGTCTTTGCCCTGTTAATGCGATTAAGCAGAATGACTCGTTTTGTTTAACATTATGCCTGTTATACCCTGAAATTATCCCACTCGACGTGATACGGTTGTTCCCCCGTCCACATTTCCCCTCATTGGCGTGCGCCTTTTTTGGATGCCAGGCTTTTGACCCCACCATGACAGCCCCCACATACATTTCCCGTTGACTTTCCCCCACACAAAAAATGAGTATGCCGTTTGCTCCGACCTTACTTTTGACGTGATCGTAGTTGTAAAAATATTGTCTCTGTACAGTGCTGAGATTTCTATCCACCACCATGCGGCCTTAATGACGTCCGGTCTTCGGGCGGCTTCTCGTTACTGTTTTTCGGCAATCCGTAGCAAGCCCGAAGCCCGCGAGCCTTCCAACCCTTTCCATTACAAAACTTTCCACCTCCCCGTAATAATGCCTCAACGTGTCACGCGCCAGCCCAACAATGAATCCAACAAAATGCTCATTAACCATACCGCTATATCAGCTGACCGCTTTCGTTCCTTTTGAGTGTTGCCCAATTATTCTACGGGGACCTGGGGGCCCGGAGGGATTGTGCGAGCGGAGGAATTTGATAAGTGCAAAATTGGAAATTAGCCCTCTTAAAAATAATCAAAAACAGCCCGAAACACGGCACAATCCCTTTAGTAACGATTCCGTCTCAGCCCCGGCCCTTCCATACGGTATCTCGGCCAGCAACGATTCGATAATCCCCGTGTCTATGCAAAGAGTTTATCTGAGAAACACATACGAGATAAAGAGATTGATTTTTACGACTTTCAAGTAAGAAAAGCACCATGTCCGCTGTCCGTGGTGTGCACCGTTTGTTCGTGTTATCTTTGTCCCATTGTCCCCGTCTCTGTTGTGTATTGTTAGATGGAAGAGGAGAATTGTTGTATTCAGTGCAAGGGTCATCATCAGATTGCTCGATCGGAATTCCGGAGTAAGAAATCGCGGATTCCCGTCCAAATTTCGCTTTCGTGGTAGAGGTAGGTCATAGATTTTTGTAGGGACATTTGGAGGGTATCCTAGAATGGTGAATTTTTATATTATGGCCATCTTACTTAAAGTCGAGAAACAACTTTAACTGACCTTATGGTGCTCGAATAGCCAAAGGACCAGACCCCAAACTGTTGCCGCGAACCACGGGAAAATCGGACGCTCTAACAATTGTAAGAGTGATTTTTTTGCATGATTTGGTATTTAATTTTTTCAAAGCCTTTTTCTTTGCCAAAACACTTACGAGGTTGTTGAATCACCTCCTTCTGAGCCGCCAGTTTCGCCAAACCGACAGCGACTCGTGAAAGCAAGTAAAGATTAATCTGTGAAGTCAAAATTGAGCATTTTTGGGGGCATTCTACCTGCATATTGACGGCGTTGTTCTCCCCGAACACGTAGTAGCCCATCACGAACGCCGACACGAACGAGTGCCACCCCGATTTCTTGCCTAGAAAGAAAAAGACAGGGTCTTTCGCTTCTAGGGCAGCTTACCGCTGAACTGCTCCAGAAACCCAGTGCACAGCTTGTAGCTGCAAACGAATTTGGCGAGATTTGTGGCATGGGTTCGGGTCAGCCGGAGGATGGTTTGTAGTTTTTGGAGGATACTGGGGGTATGGGTTTTCGTGGAATTTAGTGTACTTACGTGCCCTCCTGGAATAGAAATACCATGACGAGGGCATGCGGCAATCGGACTTTACAACCGTAGCTGAAATTAGATTTTTTAGGATTTGGGATGTTAATTTTATTTTTTTTTAATTCTTTGGGTTACAAGAGAGATTTTTGACGTATTCATTTCTTTTACTGAATGTATCTTTTTTAATGATATTTTTCGATTTTTAATGAATTTATAGGACAAATCATAAATTCGTTCCTTTCATGCGGTACCAGTAGTTTTACTAAACTTTTGCCAAAAAAGGTAAATAAAACAAGAATAAAAATTAAGTTAAACTAGAGGTTATTGGACTGTAATTAGTAGTTGATGGTAGCATTACGTCTATTTTTAAAGGCAAATAAGTTATTTTAGGGCAACAAATATCCTGATTTTTGCATTACTACATCCATCCGAACCGTACGGCATTTCAGATCACCACTTTTTAGCGAACAATACTGAATCTGTAGGCGGAACCGATTTTCTTGGCCCGAAAAACCTACACAATGCCATTCCTCAGCCCCTTCAGCGTGGCCAGAAGCCAGTGATGATCCTTATATTTCGCTAGCAAATAGTTGCCGATCAGCTCCCAGTTCTGGATTACGAATAGCGCCTTCTCCATCACCATATTGGGCACCGATTCCGGGTGGGCGATAGTTGGTCAATTACGGGGCAGCTACTTACTATCAATCAAATCGGGCAATGCGCCCCGGTTCAACTCGACTGCTGCAGAATCGATAAGATGGTCCCATATGCGGGTGAGTCTGCCAAGAGCAGAGTACAGCCTCCGATTATGGGCAAGACAGCTGACGAGTGATATCGGGGCGGGAAGTTGGGCGGAAACCTTAAACGAGAACATTAAAGGACTCCGAATTTTTTTGGGGGAGGAAATCGATCGAGAAACATTACCGCTATTGAATATCACTATTGGAATAGTTTTCTGTAAGGGTGCCACAGAACTGAACAACAGCTTAAAGGTGTTAAGAAGCCAAAAATTAGCATATCCGGCATCGAAACTAAAGGGTAACTGCGGAAAAATAGGAGGATTTACGCAGCGAAGAGCCAAATATTTCAGGAAAAACGTACTCTTTCTAGGATTTTTCGAATTTCGAATTCTCGAATTTTTGGGCATCCGGAATTTGGAATTCTCTAGTTTTCACGGCATCCATAGTCTTAGTCCCCTGAGTAAAGAGGATAAGGAACATCAGAAAATTTACTCCATATTCCTCATCCAATTCTCCAATTTACTCACTCAGTTTGCGCAAAAACACGAAAAGCGAAACAATTGGTGCCGAAGTCTCAAACAGCAAAAGCAAAAAGCCTACCACACTCGGGATTCCCAAGCCGTCTCCGATCCAAGTACAGGGTGGGTCAAAAAAAAAAGCCAACTTTGCGCCATATTATCTCGCGAACGGTAGAGAATCGAAGGTACGTTACCATGCCAGAATGCTTAAATATGCTGGGTATGAAGATTTAACACAACTTGATTTTTTCGATTTTTGGCGACGTATCAATACAAATGACACCCGAAAACTGTGCGTTCCGGCAAAACTTTGTCTGCATTTTTTTTGGATTGCTGGTGGTCGAACAATTCCAATTTTTACAGTGTAGGTACCTAAGGACTGCCCCTACGCACATCCGGAATTTTGGAATTTTCGAAGGTCTGGTTGGCAAGTTATAGCATGCTCAAATTTGATATGGAGAAATTTCGTAAATTTCGAATATTACAAAAACCTATGGTGGAAACCTCTAAATAAGCTGTTTTAGCATGTCTATAGTCTCGATACAATCCCGCAAAAATATCAAAAAATTTTTTCAGATCCGCGGATTTTTGAGTTTTTCGACGACCCCCTGGTCATGGATTCTTTCGAGGTCACGAAACTGAACTTTGGAAAAATATTTCTAAAATTGTAGATAGAATTTCGGTGTTTTCTCTGCTTTGTTGTGTAGCACTGGGGTCCATCTATCATGTACACAATTTCTAGCTACCGTACCCCTTTGGAAGGTTGCTTTTTAGCGCCTCCAAAACGGTTGGTTCTTGCTATTTCGCAGATCTTGGTGCCAATCTATAAAATTCATTTGCGCGGCTAAAATTCGTGTCATAATTTTATTTAATACTACTTAATGGGCGCATTCTATGATTATATTTACAAATTTATTCGGCCATCCAATCTCTCAAAAGAAATTCACGAAGAGCCCAAATATACCCGAATTCGAGGCGAGGTAAAAAAATTCTCGAGGCTTTATTAGCCTCAACTTTTTTGGCATAAACTCAGCTTGGATAATCAACTAAAACCCATGCAAATACAAAATCTTTTCTTGGCAAACGAATTTAGAAGAGCGCCCCAAAGTCGGCTTTTCAAAAACGTTATTTTCGGGTTTTAAATCAAAATTAACCATGAACTTCATCCAGATCATTACAGTATTCTGCTCTCATAAACAGTTTGATGCGTGCTTTAATTATATCCACGAAAATCCGATGACTTTTTCATTTTCAAAAATTCGATTTTCCGCCCGGGGCCTCGGGTCCAAAATCGGGCCCCGAGGAGGGTTTTCCACTTTCCCTCATAACTTTGTCATTTACCACAGAAAGTAAGTCATTTTTTGTCTGCATTCTCATAATCACCCAGTGAACATTCTAAAGTTGAAAAGTTGGCACTTTATGGAATTTTGTCTTGGCATGCTAAAACGCGCTCCAGGCGGGTTACGGTAGAAAACAGAAAGTCGCCATTTTCTCGTTCTTTTCACCATAGAAACGTTTCGATCTTTCAGGAAAACAAATAATAGTAGTTTTTAGTCCGATGCATCAAAAAATTTAGAAATTTCCGTGGCTGAATTCAAAAATAAGTTTTTTGCATATTTTGGGAAGGTATATGGCTAGAACTCCACAATCTTTGGCCAATAGGTGACCCTTACTGATGTTTACCAAGGATAAAATTTTAAGCGAAATCGCAGCTTACAATAAAAAGAAAAACGCGAAAAACGAAAACTACAGTATCCTTCTGGGGCACGTTTTAGCAAGCAATATTAAAATACCATAGAATCAGGTAAAATTTGGTGTTGTACTAAAGATTATCATCCGAAGACACCATCTGCAAAAGATCAGCCATGGGCAGCGTATTTGAAGCGAGTTGCGAATTAAAATGTCAAAAGACACAAAATAGTGAAATTTGTTTTGCTTGTAAAAAAAGAACTGGAGCTTAAAAAATTCTAATATTTGGCCATTATTTTTCTACAAATGTCAACGATTTTTGGACCAAAAATCAGAATTTTCCCACCACCCGTTCAAGAACGCACAATTTTCGGTCGTAACCAGCGTCAATAGTACAGTTTCGTACTCAAAAATCGAAAAAATCAAGTTGTGTTAAATCTTCATACCCAGCATATTTAAGCATTCTGGCATGGTAACGTACCTTCGATTCTCTACCGTTCGCGAGATAATATGGCGCAAAGTTGGCTTTTTTTTTTTTACCCACCCTGTACTAACCGAGCCCAACGTTGCTTAACTTGGCAGATCGGACGGGATGCCGTGCTTTCAACGTGGTATGGTCGTAGGCGGTGGTAGTGGTGGTCAGCTCCTAGTTAAATCGTTGGAACGTTGTTTGCCTGCCCTTTCTAGTTTTCTTGGAAAGCTGGGCTCGTCGGATTTTCACGCCTGTTATCAGGCTTGCCTAGGTTTAAAAAAAAGTAAAGATAACGGAAATAAACTAAATAGCGAGGCTGGAAAGGCACCCTTGCTTGCTTGCTTCTCTATGTCTGCTCTCTCTCTCTCTCTCTCTCTCTTTCTTTCTCCCAATTTTTGCGCTATTTTTGCGGGGGGCGAGAATATTGGTAAAATATTTGCTTTCGGATATTTGAACATGGGCTCGGGTGGTGCACTCCCATTCCTTTGAATGGTCCCGGCAACGCAATCCTCTCCGCCCCCCAACAGTTCCCTAAAATGGATTTTTTTCGAGGAATTAAAGTAATTCCTGCAAGCTGTTGGTATTCCCCATTCATTTTTGCTACTTTTTACAACCCCTTAATCTTATATTAATTCCTCAGAGATGGACATGCTGAACGCGCGCTACTGGATCAAGGAGAATATGACGTGGGCGCAGTACGAGGTGAGCAAGCGGTTTTAGATTTATCTTAACGTATCATCACAAGAGAGAATGCCCTCTAAAGGGACAGACAAGGCGTGGTTATGGATTCTTTATGGGTTTTAAGGCTCTCCGATCAGCTACGCGCACGGGCTTTTCGTTGCGTAATGAAATACAGTCCTTTGCCGGCGGTGGCGTGCGCGTTGCGTGCCGCGCGTCGTGGACATGGAATCCAGCAGGAATCCCTAGCAAAAAATCCAAAATCTTGTCTTTCCGATCCCTTTAAAAGGAAATTGTAGCTCTCGCAAATTCTAATGCAAAATTTTTGGTGCGCACCGTTTAAAGGGACGAGCAAGGCACGACTATCAAATTTTTCTCGTCCGCGCCACGCAACGCACAGAGACTCCTTGCGTCAGCATGCGCGTCGCGTGTCGCGGGTTCGGAAAATCGAATAAAATTCTTAGCCAAAAATGCTGTTTTGTCGAGTCCTCTATTTCCAGGATGCCGGCGACTACAGTGTCCTCGATATTTTTCGCACGCTCTACTGGGCCTTTCCGATGCTCGTATTTCGGTTGTTTTGGGAGGCTTGTGTCGGTGAGTGTTGACGTATCATTGAGTACTCCTGTGGCTTCAATTTTTTGGATTTTTTTTGGCATTAAAGGGCCAGGCTCTGGCATGGCTCTGGATTTTTTGACTAGGATTCTTGAAAATCAGAATCACGAATTTAAATTCACTATAAATATACATTCTCGGCCTTGCTCGCCCCTTTAAAAAGCCCAGCCCAAACACAAAAATTGTTACCACGTGGCCAACCCGGGGGCCCTAACGAATCCCGGATTGGTGTGTTGTGTCGGTGGGGCCAGCGTGCGCACAGGGCTTCTGTCTATTTCTCTCTCTCCCTCTCTCTCTCTCTCGCTCTCTCTCGCTCTCTCTCGCTCTCTCTCGCTCTCTCCTCCCATCTGGGCCACCGTCTCTCGCCGGGGCGGAGATGAGGGCTCGACACACGACCCACCTTTCCCCGCTTCCCCCCTGGAAACCCTCCAGTACACAGACACACCAATTTTCGGCCAACGCGCTGACCAGTGCGCTTCGCATAATTATCCACATCCCCCCATTCTACCCCCCGACTGGCCCACTAACCTCGAGCCAAATGGGTGCCTCCAGGAGAGGCGAATTTTCCGACTTTCCGGCTCAATTTCAGGAATGTTATTGCTGCACGACTGCACGCTTCTGGATTTTAATTTATTGTGAATTTGCTCAATCTATTCACTTCAATAATTAAAAAATTCACTATATTGTCGAGATTACCGTTTTTAGAGTGATTTTTGGGGCTTAACGCTGGATCATGAATTTTCGAGAAAATTAAAAATTAGATTTGTTGGTCCTTTTTCATGAATTTTCCACCAAAAATCGAAAATTTTCAATTTTTAATATGTTTTTATACCTAAAAAGAACGTACACACATGTTTTGAAATGGATTTAGAGGCTAATGGGACCTACGGGACAAGAAAAAATTGAAAAAGGAAAAGATAAATCTTAGATTTTTCTAGCTTTTTTCGATTTTCTACCTTAATTTTCCGGCTCACCTTCTGACTCAACATCGATAGTGAAGTAATATACGTATCGCGAGTTTCATAAGCTGATGATTCTGCCGTTAAGCCTCCTTTGATTCATCAGAATTATAACGCCCCCTTAAATGCTCGACTTTAAATAGCAATTCATGCCGATTTCTGGCTTGCTGTTTCAGTCGATTTCCCGGCTCGTTACGGCTTGGTAGATGGCCAAGGCGAGCGCGGCGACTATTAAAGCGATCGAGGCCAACTCCAGCCTGTGCCCTTATCTATCGCTCTCTCTCTCTCTCTCTCTCTCTCTCTCGTTGTTATCACAGCTGGACCCGGGGCGTGAAAAGCCGCAAGTTACATGTTCAGCGGCCAGCATTCACGCTAGCTTTTCGACGCTTTCAGACCGGACGGATTTGCATCCAAAATTATTTTCTGTACAGCCAAAATAAAAACTCGGTGGTTTCGATATCGAACGAGCCAGCCTAATTCTTCAAATCTTTAAAATTTTAAAGACGCCAGGAAGCTTTAAATAAATACCTGTCGATTGTGTATGTCACAAGCTACACGATGCTCCTAGGCACACCTAAAATCGGGCTAGATTCCTAGGGGATACGCGTGCATTGGCGTGACGCGTAGCTGTCGATACCTAGTCAACAATTCAGGTAAATTAGTTGCTTACCAGCCACTTTTCTTTTGAATTATCGGGGGGGGGGGGGTTATCTGGGGGTAAATCAACTTTTTTCTTTGGTATCCATATGTATGTTATTTCGAAGAATTTTTTTACTATTCTTAAACACACTAATTTTCACAATTTTTGTAAGAAAAATTCAAAATGCCAATATTTTGAGCAAAATTTCGAATTTTAGAAGTTTTTTAGGGTTTTCAAAATTTTTACGAAATTTAAAAAAAATTCAAAAATTTTTCTGGATTTTAGCGTCCAATTTGTGATTGTCCTCCAATATTTCGTCCGTTACGTTTCTGTGTCCAACCCACCAGATGTCATTGATTTATTCGATTTATTTTGCTAGATGGCCGCGTTATTCGACGCAGCACTATGGCTGCCGCGTAACGTCACCTGGGCGGGCGTGCCGGCCAACGCCGCCGACCTTCTCTATCCCCTATATTATGCAATGCCCTGTGTGCTGTTCCGCATTTTGTGGGAGGGTCTTGTTGGTGGGTGAAAACAAGGGCTAAACTGTAAATACGAGCCAAACCGGCCAAAACGCATGTCAAAAACGGACAAATCAAGAAAATGCATTGAGCGCACAGGGTAGACGCGTATGGTGTAGCCTCTCGTAGGCTACGCGAGGCTCCACTGAACGCACAATGCTTAGAAAACAACGAAGATCACATGCACAAAAAAAGAGAACAAATCCGATAAATGCAATGAGCGCGCAGGGTATATGCGTACGGGGTAGCCTCTTGTAGCCGAGTCTCCGAAAACGCGATGCTCCACCGAACACGTGCGCGCGCGAAGCATAGAACTTGGGATGCTAGGGAAATGCCTAAAAACCTTCAGAAAACTTCAAGAAACGTTTTTTAATTTTTAAATGTTTTTGAAAGCGGCTTGTTCATCGGAAACGCTTCGAAACAATATAAAAGACACTAATTTTTTTAACTAAGCATGCAAAAGCTACATAAAAAGATATCATCGAAATCCACGAAAAATCCTGTTTGTATAGGCATCCCGCTGAGCCACCTCTTCGGCTACAACAAGGGCCCCTGGCTCGCCAATTCGACGCAACACATTCTTGGCGGTTTCGCGAGGTATGGTTCTGATATTTTAGACTTTAAATTATTTGTGTATTTACTTTCAAAATTTCCAAAGTCGCGAAAAATTGTTTTTTTTTCCACGTTTCTCGCACTTAAAGAGATAGGGGCGGCATAAGACAATCGATTACGCGCGGGAAAGAAAATGTCTCTGCGCCTCTCCCCTGGGCGCCCTCTCTCGCCGCCGGTCGCGCTGGGACCTGTTGAACCCCCCCTACCCAAGGGGGGTTCAACAGATGCCGTCCTCATCTCTTTAAAGACCGTCAGAACGATGAAATTCCGTTGAAAGCAAGATTGTTGCGCACCGGGCGGGGGTCGAACCCGCGATGGTTCGCTCCACAGTCCGACGCGCTAGCCACTATACCACAGCGCCAAGTGGGGAGGGGAGTCAGAGGCGCGCCAAACCCCAGAGGGTCTTTGCCCTATACGGGACACCACTAATGACGACGCTCTCTGCGCGTTCTTGGGGGCAGCACCCTCGGGGTGACAGTGCGCGTTCCATCGTTCTGGTAGTCTTTAAAATGGAGCTTGAAGAGGAGTTCTGACTTGCCTGTGTCATTTTCTGGTTGCGTGCTGGCGCGTCTCTGTTTTTATGCTTTCCCGAAATCACAAAAACGCCCGGGGCACCCCAAAAATTGTGTCCAACATTCTGATCTCTAGCGCTGGGCCGTAAAAAGCGCACAAAGCCCGCCAGCCAGACCATATTTGTCATCGGGGTTGAGTCATGGGACGATGAGATGTCTTGCTCTTTCCAGCCTTGCGAAACACCGCTCAAAAAGTCTCGAGAATTTCAAGATCAAGTAAAATATTTTTTATTGGGGAAACGTCACTACTTCGATTTTCGAAGATTGCTTGGAACAGTAATTGCTTCAAAAATCATAATTTCAGGACAGCATAAGGTTCTTTCGCATTATCGGGGGGGGGGGGACGTTTTTCTAAGGATCGAATGTCTATGCCATTAAATAATAAACTGATTTTACTATTTCTAAACGTAAAAACTTAGAAATTTTGGTTTAAATACAAAAATATCGATTTTTCGACCAAAAATTCACCTCTTTACCTAAATCACATAATTAGAAACCAAATATCATTTCATTAATCCTGGGTTTTTGTTTTTTTCGTTTAAAAAATAGCTAAATTGTAATAGAAGACTACTATAACGAAGGTGATTTTTCAGAAACACTCGACAAAAGCGTGTGCTGGAGTGTTTTTGGCGCTTCAGCTTCTACACGGCCGCCTGGATCTACGGCATCTTCGTTTTATGGGTACATTCATGTCGTTGAAATCTAATTTTTGCTCGTCTAGGATAAGCCGTGGCTGTGGGACGTGAAAGAATGTTGGATCGGGTACCCGTTTCACGAGATCCCGCGATCGGTTTGGTGCGTTTTTGGTCTTTGGGCTGGAGGAGGGGCAATTCGTGGTTATAAAGGTTGTTGCAACGGGCATTCAAATCTTGATATGGCCAAAAATCAGAAGATTGCAAAAGCGCGAGCGCGGTCCTGATTAGACGGTTTCTGCTGGCTTGCTTTTTTGCACCGTTTTTTGAGAAGAGAAGAAGAAAAACGGAGCTTTCGCATTATCGGGGGGGGGAATAATTTTTTTTGTATAAGCAATAGATGCGTAGTGACTTGATGGTAAATATTTGATCCATTTTTTACTAGATTAGCTATTTTTCCATTGGAAAACTATCTAAATTCTATTTAATAAAATTTGTAAATCCGACATTTTGTTGGAAATCGGCTATTTTGGCCGAAATAGTTGTTGCAATTTTTTAAACAAAATTTGTACAGTTTTGACCCTAGGAATTCTAAAAAAAGTTTAAAACTTGTTCTATTTATGTTAGAAAAAGAATCCTAGCGAAAAACCATTACCGCCTAAGCCCCCCCCCGCTAACAGCCCAGAACCGCTTTTCCGTGTTTTCCACAAAACGGGTAAGGAAAAGAAGCAGGACACTTTAAAAAATATAAAAAACTTTTTATAGGTGGTACTACACGTTGGAGGCGACATTCTACTACTCCCTGCTGCTCGGCGCATTTTTTGACGTGCGCCGCTCAGACTTTTGGCAGTTGATCTTCCACCACGTCGTGACGCTCGGCCTCCTCTCCGCCTCGTGGGCCATCAATTTTGTTCGGGTTCGTTTGCTATAGTTTCTTACCCTAAGAATATAGGCTTGATCCATTTTGACGTAGAAACCCGTTTTTAGGTCGGGACCCTGGTGCTCGTCTCGCACGACATTGCCGACGTGTTCCTCGAGGGCGGCAAGCTTGTACGCTACGCCGGAAAGCATAAGATGTTGACCAACGTGTGCTTCGTGTTGTTCATGTCCAGGTAATTTATAATGGTTAAAATTACGAAAAAAACTACCTAGTTGGATTCTCACCCGCCTCACCTACTATCCACTCATCGTCATCCGGTCGGCCTTTTTTGACGCGGCCGACTTGATACAGCCCGACTATCAAATCTTCAACCCGTTGCAGGTATGGAAATTTCGGGATCCCGGGGGGGGAACTTTCCATGGGTAAAACCTTTTGAAATTTCAAAGACCGGTTTTTAGGTTCCCTACGTGCCGCGGCTGATCATCATCATGTTGGTCGCCCTCTTCCTGCTGCACATCTTCTGGACGTACATCATCGGAAAAGTGGGTGTAAAAAACCGAGTCGAAAGCCGGGCTAAAAACTGGACTCTTTAAGATACACTAGAATTTATATTTTTTTTTTGCTACAGATAGAGGAAGTGTTTACGTTTTTACCATTCCTAAACGTAACAGCTTTACAACTTTTGTTTAAAAATACAAATAAAATATAGATTTTCTATCAAAATGGCCGATCTACGACCAAAATTTTACATAAAAATCTTTTTCTATTTTTTTTTTGATTGGTTTTCTACTTAAATATAGTTAAATTTTGCTAAAAACACTATTAAAAGACCCTTACTATTCCGTTACTAAAAATTTCTGGACTTACAGAAAAAAAGTTAGTTCAGGATAATGCAAAAGAACCGGTTATAACCCTAAAACACCTTTCAGATCGTCGTGCGGACGATACAAGAGGGTGAGGCGGCCGATGTGCGCTCCGACAGCGAGGACGAGGCCGAGGAGCAGGAAGTGGTCAGTTTAATGAAATGTTTAGTATAGATAGGAATTAACCTTAATTTAATTGATTGAAATTACGATAAAACACGCCATTCCAGCGCCGGAAACGACTCACAAAAACGAAACAACAAACGAAAAAGGAAGACTAAACATTTAGTTACTTTTTTCTATACTTTTCTGTATTTTTTCTATTATCCTGCAAGCCTTTACGAACGTGCTTTACAAATCCCATCACTTTGCTTTAATACAAAATCATCATCGACCCCGGAATGTGATCTGCCAGTGCCAAATCTTTATTTTCGTCTCTTTTTGCCTTGACTTCACTTGTTTTGCCGAAAACGGGACCAAATCAGCCCAATCCCCCCGTCAGCGTGTGCCGATCTCACAGCAGCAATGGCGTTTTTTAGTCTATTAACTAAATTTATTAAAGCTTTAAGGATAAACGTATATTTGGCAAAGCGAAATACACAAAATTGAAAGAAAGAAAGAAAGAGAAAAGCCGCGTACACGCAATGTAATTCTGTCCCCAGTGCCGCGACGCGGCCGCGACGAAAAAAGAATAAGGTTTAGAATAAAGGAAGAATCAATTTTAATAAATAATGAAAACTATTAAATGGGTATCGAAAAAGCAACATAGATTGGCAAAGCGGAAGAGGAATGAAAAGCCGGAAGAGGGCTGCGTACACGCAATGTAATTCTTTCCCGAGCGCCGCAACGCGGCCGCGACGCACAGCCGGCCAAAGATTTATAAATACGCATTTATTTTTAATTTATTCCTTTAAATGAATAAAATGCACCTAATTATCACCCGTGAAAGCCAAGGAATTCAATAAAGTTCAAAGTTCAAGCGGGGGAATGAGTTGGCGGGATTTAGAAAGCGACATTTGACAAAATACATCCTTATAAATTACAATACGTCTAAAAAAGTAAACGATAGATAGACAATTTACTGAAAAACAGTTAAAACTACAGTAACCTGGGAAAGTCCCCGGAAATCAGTATCGGCTCGTCGACGACCATAGTTCGAACGCCCTTCTGCTTTCTTTTATAAAAGGGGAACAGCTGCTGGTCCGTGGCGTAGCGTGGCGTCGTGGCGGCGTCGAAAAATTTCTTCAAGGCCGGAATTATCGGATTCTCGGTAGTTATGGTGGTCTCTGGGGGTGGGCTTGTAGTTGTCACTTCCGGGATGAGACTAAAAGAAACTAGGGGATCACAATTTCGCTGGTGATCAAATGTCGAAAAATGTAATCTTAAAATCGTAATCGTATATCGTAACCCCGAAATTTACATGGTAGTCCTCTGGTCGACGCCCTGAAGGAGGTCGGCAATGGCCTGAATGTTCCGCTCGGTCTCGAGCAGTTCGGCTTCAGAGATGTTTTGCGCCGGCGTCACGCGGGGTTTCGCTTCGTAGGCGATGTTTCGCGAGGCTTTGGAGAGGAAGATTTCCTGAAAATGGAATGATTGGACATCATCCGCGAAAAGCCAGGCCTAAGCCTAAGCCTAATCCGAAGCCTAAGCCTAATCCAAAGCCTAAGCCTAAGCCTAAACCTAAGCCTAAACTCCTAAGCCTAAGCCTAAGCCTAAGCCCAAGGCTATGCCTAAAAACCTCCATCACCTACCGGTGTCGCCGTCGCATATGCAGCCACAAATCGTCCGTCCTGCTCGATTTTGCACGTCAATTCCCCCACGAAATGGGCCCGGATGGCAAAGTCGTCGATGCCGACGACAGATTCGAACGGGACACCGAATCTGGAGAAGGTTAATACGAATCCTAAAGCACGACCCACGTGGCCTCGGCGTCTTTTTGGATCTGGTTGGCGATCAGTTGCACCGAGCAGCCGTGGAACCCTAGGCGGCGTCGCAGCTTCCGGAAGCTTTTGCGCATGATCAGCTCCAGCCGCTCGCTGCAGCACATGTAGCCTGGAAAAGCGGGTAAAGGTAAGCCTAAGCCTAGGCCTAGCATAAGCCAAAGCGAAACCTAAGCATAGCATAAGCCAAAGCCTATTCCTAAGCCTAAGCCTAAGCCTAAGCCTAAGCCTAGACCTAAGCCTGAGCCTGAGCCTAAGCCTAAGCTTCATAAAATACAGCTTACCATCTCGATTCGCGTAGCAATTCTGCCCGTGCGTCGCGTTCATAAACGGCCTACGGAATCCCGGCTAAATTTTTCGTTTAAAAAATGATTTTGTTCTCTTACCGTATCTACCGTATCCAACGGATGCTCGTCGATATCGGCTTCCGGCCGTTGCCAATCGACTGCTTCAGGTGGTGCTGGGGGTACGGTACTTGGGTCGGCGAACATCCTGAAACCGTTTATGTGCAAAAAATTGCCGGAACTTCATAATATCGGAATTTTGTAAATTCGTAATAGTTGAACGTCTGGTTTGCTAATGGCGAAATTTTAGAAAGTCGGCATTGCTGAATGTCGAATTTTGGTAATTTATGAACTTCGACGTTTTCTGTTTTTCTTTATGATCTCGAAGCGGCTTACTGTTCCGGTTCCGGAAATCGGTCCACCGTGACGGCGACTGGTTCCGGTAGTGGGGTTACGGTAGTCTCTACAGGAGTAGCCGCCGGAGGTACCGGATCCGGTGGCGGTCGGAAGAACTGGCTGGGCGGTGGGGCGATGTCGGTGAGCATCTAGAAGAGTAGGAAGTGAGAGAGATAGCGAGAGTGAGAGGGAGAGAGAGAAAGAGGGAGAGAGAGCGAGAGAGAGATCACCTCCTGAAGCCCATCATCCGGGTCCTGGAATACGGTAGAGCTGCGCTGGAGGGCATATCCGTAATTCTGAGCGTTATTTGGTGTCCATTGGACTTCGGTGATTAACGGGGAGGAGACCACTTTCCGTTTGGGTCCTATGAATTGGCCCTCACGGCTCAGGATTGGGATGGCACGATCTTGGGTGGAGACGCCGGAGACGCTGAAAAATGGAATTTCCCTCTCTCCCTCTCTCTCGCTCTCTCTCACTAACTCTCTGCCTACCGTCTCCCCTGTAGCCTTTCGTAGATTATCCCATCCTTCACATAGTACTTTAACGGACTCCATTTCATATCGATTGCATGGCGGGGCAACATGAATGGCTGCGAGGTCGTGTCCGCCAACTCGTCGATGGCCTCCTATTCAATCAAAGTTTCCCATCCCAAATTTCCTCTGCCAGTCTGCCAGGCAGCCAGTTTTCTCAAGAGACCACTGCCAGAATGCCAACCTGATATTTCCGCTTCAACGACCGCTGCTCCTCATATTCGATCCGATCGCCGAGGCTCTGCTCCGACGAGTCGTAGCGCCGTGAAATTCGCTAAAAAAGCGTAAAAACACTTAAAATTGCTAACAAGCTTCGAAAATGAATTTTACATCCTCGATCCTGCTCAGCTCGCGGTTCAGCTCCTGGATGCGGTGCTCGAGGGCGGATTTTTGGCGGCCAATGTCCGGAATCGGGGTTAGTGGGCGGATCGGGATCTGGAAAGAAGTTATTTGTACGGAAAGTCCTTGGAAAAGTGACAAACCAAGCCTAAGCATAAGCCTAAACCTACGCCGAAGCCCAAGCCAAGCTTAAACCAAGCCTCATGCAAGCCCAAAACCCGGACCTAGGCTAACACTAACCCAAACCTAAGTAAGCCTAAGCCCTACCTAAGCCTAAGCCTAAGCCTAAGCCTAAGTCTAAGCCTAAGCCTAAGCCTAAGCCTAAGCTAAGCAACGTAATCGCAACGCCACTAAAAAAATTACTCACCTTTTCCCTGGACCCCTTCTTCGGCCCAGATTCCCCGTCAACCGTGGAAAGTGGCGGGACTTTCAGGTATTCCGCCGTCGTTAGCGGCCCCGAATACGCCGAAAATAAAATCGGGCGAGCACGTCCTAAAGTATTTATGTGTTTTAAGGTTATAACATTTAAAACAAATTAAATTAGCTCACCTCGCCTCGCATTCGCTGGGCGTTTTTTAGCCTTCTTCGCCCTCCTGCTCTTCCTCTTTCGCCGAGCTCGGCTCCCCGCCTTTGCCGTCGGCCCCTCGGCGCGGTGCTAAAAATTAGGCTCGCAATATTTTTGTATTTTTACAATTATTGAGGTGTATATTTTGCATTACTTACCTTTCCATTTATTCGCACCGTATTCGCACCGAACTCCTTCAAGTTGGGCGCCTTCCGGCGTCGCTCGGCGTTATCGAGACGCACCGTTTTCTAAGGTAGTTTTCGTCATTTACGAATAATGTCATAATTTCTCTAATTTTAGAAGGCTAGGGACTAATAATAAAAGTTTTTCGGTATAATTAAAAAAGTAGCATAATTCTATACCGTGTTCCCGGGGTACCGATCGTCAATTGGGATACTTTGGTTGAGGCGGAGCTTCTGAAAATTCAGATAAATGGAAAATTTAACCAGGAATGCCGAAAACCAAAATGCCGACATCCAAAATAACGACAGCCAAAATGCCGACAACAAAGCTGCCGACAACAGAATGCCGACAGGCCATAATGTCCACTCCAAAAATGCGTCGCTGACCGAAACACCAACAGCAACACTCGTATCAAAATGCCGACAAATTGAAAATATGCCGACAGCCGTAGGTCGGTCTTCTACAAAAACCGAAACAAGTTCGAAGAGTTCAAGGTCGGTATTGGACGGTGTCGGCGCTTTAGTTTGTCGGCATTTTTGTTCTCGGGATTTACTGTCGGCATTTATTTTGCCATAATTTTAGATATCGCAAAAAATTAGCCGCTTTTCCAACCAAACCTCAACGACCAGGGCCCGCGTAAGTTCAATCGGTCGTATCGGCAGCTCATGGCTGCTCCTTCGTATTTTTGGCGGCTGTTTTGCCATTGGAGGGTTGTGGGGGGGAGTCCGACTAAAATATGAGCTCCGTGCTCCAATTCTAAACCTCGGATGCACTACCGTATCACCCGCTGGCCATCCTTATAGCCGAGCGCTGAGAATAGCCCCGCGTCGGCTGATTTGTGAGGCCGGCTCTGTGGTTTTTGGGCTCGAGGTCGCCATTCTGTTGAGCTATAAAAATTGATGTCATAGATGTCGAAACTTCCGATTAAGTTGCTATAAAATACATATTAGAACCTAAAAAATTGGAAAAAATTACTTCATTAAAACACGTTAACATACCGATGTCTATAGAAGGGGCCAAGCTCCGTGTCGTCCGGGTGGCCTAAAATGCACCAATTTTCCTGTTAAAAAATTCATTTTTGAGCGGCATACTCTAGTTTATCGACACGGAAGAGGGAGAGCGAACTCTCTCTCTCTCTCCTTCTCTCTCTCTCTCTCCTTCTCTCTCTCTCTCGCTCGTCTCTCTCACTTTCTGTTTGCCACCTGTGGCGCCGCATAAATATCCTCGAGAATCACGAAGGCCATCCAAAAATGTCTACGTTACTTTGTAAGTTAAAAAAAATAACAAGACTTTGAAAAGCGCTGAGCCGAAGATGACCAACTACAGGGTGTTCGAGTGTGACCTGTGACCGATTTGGCACCCGGATTATTCGGAGCCTTCCGGAAGGCGTTGGTGGAAATTATCTCGCTCTCTTTTCTCTCCCTCTCTCTCTCTCTCCCTCTCTCTCTCTCCTCTCTCTCTCTCTCTCTCTCCTCTCTCTCGCCCTAGGACACCCCCCACCACCCCATGACTTCTGACTTTCATCCAGGAAATTTAGCGACCAGAAGTATCCCAACTCACCGCTAGTAAGATTTGCGAAAATCAAAAGCGTGAAGAGCGTCTCCTTCAACCTGAGCACCATCCGAGGAGCATGAGGAATTGGAGTGGCAGAGATTGCAAGAATAGAGCGATTATTTAGGGTCACGTGTAGAAAATTATGGCGTTTTTGGTGAGCACGTCTAAAAATAAAAAATCTTCTAAAATGTTGGAAAAGGGAAGTCATGGAAAATGACAAAACACAGAGAGAAGAGAGAGAGAGAGAGAGAGAGAGAGAGAGAGAGAGAGAGAGAGAGAGAGAGAGAGAGAGAGAGAGAGAGAGAGAGAGAGGAGAGCGATGCTAAACAATTTTTTTGGTTTCGCATGTTCCAGCCTGGGCCTAAGCGTAACTCAAGTCGGAGTCAAAGCGTAAGCATGAGCTAACTTAAGTTCAAGCTCCTCGACCTCCTCGACCAAGCTCAAGCTCAAAACGGAGAATAAGCCTAAAGCCAACCGAAAAAGCACCTAGAAGGTACCCCCACATGGGAAAGGTCAGAACCCATCCCCAGGCGGAAATTACGATGCCATACTATGTACAATGCCCTTTTTTGGACCGTATATAGTAAGGAAATGGAAAGGGCGACTGGGGCGAACGGTACTTGAGTGTGACAGGGGGTGAGATTGAAGGGGGGTTGTGCTCAACCTGAGTTGAGCCGGACCCCCCCCCACAAATTGGCGGACGTTTAGGCAATCGGAGACGGGGGGCTGGGGAGTTGAAGCTCGGGAAGGGGAGGAAGGTAGGATGAGTAGGAAGAGGAGCACCAGTTCGAGCTCTACCTGTTTCTTTTTGGGGGGCGAGTTAGGGGGAACCCACACCCATTCCAAGGTACTACTTTTATGGGATCATGCCATGCGTGTGGCAGATCGGCAGAAGTCTTGCTGATTTTTGGGCATTAGAGGGAAGCGCCAAAATACCGACAGTCCAAAATGTCGTCAGACAAAGACCCGATGCTCAAAAAAATACCGACAGTCCAAAAACGGACAGTCAAAATACCGAAAACCAATACCGACAGGCCAAAAAGCACATCACAAATGACAACCAAAATGCCGACACGGCACTAATGCTATTGAAAATCCCGACATGCTAAGATCTCGAAAGACAAAAATGCCGTCAGACAAAATTCCCTTTACAAAATACCAGAATGCAAACACTTGAAGGGCCAGAATATCGACAACGAATATCCCAAAGCCAAAATACCGAACTTTGACAAACCAAAATATCGACATTCGATTTTTCGGGAGCCAAAAGGTTGCTTTCAGCCAAAATATGGAAAAATAGCTTTTTAATGTCGAAAATACTAATTGCATTCCGAAATGCCGAAATTTCAAACGCTAAAAAAAGGTTTGAAAATACAATTCAGGATTTACAAAAACGGGATCCACAGTAGCCAACAAGGGATACGGTACTGCTGATGAGGGAAAATGCAGACGAACCCAACCAACTGAAAACCCATTTCCCAGCCGGACCACCATCGAAAGTGAGGCCTCCCTCTATGGTCCATATTTTCGGGCGGATTCCGCCTGAATACAGAGTACGGGGCGGCGGATAACGGGGCGTGGATGAGAAGCGACTCCTTGAGATCTCGCTCACTTGACCCCGTCATCTCTCTCTCTCTCTCTCTCTCTCTCTCTCTCTCTATCATTTCCTCGCTCTCTCTCGAATATGAAGCCAGAAGTCTCAAGTCGACCACGGCCCGACAATGCAAATTCTGGATTTGGAGAAACCCATTTTTCGGAGGGAATTCAGGCACGAAAAGTTCGTTAGAGACTAGAAAATTTTGGGAAATTTTTAGTGGCAAGGTGCCATCCGGCTTTTCTTGAAGCCTCCTGACAATTCAGAGATCATCTTTGAGGGGGCTGGAAAGTCCTGGACAGGAGTCTTTTCCACGGGGGCGCATTTAAAGGGACGGGTAAGGCAAGACCATATATATTTTTGGCCTTCGATTCTATCGAAAACCGATAAAGAAATTAATAGGCTCCTCTCGCCCGTGTTTTTAATATAAGAATCATGCTATATTGATACTATTCTCTCTCGCTCTCTGCCTCTCTCTCCCTGTCACTCTCCCTATCGCTCGCTCTCTCTCTATCCATCTCTCTCTCTCTCTCTCTCTCTCTCTCTCTCGCTCTCTCTCCATCTCCCTCTCTCCATCTCCCTCTCTATCTATCTCTCATCTCTTTCTCGCTTTCTCTCTCTCTCTCGTCCATTCATCAAGGACCTTCATTCACTTCTAATCGTCTAATTCGATATGTGTATGTTTGTGTGGGTGTATGTGTATATTTGTGTATGTGTACCCCGGTCTCTCTATTCCTTTAGATACCCGCCTTCCAGGGGTTGCCATGGCACATCCGTCCCGTGTTTCGAAACGTTCACTCCCCCCACCCACTCGGCCACATCGGTTCTTTGGCTTCAACCCCGAGTCGAAACAACCCTAAAAATTCTCATCATGTTTCCCCAGAATCGCCCAAATATATTTACATATTACGATCCGGATGGTAAGTAATATAACTAGCATAAAAACTAAACGGAATTTATAAAATTTAAAGGCAGAATTGACCATATATTCTCAGTTTTTTGTTTTAGAAGTCTAAACACTTCTCGATTTAACCTAGCTTTAACGTCATCCGGTATTAAAATTAGCAGAAATCATTAAATACGCTATTTGTCATACTTAAATTCAAAATAAGTAGTAATTTAATTCCTTTAAGAATACAACAAATTGAAAAAACAATAAAAAATATACTAACATTTAAAAAAAGATCCAAGAGATAAAAGCAACATCATTTTTCCCTTAATCCGCCGTTTTTAGTAATGGATCGTAGTATCGAGCGCGTGCTGGTCAGGACGCCAGAGATTGAAATCGATGGAATACCAGATGTAAGACTTTCTTATTTATTTAGGCTTATTTTTTATTATTTTTGCCATTAAACGACTTTATTTCGACTTAATTTCAACATAAAGAATATTCAACAATTCATTCAATCAAGGATTCTTCAACGATCTCGATCAGCTCGATGCACCCGTCATTTTCCTCGCAATACTCCGTGCCAGCCCCATCGTACAATCGGAGGCTCCCGCCACGATTGCCCTCGCTGCCGATTGAGGTGATTTTTGAAAAAGAAATAAGCTTAAGCCGAGGCGCCGGCCTAATTGTAAGCCTAAGCTTCAGCCTTAGCCTGTGGCAAAGACTAAGCCTAAGCCGAAGCTTAAGCCTAAGCCGGAGCCTAGGCCTGGTCCTTGGCCTAATCCTAAGCATCAGCCTCAGCCTAATCCTGGGCCCATTTCAGAAGCGCAAAACCGTCCGGCTGCAACGTATGGAGCGACCGGCCGGGCGTCCATCCACAGGTACCGTAGTTCTTAGGAGTGGAAATAGCCGCGCCCATCAGAGAGGATAGTAAACTTTGTTGGGCTCATGGACATAGCAACAAAGTGGACCATGCTCTAGGCTGGGGGCTGACTTGGGGGGGGCGCATACGGATAACTATGAAAAGCCGAGAAGCCAGAATGTCGAATCCATGATTAAAAAATGCCGCTATGTCGATATTCAAAACGCAAAGAGGTAAAGAGAGAGAGAGAGAGAGAGGAGAGAGAGAGTGGGAGAGAGAGGGGAAAGAGAGACAGAGTGAGAGAGTGAGAGAGCAGGGGTGAGAGAGAGCGAGAGAAAGACAGAGTGAGAATCCTTATCCATTAATGTAAGGCAGACGGTCGTAATCTGTATCATGCCGTAGCCCCGAGAACATAGTGAACTTTGTTGTGCCCGTCAGACGCTCCCTTGAAGCTGCCAACAAAGTTGACCATGTTCTCGGGTATTTCGGCATCAATGGGAGGGAGCCTTTCAAGAGTTGTATTGGTAAAATCAGGCAAAATTTCATTGTTTAACATTATTTTAAAGCCAAAACCCCGATCTTCGGGTGTCCAAGCCCCTTTAAAGTTGTACTAACTTCCTATAAAATTTAGTTAAAAAAAGACTTACAAGGGCTTTTAGAAGGCCTAGCCGATCGTTCGAGAAGTTTAAGCCTAAGCCTAAGCCTAAGCCTAATCCTAAGCCTCAGCCT
This sequence comes from Mesorhabditis spiculigera, assembly GCA_958295435.1. NCBI lineage: Eukaryota > Metazoa > Nematoda > Chromadorea > Rhabditida > Rhabditidae > Mesorhabditis > Mesorhabditis spiculigera. The sequence goes on along the minus strand of CATQJA010002701.1, from coordinate 426,356 downwards.
CAGCCTCAGCTTAAGCCTAAGCCTAAGCTAAGCCTAAGCCTAAGCCTAAGCCTAAGCCTAAGCCTAAGCCTAACCTAAGCCTAAGCCTAAGCTAAGCCTAAGCCTAAGCCTAAGCCTAAACCTAAGCCTACTACCTGAAAGCGTCCCTAAAATCCATTTGTGTACTTTTTTGGGGGCATAGGGCTAGGTGCAGAAATGGAAAGTCTTGGCCGAGTCGATAGCCCCCCCGGCCGATCGAATATATAGCCCTTCTAGGCGAATATTCATGATGGGAACCACCGAAAAGGTAATCCACTTTTTTTGCTTTACTTTTCGGGGGTGGCTACCGGTGGCGAAAAATGGCTCGTCTGTACCGTACTCCAAAAATTGCCAAAAAACTATGAGAAAAACTTTGGTTTGCATTTAGAACTTTTGTGGCTTGGTCTTGGCTTTAGCAGCTTGGGATTTTGCTTGGAAAACTTTGCAGGGGAAACCAGCAGGGATTGTTCAGGAAAGTCTTACAATTAGGCGTAGGAATAGGTTCAAGCTTAGACTTAGGCTTCGGCTTAGTTTAGGCTTAGGGTTGGGCTTAGGCTTAAGCTTGGCTTAATCTTGGCTTAGGTTTAGCGTCAAGCATCCGGAAAAATGACCTAAAATTAGCGCCTACCGTATCTCCCGATCACATCCAAGTAATTTGGAAAGTTCCGGAATCCTGGAACAAGAATATGAAAATCTGAACGTCCTCAGGTTTATATAGCACGCCTGTCGAGAGAAAGCGCGCTACACACAGAGAGAGAGCGAGAGAGAGAGAGAGAGAGAGAGAGTGACTAGTATGCCCGGGTCATAATCATCGTCCTCCCGGAATTGAAGGGGGGCAGTTATATGTTGGTGTTCGCATCACACGCCCGCACAAAAAAGCGAACCCCGCGGGCGAGCCGGACCCCCTGCGCTGCGTCCTGAATAATGGACCATCGGCGGGGCGATATAATAGGGCGACTGTATACCGTATCGTCGCGGAATTCGGTCGAAAAACCGGTTCCCCCGCCTGATATCACATATACCTGGACAAATTGGCTTGTCGAATGGGATAGCGTGGGGGGCGAACTGGTTGATCTACTGCGGTGGACCGATTTTTCTCCTGGATTTTAGGGGGAGTTGGTAGAGATGAGCTTAGCAGCTGAGCATGAGCTAAGTTAAGCTAGCCTACACCTAAGCTTAGCGTCTGAGAGCAGGCTTACGCCTAGCAAGTAAGCTAAGCTTAACCCAGCCTAAGCTATGTCTAAGCTAAGGCTAAGCCCAATCCTAAGCGTAAGCCTAAGACTAAGCCTAAGCCTAACCTTAAGCCTACCAAGCCCAAGTCGAAGCTCATGCTCAAAGCTGAAGCTAAAAAAACATGTTTTAGCCAAATCGACCACCTCGCGCCAATCTACAACCGATTCCCTGCTGATGCGATCGGCCGACTCGGTGGAGCTGAACATGCTAAAGAGCATCACCAGATTACGGTAGGTACAAATTTCGGACAACCAGAATTTCCCCTTAAGGGTAAGGCTGTGTTCTGGCACTCTAAAAAACGCAAGACTTTCTTGAAAAGATCCTCCTTCAGGCTGGGCAGTCGACAAGCGACGCGGTCATTTGACGACTCGCTGCGGGAGCACGAGTATGAGGACCTATCTGATGAGGAGACGCACGAAAAACGGCAGCAGAATCCGGGTAGAGGGACTCAGAGTGCTCATCCGCACCCCAGACTCACCAAGCAAAAGGTAAGCCGGTGGTAGAGCTCAAAGGGCTGGATCTTACTACTGTATATAAGCCATTGCAACCGTTTTCAGGAGCTCGACGGAACGCCTCAAGCGATACGGCGGAGGGCCCACTCGGCCCATAGTCAAGGGGGTACGGATGGCCGGCATATTATCCGAGAAATGTAAGGTTTTTGGTGTTTTATGCGTTGCGGTGGCGTCGCGGTCGTGGGGTATCGTAAACGTTAAAGTGCGCGACGACGCTATACTTCGACGCCCTTCGCGTCGACTTTAAAGGGTGCCTGACAGAAAAATTCCTTAGATTTCGGATTTTTTCAGGGAAGACCGACTCCAGGGATTTCGACACGAGAAGACCTCCTCGACCCAGCGATCTCAGGTATTTTCAGCGGTCAACTAGCGTAGACCATTTGAGAACAGTCGGTTCCCACTAAAGGGATCGGGAAGACGGAGCTATGGATTGCTCTTCAAATCGATTTTCTATGGTTTTGGCCTCCTTGAGCGGGCTTAGGGCATTACGCAATGAAATCCGGGGAACGCGTTGCGTGTTGCGGTGCGGCAGCCTAAGCTTAATCCGAAGCCAAGCTGAAGCTAAGCAGAAGCTTAGTAAGAAAATACCATACTCTCAGAAATCGACCGATTTCTCATCAGACGCGATGGCCGGCCTGATCTACGACGCGGATTTTGATTGCTATTATAATCCGGAGGATGATACATATTATAGAGTTACTACCGAATCGTAAAATAATATAAAGTCATATATATTGCATTTTTTTAATACGCAGATTAGATAATTTTTGAGTGATTTTTGTAGTTTGAATAATTATTTAGTCTCCAGTCTTTATAAACTAATATTTGTTAATAGGCATCATTATTAAGACTCGATTTTAGAGTAATCCCTTAGCAAAAAAAACGGTGAATTCGACCCTGTGATAGCAAACGTCAAAAAGCGAATAAATTCTTTGTATTTTTATGTATCTCTTTGTATTAATGTACTGCGAATAAATAAACGAAGGTTGTGCATTGTTTATTAGTTAAACGACTATAAATAAAGCGCGTATTACGGTAAGGGTACGGTCCGTATACGTAAGCCGGTCGAACCGGAAAAAGGGGCTTAAAAAGACAACTCCATCAAAAAAAGTAAAAAATAAATTGGCTGGGCATGGAAATGGCGTCGCGATGAGATCATGGGATTTTTTGGGGGTCAGGAAACCCGAGAATCGACCCCTTCCATCTACTAGGTCTCGACAACTACGCTACAGGCCAATTGACGCGTACCATACCTTAGTTTAGTGCCGTTTAAGAGGAATGTGAAAATTGATAGCCAGCGAAGTTGATAGCCTTCAAACGTTAAAAAACGATAAGGTTTGCACGTCGTTTGGAGCGGCCGTAGTTTTCTAGACCCAGTCGACAGAGGGGTCGATTCCCACGCTTCCCAACCCCTTCAAGACACGGAATACGGTCAGAAACAAAATGCGAATTGTTGAGCCGGAGTAGGGCAATTCGAATTCGGGATTTTCGGGATTTTCGAGGCTTTTTTGGAATTTTTTTGATGGTCGCTCAGTTTTTTCATTTTTTTGGTACATCACTTATTGTTAGGTATGATAGCAAATTTACAGTAGCCAAATATGTGAAAAATCAAAAATTTGGAAAATTTAGAAAATTGTCCACGGGTTTTGCCTATTTTTTGACCAATTATTTTTTAACAAAAACGTGTTTAGCCTTAAAACCGGGTTAAAAGATTTAAAACAAGGCTTATAAAAGATGATCTGAGTCAAAAAATACTCCAAATATCCCAAAAAACCCCAATTTTCACAAAAATTAATGAATAAAATCGAAATTAAAAATCTTAAAAAGCTTCAAAGTGGCTTCGGCTTTTACAACGGTTGCCCAAAGCACTTTGCATTCCGCTGCCGGATGCGCTCGACCATCTGCTGCGTGTTCTCATCGGAGAAGATATGGGCCCGATCGGACCCGAGGACGTTGAGAGTCATCTCGTGTAGTGGCACGTCCTCCCCATCTCCCTTTCGACTCTCAAACACCATCCTCGTTTCCCCCGTCGCCTGAACCGCCCCGGGGCTTCATTTTTCGGGGATGAAAATCACGGCAAAAGCTCGGCATTTTGGCAGACTAATTTTTGTTGTTGGCACTAGCCGCACATCACACATTTCAGAGGGTTTTTTTTGAGAGGTCCAGGCGACGCGGGAAGCGGTATTTTAAAGGAATTATAAAGTTTTTAATTGATTTCACACTTGCTTTTCTTCTATTTTTAATTTTTAAAAATAACTAAAAAATTAAAAAATAAAGCTAATTTTTCTAATTTCTGTCGTTAAAATTAAACTTTTAACGACAGAAACCCAAGCTCCTCCGCACTATAAAACTACCGAAAATGCACCCAAAACACCCGTTTTTACCGCGAATCCCACGGCGTACACCTCCCAGCCGGCTTGGTGTGCATCTCGGGCCGTAGCTTCCGGGTCCGGGCCCTTGTTGTTCCACCCGTCCGTGAAGATGACCATCACCTACACGGCGATAGTACGAGTTTCCGCATTTACAGTACACTGTAGCGTACTGTAGCGTACTGTAGTGGAAAGCACAAACCTTTGTTGCGAGCTTCGGTCGGGCACCTTCGCGCTCGTTTGCCTGTGTCATCGCTTGCAGGATGCCTTGGCCTGGAAAGTGGATATCTCTCTCAATCTCGCTCTCTCTCTCTCGCCCTCACTCTCTCGGTCTCCTCCTCTCTCGCTTTCGCGCTCTCCCTCTCTCCCTCTCTCTGGCTCTCTCGCTCTCTCTCTCTGTCGATCCTCTGACTCTCTCTCTCTCTCTCTCTCTCTCTCTCTCTTTCTCTCTCCTACCAATCGCCGTCGTCCCTCCAGCGCTCTGCAACTCGTCCAACGCCTGCAGCACCTGCCCTTCGAATTTGTACTTCTTCAGGTTGAACACGGTTCGTGTCCGCCCGATTGACGAGAACCCGATCAGGGCCACTACAAAAGTCGATGATCTTGATTTTCGAGACAAGATACCCCTGGTATGCCTGGGGCTGATGATCAGCGACTTGACGAGCTTCTCTGCCATGTCTTTGTAGAAGCTGTAGATATGGTTCGTTGTGGTCGAAAGGTCCATCACGAACACGAGGTCCATTTCGCAGCCTGGAATTATTGAGGGTAGGATCAGCGTAGGTTTAGGCTTAGGCTTATGTTTTTAGGTTTAGGCTTGGGTTTAGGCATAGGCTTAGACTTAGGCTTAGCTTAGGGTTAGCTTAGTTTAGCTTAGGGGTATGCTTAGGCTCAGGCTTACCTGTAATAGGATTCGTAGTAGTGGTCGTTGTTGTGGTGGTTGTTGTAGTTGTCGTGGTCGTCGACGTGGTCGTACGACATTTCTCTTGGGCCTATTGCAATCGTTAATACCAGGTATCATAAGTTTAATCTACCTTTCTCAGGATCCGCTTGGCAATATCGGTGGCCAACTCTCGTCCTCGATGTGTAACAATTTTATTCTCATCCCCGGTGATGTCTTTCAGTTCTCTCCTTAAAATAGAGAAATTTTAAAGGCACCGGAAACTCAAATAATGCTGAGGAAATTAAATTAATTGGCAGAATTCGTCATTAAACCTTACATATCAACTTTCTCCGGATCTCCAGTCGAAGCGGCAAACACCCACGTGTTCGGGAATTGGCTGAATTGTACCAATTATCTAAATAGTCTCCCCCCTACCGTAGCTTCAAAGCTGGCTGCTTCGGATCGTCGGCCGACCGCCCGTCGGTCACCACCATCACTAGGGTGGCCACCGATTGATCTCGCGTTGCCATCAGCTCGTTCGCGACTTCGAGCGCCTGCAATAAGGTTATTAGGCTTAAACATGGGCTTAGGCTTAGGCTTCGGCTTTGGTTTTGGCTTAGGCTTAGACGTAGGCTGAAGCCAAGGCCGAGGATCTTAATAAGCGACCTTTTTCGTCGATGTCGTCCCTCCAATTGCCCTCAAATTCGAGGTGATCCGTTGGAATTCATCGTTGCTCTTCGCGAAATTCCACTTGAAAACCTCACGACGGTAGCTCGGCCCCGAGTAGACGATCATCGCCACCTAGAGCGACAATTTTACGGGTTCTCAATGATCAAAGAAAATCTACAAAAATTATAGTTGATTTCAACTCTACAACGAGCTTCACATACCCGATGCTTCGAGGGGCCAATCTGCAACTCTTGCGAGACGTCCAGCACAAAGTTGCGCGACTTGTTGAAGCCGCCCTTCACCGAGTCTAAGATGTTGCAAGTTTTTCATTTTTTTGGCATCTCCACGAACCCGACCGGTCCAGCACGATCAGCACGTTCAGCTCGCAGGCCACCGGGAATAGGGGTGTTGTTTGGGCGTTCGAGTAGCCATCCCAACTGGCGAATAGGGCTGTGGCGAGTAGCTGAACGGAATTACGCTATAGTTCAACTAGAAAAATTATCTAACAACCGTTAAATTTTAAAAAGTCTTTAAGTTTAAAAAATAAAAACATTTTCTGAAAAATGGCCATTTTTTGGTCAATAATCGTTGTTTTTTATTTTTGATTATTAAAATTAATTGTGCAATATTACATTAAAAATTAGTATAGTTTGTACGTTTATAAATGGTAAAAAACGTTTTAAAAGACCGTGGAAGGCAAGAAATTGATTGTATACATCCTTGAAAAACACGGAAAAGCTTATAAAAATTCAACAAAATGTGTTTTTCGGTATAGCGATGTCATGAATGCGTTGATCTCTGCCCGTTTTCGCACATTTTCCCGTGCATTACCCCCTTAAAAGTACTGTAACAAGCAGAATTCCAACATTTTCAACGCGCCCTTAAACTTTGCCTCCGCTCATCCTCCCCGCGAGTCCATGATCCTCCCCGATCCACTTTTGTTTTCGATTACCGCGCCTTATTACAGTCGACAAATTTGGGTGGCACGCGCGGATCGACGGGAGAACTGTCAAAAATAGAGGGGGAAGTGGAATGCGGGGTCCGCCACGTTTTCGAGATGATTTGGTGGTGGTCAGGAGCACGGATTTGCAGCGTGGCAATAACGAGGAGTAAATTTGACTTGTCCTTTTAAAGGCGCATGCAAGACAAGGTTATGAATTTTGCTTGCCAGGGATTTCCTATGGCTTTCACCGCGGCCTCGTCGCGACCCGCAGCGCTTGGAACCTTCTCGAACTTCTTGAGCCAATTTTGACTTGCTCGTCCCTTTAAAACATCAAAGAGCCCAATTTTCGTAAAAGCTTCATTAAATCGGGGAATGGTTATGTTATGGTGCCTTTGAACCCCCCCATTCCAGTTGACAATGCTAGAACACATGCTGGCTGCGGGGAGCGGCGTCATTGGTACTGGACAGTCCCACAAAACAAAGACCGCACGGCGCCTGGGCAGTAATTGGGCGCTTTTCGTAGCTATTCAGAGGAGGACTAGAGTTGACTATCGATTTCCTGAGATTTTTCCGGCGCACCCGACAAGTTTCAGAGCCATGAGCCTGTCGCAATCCATTACCTAATGGAGAGATGCCTTGAAGGTGCTTCTAAAGCTACGGTATGCTCCAAATTCGGCCTAAGCCTTGACCGAAGATTGTCTTAAGCTTGGACTTAGCGATAGGATCAGGTTACTGTGGCTGGTGAAGCTCCACAAGGTAGGTGTTACATTAAAAGCTGCCGTAAAGGACGGATCTTAAGGAAATTATAGTTGTAGCTACAGTATGTTTAGACTTAGGCTTCGGATTAGGCTTAGGCCCAGGCTTAGGCTTAGGCTTAGGCTTAGGCTTAGACTCAGTCTTGAGTTCGTGCTCAGTCTAAATTACTCCCAAAATACAATCAAATTCCTTACCAGCGCGGCCACACTCCTCGGATGGCCCATCGCAGACTCCGGGGCTGGATGGAGCAAAAAAAGTGAGGGCCTGGCTGATCCGGACCAGGGCGCGATCCAATCCAAGACAATGGCTACTGCTGAGAAGTGATGGGGCGGAGAGGGTTGAAATTGACTACCTAGGTACTCCACCTCCTTCCTCCTCCTGCTCCTCTTTGCCAATCGAGGAGAACGATATGTCAACCTAGGAGAATGAGAAGGCGCCGAGGCAAGAGGGGGAACTATTTTGACAGCCACCCATTTCTCAGGATGGCATAATTGGAAAACACACTCAACACATAGAGGGAGTCCGACTCAGATTATCACCCTCCCCTTCCCGCCTTGCATCTCTCTCTCTTACTCTCTGCGCTGTCGAGCATGACCTTGCCGCATAACAATGCCGGCTCTTCCTCCCGCCCTCCCGAGATTTCGCGGATCATCGCCACCCGCCCCTTTAGGATCAAAGAGCCACGGATTTGAGCACGAGATCTCCTTGAAATGAGGAAGCTTTTCGTGACAAATTATCTGACAATAAATGGCTGGTACCAAAAGAATAAGTATGAAGATATCCGGAAAACAGGGGCTTTGCTAAAAGCACAAATCTCCCCAAGACGGAGCCCGAGCTCTAAAGCTTTAGATGGCTTTTTTGGCGTGGGGATTCCCGGTATAATCCCGAGCGCCAAAATGCCGAAAACCAGAATGCCGACAACGCAAAAGCCGATATGCAAAATGCCGACATCGTGAATCCCGACAGGCCAGAATTCTGACAGTCCAAAATCCCGACAGTCCAAAATGCCGGAAGGCCAATATAACGAGCGAAATCCGCATCCGAAATCGCGAAAGCCAGAATGTCGACAAGCCCAAACCCCGACAGCCAAAACATCGACAGCATCAGTCCCGAGAGTCCAAAATGCCGACAGCCAAGGTGCTGAGAGCCAGAATCGCGACAAGCCCACGTTCTGGGAGGCCAAAATGCCGACAGAAATCAAAATTTTTCTCTTCCAGCCGATTTCCAGATCCCTAAAGTTTGCTGGCACATTTTTAAGGCCTCCAAAAATGCCCTAACCGTTTTCCTGCCAAATACCAAATTCCGGAAGTCCTCGACAATCACGGCCCCGGGGTGCGATAAGTGGTTCGGGATTGGCGGGAAATTTGCATAGCCAAAGGGGAAGGGATATGGCCATGGGCCCATCCCTCCCTCCTATTGTTTGCAAAGCATTTTGGTGATGATGATGATGATGCGAGGGAGAGAGAGAGAGATGGAGAGGGAGAGAGAGAGAAGGGTCCTCTCGCGCGTTGAATTATGAGAGTCTCGTGGCCCCCTCCCGCGAACCATCACGCCGTCCACTTTTTTGCACCTCCCCGGCTGGACTATCAACAAATGGCCAGTTTTACCACCCCGCTGATGTGCCCACCATTCTTCGACACTTCCGAATTTGTTGCGTCTGTGTTTTCTGAAAAGCTATAATTTTTTAATATATCTCTAAAGTGGGAAATTCGGCTAAACCTACTTAATTAGGCTTGGCTTAGCTTCATAAAGATTAGGATTAAGCTTAAGCTTCGGCTTCGGCTTCGGCTTAAGCTCAAGCTCAGTCTTAGGCGTAGGCTTGGGCTTGGACTTAGGCGTAGGCTTATGCTTAGGTTTTCGCTTAGTCTTATAATTAGGGTTAGGCTTAGGCTGAGGTTTAGGCTTAGGCTTTCGCTTAGGAGTGGGCTTGGGTTTAGGCTCAGGCTTGGCTTAGCGTGGCTCAAGCTTGGGCTTAAACTTTCGCTTCGGCTTATGCTGATGCTCAAGCTTTCGCTTACACTTGCTTAGGCTTAGGCTAAGCTTCGCCTGGGCTTATACTTTGTCAGGCTGGGAGGAGCACCAGGCTCCGGCCGCGTAACTAGGCTCAAGCTTGGGTTTCTGACTTCGGTTTAAACCTAGCTTCGTGCCTAATTTTGGCTTTGGCTTAAGCTTTGAGCTAGCTTAGTTGGCTAGCTTAGGCCTGAACCAAAGCCAGGCCCCTGAAAGCTTAAGCCCACCCCAAATCCAGACCCCCGTTTCGCTGACGTCTTCTCGTCTAACCCCATCCAACGGCACGTTCACACCCATCCCCTCAAGTGTCCCCCCTTTGTCGTCAGCCTCTCCAGAAGTCCTTTGGTGACATTGGTGTGCCCTTGGGTGTTATGGTCAAGTGGCCAGGGTAGGGTTTGGCCCTTGTCCGCGTCCGTGTCCGCCCTGCCCGTGGTGGTGATGACGAATCACGGACACTCGTGTTCCATGGCACTACTATCCACACCCTCATCCACTACACTCCAATCGACAATCTCTCGGACAAGGGGCAAACACAGAGAAAAGTTGGGAGGAGGGACAGTATAGTCCGTGTGTTCTCACGCCCCCTAGATTGGACTTGATTGCCTGGGTCCTGGGACACAATCACTTTGGCCTGGCTGCCGAGTTTGTACCTCCTTGGATTACTGTAGTTCAACTATAGCGTTTTTAACGGTTTTAGTATAACTTACGGGGCTTTTTGTATACCTTGCTCTTGGTTGATGCATTTTCTACATTTTTAGTACGTTTTTATTATTTAAACGCACGTTCAGAGACTTGGACGTATACACCTATAAACTACTGCGTAATTAGGTGTATACTTTCACTACCCTGGATTTGTAATAGCGGCTTCTCCAATTTTTTGGCGATTACTGACCGATTTCGAACACTACCTTTGACGGCTACGATGTCTAAAAGAAAATTTACGGATTTTTCGCACCTAGAGGCTCCGTTTTGCATCGGGTCGGGTTTAAATTTGTTGTTTTTTATTTTGTGAACCAGATAAGAGGAAAAGATGGTACTAAACAAGAAGCTCTCAGATTATGTGTTTTCCGCGCATTTCCTATGGAAAAATAGTTTTTTTTAGATCTCATCATGCTACCTCGACTCCTGATCTTCACGACGCTGTATGCGGCTGTACAAGGTAGATATTTATCATAAAGTTCGCCTTTATAAGTCTTGCGTAATGTTTTCTTGCGTAATGTTTTAAAATACCAAATGGCCATTTTTCCAAATTTCAATACATCGAAAATGCATCGTTAACGATTTTCGACAGTCTATAATATCGATAATCTAATTTTGAACAAATGAATTTTAGGTAAAATTTAATTAAAAAAACAACCAGGGTTGAAAAACCGCTTCGCGGCTTTTCAACCCTGGCCCCGTCCAGGACCTGCGAAAGTCCTCAATTTGCATGCTTCTCCCTAAATTATAGCAAAAAAAAAGTGAAAAACAGCTGCTCCTCTGTCCCTTTAGATAGGCCCTCCCTACTTCCGGCGCATGCAAATTGCCTCCTAACAAAGAGGTTTTTGGAAATCTTTACAAAAACTTATTTTTAATAGCGAAAACAGCCGATTTTCCTAAATCTTATATGTGTGCACTCATCTCGGGATCCTTACGCACCTAATGACGTATCAAACATACCTTAAAAACCTTCCCTTGAGGCTGTAGGTGCGGTACATACTTACGGAAGTTGCATGCAAATATACACACACACACACAGACACTATTTTTTTATATATAGTAGGATGAGAATATTACAAATTGCGACAAAAGCCTTTAACTCAGGTTCCTCGGTGGAATGGTGCGACTACTGGCGACTCCGCGGCGTCGCCCGCCCCGAATGCCAACAACTGCAATGGAGCGTTCAGCGAGATTTTAACCGACCCCATCCGGCAGCTGTAGACACATATGGTACCCTAAAGTCCATCTACCGTAACCCCCGCTTTAGCCAGCTCGATCCCCCTGTGCCACGTTGTCACCAGCATGTCCCAATGCGCCAGAACGGGCTTTTGCGGCTCGGGTCTCATCTGCTGGGTGGGCGGGCAGCCCTGCTGCGCGAATGCTAAACTCAACAGGGTATGGTTGTCGGGTAAAATTTTAGAGGTTGTGAAATTTAGCAAGTCGGCGCTCCGGGAATCTCGAATGGTGGTCAGTGCCCGGCGGCTGAGGATTTGCAAGTGGTTTGTCGCCAAAAGGTAGGTTCGTTAAAATTTGAAAGGGATTGGCAGGGCACGGCCGGGAGGTCCGTCTTTAAAAAATGACATAAAAAGTGCCGGAAACGCAACGTGACATGCAGCGTCTGCCCCCGCGAAACGCAACGCAGGTGAAATCGTGACACGCTATCGCATGCTACCACTTGACGCTGCGCATACACCCGCGATAGGCAACGTAGATACACGCGGGACGCCCTGCAAATACCCGCGGTCCGCAACGCATGCAAAGCGCGAAACGCAACGCATGCTCCTACGAACCGCGACGCTACAGCCGCGATACGCAACGCAAGGGCCACTGATACGCAACTTCCCGCGGTAGACGCGACGCATCTGCCGCGGTACGCAACGTATTATACTGCGACATGGATCCGTTAAACGCAGCGCAATCATCGCCGCAACCCAACGCACACGCCTGCCACGCCCCTTACGCAACGCATGCGCTCGCTGATGCAACGCTGATTTTCCGAGATTCTACACGGCTATCTTAAGGCACGCGCGGCGTGTCGTGGGCGCTGCCAAATCCAATTTTAATCCAGCCCGAAAAGTCTATAGCCATGCCTTGCCCGTCCCTTTAAAAGGAAGTACAAGACCGTGGCAGCGTTCCGTTAAATGTTCTAAGGCACCCTTTTAAGGTCTTTTTTAACAAAATTACCCCTAGAAAGCGATCAGCTGGTGCAACTACGACCGTGACTGCCATATGACGAGCTCGATGCACAAGTGAGCCACCGGAATTTGATGGCGTAATCGGCTTAACCTGGTTTTTAGGTGTTGCCCGACCGCTTGTGGGTATAATATGTGCATCCCGGCACGCCAGCCCGTCGATTTGATCTCGAGAAGTAAGAGAATTTGCATAAAACTTTGTTTGAAAGGGCCCGGGAAGGCAATATTTTTTTTAAATATGCTTAAGGATTTGACTTCGCCGTTCCCTAAAAACGTTGTAAATTGTCTAAAAAATGGATTTTTATGGATTTTCAAGGATGTAGCGGTTTTAAAGGACCTATGAAGGCACTCATCATAAAGATCTTTATTTGTTGGATTTTAAGGGCTTTTGAAGAGCCAGCGAACTAAAATCCATGAGTAAAAACTCACATTTTTAGTGGCCTCCTCGGTGGCCGTACCAGACCAATGTCCTCAACTGGATGACATCCCAATCTGGTGCCGAACACCGCTTAATTCTGGCGTCTCGTGGTGCACGAAACACAGCGAATGCCGACAGACGGCCGTCCACACACGAGTATGCTGCCCAACGAGGTGAGCTTTTTAAAGGGATTGGGAAGCCATGAAAATTGGAGAGAGATGTTACGTAGCGGATTGGAAAAAGCTGAACATTTTGAACAAATCTAACCTGAAAGAAATTCACGGACCGCTACGGTTTCGAAGAAAATTTGTTCTGGATGATTTGAAGCAAAGTTTGAAAGGACAAGCTTTAAGCCTAAGCCTAAGCCCTAAGCCGTATCCTAAGCCAAAGAATGAGCCTAAGCCCAAACCTAAACCTAAGACCCAGCCTAAGCCAAAGAATGAGCCTAGGCCCAAGCCTAAGCCTAAGGCCCAGCCTAAGCCCTAACCTAAGCCTATGCCTAAGCCTAAGCCAAAGCCTAAACTCCTAAGCGAAGATTAAGCCTAATAAGCCTGAGCCGAGCCTAAGCTTAGCCTAGGTCTAAGCTTAAGCCTAATCTAGCCCAAGTTACGGCAAACAAACCCCAAGCCATAATTCTAGCTTATTTAAACTTTCTCCAAAGTACAAGCACGCTAGCGGCGATCCTTTGGGAATTTTCCTGATATCTAGCACATTCCTGGCATTCCGCCAAACTCTGATAAAACATAAAAGCAAATAAAAGCGCGTGGGCGACGTCCTGCTCAAAATGTCTCACCAAACATGATTCATCTAAAACACCAATAAAAACGTCTTCGAAAATCCACGTACATTTTCAGATGTGGCTACAACGTTTGTTTGTTGAAGACCGGGTCGCGATATATCATTGCTTAAATATTTATAAATGTATTAATTATTTAATTATATGCAATCTATTTTGCTGCTGTATTTTTTGCCACACGAACTGCCATTTTTTCAAATTTTTGCTCACGAAAAAGTCATTTTCTCTTCTAGTCGACCCCATCGAACGTGTCATTTTAATTGCATTTTTGGCCTGATTTGTAAATGATTATTAATTATATTTATATTTTATCAGTTGTTTTTCTTGGATGTTAATTGACGCGCTGGGCAAAGCTGTAGTTGGTGAAGCTACATTTTCACTACATGTAAAACTACATGCGTACAACAAACTGTAAAAAAAGACTCTGCTCTCTCTCTCTCCCCCTCTCTCTCTATCGCTCTCTCTCTCTCTCTCTCTCTCTCTCTCTCTCTCTTTTCTCGCCCTCGCTCTCTCTACCTACAAGGAAAACCAAAAATCTTATATGAATTCCGCCCGGCTACGGAGTGACGTTCACTGAAGCCGGACGGGGCGCCTCGGAAATCTTGTTAAAATGGCTTCCGTAGCTCCGGGCGGATAAAAGTAGATTTTCAGGACAATCTATAAAATGGACGCCAAAATGGACCCTTTTTTCTTGGTCTAGATTTTACGCGTTTATTTAAAAAGAGTTAACTGGTTTTTTTTAATTTAGAGAAAGAATTAAGCCAACTTTATATAAGTTTCAGCAAAAAAATTCCCAGCCCATTTAAGGATACCTACAAGCTAGCTAGAGTTTATACGGCTTATACGGGGGGACGAGCGCTATTAGCGCATGGCAGAAGCCGCAGAAATTCTTATCACAAGGCCATGCCTGCGATGCCTGCGAAACCCGGAAGCCCTCGTCACTTGAATGGAATGACGAAAATTCAAGACTTCTTTGATTTTCTATTTCTATTTTGGCCTTTCCACCTGACTGACCTGCTCTTTGCCTCCTCCCACTGACGCTTTTCTTGCTCTTGACGCTTTGCTCTGAAACTGGAGCTCGACTTCTCGAATTTCGGGCATTTTGCCGGATATTTAGAGGCGCATGGCTTGATGATTTTTATTTGGCTTCATAAAGCATAATATTATATTGATGTATTGGCCTCCAAAAGGCGTAAAATATTATATTTTTGTATATATTTTTATTACCTTCCTGATCTTATCTATTATTCACGAAATCCATCGCTTTTTCAGCCTTTTAGAAAACATCTAAAATGCAGAGAATTCATGAGAAGGTGATAAAGAATTCTTTTTACTTTACTCGAGATCTGAAATTATCCAAATTTCGAAGTTGTTCTGAACACCTTTTCTGATCTGTGCACATTGTTCCCCCGGAAAAGTGAAAGGTTTGCTTGCCTTGTCGAGAAACGTGCCTCCTTCCCAAGCCCTTCCCCCATCCCGCCTTTCGTAATCCCCACAAAAACTGGGGCTCTGCGGTTTTAGCCTTGTGCTTCTTTCAAAGTTCATACCTAGGTTTTAAAGTCCCTTCCTCGATCAAAGTAACAAAAACAACCTCCGGCTACTCCCGAGCCGAAATTCCGCGCGTCTGCCTAGCTCAGAAAACCGAGCACGACTCCAGAACCAGAAAATTTTGGCAAAAATTAGGCGCAAATTCAGAATCGGCCCGAAAAACGTTTTTATTCCGTTCTTCGCTATAAATAAATGCAAAATTTTCGCAATTTTTGTTGAAAAAACAAAGACTTAGATTTTCGCTGAGGATTTTGAACAACTTTTTAACGTTTTTAAGAAGTCTTGCGGTTTGAAATATAGCTAAATTTTGCCAAAGATACGATTAAAATACTTACAACTACGCTACTAGACATTTATCGCTGATAGAAAAAAACCGGGCCTTTCGAGCAGCTTTTTGGTATCATTTATTCGTTTTTAAACCACACAAACCAACCATTTTCGCGTTAAAACTTTTGTTTTTCCGCCCCATTGTCCTCCCCGAATAACAACCGAATTAAACCTCCGCTAATTCCCACCGTAACCCTCGGCGAACTAATCAAAACGCCGGGGTTCGAAAATCAGTTTTTCCACAACATTCCAATTGACGAGTACCAATCAACCGGCCAGGCTGGGGATTCCCCCAATCCCGCCTGCTCCTCCTCGTCTCTTGCTCCCCAATCTCTACCTCTATTTGACGAACCACCGTTTGCAGCCATTTTTTGCCCCGCACTAACACGTCACACCCTGGTCGCGCACACATTTTGCTCTACATCAACCGCGCGCTCCCCTCTGGAATTCATCGATTTTCACGAAAAATTCGGAATTGTGGCGGTTCTACTGTTGAGTTTCCGTGTGGCTACGTATTTACCCTTGCTCTGGTTTGGCCCGGAAATCCATTAAGAATTATAGAAAATTTTAAAATTTTGAAAAGTTCACAGAAAAGTTGCTATGGCATACTTTCACAAAAAAATTGATGAAAAATACACACAAACTGCGCTAATTTAGAGAATTGTATCGAAAGATTAGTTTCTTACTTTTGTCCATTACGATTTTTATAGAGTTTGCAGTATCTCTGCTCGATGCTCTCCAGAGTGTATTTTTATCGATGGCAAATTACTCCTTAAAAATCTCAAACAATCCCAAAAAACGTAAATTTGACCGTTTTGCTTAGATTTTTCAACCAGGCAAAAATATTAGCTAAAACGGGCCAAAGCCAAATGATCCAGGTGATCCATGTACTATTTTGCATCGCTTATCGCGGTCTTCCAAAACCTCGCCCCAACTGCAGGGCGGCGTCTTCAGGCAAAAACGGGGCGTGTTTGCCTAGATAGCAAAAGTCACTGGGTAAGTCACCCTAGGGAGCGGCCAGAAAGATATGAGATTTATCGAAAAACGCCAGCTACATATAAGCAGTTATTTTTTTTGCTGCTTTTTGTGTGTTTTTCCTGTTTGCCAAAGCGAGTTGCTAAAATATTTTTGCGCCCTTTTAGCAAATTATTTGAGCTTTCCATTTAAAGTGAATTTTACGGGGTTTTTGACTTCTTTAGCGTTGTTGAGATTTTTTGATTTTTTGAGAATTTAGAATGTCAAAAAGGTTTTTATAATTTTTGGGAAACTTATAAACCAATACATGTATGAAATTTTGAAAGCCGTCGAAAAATTCTACTCGTGACTTGCCAAGCCTTTAAAGAACATTTTTGAAGATTTTTTTTATGAAGTTTTCCAAGTTTCCTGAGCCCATAGATTTTTGACCCCGATTCCCGCGCGCCTGGCACGGTTTAGCACCTTTCCCTTTTTTTCTCGGATGTTTTTGCAGTCCCGTTGCGCAATATGGTCAAGAGGACGGTGCAACGATATGTGAAAAAGTCAGGCATTTCCGCTAGAAAAAACTTTCGTCACTGTTTGTTTAGTGGAGGGTATTGTAGGCGGGAGGAGGGGGGCAGCGCCATATTCGTGAAAGTCATCCACTTCAAACCACGCAATCCGCCCATTTGAACCGATACGAAATGCTCCGCGGCCTTTAGAATTCACATAAAGGTGCCGGGAGCACCACCTCCAACACCATCAGCCCCTTCTGGCGCCAAATTTTACGTAGGCTTTCGAAAACTTACGCTTCCAGAAGGTGTACTTAGCTAGTTCGTGTTCATTGTATTGCTCCGTACTTTCCACACCCCTTCCCCCAAAGTTACCGTAGTCGAACACAGAGAGGTTTTTCTTGCCAGCGACTCGATTTTGGCTTGTCGGTATTTTCCGCTTGGTATTTTGGTTATAGATATTCGGCTTTCAACTAGTCGGTATTTTGGCTATGACATTCGCTTGTCGGCGTTTCGTCTTGTCGGTATTTTGGCCTTCCCTGTTCTCTATGTTCATCATGGCCTGTAGGTGTTTTCGGCATTCGGCATTTTGAAGGTTTAAGATTGAAACTGGCGGCATTTTGGGAGACGGCTTCTTGGCAGTCGGTACGGCGGCGTTGGCGGTACGGTAGTTGACGCCTTTCCATACCCAAAAAGGCACACAATCTAGACTTGACTCATAGCAATTTCCTGATAGCTTTAATGGCCCGGTAAACAAACATTGAGTATTTGGAGTCCAGGATGACCATTTTGTGGTACATTTTTCTTGGTGAATTAAATGCCTATTAAAATGTTGAACTGAATGCCTTAGAATTGAAACCAATTAAAAACCTGCGAAACTTTTTTTATTACAATTTTATTTAACCGATTCTCTAACCGATTTTACAAGTTTTGAATGCGTTTGGATCTCTGACCTTTCCAGTGATGGGTGAATTTCATATTCCCAAAAATGCTCGTTAATAAATTACCCCATTTTAAAATACCTAGTAGGCGGCTGGCGCATTAACGATATGAATAATTCTTTGAAAAAATTTCTCTCTTTTTCCTGAGCAAATTTTTAGTTCTGGCCGCCCATCTCTCACCGATAAAGCCCGGCAAATTGTTTACAGTTCGCCCTGGTTTTTCGGGATGTTGCGCACGTTTTTCGACCCTGGTTTTTGGGAGTTTTTTTCAGGTCTCTTTCCGGGGCGGATGAAGCCCAGCAACTCGAGGACCTGGCCCGCGTGGCCCCTCGGTCCCCATTCGCAAACAGAAAATTTTTTTTATCGGCCCTCTTGGACTGGCTGCGGTCCGTTGGTCGCCCCATAAAACTTTTTTGCACTGCCATCGCCTGCAATTCGGGATTTCGATTCGTCAGATTCTGGTTTCTGAGAGAAGTAAAGCTAGAATTTTTTAAATACATTTAAATAATTTCTGCTAACCTGCCTTGGCCTTAAAAATACTGTTATAATAGTTACCCCTAATTTCCCCAACGTTTTTGACTAGCTTGTCACGGTTGCTTGCTCTTTTTTTGCTGGGGAGCCTAAGCCTAAGCCTAAGCCTAAGCCTAAGCCTAAGCCTAAGCCTAAGCCTAAGCCTAAGCCTAAGCCTAAGCCTAACCTAAGCCTAAGCCTAAGCGTAAGCCTAAGTCTAAGCGAAACCTAAGCCCAAGCCTAACCCTAACCTAAGCCAAACCACCCCCCATTCAAATTTCCCAAACTTTCCACCCCGCCAGAAATTCGTAGGCATTGCGTCATTTGCCCTCCGTCGTACGGCCAGCAGGGGTGACGAATTTATCGTTGAAGGGCATGGGGAGGATGGAGGAAAAGCCATTAGACGGTCACCTCAATCCCAACGACTTTCCCAGCACAGATGTGGATACCGTAAGCCAACGATATGGGCCGTGTCTTTCTATTGTTTGGATCACGGATCAGTAGCGAGTGGGCTAGCATGGGAGCGGATGACTCACTCACTTGGCTTGAGCTCTCACGCCCCATTTACTCGGTCTTTCTCTCTCTGTCTCTCTCTCTCTCTCTCTCTCTCTCTCGCTCTCTCTCTTTCATCTCGCCCGCCCAAGAAAACTGTGCCCACCCCACCCGCATTCCAGGTTTTTCCAGTTTCCGGAAAGTTTGCCAATTCGTTAGCCTTCTGAAACTAATTCCTCAATGGCCTTTGCAAGCTTCCCTCCTTGGCCTTACACATTCCACAAGATTGTCTGCTAGTTTGCCCTAGAAAAGTGATTCTACAAGATCCGAAACCTCTGCTATCTCACCCTTTTAATATTTGTTAGCCGGTCTCTAGTATCTTGAGCTCTTCTCCAAGGATCTCTGCTAGCTCGCCAGCATTTTTCAGAATCTTTAAATTTTAAATTTAACAACTATTTTTGTTACTTTTTTCCATTACTTACTTCCTTCCTTACTTTCCATTTCCATTACATTACTTTACTTTCTAAGTTTTTCGCACCCATAATCACTTTTCAGCGTACCCCCAAGATGGGCGATTCCGTAAGAATACGTCGCAGTTCAAAAGACTCCAAAGTAAATCTGGTCTACGAGGTCGTACTAAATCCAGGTACCATGCCGGCGAAGTGCCTTTAAAATGCCATTTTTCAGATGACCCTGAGCCTGCCGAGCTCTATTTTCAGCAAGGAGATGCCTTTGAGCTGAGGTGAATTACTGTAGCGTAACGTAACGTACTTCTACGTTTTTAGGTGTCTCGTGGAGAGCGACTCATTTGACGTGGACACACTTAATTTTGAGAGCGGCCCCACCAAACTCGAGGCGGTCAAGGAAAATAATTGGTGGGCAGACTAGCAGAGGTTTTTTAGGATTTTGCGGAATTTTTGGGAGAGGCAAGCTAGCAGGGGTTCTTTGTGGAATTGGGCAACTTACAGAGACCCTTTAGGACTTTAAATAAAGCGTAAAAATTAAAAATTGCTAAAAACTAAATGAGTGGCAAGCTAGCAGAGGTTTTTGAGGATTTATAGACAAATTTTGCTAGTATCTTATTGAGTTTTCTAATTTTCAGGCTTTCCGTAAACGTGGACAGCTTCAAGACGGGCGATCATGGCGGAGGCGTACGGTGTGAGGTGCAAGAGAAAGCCGGACCCTCGGTTTTCACAAAACCCATCACACTGAAGGAAAAGGTACAATTTTAAGAACAATTTAACTAAGTTTCTAACATAAGATAGTGCTAAAATTGAGGCCAAACTTTTTTCTATAGGTATCGATTAAAAACGGGATGCGCGCCTGCCCGCCCTCCTCGCAAAAGGTCTGCTACAATGGCGGCGTGTGCGTACTCGAGAAGAAGCTCGAGCGGTGCTTGTAGGTTTTTGGTGTAAAAAGGAAATTAGGCATGCTAGCAGTGATTCTTTGCGGAAATTGGTTTTTCATATTTGGAATTTTTTATAGCCAATTTTTTCGTGAAAGGCCAGAAAACTGAACCCGATAGCTGAAAAATAACACTTTATTAATAAGGTATTCTAGCAGAGATTATTGTGGAAATTGTATTTTGATAAAAGGGCATTCCAGCAGTGAATAAATTGGCTGATTTTTTAACAGAAGTAGGCCGGACATCAGGGATTCTTGCGGAATTTGCTAGAAAAATCCAATGTACAAAACAACCAAAAATCTAGCCAGAAAAATCTAAAGAAAATATCTAGCAGAGATCTTGTGGAAACAGTTTGCGGGCAGTCTAGCAGTGATTCTTGTGGAAATTCATAAAAATGCTAAAATTGATTATTTGCCTAATTTCAGTTGTGCCGGCAACTTTGGCGGCGAGACGTGCGATACACCAATAATTTTTGAAGGATCAAGAAGTAAGCTTTCTCTTGAATTACCTGTAAAATTTTTATATTGCTTTGTTAACATTAAAGCAGTTTTTCAATTTCTAATGTTAATTTTTTTCCAGCCGAACAAATAGCGATGGGCACCGGCGGGACGTTGATGCTCATCTTCCTCGCCCTTTCCCTCGTTTTTGGCCTTCTTTTCTATAAGGAACGGTGAGTGTCAAAACCTTAAAACTATCCTGTCCACACTCCTAAATGTGAGCCTACAGTAACCCGGCTAAAATGTTGAAATATGCAGATCTAGGAGGAAGAGGAGGGCACTACTCGATTATATGGAACATTCGATGCCGACATCACCAAGTTCGGATGGGATTTATGAGGGGAGATTCGAGAATCCGTATAAGGTGAGAGAGAGGGAGAGAGTAAGAGAGAGGGAGAGTGAGAGAGTGAGGGAGAGAGAGTGAGAGTGACAGAGAAAGAGAGAGAAGGGAACGCTAGAGTGAGCGAGAGATCGCGAGAGAGCGAGGGAGGGACAGCGAGAGAGAGTGAGAGAGCGATAGAGTGAGCGTGAGTGAGAGAGCGAGTGAGAGAGGAAAAGAGTGAGAGAGAGCGAGTGAGAGAGATCGGGAGAGAGCGAAAGAATGTGAGAAAAAGTGAGAGAGAGAGTGAGGGAAAGCGAGTGAGGGAGAGTTTAGAAAATCCAGGAAAGCTAGCAGAGACCATTGGGGAGGGATAGCAAATACTTTTAGGAAAGCTCAAACCATTAATTTTCTAGATTCAGGAAATCGCAAACCACAAGCGACTCTCGATGAAACGATCAGAAACCGAAGAGTCTTGGATCCGAAGGAGTATTCGGCGAATGCGAGGCTATAATGTAAGTGCACAATATAGACAAATCAAAATATACAACTTTTTTGAAGCATCAGAATTGAAAAGCACTTAAATAAAAACATAATAAAACATTTTTAGGCAACCGAAAGCCCGCAACGAGAAAATCGCCCAATGGTACACACAGCACCTCCGAAACCACAACCTCCCATAACCTAAAAAACGCCATTTTGCTAAACTAGAAACTTTACAAATCGTGCTATTGTCTTGTAAATTTTTCGAGCTTTATGGTGGCTATCCAGCGGAATCTCAAACGTTTCATAATTTTTCGCTATTTCTTGCTTTTTCGATGTCTCTCTCGTCCCCAGTTAGAATATTGTTAACCGCGCGTACAAATCTCACCTAACCAGCTTTAGCAAACCTTGAAAACGGTATCCCTTGATTTTTTTAATTGATTTTTGTGCTGCACGGGTTACGGCAATTTCTCGCAAAGCCCGATGCATTTTTGCAAACTTCATGATCTACGATTTTTTACCTACACAGTAATAAAGAGTGTGAACCTTTAAAACGAGCACGAACTACAAACTACAGACACCAGCCCACTGGCCTATGCTTGTTCTCCTAAATTTTCCCTGCAAGCCCTCCTCAATGGTCTATGCTAGCTCTCCTCAATGGTCTCTGCAAGGCCTCCTCAATGGTCTCTGCTAGCCTGCCATCTTTGCATCCGATCATGCTAATTAACATCAAAACCATTCGAAAAACCGCTCACTCCCACAATGTGCTGCAAGCTAAAGGTTGCTCGCTTTTGTTCTCTTTCAAATGCATTAGACGTTCGTACGGCTCGTCAATGGGTACAACATCATCTACAACCTGCTGGTCGCCGTCGTCCTCGGCTGTCTGACCGTACTCCTATCGACAATTCGGTTAGTCATTAATGTGCGGGGTTTCGGAGGTTCGGGCAGGCTAGCAGAGACCATTGAGGAGGGCCAGCAGAGATTATTGACCATTTAGTGGCCCATGCGCATGTTATCTCGCGGTGGTTCCCGACGTCTCGCTGAACCACAGCAGCTACGAGGGCATCGAGAAGAACTACATGCGTTTCGGCGTTCGGGAGCGCGAGGACTATGTAAGGGATTTTAAAGGAACAGTGAAGGGTCAAGTCAAACCCTCGATTTTAGCGCCACGAGTGCGAGGCCTGGCTGAACCACATCGCCAACCGGGACAAAGAGAAGCGCATGGACGAGATGTACGACCTTGGCAAATATGCGGTAAGTCGGCTTCATAATTAAAACCGCGCTGTCCGTTTAGCCGGAAGTGAATGTCGGTCTCGAGCAAGTCGAGTCTCCACTACTCCCTCCGAAACGCCGCCCGATCGTCATGACCACTTCCACGGAGATGCCCCACTTCACCATATCCAAGATGATATTCGTCAATAGGTGCGTTGCGGATGCGTAGGGGAATTATTTCTCTCTCTCTCTCTCTCTCTCTCTCTCTCTCTCTCTTTCTTATTTTCCGGTTTTAGGCTTTGCGTGCTCTCCCAGAATGCCTGGGTGTTCGGCTGGTTTGTGCTGTGTAAGTTTTTTGGGGTCAACTTGCCTTTGCCATGAGAGCGAGAGATAGAGCGAGAGAGGGAGAGAGGGGAGCGAGAGCGTGAGTGAGAGAGAGAGAGTGAGAGAACGAAGATAAAAGCCCATACTTCCTTGCAGTGCCCATCTTTGCCATCTTCGCGACGGTGCTGTCATGTATCGGATCGTGGAATGAGAACCAGTGGGGCTGGCAGACGCCCGCCATCTGCGCCACGGTATCCAACTATTTTCTTTTTCTTGGCCCGGCAAAACACCGACAACAAATCGTTTCTTCCTTTCGGCATTTTGCGTACCCGTGCTGTCGGCATTTTTAACACATATTTTCCCGTTCAGGCGATCGCCCTCATCCTCTCGGCGGTGCTCCTCTGGCATACGGCTAGTGTGTTGCGTGACTGGCTGTACACCCTTTTGGCCCTGTGTACGGTTTTCCATTTTAGGTTTTAAAGGGACCGGCAAGTCATGGCCAACGCTTTGTATCTAAAAACGTTGTAAAAATCTTATCGTAAGAAAATGACAGCAAATTCGCGAAAAAAATTATAACTTTTCCGATTTGGTCAATTTTAGGCGCTTTCCTTATATTTTCGAACACTATGATAAATCTTTTTGCGATACTTTATACCTAAAAAAGTGTGTAAGATGCGCTAAGATAGTTTATATTTTTGAGAGGGGCTACGGAAAATCCCCTGCAGCTACAGCCCCCCTGCTAACAGCCCAGTACCTTTTTTCTTTTAGACATCCCCGTCCATCTGGTGGCCTACCTGCTGGTGCTGCTCGGCTTTGCCCGCTGGGCGTACAACACGGCCCGCGAGGAGTATCGTCTCCTGCCCGTCCAACCCACTCAAGCCGATGTGACGGATGGGCCGAGTCATCGATCAAACAGCAGCCATCGTGTGACGACACATCGCGAACGAGCCCCACATCCATCCAAGAGATCCGCCAGGTCATCCGGAAGATCATCTGCACAAAGCGATGGACGGATCAAGCGTCGCCCTAGTCGCCATTCCCGCAAGGCGCTCAGCTCTCGCAGGTATCTCCATGTAGGGGATAATTAAAGGGACAAAGACAGCCATACTAAATTTAAAAAAAAAATAATTTTACCTAATAAAAAAAAAAAAATAAAAAAATTATAAAATTTTTAAATAAAAAAAAAAAAAAAAAAAAAAAAAAAAAAAAAATATATTTAAAAAAAAAAAAAAAAAAAATTTTAAAAAAAAAAAAAAAAATTAAAATAAAAAAAATACGAAAAAACATCGATTTTTCGACCAAAAATGTCAAAAAAAGAAAGTACTTTTCCATGATGATTTTAATGCGGCGGATTTGCGTCTTTATGAACCTTACCTTCCAGGAGCAACCGTAGCTGATCGACTAAGCTAGCCTCTGCTACCCGACGACGATGTGATTCCAATTACACCCCCCTGCTTCCCCTCCAAAGACTCGCCCACCACGTGTTCCTGTTTTGCTGTGATTTTTGCGTCTTTATACCATCGGCTCGGCTTCGTGAATGAATTGTTCGCCAAGGCGTGTTGACAAGAGATGTGTTTGCGTGTGGCGTTGGGGTTTTGAAACTGAGAAATTATTCTCCCCCCCTCTAAACGCTCAGTACCGAAAACGCTTCGGAATCAAAAAATTATATGTTATTTGCATGCGAAAAATTTCCATAATCTCCTCGAGGTCTAACCGTCGAAAAATCAGGGTCATTCCACCTTCGACACACCGTCGCAACGATGTGCAAGTTTCTGAAGGTAAGTTAGGAGTTTCCGGGGCCCTTAAATCCCACCTACGGCTTGCAGTGGTTCATGGCCGGGTGCAACGTGTTCATCGTCG
This sequence comes from Mesorhabditis spiculigera, assembly GCA_958295435.1. Lineage (NCBI taxonomy): Eukaryota > Metazoa > Nematoda > Chromadorea > Rhabditida > Rhabditidae > Mesorhabditis > Mesorhabditis spiculigera. The sequence goes on along the minus strand of CATQJA010002701.1, from coordinate 401,477 downwards.
TCATGCACGTGATCGCCTTGGTGTCCGCCGCGTGGATGCTCATCGCCGCCGGGCTCAACGAGTAAAGAATTTGCTAAACCGATCCTCATAACCTCAAATGTGGGCTAGTTCGACGAGTTCGACGAGTTCAACGAGTCCTTTAGAAGCATAACTACTCTTCACTAATTAAAAAGCTACATCGAAACCACGCAAGCCAACGAGTTGGACAAGTTCAGCGCGAGCTCGAGAAACACAACAAATTCTCTTGATTACGTAGAACTGGTCTGCGAAGCCACGCAAGCCAACGAGTTGAACAAGTTCAGAACCCCCCCTCCTAAATCGTTTCCGATATTATTCAGTATCTGGTACCAACTCCACTGAACCCAACCCCTACCCATTCTACCGTACCCCTATTTCCGGCACCCGTGCGTGTGCGGCATGACGACGGTGGCCAAAAATTTGCACAAGAAGAATAAGGACTATCAGCCGCTCGTCGACGAGGCCAAAACATGGGTAGGTCGCTGGCAGAGACACTGATAAATTGTTATAGTACGAACGATGCGACCCGGCGGCACTCGACACCAAAGACTACAAGAAGACCAGCGCCGAACTCCTCGCCGAGTCCAGCGAAGATACCAAGAAGGTCAGATAAAGGCAGAATCTCAGATAACAGATCCTACAGGCCTTCTGGGGCGATCGCAAAGAAAGCGAGATCACCGACAAGGTGGAGAAAGAGCTGCAGATGCTTATCATGTAGGTACAGTCTGGCTGTCTGAATCGCTCTCTCTCTCTCTCTCTCTCTCTCTCTCTCTCTCTCTCTCGCGAAAAACACCAAAAATTACAGTCGCTGCTCGCCCGTAACCTCGTCGCGCCTCTATATCTTTGCAGTTCTTGGTTGGTTCAGGCCTAAGGCAAAGCCGAAAAAGCCTAAGCCTAAACTTAAGCCTGAGCCTAAGCCTAAGCCTAAACCTAAACCTAGCCTAAGCCTAATCCTAAACATAAGCCTAAGCCTAAGCCTAAACCTAAGCTAAGCCTAAGCAAGGCCTAAGCCTAAGCCTAAGCTAAGCCTAAGCAAGGCCTAAGCCTAAGCCTAAGCCTAAGCCTAAACCTAAGCTAAGCCTAAGCAAGGCCTAAGCCTAAGCCTAAGCCTAAGCCTAAGCCCAAGCCCAATTTCCAGTGATGCTGCTGGCCATCGTATCCGCCGTCGTCTCGTGCATCGGCCTGAAAAAGGAGACTCAATTCATTTGGCACATTCCGGTGCTCGCCTTTACCGTATCCAATCCTTCCACTAGCAATAATCCCGCTCGTCTAGGTGGTGATGTTCTGCATCTCCGGCTTTGCCATCTACCAGGCCACCATCTATCTAGCACGTGGAGCCGCTCGGTCATAACGTGTACGGGGCATGGTTTACCGCAGCTGTGCATCGACAAATTGCAGGCGGCCCAGTCATCTACGCCATCTACGCGGGCCTGATCGTCGCCTACATCGTGCACACCTTCCAGGAGAAGGCGCGCCGCGAGGTCCGTGGAAAGAAAGGAAGAAAATGGTGAGTGAAGGTCGGGCCTGTCTAATAAAGACTAGTCTTTTAGGTACTGGCCTCTTATCGGGGGGGAGGGGGCGGAAATTTGGCTGATCCTTTTCTTTAAATTTTTAATGTTTTAGTTCGTTAGCGGGGGGGATTAGAATGCGTTCACGCAGTTTGCCCAAAAAACGGCAACCTTGGACTATCAAACCTTTCAGAGCCAAGCTGATGACCACTCTCTTCACGAATTCCGCCCAAATCCTCTCGACACCCCGCCGACTCGACCCGTATGCAACGATCCACACTATCTATCCACCGTTGTGCGGCTGATTTCGTTCTATCGTATCCGTTTCTCCCACTCTATGTGTATTTCTTGGCAACGCACCAGGCCCGCTTCCCGAATAAAGTATTGCCGTGGAATTGGATTCGTAAAAATACTACTCTCTCTCTAACTCTCTCTCTCTCTCTCTCTCTCTCTCTCTCTCTCTCTCTCTCTCTCTGACTCTCTCGTTCGCTCTCACGCTTTCTTTTTCTCTTTCTCTCTCTATCTCTCGCTTCTATCTATCGCCCTCTCTCTCTCTCTATCTCGCTCTCGCTCTCTCTCGCTCTTTACATACGGCGAGCGGTCATCAGAAGTTTGAATAAATGAAAATGCTCAAAAAGTGCTCCGATTCACCCAAGAACCAAAAATCCTCCGATTTCCATAATTTGCATAATATTCCTCCTTAGCGACTAATTTGCATAGTGAAAAACTAGAACCAGGCCGCTATAAACGCCCATTTTCACATCCTCTACCCGCTCGGTGGCGTCATGTGTATTTGCGTCAAGGTATCCTCGATTTCTTCCCAAACCCTCGCATGCAAATTAGCTGCTACTAGGCTGCTCGCACGGGTGGACTATCACCCTGTTCCTCATCGTGGCCGTCGTTGCCCTCATCTCCAGCTACAGCCTCAAATCCATACAGTAGGTGTTGTTCCTTTAGAGGGACCGGCAAGGCTGGCCACGGAAATCCAGCAATCCCGGAAATCCTAAAGAGCCTTGTTGATTCTAGAGGCCCGTGTGGTTGCGCGTATGCTCTTCTCAGCATCCAGGACACAGCAATTGACAAGCAGTACGAGGCTGATCGGGAGTTTTGGGTAAGGTTCTGCCGGGTTGGAGCCCGGTTAGCGTTCAGTTTACCCTCCCCCCAGCCCAGCTCCTCCGTCATACCTCCTATAAAAGCGCCGAGAATCCCAAAATGTTCGCCGTGGTCGAAAACCCCGAATCAAATTGTTTTCCGCATCAAAAATTTTTAGAAAAAGTTTTCTAACAATTAGAAGACTGGGTAATTTTTCCGGCCCAAATTATGTTTTCGTATCTCGACATTCCATAGACTTACAGAGCTGGCAAGGGTACCAAAATGTAGCTCTTGCTTTGTAAAATACGACTAGCGTACGTTTGAGTCGAAAAAACATCGAAAAACGAGAATATTTTAGTTGGAAACTACACACAAACTACACGGTGCCATTGCGACTTAATCTTTCTAGCTTTTAAATTTTTGTCAACAATTTTCCAGGACTTTTTGACGCAAGTAAACAGTTTTTTATAAGTTTCGACTACGGCAACATTTTGAGATACCCGGCGCACTAATAGGAGGTGTGGCTGAGGAGCCGGGGCTCGGGGGGTATACCTGAACCGTAGCCTGGAGCACGACCTTTGCCCAACGTTTGTAGGACACGGCCTGCAAGGAGTTCAGCGCCGACAGCGAGACCGTCCAATCCGACCAGACGGACGCATTCAAAAATTGGCTGGAACGGGTCAACGTGGGTAAAAACATTTAAACAATTTTCCGGGCCAATTTTTAGCCTCTTAAAGTGCTTTACTAACAATGCATCATTTCTAAACTCCCAAAACGAAAATATAGAAAAACGCCATTTTCGCAAAATCCTACCTTATATAATTTTGGAGTGTATCTCTGTGTGTGTGTGTGGATGTCACTTTCGAGGCCCGATTTGAGGCCCTTCCCGTGTCCAAAATGCCCTAATTCTCCGTCACCCGGGGGAATCGACCCTCCTCTTTCCGATGGCGTTTTCAGAATCCCGATAAAATACAAGTTTACAAAGTTAAAGCCGGTTTTATTGATTTTTGGGGGTCCGGGAAGCCTAATTTGCATAATGTGGAAAAATACAATTTGCTCATTCTTGCAAGTTGCACTCGCGAGTTTGGTCGTCTCTTTGGATCAGCCTCTCGATGCCTTTCCTTCCCCTGCCCCGGGCAGTCCCCTGAGACATAAAGGGGTGTTTGGCGGGCTGCAAGCATTGCTGGTGTAGTGGTTAGCGCTTCGCCCTGCTAATCTAACCATCGGTGGTTCGATCCTCGGAAACCTTAGTTGTTTTGCTTTTTGCGCGGAAAGTGCGTTTGGATTAGATTTCCGTGTAGGGACGTTATTATGAAGTTAGTCACTCAAGCCGCAGCCTATAGAATGAAGCTACCCGCTCAAGCATGCGCCGCAGGCCAAGGAATCAAGCTAACTGATCAAGCTAGCGCCGCAGAGTTTGGAACGACGCTAGCCGGTGAAACTAGCGCAGCAGGCTTCGGAAGGAAGTTAGCCGGGCAAGCTAGCGCCGCGGGCCCAAGGTCAGAGCCAGCGCTTCAAAATTGCGCCGCAGGTTAGGAGGCTCAAGCTAGCGCCGCAGGCTTAAGTATGAAGCTAACCTCACAAGCTTGAGCCGTGGGCTTTGAAACGAAGCTAGCCCCAAAAGCTAGCGCCGCAAGCTTTAGAACGAAGCTAACCTCACAAGCTAGCGCCGCAGGCTTTAGAACAAGCTAGCCGCTCAAGCTAGCGCCGCAGGCTTTAGAACGAAGCTAGCCGCTCAAGCATGCGCCGCAGGCTTTAGAACGAAGCTAGCCGCTCGGCATGCGCCGCAGGCTTTTAGAACGAAGCTAGCCGCTCAGCTAGCGCCGCAGGCTTTAGAACGAAGCTAGCCGCTCGCATGCGCCGCAGGCTTTGAACGAAGCTAGCCCACAAGCTGCGCCGCGGCTTTAGAACGAAGCTAGCCGCTCAAGCATGCGCCGCAGGCTTTAGAACGAAGCTAGCCCCACAAGCTAGCGCCGCGGGCTTTTGAACGAAGCTAGCCGCTCAAGCATGCGCCGAGGCTTTAGAACGAAGCTAGCCGCTCAGCTAGCGCCGAGGCTTTAGAACGAAGCTAGCCGCTCAAGCATGCGCCGCAGGCTTTGAACGAAGCTAGCCCCACAAGCTAGCGCCGCAGGCTTTAGAACGAAGCTAGCCCCACAGCTAGCGCCGCTTTAGAACGAAGCTACCGCTCAAGCATGCGCCGCAGGCTTTAGAACGAAGCTAGCCGCTCAAGCATGCGCCGCAGGCTTTAGAACGAAGCTAGCCCCACAAGCTAGCGCCGCAGGCTTTAGAACGAAGCTAGCCGCTCAAGCATGCGCCGCAGGCTTTTAGAACGAAGCTAGCCCCACAAGCTAGCGCCGCAGGCTTTAGAACGAAGCTAGCCGCTCAAGCATGCGCCGCAGGCTTTAGAACGAAGCTAGCCCCACAAGCTAGCGCCGCAGGCTTTAGAACGAAGCTAGCCGCTCAAGCATGCGCCGCAGGCTTTAGAACGAAGCTAGCCGCTCAAGCATGCGCCGCAGGCTTTAGAACGAAGCTAGCCGCTCAAGCTAGCGCCGCAGGCTTTAGAACGAAGCTAGCCGCTCAAGCATGCGCCGCAGGCTTTAGAACGAAGCTAGCCCCACAAGCCAGCGCCGCAGGCTTTAGAACGAAGCTAGCCGCTCAAGCATGCGCCGCAGGCTTTAGAACGAAGCTAGCCGCTCAAGCTAGCGCCGCAGGCTTTAGAACGAAGCTAGCCGCTCAAGCATGCGCCGCAGGCTTTAGAACGAAGCTAGCCCCACAAGCTAGCGCCGCAGGCTTTAGAACGAAGCTAGCCGCTCAAGCATGCGCCGCAGGCTTTAGAACGAAGCTAGCCCCACAAGCTAGCGCCGCAGGCTTTAGAACGAAGCTAGCCGCTCAAGCATGCGCCGCAGGCTTTAGAACGAAGCTAGCCGCTCAAGCATGCGCCGAGGCTTTAGAACGAAGCTAGCCGCTCAAGCTTAGCGCCGCGGCTTTAGAACGAAGCTAGCCGCTCAAGCATGCCGAGGCTTTTAGAACGAAGCTAGCCCCACAAGCTAGCGCCGCAGGCTTTAGAACGAAGCTAGCCGCTCAAGCATGCCGCAGGCTTTGAACGAAGCTAGCCGCTCAAGCTAGCGCCGCAGGCTTTAGAACGAAGCTAGCCGCTCAAGCATGCGCCGCAGGCTTTAGAACGAAGCTAGCCCCACAAGCTAGCGCCGCAGGCTTTAGAACGAAGCTAGCCCCACAAGCTAGCGCCGAGGCTTTAGAACGAAGCTAGCCGCTCAAGCATGCGCCGCAGGCTTTTGAACGAAGCTAGCCCCACAAGCCAGCGCCGCGGCTTTAGAACGAAGCTAGCCGCTCAAGCATGCGCCGCGGCTTTAGAACGAAGCTAGCCCCACAAGCTAGCGCCGCAGGCTTTAGAACGAAGCTAGCCGTCAGCATGCGCCGAGGCTTTAGAACGAAGCTAGCCGCTCAAGCATGCGCCGAGGCTTTAGAACGAAGCTAGCCGCTCAAGCTAGCGCCGCAGGCTTTAGAACGAAGCTAGCCGCTCAGCATGCGCCGGGCTTTAGAACGAAGCTAGCCCCACAAGCTAGCGCCGAGGCTTTAGAACGAAGCTAGCCGCTCAAGCTGCGCCGCAGGCTTTAGAACGAAGCTAGCCGCTCAAGCTAGCGCCGCAGGCTTTAGAACGAAGCTAGCCGCTCGGCATGCGCCGCAGGCTTTAGAACGAAGCTAGCCCCACAAGCTAGCGCCGCAGGCTTTAGAACGAAGCTAGCCCCACAAGCTAGCGCCGCAGGCTTTAGAACGAAGCTAGCCGCTCGAGCATGCGCCGCAGGCTTTTAGAACGAAGCTAGCCGCTCAAGCTATGCGCCGCAGGCTTTAGAACGAAGCTAGCCGCTCAAGCTAGCGCCGCAGGCTTTAGAACGAAGCTAGCCGCTCAAGCATGCGCCGCAGGCTTTAGAACGAAGCTAGCCCCACAAGCTAGCGCCGAGGCTTTAGAACGAAGCTAGCCGCTCAAGCATGCGCCGCAGGCTTTAGAACGAAGCTAGCCGCTCAAGCTAGCGCCGCAGGCTTTAGAACGAAGCTAGCCGCTAAGCATGCGCCGCAGGCTTTAGAACGAAGCTAGCCCCACAAGCTAGCGCCGCGGCTTTAGAACGAAGCTAGCCGCTCAAGCATGCGCCGCAGGCTTTTAGAACGAAGCTAGCCCCACAAGCTAGCGCCGCAGGCTTTAGAACGAAGCTAGCCGTCAAGCATGCGCCGCAGGCTTTTAGAACGAAGCCAGCCGCTCAAGCATGCGCCAGGCTTTAGAACGAAGCTAGCCGCTCAAGCTAGCGCCGCAGTTTAGAACGAAGCTAGCCGCTCAAGCATGCGCCGCAGGCTTTAGAACGAAGCTAGCCCCACAAGCTAGCGCCGCAGGCTTTAGAACGAAGCTAGCCGCTCAAGCATGCGCCGCAGGCTTTAGAACGAAGCTAGCCGCTCAAGCTAGCGCCGCAGGCTTTAGAACGAAGCTAGCCGCTCAAGCATGCGCCGCAGGCTTTAGAACGAAGCTAGCCCCACAAGCTAGCGCCGAGGCTTTTAGAACGAAGCTAGCCCCACAAGCTAGCGCCGCGGCTTTAGAACGAAGCTAGCCGCTCAAGCATGCGCCCAGGCTTTTAGAACGAAGCTAGCCCCACAAGCTAGCGACGCAGGCTTTAGAACGAAGCTAGCCCCACAAGCTAGCGCCGCAGGCTTTTAGAACGAAGCTAGCCGTCAAGCATGCGCCGCAGGCTTTAGAACGAAGCTAGCCCCACAAGCTAGCGCCGCAGGCTTTTAGAACGAAGCTGCCCCACAAGCTAGCGCCGCAGGCTTTAGAACGAAGCTAGCCGCTCAAGCATGCGCCGAGGCTTTAGAACGAAGCTAGCCGCTCAAGCTAGCGCCGCGCTTTAGAACGAAGCTAGCCGCTCAAGCATGCGCCGCAGGCTTTAGAACGAAGCTAGCCCCACAAGCTAGCGCCGCAGGCTTTAGAACGAAGCTAGCCGCTCAAGCATGCGCCGCAGGCTTTAGAACGAAGCTAGCCGCTCAGCATGCGCCGCAGGCTTTAGAACGAAGCTAGCCGCTCAAGCTAGCGCCGCAGGCTTTTAGAACGAAGCTAGCCGCTCAGCACGCCGCGGCTTTTGAACGAAGCTAGCCCCACAAGCTAGCGCCGCAGGCTTTAGAACGAAGCTAGCCGCTCGCATGCCGCAGGCTTTAGAACGAAGCTAGCCGCTCAAGCTAGCGCCGCAGGCTAAAAAGGAGGTAACCGCTCAAAATTGCGCCGCAGGCTTTATCTCGAAGCAAACCGCTCAAGATTTGACCGCAGGATGACTGCGCCGACCGGCGCTGACCGCTGGATAAGGACCTGTCCGATCAAGCATGGGCCGCAGGCTTATAACGAGACTAGCAGTTTAGCTTGCGCCGCATGCCAATACGAAGAGGTTTTCATGGGAGATGCGTTTTTCTTTCTTCATGGTAACTTTATGTGTAAGGGCGCTCGATTAATAGGGCCTAGACGGGGTCCAGCGGGGGAGAGTCGCGAAGCGCCTCCCCCGCTGGTTTCGTACTATTTCGACGGTTTTGGCTATCTATCAAAAACACTACAGGGTGTCCCAAACCCCCTCCCCCTAGCCGGCCGCAGACGTGTCCGATTTTTACGATTTAGGTATCTATCGAAAGCTCTCGGAAAGGCGAGTTCAGCACGTCTTGCGGATTTGCGAAATTTCGGAATTTTTTGCTCGATTTTCGGTATTTTTCATGCCAAAAGGGCAGACTTTTTTGTTCAAAACGCAATTTAACCGGTTTAAGCGCTGTCCAAGCTGTGTTTTCGCAAACGGCTTGAAAGCGCTGTCTTTGGGCTGCCAGGAAAAGCATAAAAATTCTTAAATTGCGATTTTTGTAAAAAACCCCCTGGTCAGAACAACATCAGAAAATCCGCCCATTTTGCAAAAACATTAGTAACTGATGGAAAAAATGCCAAATTATGAAAATCGAAGAGACATGCTGGACTCGCCTTTCCGAGAGCTTTCGATAGATACCTAAATCGTAAAAATCGGATAGGTCTACGACCGGCTAGGGGGGTGTGGGATACCCTGTATATTAAACCCGACTTTATTTGGCCGCAAGCCTGGATTTTTTATGAAGAGCGAATGCCGTTGTATTTTGTTTTTAATTCTTGTTGAGTAAAAGAGCCCTACAAATCTTTCCAACAAAATTTAATGTTGGGTTGGCAGCGAAATATATTTACGTTTTTTATCCCGACCAAGATATTTAGATTTTGAAGCCATTTCTCATTTTTTATATATATAGTACCAGGGTCCAAAAGCCGCGTTTCTTCAATACAATTTCCAGAACGGAGTGGAGAGGGATGCCGCGGGGAAAATCATCACGTAGGTCTTGGCTGGAATACGGAAATCTCTCTGTCTGTATGTCTATCTGTCTCTCTCTCTCTCGCTTTCTCACTCTCTCGCTTCTCTCTCTCTCCATCTCTCTCTCTCTGTCTTTATGTCTCACTCGCTCTCTCTCGCCCTCTCTCGCTCTCTCTCGCTCTCTCGCTGTCTCTCTCTCTCTCTCATTCCCAATCCACCCATCTAGAACCTGTACCCTCTCCCAATGGTGGTGGCTGGGCATTCCCCTCGGCATCGTGCTGTTCTTCGCCGTTCTGGCCGCCTGTCTCTCGTGTATCGGTCTCTTCCACGATACGCAATGCGGATGGCATCCAGCCTCTGTTTGTTGCACGGTCAGCGAGCCTTGGACACTCAATCCAAACTCACCCCGTAGATGTTGATGCTGACCCTGTTCGGCACGGCTTGGATGGTACTGCGCATCGCCGGCGATGCGAGCAGTCTTGCTGCCAGGACACTGTCCGGTACGGTCCGATAACTTCCTTACAGAATGTCCTTTTCTCGGGCCTACACCTTGATCCCTACCCCCTAGGCCAAGTCGTCAGCTCGTTCATCTACCTTGTGCTCACCATCGGCTTCTGCTACTACGCGTCGGCCAACGATGAGGGGTATTGGAAGCGGAAGGGCATCAAGGAGACTGGGGGCTGGCCAACGCCGGCCGGCGGGAATAAAAGCGGAAAGCCCCCGACTACACCCAGCCCCAAGCCGTCCAGCAAGGTAGATGATCAATCCACCCGGTAGATGATCATTTTAGTCGACTAACAGCCAGGCCCAGGCCCCCAATAAGGACGTCGTCGCGACGCCGACCATCGTGGCGGCGATTTAGGGGTGAGCCTTTGTGGGTTTGCTTCGCGGAGCTAATCCGCCAACGGCGTCTGCAAGGAGTTCAAGGATTTCGTTATTTTTCAGGCACCGCCCGCATCGACAGCCCAATAGCTACAGCAACATCAAGAAAAAAAATCGAAAATAACGACCGGAACCAGGAACACTAAACTCGTACCCGCCGCTTTCTATGTCCATCCATTTTTGTGTCTTTTTTGGATTTTACGTGGAGATAAAGAGATTTGAATGGTATACGGTAGACGTAATGAGCTGCGGATTACGGTAAGAGGCCGTAAACGGCAAGAATAAATCGTGGACGGCAAGGCGATGGCGGATATTGATCCGGCCGATGCGAATTTGGATCACTACCGGCCATCGACTCGTCAGCGGCGATTGGTTTTGGGAGAGAGAGCGAGAGAGAGAGAGCAAGAGAGATAGAGAGGGAGCGAGAGAGAGCTAGTGACATAGGCAGCAAGCTCAAGCAGGACATCTCAAGGATCGATCCCAAATTTTCGGACTGAATTTAGAATTCCCAGCTTTTGGCCGCATCGGAATACCATCAGGTAGATGAATACAAAAGTGGCCCAACTGCCAAAGTGGGCCCCCGCCTTAGGTGGCTCTCAATCATTTCAAGTGGTCCGGCTGGATGACAGTCTCAATGTCAAGTGGGCGGTGCCCCCTCCTCCGGCCTCTACCGTGCCGCCGCCCACCTACCCAAATAGGCCCTCGGGCTATGTGCAGATCGGGTTGGATTTAGCGGGAAATGTTAAGGTCTAATAAATAGAAAAGTGTACATTTATGAAAAGTTTAGTTAAGCAAAGTCTAAGCTTAAGCCAAAGCTTGAACTTGAGCATGAGCCTCGGTATGAGCCTGAGCTTGAGCCTGAGCTAAAGTCTAAGCAAAGCCTAAGCTAAACCTAAGCCTAAGACTAACCCAAGTATAAGCCTAAGCCTAAGCTTAAGCCTTGAACCTGATTCTTAGTCTGCGCTTGAGCAGATCCTGAGCATCAGCCCAAAAGAGAGCATGAGGTACGAACACGAAAATTTATTTATCCCTGACTCGACTCCGGGCCACAAGAACAAAATACACAGACAGCCATCGGTTTGAAGAAAATACGGTTCGAAAAGTCTCGCGTGGAGCATTAATGGGAGGGTTGTTTGGTCGGCATTTCGAGTGGAATGTCGACGTCGTCGGCAAGTTTCTGAAATTCGAAAGTAGTTTCGCCTAAATCATAGAAAAAGCTAAGCATCACTGCTAGTTTGCCCCGAAAATTTTTTTTATTTCTTAAAAAAATTTTCTAAGTTAATTTCGAAATTTTTCTAAATTCCTAACAAAACTTGGTTTGTGCCGGAAATGGTTTGCCTCAGGAATCCCTGCTAGCTCGCCCATCCCTCCACATACCGTATCTACCAGGTATCAGCCGGGTTAGGGCCACCCGCGTAGGCCACTGGCTTCTCGGGCGCTCGTGGTGGAGAATCGTCGCTGATCTTCTCCCCACCACCCGACGCCGCGAGGAAGGTCGGCGGGTTGTTGTTGTTGTTGTTTGCAGCCGGTAGAGGATGGGCATCACCACTCTCTGCCGATTGCCCCTGGACCATTGGCTCGGCGGATCCAGTACCGTTCTGAAAGTCATGATGTGCTGCTGGCAGTCGAGTTCGAGCCGTTCGAGCATGCTAAAACAGTAAAAATAAGCTCACATTGATCGGCTCGCGGGAAGAGGGCGTCGGTACGGATTGCGGTGGCGGTGCCGGAGATGGTGCTGCTGAACGGCTCGAAGACGCTGGCCCTGGGGACTTCCGGCTCGGCGTCGAGGCCATCGACTTTTGGGAGGCGATCGTCGGGGCGGCGTCTGAACTCTTCGTGGGGGGCGTCACTTGGCGCTTCGACGACTTCTCGCGGCGGCACGCGTAGATGCACAGCGTCACCAGCAGGGCCAGGTAGATGGTGTGCTCGATGATGGGCACTGAAAAAGTTCGAATTTGCGGATCTATGGCAATCTGGGTTCGGTAAGACCAACTTACGCAAAAAACTTCGCATGGTTAGCCCCAGCTTGCCGCTGTCGCTGTTGAACTTGAGGGCCAAGAAGATGAAGCCGGCCAGAACGACTACCTGCAATAAACGTTTTCCTTCCTTGTAAATTTGACGTACCGCTGCCACAATGGCTGGTATCTGAATGCAATAATCCCGATCGGACCACAGCCCGCGACACGATGAAGCCGTGATCATCAACAGGGTGATGGCGACTGTAAGGTGCTCCGGTTAGCTTACCAATTTCCATTCGGGACCCACCGAGGAACACCGGGATCACCACCCACCACTTGATCACCGTCAGGCAGATGCTGAACGCGGAAGATTTGGGTTTAAAGGACACGTTCAGGGACGTTTTTTTGGAAAAAAGGCACAGATTTTTGCCGCGGCCGGGGGTCGAACCCGGACCCCCCGCTTGGGAGGCGCGGATGGATACCAGTCAGCCACAGCTACAACCAGGCGAGGGGCGCCCCACGCTGCAAAGGAGGGGATTGGCCTGTCACAGCACGGGCAGGCAGTGCGCGCGGTCCCTACGTCCATAGGGTGTACACGTTGGGACGAGTACACGGCCCCTCCCTGAACGGGTAAGGCAGGGGTATGGATTTTGGATGAAGCGCTATACTTCCCCCTCGAAGGTACTAAAAACCCACAATGCGATCGTCTTCCCTCTGGCCGCCGGGCTGAGGCGCTGGAATCGAGATACGATAGCTGGAGTGCATTTTAGCGGGCCCGACGGTAGATTTTTGTATTTCGGCTGTCCTTTATCGTACAAAGATGTAAAGTATACCAAAATGTTCGCCTTGCTCTCGCGAGTATTTTGAGCTATTTTACAACTCCGTAGGACAACGGGGAGCCGAGATACAGTACGCGAGGTTAGGCTGGGGGATCTGCAGTTTAGCGTTTTAGAAACCCTACCGTCAATTGTTCGTCCAGCAGCTGCATCCGTTCAATATCCGTCACGATGTGCTGCTCGCCCTTGGCCGCGATGTGCTGGTTGCATTTTTGGAGCTAAAGCTAACTTTTTGAGGTGAAAAAACCAAGAGGAAAATCGCACCAAGATGGTGTCATTGAGCCCCTCCTTCCAGTCGAAGAAATCGTTCGCCGGCAGCTCGACGGCCCGATTACTCAGCACGCAACGGCACGTCTGCCTTAAAACGGAGCTTTTGCATTATCGGGGGGATAGAGGGTATAAAGTAGCTATTTCTAGTATCTACAGGGTGTCCCAAAAAAAGCACCCCTCCGGCATTTAGCCGCCTTACATTCGATCGGTCCCAGACTTTGCACAAGGGTGTATCGTACCGGAAATAACCACAATCCTGAGTTATAGCCGGATCGCTACGGTAGTTTTCAAGTTATCGCCAAAATCCTATTTTTTACGCGATTCTGAACACTTTTTTTGGCAATCTTTTTGGACTTTGCATCGATTTGCATCGACTTCCGGCTGCGAATCCCTAATTTCGCTTAATATCGGGGTGACTTTAGGTTACAAAAATTGTTTAAATCAACGGTTATTTGATGAATTTTTACCAGGAAAAAATTTCTAAGGGTAAAGAAGGATTGCCGCTTCATTTTCACTTCATATTCGAAGGGTCGATTCCGAGAAAAACCTGATGAAAAACGGATAATAAAGTTTATTTTTGATGTATCTCGAAAATTACTGCAGCTGGCGGGCTATAACTTAGGATTGTGGTTATTTGGGGTCTGATACACCTCTGGTCCAAATTTGGGACCGATCGGATGTAATATGGCGAAATGCCGGAGGGGTGCTTTTTTATGGGACACCCTGTATTTCTATAAACTCTAGTTTCTACTCGAACCCACTGCCCAAGCGCGGCCATCAGGATGACGATAAAGAGGTAGACGGTCAACAAGCTGCTGCCGAGGAGGAGAAGCCCATTCGAGAAGCCGAGACAACCCTAGAAAGTTTGGTAACGAACATTGGTTTTGAAAACGTTAAAACTAGGAAATCTTCAAAGCATAGTTTGGTTAGAAACGTAGACGTTTGACGTCTAGGCACAATTACGATACCTTTAAAGCCAAAATCGGGGCGCGCATCTCGCGAAATGAAGGAAAATTGGATTTTTGTCACTCCTATGCGAAACTTTATCCAAATCGCAGAATTCCTTAGAAAAGCCCTCAATAATTGCTTCCAAATCCTAGCCTATCAGCAAGGAAAGTTTAGGTATAAGCCCAAGCTAACGCTAAGCCTAAGCCTAAGCCTATGCCTATGCTATTTTGATAAAAACCCGTCCACTGTACCAATTCTGTGTAAACCACACTTCAAATCAATATTTATCATCACCGCATTTCCGCAAAAAGAACCAGTCTCGCATAGTATTATGCTAATTTGACACGCGATCGATTGCTTGCAAAACCTCAGACGAAAATTCGAGTATCCAAAATAGCCAGCGAATAATAAGTGAAGTATCGTGTTGTATCATCAAAAGAGGGGCATGTTGATAAATAGTGGAAACGCTACCGTAACGGCTTGGCACCGGTTTTCAAAGGGGGAACAGGAAAGCAAGAAAATAATAATTGCACGCGCGAGCTTCACATGTTGGATTTTTCCAGGGGGGAAACAACCGTAAGTGGGGTACCATTTGGCAGGAAATGGAGAGAGAGAGAGAGAGAGAGGGAGCGAGAGAGGGGGAGAGAGACAGCGAGAGATAGGCAGAAAAAAATCGCTACAGTTAAGATTTTTGCAGTATTGTATTCCTGACCCGGGGCGGCGAGTCGATGTCTTCGGCCTGGAATTGTAATTTTTGCCTCGTTTTTGCGCTTTTTTGGACTACTGTAAAACCACAGTACTATGGCGTACCACGCGACACAATTGTTCACCTGAAAACTGCTGTTGACAAAGCTGGCATTGGCCGCCCCGGCGCTGTAGTCGCCCCGCTTCGAGCTGCTGCCGCGTTTTTCTGAAATTTTCGCTAATATTTTCGTTTTTCGTTTTTAAAGAATTCCAATCCGAAAAATCGGTCTTTTTCATATCTTTCTATTTTTTAAATCTTTAAAATTGTTTTTCAACTCTATCCGCAGGCAAAATGGCCCTGGTTTTGACGTCAATGACCCTTTAAATTGCCCTAAAACTTTTTAAAGGCCCGGGGAAGGCAAAAATCGCCGGCGTCAATAACTTACGCAATTTCTGTACATCCATCGGGGTCAACTTCAACTCGGTTGGGGCCACGGCCACCACGGAAGAGTGGGATCCACGCAGTTTGTGCTTGCCCTTCTTCGACTTGCCCTCGGTTGTGTTGCTGAACTCGAGAAGTTAGAGAATGTCTTTCAAAATTCATTTATTTACTTATTGAGATCATGCTGGCATTTTCCAAAATTCTCAAATTTTGTCCTACTGAAAAGTTTTGCCAAACCCGCACCTGCTGAACATCTCGGCGCCGCTGTCGTCAGTCTGGGGCGATTCTTCAGAGCTGGACGATGGTTTTCTGAAGATGGAAATTGGTGATTAAAGGTCAGCTTCCCCGGACCCACCTAGCCACACTTTTCTTCTTTTCCTTTTTGGTGCGCGGGCTGCAGTAGCCGAACCCCTTAGGGGTCGCCTGCGTTACCAGCGAGGACGAGGCGATTGCGTGGACGGCGCTGAACGAGTCCGCGTTCTCGGTCGAGCGGCTTAGCAGCTAAAAATAGAATTAATTCAGCCGTATTCAGTTCAATTTTAATTTTAATTCTAAGCTTCAAACCCGTACCGAAATTTCACTCCGCTGCGCCTCGTTCTGGGCGGAAGAACGCGAGGTTTTGTGTGATGGGACGGGTGGTGGGGCCTGGAAATTATTATCATTATTGTCATAATAACTCAAATATTTCATCCAGAACCTCCGCTAGACTGCCCTAATTTAGCGCACCTGGTAGATGACGGTTTCTTCCCGGTACGTCTCCGGTTCGGTGACGTCGACAAGGGTGCCGACGACCGGCGGTTCGTAGGCAACGACGGGGGCACTAGCAGGGACAGGTGGCGCTGGCTGAAAATAGACTCTAAGCTGCTAGAGTTCGGCTTAGGCGTATGCTGGGCTTTGGCTTTGGCTTCGCTTAGATTTGGCTTAGGTTAAGCTTAGGATTAGGCTTGGTTTAGGCATGGATGAGACTGACATCTAGGCTGGGCTGAGGCTTAGTTTAGATTCAGCTTAGACTTGGCTTAGGTTTGGCTTAGCAAGGCTTAGGCTTACTTGGGCTAGGCTTAAGCTCGGCTTGAGTTAGGTTTAGGGGCTTAGGCTTGGCTTAGGCTTGGCTTACACGTAGGCTTAAGCGTGGTCTAAGCTCGGATTAGGCTTGGCTTCGGCTATCAGCTTCATTTTCATGCATGAGATATGCTAACTTACCATATTTACCGGCTTCACCATCGTTTCCACAGCCTTCGGTGAAGCCCTCGGCACGGCAAAAAGCGGGGTAACTTGGCGAGGCAGGGTGGCGGGCGCTTGGAAGCTGTTGAGAGGAGGTACCGAGGGAAGGGAAGGTCTGAAAAATATCGCATTGACTGTTTGTGCCGAATTTGCTCACTTTTCGTAGGTCAGCGTGTCGCGCCGTTCCACGGGTCCCGAAGCGGGCACATGGTAGATTGGAGGATTCTGGAATGGCAAAATTCATAATATAAGAATTTTAATTTTCTAACCTTCGGTGGTTCGGGCGTTTTCTCGTTGCGAAAAGCTGGGGGTTGGTTTTGGAATTGCGGGGTGGAGCAGAGGAAGGGGTTTGTGCACTTTCGCGCGCTCACTTCGATCCACAGCGCGTCGTTGTCCTGAAAATTGAAATAAGATAAACTATTCTTTTTTTGGATTGCTACGCCACGCACACGCTGGAGCCTAGACTACGCTGGTTTTTTATTCTATGGTCACCTTTCGGCTGTAGAAAATTTTAAAAAATCGAATTTTGCTTCTTAGTTTTCCAATCCTGCCACCTGGCTTACCTCGTGCTCCATCTCGAGCTCGTCATCGTCAAGCAGAGGTCTACTACCCCCTTCCTCATCTGTCTGAGCCCCGCCCTCGGTCGTCAGCGACGCGTCGGCTTCGTCTTCATCGTCGTCCAACTACAAAAACACGTACAGTACAAAAAATTGAGCAAAAACTTGTGAGCAGCTACTGGGAGACTCCCCAATTTTTTACCTTTTGATCATCAGTATTACTGTCGTCCTCCGTTCTGGCTCGGCTGTCGCTGCTCGCGTCGTCGCCCACACCTAGGAAACGCAAAAAAATATTCGAAAACCTTTAATATTACCATCGATATGTTCATAGCTGAACCGACGTCGCGACGCTTCTCTGGCTTCGTCCATGTCCGAGGAGTCCTCCTGAAAATTAGAGATTTGGGCTTGGTGTTGAATTCAATTCGAATTCCCTAAAGATCTTTGCTCGCTTGCCCGAAAACCGAACGCGAAACGGAAGCGCATGGTCATGAATTTCACCTTAGCTGCGACAAGCGAGGTGACTGATCTCGTGATACTCAACGCGATCAGCTCGCGATATGAAACGCTACCGGCCTTGCGTCATTTAACGCGCTACGCAACGCTTCACGCAACACGAGGCGCAGCGCGATACGAACCGCGACGCGCAACGCGACGCGCAATATGACAAACTGCACGACGAGCAATGCTATACGAAGCACGACACACAACGCGACGCGCGACGTGACGAGCTACGCTACAGGGGTCGCTTGGCTCAGCGCGATACGCTACGCGGCAGCCTGCGCGGGGCTATAGGTCCCGCCAGACGCAACACGTCAGATCCCGCGATACGCGACGCGACAAGACGCGACACACACACAGCTCTGGCGGGACGCAACGCGCAGTTCCAGCGATGCGCACGTGGCGGACATTGTGATACGTAACCCGGAAAGCTGCGCTATACGCGACGCGACAGGCCCCGCTTGGCGCAACGCGGCAGGGCTGGCTAAGCGCAGCGTGATACGAAACGCGACAGGACATTTTTGGACGTATTCTTTTTAACACTAATTCCCCAACCTGTATCTGTTTCGCCAGATCCCCGGCCGACCCGAGCGAGTCGCGCTCCCGCTCTCCCCGCAACTTGCGCCGCTCTGAAAAGGTGTCCTTGTTGTAGCTGAGGATTTTTGCATGCATTTTGGGGGCAGATGCAAGAAATGGATAGCAGATAGAAATTTTTATCCAAGGCAAGGCGTATTGGGGGGTACAGGTATGTACTATTTACACGAGCGAGCAAGGCACTTTTTAAGTTCTAAAACCTTCAAAAAATTAATCAAGTACACACGAATCACCACATCACGACGAGGAAGAGTAATACTGTGCGGATTTTTTGGGACTTGGAGTCTTTGGGCTTTTTCAAATAAAGTTATTTCTAAACTAAATAAAATTCTTAGCTATTGAAATTCAGGGCTAAGTAGTATTTATTATTTTTGATAACGTACTCTAATTATTACAGTAGAAAAAGCCACATTTTGAGAGATTTTTGGGTTTTATAAGTTTGGAAAGTTGAGAAAAGTCGTCAAAATTAGCATTTTTTTACAAACCTAGAGACGTTAACAACAAATATGAAATTTTTCCCGTAACTTTTAAAGGGAGTTAAGGCGTTTTGAAAGGAGCGTGAACTGGGAATAATTGAGATAATTTAAAGGGACAGAGACGCTCAAAGAGCCGCAAATGGATGCACGACTACGCGCGATTCCTATGAACGCTTTGCCCTGTGCGTGCCTCGTAGATCCTAATTTTCGGGCTATCTTTGACTTTTCAGAACGCTGAATTGGGCATAGCTCTAGGTATTTTGGCCTTAATTTCGCCGCTCGGCGCGCGCGCGCCTGCAAAGCGTTCGAAAGGACCGTCGACTAGTGTCGTCAAAAGTCGTAAAAATAGTGGAAAAATCACTTCTCTGCCCCTTTAAAGCTTAACCCCGCAAAAAAAACACTAATTCCGATACCCTCCTCTATACAGTGAAGTTGTCCTGGGTGCCGTAGGAGGCGCACGATCACCTTTTACAGCCGGCCCATCCAAAATTTGAATTTTGTGAATGCGAACCCGCCCATTCGAATCGGACCCGTTCCGGGGTGATAGAGCAGGGAAAGGCGGAGAGGGTTGACAGTCAGAAATAGAGGGAAGGGGAAGTTGATATTCATGCGGTAGATGACTACCTGCCAGGGGCGGAGCTTCGAATGGGGCTGCACCGAACGGGTCCTTCGAGTCGATCGAGCACCCGTCCATCTCGTCGAGCAGTTCGGAGACTGGAATTATGGGTTTTAAAGGGATTGGGAAGCGCCGCTCGTCGACTGATCGGTCTCTTTAAAAGGACCGGCAAGGCGCCGTCGGGCAATCGATTACGCTATGGAAAGGAGGACAGGCCTTGAGGCCCGAGACAAAGAAGTCCAAAATAAAAACACCGAAAAGTAGGAAGTCGAAAATCCCGGCAAAAATCACTTAGCAAAAATTTACTTCCAAGTACCAAAAAAATCCGATCCGATTTGACTTCCAAGTCCCTTTAAAAACCCCTCTCAAACTCGTCGACCTTCCTGGTTGGAGTTTCGCGGAAGCTCGTCGAAGCAGGCCCCAAATCTCGAGTCGTCCATCCCCTCACCAGTCCCATACGGCGCAGAGGTGAACGGGTTCCACTAAATCACAAAATTACGATTGAAAATAAACCTCGCCAACCTGTCGCTCCTCTCCCTGGCTCTCCTTCGTCTGGCTGTACGGCTTGAAGGCGCTTTTGATGATAGTGGAGCAGTCGCTGACGTTTCGTACATGAGATGTTTTTCTCGAGCTGTCGGTTACGGTCTCGGCGCTGCCTTCAGTCCGCCTTGGGCGTCGTGCAATCTCGTCTGAAACGGGAAGTTTCACTAAAGTCGCCGCTAATTCGTAAGTAAAATTCGCAATAACTGAAAATTAATTATGTTTCCTGAATGACAACAAGCACGAGCTTCGTTGATTCAAGGCTACGGTAACTATGCGCAAAACCTAAGCTCACCTAATCCATCAAAGCTCGCGTCGGCCTTCATCAACGGACACGACAGGGGGCCCAGATCGACTTCCGGGGGGGGAAGAACGGTTGATGAAGCCTGGCTGGTGGTCGGGGGTAGATCCGGCTCAGAGTTGCTTGTTGTTCGCGTCGTCGTGGAGCGGGGTTGAAGCTGAATAGCAGATTTTGATTGCGTAGGCGGTCAAGGGGGGATAGAAAGGACCGGAATTTCCCTGCTTGTCGACTAGGTAACGAAGGTGAAAAAGCGTTTGGAGGTTTTGAGAGAGAGAGAGAGAGAGAGAGAGAGAAAGAGAAAGAGCGAGAGAGTGAGAGAGACGCACAGAGAGAACACGAGCGGAAAAGAAAGATTTATTAGGAGAGAGATAAAGCGTGAGAGTGCCAGACATAAAGCGATACCGAGAGAGGGAGAGGGAGAGAGAAAGGGAGAGAGAGAGAGAGAGAGAGAGAGAGAGAGAGCGAAACGGCAATATGAAAAGGGATAAATTTATAGAAAAATCCAAATCCAAAAATTTCAATAAATTCCGCGTGATGCCAAACACCAGCCTCTGTTTTTTTGGCTACGTGTGCTTTCTTGTAGACAAAATTGGAGGGTGAGTCACTCAATAGGGGGTCTTATCAGTTGAATTCAAGGATGACACAAAAGCTGCAAGTCTTGGGGGCGGGGACAATCCTTAAATTGCAAAAAATCTACCTGTGGACTGGCGCAGGCCATATTCGGAAGCCGTGGGACGCTGTTCGTAGGTTTCGGGCGCAGCCTGGGGTTGACGGACGTCGTCTGGGGCTGCTGAATCTGGCTGCTGCGCATCGGGTCGAGCTGTGGGCTGGGTTGGGGCGGAGGGTCGGGCTGAAAATTAGAGATTTTGGGGACGCTAGCAGAGATGATTGATGAGAGCTAGTAGAGATCGCGGAAAACTAGCAGATACCAATGAGGAAAGCTATCAGAGGTCATTTAGGAAAGCTAGCAGAATCTCTGAGGAAGGCTAGCAAAGACCGTTGAGGAAAACTAGCCGAGTATGCACAAACTTTTCGCACCTTTTTCTCGACTTTCACATACGCGACGGTCGCCTCCTTTCCGGGCACTCGGCCCTCCAGAAAATCGGCCACTGATCGCTCCAAACTCGGGGTGGTTACTTTCTGAGATCGTAGATTAATTGTATACAAATTTCGGGATGATACCTCAATATTATGTACAGGGTTCGGGCGCTTCGCGGCGTCAGACGCGAGCGCCGAGGTTTGGTAGACGTTCGGGCGCATGTCAGAATTGGCGTTGAGCAGGGTTCCTAGAATTCAAGGTATTGGCGAGAGAAGGAGAGAGAGAGCGAGAGAGAGACGAAGATAAAGAGAGAGAGCGAGATAGAGCGAGAGAGAGACGAAGATAAAGAGAGAGAGGGGAGAGAGAGAGAGAGAGAGAGAGAGAGAGAGAGAGAGAGAGAGAGAGAGAGAGAGCTATAATGAATTCTCAGGCTCAAAGAGTGAGCTACGCCGAGAGCCGCGGTGAAGAGAGAGAGAGAGAGAGAGAGAGAGAGAGCGAGAACGAGAGAGAAACAGAGAGAGCTAGATTCAGTTCAACTTACGAATGATCGTCCGGATCTCAACCGGGTATTCCGGGGTGGCGGGAAACGTGACGGCGCCATTTTGAATGGCCAACGCCGAGTCGCCGAAGGGGAGCGCGAAGTAGCACAGCTTGTAGAGCATCACCCCAAGGGCCCAGATATCGGCCTTGGTACCTGAAAGAAGTTTTAGTTCCGGTTTTTTCAAAAACTGTCGAGATCTAGGCGTCGAAATCGAAATCGAAATGTGGGTTGTTTATAGAAAACGAACCAATCGGCCGCCCGGAGTACAGGTCGATCATCTCCGGGGCGCGGTAGCTGAGCGTCGTGTACCGCTCGATCTCCTCCTGGATGGCGCTGATCGGGTAGGCGTCGGTGGACAACACCTGCAAAAGTTTCCTGTCACGTTCCCTTTAAAGTATGAAAAATTTAAGCCCTGAACTCACCCGAGTCGTCGCACTCCCGAAATCGCACAGCACATAGATGGGAGCCGCGCCGCGATTCCGCTCATCCACCAGAATATTTTCCACCTGGAATCGAACGCAAGTTCAAGGAGTTCAACTTGGTCATACCTTTAAGTCCCGATGTATGACGGGGGTATTAGAATGGTGAAGCCTGGCGACCGCCTCGCACATGTCGCAGAAGATGGCCAGCACCTCGGAGGGGGAGAAACCCTTGCCGTGCACCAATTTCTCGTTCATCACCCCGAGCACAGAAGCTGAACAGATAGAATAGATAAAAATTTGAATTATTTAGATTTCACCATTTTTGCGCCTCAATTCCAACTTTAAGCAATTGAGAAACAAGCATACTTTTATAATAGGCCGTCAACAGCATGTAGTCGTACACGCCGGCCTTGTTCTTCTCCAGCGAGTGGTCGACGTACTCCACGATGTTTTTGTGGCCCCGGAGGCTGCTCTAAAAGAAATTTTGGATTTTGCTGTTGTACTCGTCGAAGGCGTCGGCTAGCTACTCACGATAATTTGGCTCTCGCGGCGGCAGGCTTCGACCTGCTTCAAGTCGTCGTTGATGAACTGTCGTTTCAGGGCGAATTGACGGTTCTTTTTGTCGACGACGAGGTAGACGATGGCGAAACCGCCTGAACAGCGATAGGTAGAGAGAACGAGAGAGAGGGAGAGAGAGGGAGAGAGCGCGAGAGAGAGTGTGAAAGCGAGAGAGCTAAAGAGAGAGGGAGAGAGAGAGAGAGAGAGATGGCCAAGAAAACACCCACCTTCAGCCAACTTCTTGTCGACGACAACATTGTGATTGTGGACGTGTAGTTGAGTGCCTCTGGCATCTTTATCGTCTTTTCCATCCTTTCCCTTCCCCTTTTCGCGGGCTTCATTCGAGAGCGGTTGCGCCTTCGACCCGCCACCGAATAGACCGCCCAGGGGCATCACCCCGAGTAGAAATTCTGAAAATGGTATGATTAAATAACGAGCGATAGAGAGATATCGAGAGAGAGAGAGAGAGGGAGAGAGCCAGAGAGGGAGAGAGAGAGAGAGAGAGAGAGAGAGAGAGAGAGAGAGAGCGAAAGCGATTGCCTAATTTTGGCCGAATTTCGTGGGCCAGCCTATTAGCCGCCCCTCCCTAGAGAGTTACAAAAACCCTTCCCACTCGCCGTATGACGCATATGATCCGCAACGCTCCACCGGACACTATCTGATCGCAGATGGTTGGGTAATATTTTGCTTTTCACTGGCCCGGGCCGCCCGGGAAAACAATCCACCCCTCATGCGGCCCGGCAGCTATTTAGCCAAATAGAAGCCGGGGTATCAACATTCGGGATGTGGAGGGGGCATCGGGAAGTATTAACAGATAGAGAAAGAGGGTAGAGAGAGAGAGAGAGAGAGAGAGCGAGAGAGACAGGACATTGTCGTAAATTCAGAAAGTTTCGTAAATACAACATTCCGAGCGGTTGCAATACCAATTATTCGACAAATATGGGCCTCAACGCCGCAAAAGGATATGAAAACTGACCTTAAAAAGTAAATATCCGATTCAACGTAATAACAAACACTGAAAAACTCATTTAAATGATGGTTTTGACTTAAAAAGTTAATGGGGATTGGCTTGGTTAAAAGTTCGCTTTAATTTTATCGTAAAAAGTTCGAATTTCCCTGAAAAAGAGTATAAAATTTAACGAAAAGAACAACGGAACTACGGAAAAGTATTTTAAAAAAAGGTTTTTAACTCTAAAAGTCGTGAGACATATAGATTGCATAATCGTTTCGATATCCTGTAGTAAATAATCGTTAAAAAAACGTATTCTCTTGACGTCTAAAATCCTATTATACAACTTAATCCGTTTAAAAAAATCGATCAAAAAGGTATTCAATAAAAAGGCCGATTTCGAAAAACAACAAAAAATAGAATAATCGTTTCCATGTCCGATACCAAGTAATCGCGAAAAGTATTGGACCATATGGGCCGCGATTGCTCATAAAAACAAACAGAAACCCAGAAAACCATCGGGTAATGCTTTGGGAGGAAGTAGGAGACGACTCCTTGCGTTTCCTCCCCTCACATCTGTGTGTGTATGTCTGTCTTTTCTGTCCATTCAGCCCATCGATTCCATCACAGCTGAGAAGACCCCGCAGGGTGATGGGGGAAAGGGGATCCCAACAACGCACAACGCTGCCCTGTTCGTAGTACGGCCCGGTACTGGGTGTAGCAAGTGCGGCACCCAAAACTGGTTCTTCTACCTGGGCTGACGTCGAAGCCGAATGCCCCCTGGAAAATGCCAATCACACCCCACACCCGTCCATCGACCGAGTAAATAGTAGCTGGGGGTCGCCTGGGACCGAGTCGTGGCCATCGCCGTTCTCGCATTTCAGGTTTTGGCTGGGGGGTTCGGGGGCTTGGGGTGGAACAGGGAATCAAGGATTTTGCAGACTAAAAATATTTTGGACGAAATTTTAGCATTTTTAGCGCTAACTCTGAGCGAGAAAATGCAGAGAGAGAGAGAGAGAGAGGGAGAGCGAGCAAGAGAGAGTGAAAGAAGGTGAGGGAGTGAGGGAGATGAGAAAGCGAGAGAATGAGAGAGAGAGCGAGAAAGAGCGAGAGAGTGAGAGAGCGAGAGATAGAGAGTGAGAGAGCGCGAGAGTGACAGAGGGTGATATAGCGAGAGACAGACATACAGAGAAAGAGAGAGAGAGAGAGAGAGAGAGATGTATAGAAAGATAGGTTTTAGAGCTATAGAGATAGCCAGGGAATGTGTGAGAAAGAGAGACGGGGAGGAGGAGCAGGAGAATGAAAAAGGGTCGGCGGTCAGAGAAGGAGAAAGGAGATAGAGAGTTAGAGTGTCCTAGAAAAAAGAGGACGAGACGCACTCATGTGAGCACACTTTTATTTCTAGCTTCCTTTAACGTTTTCCTATTAAAAAGTTTTACATTATTGACAAAATTCGTGGCATAATACATCACATCTTTATTATTTACATCAATTATAACGATTAAAACAATACCCGTAATCATATCGAGACACACAAAACGGCGAAAAGAAGAAAAATACGTATTAAGACCGACTGAATTAAATTTTAATGTTAGTGAACGCGGCGGCCATCTTTTTCTTGAGGACGGCCTCGTTGAGGATGAAGTCGGCGGCCAGCTCGACGTACCCATCGTCTACCCGCAGCGTCGGGTTCACGAATTCAAGTTGGTCCTGAAAGGATGGGAATTGTGAGGGAGAGAGAGAGAGAGAGAGAGAGAGAGAGAGAGAGAGAGAGAGAGAGAGATAAAGTACACATTCCACTAAATATTACCCTGATCGGAAATGGTATTCCGCGCTTTAGCCCTTGCCCGACTTGAGGGACGACAAAGTTCTTCGCCAGCGGGGCGAGACCCTCGATGGTGGACGGGTCGAGGTCGGGCAGGTTACTGCGATGTAGGTGCACGTTCAGCTTGTTCAGCTTCATGTCGCCTGGAAAGCTGGTATTTTGGGAAACGAGTCGTTAACTTGGGATTTCTTAAGGTGCTAGTGAACTGCTTGAAGTCGCCGTGGCAAGAAACTTGGGAAATTTGTGGGAGAGGGGGGGGGGGAAGTGCTAGAGAGAGCAAGACAGAGCGAGAGAGAGGAGCGAGAGATAGTAGGAAGATCTCAATACTACTGAACTGCTCGAGCTCGCCGTTGAAAGCCGCGGAGCGCCACAAACCTGATAACTTTCCATCCTTGGCGAGCAGCTGCAAATCGGCCTGCCCATCCGCTGACGCCACCATGATCTGGCGTTCGAACCCGTTGTCGTCGACATAGGTGATGATTCGGGCTGAAATGTGGGGGTTACTGTAGAAATACCAGATTTACTACTTACTGGAAAGTGTAATGGCCCCGGCATCTCCATTGAACTGAAAATCTGGCAGTCCGTGGGGGAGCAGGACGAAGGAGGTATTTGAGTCGGGAAAGGCTTCCTGAAATTGAAGGTTATATATCGTCTCTCTCTCTCTCGCCCTCTCCCACTCTCACTCTCTCTCTCTCTCTCCCTCTCTCTCTCTCTCTCTCTCGCTGCCGATCTCTCTGTCTCTCACCGCAATAGCCGGCACCAGACGCCCGATACAATACTGGCTGACGACATCACGGGCTTTCCGCTTCGCACATGCCGTCGATAGGAATCCCTTGTAGCGTTCGGGAAGATTGTCGGAGTTTAACTTAAATCGCGTTTAAAAACCGAATTTGTGCGTTACCTCCATATTGAGCTTATTCTTTTGGTAGGCATGGTAGAGGAGGGAGTTAAAGAGATAATCCGAGCCGTAGAAGTACAGCATTCTGTCGGTAGATTCGGGGGTCAGCATCGGTCTGGAAAAGCGAGAGATAAAGGGGTAGAGAGCGAACTAGAGAGATAGAGAGAGGGGGGAAACGAGTACGAGAGAGGCACATAAAGTGAGAGAGCGTGAACAGAAAGAGAGAGAGAGACAGAGAGAGACAGAGAGAGACGAGAGAGAGAGAGAGAGAGAGAGAGAGAAGAGAGAAAGAGAGAAGGAGAGGGGAACGGAGATTTACGGTATTTCCTGCACTTACCTTGGGAAGAACGGCGTCGAATACTCACTATCCTCGTACCGTACCTCGCCTATAACTTAATATACCTTAAAAGTTTATTTTCCCACCTTTCATCTGCATCTCAAAATACTCAAACGTCACGATCGGATCGGCAATGTTCCGATTGTCAATGTAGAGGCCGGAGACAAAGTTTTGGATGAATCTGAGCTTTCGATTTTTGAGCTCTGGGCTGCACTTACTCTTGCAGCAGCCCGCTCTCCGTGATCGGCGTCTTGAAGCTCTCATGCAAATTGGTTTTGCTTAGCCTGAAAAAGGACGTCTAGCTAGTTTAAAGGGGCAGTGACAGGGTAAAATTGCAATTTCCCAACCTCGCAAAGATCTTCGGCGAATTTGTCTCGATCAGGTTCTTCAGCTTTCTGCAGAACATATTCGGGATCCTCCTGCCGATACCCTCGTTGATTTGGGCCTAAAAACGGGGCATTTAGCCACGATTCCGTTGCACTACCTCGAACGCCTTGATGAGGCCGCCGGTCGGGCCGGTGGGGTAGATGTTGAAATGGGATTGTTGGATGATTGTTGAGCAGTTGGAGACCCGGACTGTTACCATGCCTTAAAAGTGGGAAATGGGCTTATTCTTCGGCTCTCTTTAAGGGTAAGCTTCGGTTCAAAGAAAATTTGCAAAAAAAATTGCATTAAAAACCTCACTTACCAGCTTCATTCCTGGAAAATTCTGATGTTAGAGCCACGGTCATCCCTTGGATGAAGCCGTCGACAGAACCGGAAACCTAGAACAACTATTGAAACGGTGAAACTGATCAAAATTGTTGAAAAACCAAAAAGCTCATTTCATCTTTCGCGCTCACTCTCTCTCTTTCTCTCTCTCTCTATTCTCTCTCGCTTCTCCCTCTCTCGCTCTCTCTCTCTCTCTGGCTCTCTCGCTCTCTATCTCCATCTCTCTCTCTCGCTCGCTCTCTTTGCACTCGCGCTCTATCTCGCTTGTCTCTCTCGCTCTGTCTCTCTCACACTCGCTCTCTCGCTTTATCTCTCTCTTTTACTTTTTCTCGCTCTCTCGCTCGTCCCTTTAAATTCAAATGCTACCTGGAATGGGGGCGCGGTCCCGTCAAACGATCCGGCTAATCTAATAAAAATTATTAGTTATTCTATTAACAAGCAATTTTTGAGATGAATAGATAAAGCTTTTATAATTCATAAAAATAAATATGTCTTATAAATAAAGACTAAAAATTCTTACTGCATATCCATATTCTCGAGGCCGAATACGGCGTACCGCGGCGGCATAAAGTTGACGACGGAGAACTACAAAGGGCACTGAACACTAGAAAAGGTACGGCAGCGTACTTGTGGCGGTCGATAGTGCAGAATTCGGACATTTTGCAGGTTCACGAAGCCGTTGATACCGGCGTGGTTGAAGGGGTACTGGGATGAGTAGCCCTGGAATATGGTAATAGTTCATTGGTTCTTTTGCATTATCGGGGGGAGGAAACGCATTTTCCCATAACTCTAGAAAGGCGTAATAACGTAATAGCAATGGTTTTAATAGTACTTTTAGAAAAGTTTAACTGCAGTTTTTTGGTCGGAAAATTATGCAAAAACTCCTCAAAAATCTTTTTGCTATTTTGAAACTATAAAAATTGTAAAATACTGCTATAAACAATAGATCAATGACAGGGTAAAAATATATCGTACCCTAATATTCCTGATCTGCTCGTTGAACAGCTTGACGGCCACGGTTTTCAAGTGGTTGATCCCCTTCTTGGTGAGTCGTATCCGCACGCCGGGATTGCCTAAAAAATCACATTTTTTCCCGAAATATATTCGAAGCCGGCATCAAAGTTTTCCGCAAATTGCCTCGGCTAGATTGCCCGGCCCTAATTTTCCCAAAGAATCTCTGCTAGCTTCCCCATTTTATGAAAAAGCACTCTGCTATTTTTCACCTCTGAAAGCCTTCATCGAAATCAAAAAAATCCTGCCAATTTTTTCCCGAAAATCCTTACCTTTCCTCCCCTTTCTTACTTTGCCCAACCCGGTATGCAAATTGCGGTTGTGGTATGTTGGTGAGTTCAGGCCGGGGTTCTAAGAGCGGAACGAGTTGTGGGGCTGAACAGAGATGGTCAGCGAACCGGAAGGATGGAGAAGGGGGCAACGATGATGATGGCTCTCTTACAGCCCCTGTCTTTCTCTCTCTCTCTCTATCTCTCATTCCCTCTCTCTCTCTCGCCCTGATCTTCTACTACCGCTTTCCATTTCCATCCAGCCGACGGCTAAGCCCAGAGACTTGCAGAATCTTAGAAGATGAAAAGCCCCGGAAAACAGAGCGATCAGGATTAAAGGGACATGGAGAATTCAAAGCCTCTGCTAGCTCTCCTCAATGTTCACTGCTAGCTCTCCTCAATGGTCTCTGCTAGCCCTCCTCAATGGCCTCTGCTAGCTCGCCGGAGCATATTTCTCTAAGAGTTTCGGCTTCTTACCGTCCACCACGTTCTCCTCGATTTTCTATCTGGCTTCCAGGTCCCTTTGAACGATTTACGCCCTCAAAATGCGTATCCGGAAGCCTAGCCCGGAGTCTAGTACTTTTTCGGGGGTACCCAAAAAATTCGGGCTGGCAACTGCAGGGGGAAACAGGTCCGCGAACAGGGGGGTAGAATAGCTGACCAGTTGCCGTTGATCGGGGAGAGAGAGAGAGAGAGCGAGAGAGAGAGAGGGAGAGAGAGAGGGAGAGATAGAGGTGTTAGGTGGATCGACTCGTTGTCGACAATGGCATACCCTTCGAATACACCACCCCTTCGAATGTCAGCCACCGCCCCCCCGGGGGCGAGAAACGGAAACCCGCTTTTTTGCCATTCCACAACACTCCTCGGCACATATTAAGGCGCCTGAGAGGGGTGACGGACTGACACCTGTGTTCGACCTTGAATCGACCCGGCTTATCGGGTGAAGCGAGATTGAGAAAATCAGGCTTTAAAGGGGGTCGGCAAGACGTGAGTCTGATTTCCTAGAGAAACCGAAAAGGCATTCAGGCAGGCTAGCAGGAACCATTGGGGCAGCTAGCAGAGACCATTGAGGAGAGGATGGCTAGCATAGGGCATTGTGGAGGGCTGGCAAAGATACCTTTAAAAATATCTAAAAAAAAAAAAAAAAAAAAAACATTTTTTTTTAAAAAAAAAAATTTTTTTTTGAAGAAAGAAAAATGGCGTGATGTGATTTTACAAAACTTGTTTTTTGGGAGGAGGACAAGCTAGCAGTGTTGCTTTGCGTCCAGGTTTTCAATACGGGGGCAAGCTAGCAGAAACATTTGAGCTTTTATAGGCTATTAAACGCAAAGCTGATCAGAGAGAGAGAGAGAGAGAGAGAGAGAGAGAGAGAGAGGGAGAGAGAGAGGGCAGGAGGGCCAACTAGCAGTGATTCCTCGCGGAATCGCAGTGATCTTTTGCGAATTTCGGGAGTCATTTTTGCAGGGAGCTTTTCAGACCATTTTTAGCATGGTAGAATCTCCGAATCTCAAGTGGCTTAGGCTTAGGCTGAGGCTTAGGAGCTTTCATTTTTGTTTTTTTTGCTGCAGGGCAAGCTAGCGGAGATCCTTTTCCCGGGCAGGCTGGCAAAGGTCTTTGATTTTTTTTGTTTTCCCAGTGTAAGATAGCAAAGATGATTGAGGAAATTTTCCAGATCATCTTTGTACAAATTCACTCCTCCCACCTGGCGTTTTGTTCCATCGTTGCGAGTTAGCAAAAATCTGGCGAGCCTCGAGAAAATGGAGGAGTACGAGGAATAATATAGGTAATGACGCCCTTAATATCCGGCCCATACTTCTCCCTTTGACGATGTCGATCTGCCAATGCTGCAAAATATAGTCTAGAGTCTAGCGAAAAGTGTTGGGATGCCGTTATGGCTAGCCAAGTGAGAGGTCCGCAGGGCTATGATGGTTCCTCAATTTTCGATGACGCTCCGAAGCGAGAGAGAGAGAGAGAGAGAGAGAGAGAGAGAGAGAGAGGTGGTATGGAAAGTGAGACTGGATACGGACGGTCGGACTGTGAGAGGAGGCAAAAGGGGGAGGAGCACCACCCTAGCCACCCCAACAGTGAAAGCAAAAATAGTGGCACTTTTGTTTTTTGAAGATCAGAGCAAGGCTTAAGCGGGAAAATGCTCAAATCCCGACAGTCGAAATCCCGACAAGCAAAAATGCCGACATGCAAAATATATGCTTAAAAGGAAGTGCCATTCAAAATAACGTTAAAAGTCTGTCGGGGTTTTGGAAATCGGGATTATGGCTGTTGGGATTTTGGCTTTCGGCATTATGGTATTCGGGCTTATGGCTGTCGGTATTTTTTCTGTCCGTATTATGGCGCTCGAGATTTTAGCTGTCGGGATTATCGGTGTCGGTATTTTTGGATTCTGCCAGTCGGTATTTTAGCCGTCAGTATTTTTGCTGTCGGGATTTTGGTTGTCGACATTATGACTGCAATTCCGTCCATTCGTGCGTCGGGGCCAACCGCACAACCGTACAATCGACCTTTGCCAAGAATCCCTAATTTCAGCGTCCCGTTTTTCCAGAATTCCGTCTTCTCCGTCACTTCCCATCCCTTCTATTCTTCACGACCACCCCTCCCCCTTTTCAACCAAACACACACACACCAGCAAAAAAATAAGGGGGGAACGGCGGAAACCCGAGTCGCGACATGAATGGCAAACAAGGGAACGCGAAGGCCCACAGCCTTCCGCAGCCTTGCCGAATCCCACACTACCAACATTCACGCCACGTCCCGGATTTGGCTTGGTTTTTTTAGGAATGCTATGGAATTCTTAAAATTTTCGATCTGATGTTACTCCTAATGACCTACTGTATATAAATTTCTAGTCCGTCCGCGTCAGCGCTGGTTTTCCCTAAAATCCCGAGTAAATCACCCCCCATTTTTCGAATTTCTGGGCGGATTTCCTGAAAATCCCTGGCTGGAAAATATTTAATTGACAGTGTACTAAATGTAAAATTACATTTTGATGCCGAATTTAATACCTTGAAAGCCCGAAAATTTTATTTTTAGGGTGAAAATAGTTATTTACTTTTCGCCCCAAAACACGGTCAAAAGCTAACTGGTTGTGTCGCGTTTTCGAGGTGCGCCATTGTGATATTCGTAATCTCCGATGTCAAACTAGCCGACATGTGTGTTTTCCGGACTTTTTTGGGGTGTCTAGATACCATTTCCGGAAACCGGGCAGTTAGCCTTCAACGGGCCTTTAAAGGCTGTTTTCGGCGTACTTCGATAGCGGATCCAGAAGCTATAGGGTCGATTAGATTCGGAATAACGTTTTTCCAACGCGAAGAGAACAAACTGATTTTTCTAGAAGCATTTATTTAGAAAGCGCAACCGCGAAAAGCCAGGGTGTGGAAAGGAGAGCTCGAAACAGGTGAAAAATAATTTTTTCGCGGATATATTTCCTGACCCTCTAAACGTTGCATTAATGATAGGAGCTGGGTCGAACCATTCAGAGTGTCCTCAGATATTCATGAACCTTTCCCACTCTCCGTGGCCGTTTGTGTATATCAAGCCATCTTGGGTAGGGGGTGAAGAGGCGGGGGTCCACTTCGAGGGCTTTTCCACTTCTTCCCACTGCTTTTCTTCTTCTTCTTCTCCTCAAAAAGGCCATACGTTTACTCCTGCGCCGGGGCGCGCGCCAAACTAATCCCTGACGCATCGATGGGAGGGAGTCAAGTTTGGGCGCGGATTTTTGATCGAATCAAGCGTTTTTTCGTTATCAAATTGTATGTTTTTGGCTTTTATTATATGGTTGGCAGTACATGAATTTTAAGAGGCACTAATTTACCTATTTCGCAGAATATAACACCTGCTCCTCCCGTTAAAATCCCCTTAACGCCCTCAAATCTCAGCCACAACACCAGAAATGACTAATCGTGCCCGCCCGCAATCACGCTTCCCCTCCCCCCAAAATTTCGAGCTCTCAATAAAAAAATCTCGCTGATAAAATTTGAAGCACTCGGCGTCAGCGTTTCAGCTGATCTCGGATAAGCCAATTTACCAATTTCGGGCCCTAAATTCCGAAAAAATCCTCGAAGAACAATTTCCGATCTAATCTCAATCTATCGGCTTCCCGGGGCGCTTGTTTTCTCTTGCAATTTATGAATCACGCGTGTCCGCCTTGCCAAAATAATCCGTGGAAATTCGGCGCCAAGGATCCACGAGACGCCATTTGCGGTTTTGGCCAAGCGCTTACGACAAAACCTAACGTCTAGCGAAACCTAGCCTAGATCTGAGCCTACGCCTAAGCCTATTCCCTAAGCCTAAGCAGAAGCCTAAGCCTAAGCCTAAGCTTAGCTAACCTAAGGTAAAGCCTAAGCCTACGCCTACGCAAAGCCTAAGCCAAGCCTAAGCGATGCCTAAGCCTAAGCCTAAGCCTAAACCTAAGCGAAGCCTAAGCGAAGCCTAAGCGAAGCCTAAGCGTAAGCCTAAGCTTAAGCCTGACTAGGCCTTAGCCTACGCCTAAGCCTAAATTTATCCGTAGATTTCCCAAGCTGCTAAAACAAGGGTATAAAGCTCGAATCAAAAGGCAGCGTTTCGAGCCCCGTCCCGGCTGGCGCTTCACATTAAATTTCCCCCGGCAACCACTTTTCGCTGGGCCGCCTGGGGCCCGCGACAAAATGTGCGTGCCGGGAGGGTGGAGAGGGCCCTAAACGTCTTCAGGCTAGGTTTTTAGCCTTTTTTTCTGAATGATATTCCCTTTAATGGTTGTTAATCTATCAAAATCGAAACGGTAAAATTGTTCAAAGAACACGATTTTTAGCCAATAATCTTTTGTGTCAGTGATACATTTTATACCTATTTACACGCTTTAGCACGCTTTTCCTTTAATAATTGTGCTCGATTTTTTATTGATTTCTTCTTTATTGAAATGATTCATACCATGTAACTATTTATGCGACTATATATAAACTCGCCGAATACTATAGTGTACGCGGTACACCTGATTACGGCGCGGGGATGAACCATTTTCAACCGCGCCAAACCGACGCGTTGATAGGGCTGATGCGGAATTTACCGATACTCTGGTTAAAGTAAGTATATCGAGTCCGAACTAAATATATTAATGTAAATTTAAGCTGCATAATATTGTTTGTTACTTTAGAAGCGGTAAAATCAACGGCCACAACTCGAAGGATGTAAATTTAGCAAAGGCCGAAGCGTGGAAAGCTGTAGCAGAAAGTTTGCGGATATCAAGTAAGCTTAGCTTTTGAAGTCCTTTTTAACTCTATGCAAAAAATTATTGATCAAAAATTAAATCCTTTTTTAAAAAATTTAAAAATTTAAAGAAAAAATTATGAAAAAAATGAATACTTTTTACATTATGAATCTTTCGAAAATTATTTTTATTCAATGATTCATGTGAAAAATAAATTATTAAACAATTTAACTATTTAAAACGCAAATAATTAAATCAGTTTTCGATTTTTTTTTCAGTAAAAGAAGCGAAAGAGCAATGGGCCTACATTCTGTTAATACACCGAAATATCTACGGCCAGCTACCCGACGAAGCGTTTCGGTTCGTTTTTACATATTCCAAGCTAGAATTCGTCAAAATGCCGACAGTCAAAAAGCGGTAGACCGGAATGCCGACAGCAAAAAGGTCGACATTCAAAAGTCTGAATCATGGTCGAAGAATATTCGAATTCCAGGCGTTTTCCTGTTGGCATTCTGGCTTTCGGATTTTTACTGGCGGATTTTGACTTCCTGATTTCGCCTTGGGGGTATTTTTGCTGTTGCTCGGAAATAAACGATTTTCCAGATACGACTCCCCGCCAAATTGGGACCCACATTGGGATGAAGCCGTCACCCACATCTCGCTCTTGTATGCGCAATTTTTTCAAGAAGACCTACGGTTTTTGTGCGAAAAATAAAAAATGCAGCATTGTCACCTGAAAACACATGGAAAGAACAAAGCCAGAAGGAATATTTGAGGAGAGCTAGCAGAGACCATTGAGGAGGACTAGCAGAGACCATTGAGGAGGGCTAGCAGAGACTATTGAGGAGGGCTAGCAGAGACCATTGAGGAGGGCTAGCAGAGACCATTGAGGAGGGCTAGCAGAGACTATTGAGGAGGGCTAGCAGAGACCATTGAGGAAAGCTAGCAGAGACCATTGAGGAGAGCTAGCAGAGACCGTTTAAGAAGCCCAAGTTTAGACGGAATTCAAATTTTTCATGGCCTGCCAACACGTATTTCCATTCCACATTTCACGTTGACCCCAAGCTGTTTACAAAACCCGGGGCGATCGGTCTTTTTGACGCGGGGGCCGCTTGGGGGGACGGGTGTGTGCACGTGCCCTTTTTGTGCTTTTGGTGGTTGTGCTGCGGCTCCGCGCTGGCCGCGTACCACCCCGGACGGCTGGCACCGAGCGGAAACGGCCAATGGGCAGAGGATGGGCACCGGAGGGTAGGAGGATGATCTTTGCTCCAGCGAGGGTTAGCCAAAAACGTGTGGCTATGTGCTACAAAAATCTTTAAATTTTCGTGTCGGATATACGGGTATATTTTCGCCTTGAAACGAAGAAATGGGCCACCCTCAGCTTAGGATTACGCCTAAGCCAAAGCCCAAGCCTAAGCCCAAAAGCCTAAGGCAAGCCTAAGCAAAGCCTAAGCAAGGCCTAAGCAAAGCCTAAGCAAAGCCTAAGCAAAGCCTAAGCAAGGCCTAAGCAAAGCCTAAGGCAAGCCTAAGCAAAGCCTAAGCAAGGCCTAACAAAGCCTAAGCAAAGCCTAAGCAAAGCCTAAGCAAGGCCTAAGCAAAGCCTAAGGCAAGCCTAAGCAAAGCCTAAGCAAGGCCTAAGCAAAGCCTAAGCAAAGCCTAAGCAAAGCCTAAGCAAGGCCTAAGCAAAGCCTAAGGCAAGCCTAAGCCAAGCCTAGAGCAAGGCCTAAGCAAAGCCTAAGCAAAGCCTAAGCAAAGCCTAAGCAAGACCTAAGCAAAGCCTAAGCAAACCCTAAGCAAACCCTAAGCAAAGCTACGCGGTTCGATACGCAACGCGCCGGGCTACTTTTGCATTGCGTAACTGACTACGCTCAGCAAAACACATTTCCCTGGCTTACCAGTTCCTTTAAAATCATTCTCACCACCCCCGAAACGTAGACCATCCCGGGACCCAGCCCCTTCAACCCCTAAGAATCTTTTGAAAGACCCACCCTGCCCCGGCTGGCAGCATCGGACCCGGCGCGTTCATCGTCTGCCCGGCGAATCCACGGGCAAACAGACGGACAAACACACAGACAGACACACACAACCCGGTGTGTTTGACTCTGCAGCAGTACCTCAGTAGAGGTCGAGCCCCCGTCGCTGCTTTCCCGCCTCTCGCGTCTGTGTCTCGCCATCTGCCCACTCTCTCGCCCCGATCTGTTTGCGTTTCCGCGCCCCCGTCCCCGAGGGCCCGCCGCGTGTGTTTGTATGTATGTCGGTCTGTGTGTGCGTGTGTGTGACCCCGGGCAGGCGCGTCCGTCTGCCCCCTCCGCTTCCACTGCTGTATTTCCGCGCCCCCTAACCCCCCACACCAAGTGCCCAACCCCGCCACCGCCCCGCCGCTCACCCACCCGCTCAAAAAATCCACGTCCAACCGAAACCACCCGACGGTCCTCCTCCTCATCCTCATTTTCTCATCCTATTCCAGTTTCATCAGAAATGCTTAGATGAATTTCCTCTCCAAAATATCGCTAAATTTAGGGTTTCTGGGTATTTTAAGTGTATTTATAGCTCCTTAACTGATTTTCCAACTATCTAATTCTAACTAAATTCCAATTTATGTGATTTTTAGAGCTTTAAAGTTTACTCCTCCTCCTCATTTTTCCTCATTTTTAGCAAAGAATTTCTTTTCAAGAAATCCTTAAAAAATTTGTTGGTCACCTGAATTTCAACGTCGCACAGGCCACCGATTACGACATGAAAACACCGGATGCATTAATGCGACAAGCCTGATAAAACAGACATGATACCCCGTTTTTGATAAGCGTATAGTGTTTCCTCCTTTACTTAAATTCAGCAAAACGCACTCTCCCATTTTTTATGTAATTTCTGTTGTTGTTCGCCTTCACGATTTGGCAGAGTCGTATTTTTGCGGCGATTCAGCGCTCCAGAATTCAGTTTTTACGATGTATTTTCGGGGGGTTTAGGTAAAAACTCGGCTATATACTCGTGTTTATCGATTAGGAATTTGTTAAGACACTCGATTTATGAACACTTAGAAAATTTCAACATCCTGCTCTTTCTTCTCTTCTTTCTGTCTTCTCTCCCGTTTCTGTCTCTATCTATCTGTCTCCCCCCGTCTCTCACTCACTCACTCACTCTCTCTTCTCGCTCTCTCCGTCTCTCTCTCTCTCTCTCTCTCTCTCTCTCTCTCTCTCTCTCTATCTTTCTTTCCCACTCATTTTTATTTTTTTCTAGAAATTCTAGAGCGGTTTTTGCCGAGTTCAAAATATCGAGTTTTTCTGGGAAATTGGCTTCCGGTTTTTATTATCAAGAAATTCAACAAACTTTCCACCGCAACTTTTTGATACGCATCATTTTCATGGGCCAACGCTCACTCAAAACACCTTCCCCCACCCCGGTCATTCCCAACCACCCAGCTTTTTCTTTTTACTGTTTTTATGCCCGGCAGCCGATTGCAAAAAAGCCGGCGCGCGCAAAGAAACGCTGACATCGGGTTTTTCTATCTATTTTCTTTTTTTGCGTGGGCTAGGGATGGGAGCCCGGCGGAACTGGTCGGGGCGGGGGAGCACGCGCGCCCTGCTCGTCCTCCCCGCCGCGCCGGGGCTCGTTTCCGCGCTGCGGACACACGCACAACATCACTGGCCGACAGACCGACAGCACGCAACGATTTTTGCGGCTCGGGCTCCGCGCTGCCCACCCGGCGCGGAGACCAGAGCCCGTTTGGCGATTTTTTTTTGGGAATGCCGGATGCGCATAATTGGAACCTAGCTGGGATCGGGTTCTGGTTATTAATAACCTGGTGTGTTCATGCTTTTTGAGTGGGATTCAGCCTCGCGGAATTTTTAGGATTTTTGGGTTAGAATCCAGGAGTTTTTTCACATTCTCGGCGGGACCCAATTTTTTCTCAACTTCCAGATTTGTCTAAATTATCTATCCAGATCTATCTTATTTTCGAAAATCGGCAATTTTCCGCAGAAAAATAGGTTTTTTGCATTGTCGGGACGGCTAACCTTGGTCTAAGGAAGAGCAAGATCGCTTTTTTAATGTTCCTAAACGTAAAAACTTAACTTAACGATTTCTCGGTCAAAACTTGAATTTTTAGAGTTTTTAGATAGTTTCTCCAGTTGAAATCTAGTTTCAGTGTGCTAAAGTCTAGTAAAACTACAGATTTGTGCACCCACCCCCCCTGATAATGCAGTAGAACCGAAAAATCTGGATTTTTTGTAATTTTTAGTATTCGCGTAAGTAACTATCCATTACATTACGCGGATCCAATTTTACGTTTAATTTCCCAGAACTTATAGTTATTATTGTTTATTTTTTTATTATTTATTTTTCCTAGGAAACAGTTTTTTTAATCGGAAAACCTAATTTTTTACCGTTTCTGATTTTATCTTTGTGACCTTAGAAAACTACTCTAAAAATTATCTATATAAATTTATTTCACTGGTGCCTTGCCCGGCTCAGGCTCGCTTCGATTCGCCGAGGCTGGAGAAGCGGTTTGGTGAGGGGGGTCTTTTGGGGGGAAGCGGCCGCGTCCTCACCCGGATCGAACTCTGCTCTTCGCCTCTCTTTCCTATATCTCGCTCTCCCCCCTCCCCTTCCGCCCATCCGCTGCCCACCACCGCCTCGCCACATTCCGGCCACGCTTCACTTAATCCTTCTATTTTCTCGGTTGGCTGGGGGGAAAGTTGTTCAAAATTCGGGTCGAATCGTCCTAGCCCTATCATTTTTACGCGTACGAACGGATACGAGCGACTTTCGGGGGTATTTTTGTATTTATAAATTCGAAATCTAATTTTTTTCGCTGGGCCCGTAATCATATACAAAGCTTTTTCATTTCTATTTAATAAACTCATTTTATGCAAACAATTCCGGTTACTCCCTTTCTCTCTGTCACGTTTTCTCTCCCGATCCCTCGCTCTCGCTCCCTCTTTATCTCGCTCTCTCTCGCTCTCTCTCTCTCTCTCTCTCTCTCTCTCTCTCTCTCTCTCGATCTATCGCTCTCTCTCCCCGATCTTTCGCTCTCTCTCTCTCTCTCTCTCTCTCTCTCTCTCTCTCTCTTTCTCTCTCTCTCTCTCTCTCTCTCCCGATCTCTCGCTCTCGTTCTCGCTCTCTCTCTCTCTCTCTCATTTTCCGCGGTTTAATACCAATACTTTTCCTAATTCATCCAATTCTTTAGCTCCCAGCCACTATGGAGGAAAGCGGGGCCACCGTCGAGGCCACCGAAGTCGACAATGAGACCCTGAACCAGGTAAGCACAACCACGCCACGCTACTTTTCAAACCCTGTGCCCATTAACAGATTTTAAATTCAGATTTTCCAGTTAAACGCCCACTTCCTGGCGACGGCCGCGAAGGGGATGGTGGCCGACGTGAAGACGGAGCAGGAATGCCACGACTTCAACTATCAGCTCATCCAAGAGGTCAAGAAGC
Organism: Mesorhabditis spiculigera; assembly: GCA_958295435.1. Lineage (NCBI taxonomy): Eukaryota > Metazoa > Nematoda > Chromadorea > Rhabditida > Rhabditidae > Mesorhabditis > Mesorhabditis spiculigera. The sequence continues at coordinate 362,473 of CATQJA010002701.1, read as the reverse complement.
GCCCCTGCCTCTACGACATGAACGACGACACCTATAATAACAACACGATGCGCGCGGCAATGTGGGCTGAAATTGGGCAGCGCTTCAGCACCTCCCGTAAGTTTGCTTCGATGTTTAGGCTAAGCTTTAGCCTAAGCCTAGGCCTAAGCTCAAGCTTAAGCTCATGCTCATAAATAGACTTTTTTTAAGGGCTAGGCGACGTCGGTAAATAATCTTCCAAATTTCAGCCGACTTCGTGAAGACGCGCTGGAAGACGATGCGTGACCGCTACAAGAAGGAGGAGAAGCGGTGGAAGGCGGGCAAGCTGACGGCCTGGACCTTTTTCCAGCACCTCCACTTCATCTCGCCCTATCTGCGTGCGCGATAGTAAGTCGATTTCGTGGCTCTGGCTTGGTTGACTTGGCTTGGTTGGCTTGGCTTGGTTGGCTTGGCTGGCTTGGCTTGGTTGGCTTGGTTGGCTTGGCTTGGTTGACTCGTCTTGGCTTAGCTGGCTTGGTTGGCTTGTCTTGGCATGGCTGGCTTGGTTGGCTTGGCTTGGTTGGTTGGCTTGGTTGGCTTGGCTTGGTTGGCTTGGCTTGGTTGGCTTGGCTTGGTTGGCTTGGTTGGCTTGGCTTGGCGCGGCTTGGCTTGGCTTGGCTAGCCTGGCTTGGTTGGCTTGGCTGGCTTGGCTTGGTTGGCTTGCTCCACGTTTTATCTGCTTTTTCAGCCCTCACGATCCGGAAGAGCGGAGTGTTGATTGTCAACAGTCGGACGAAGAGGGATCGCCGCAACCCACATTATTAGGTGAGTTTAAAATGATAAAAAAATTATACATAACAATTTAAGCCAATTATACAATATTCGTATATTAAGATAAGAGTCTATATCTTTACCTCCCTTTTCAGACATCATCGCCAGCACGACGGCGATGGCCGAAGAGGCGACGGTGAAGGCGGACGGCCCGGCGCGGAAGCGCGTCAAGTACGAGGAGAAGGAGGAACGACCCGAAACCTCGGTCCCTTCCCCCCTATCCATCAACACCGCTTCATCTCCCTCGGCAACCACCGCCGGCCAGTCCACCCCCGTGTCGATGGGCTCTTCCGGTGAGGGTTATTCTAACGGATCTTTCGCAATATCGGGGGGGGGGGGCGAGGGAAAACTATTTAAAAAAAACTCCGTAAGGACCAGCACGAACTCCGTAAGGACGTAGAAGCTCATTTTAATCTCAAATTTTGCAGCCGGCACGATGCAACCGTGCGTAAAAACGGAGCACAACTCCTCCTGCTCCTCCTCCGCCCTGGCCCCGCCCACCTGGAATCGACTGCAGGACGAGGGGGTACGGAAAATATATCATAAGCTAAGCTCTTGACCTTTTCAGGCTGAAATGTTCGGGCACATGGTGGCGATGAAGCTGGCGACGATGCCGCCAAAGTTGCGCGAGAAGACAAAGGTGGGCTTTTTTGGTACTTATACACTTGCGGGGGGTAACTATTCCGGTGTTCCCGTGGAAGCCAAAGAATGAAATATAAACTTTTTTTGAAGCATTTTATGGGTTTTTAGATCGAAAAAGCCTCAAGAAAATTTTTGAATTTTTTGAGCACTTTTCACTTAAAAAATATTTAAAGTTTAAATTTTTCAAAAAATTTTTAACATTTTAGTGCTACAAAATACGAACTCATAGTGTTTGTTTTATTCTGATTTAGTTTGAATTTTAAATGGAGCGGGCAGTTTAAATCTTTAACCCTCCTTTAAATACCCCCGCTAACAAACAAGAGCCGTTGTTTTCAACGCTGTAAAATATCTCTTGTATCAAAGTCTATACTTTTAACCCCCGATTTCAGATCCGCCTCCTCACCGTGATGTTCGAGATGGAATTCGGGACCGACGGTACGGGGGACGCCTAATAACCTCTCCGGCCGTCTTATCAGAATTTATTACCACCCCCCTATTCGTGTAAACCTCATTGATCTTCAGCCCCATTTTTACCAGGCATAGTTCTCAACTCGAAATCAGGTAGTAAACAGGCAATTGTGTTTTTTAATTTTCCCTATCCTCTGTGTATGTTTTGTCGGTATTTTTGGCACTACATTGGTAGTGTCCTCTCTTGTATTTTTGGGTGTATTTTACAGGCCTTTGGCTACACCTCCACTCTTGCCTTTTCGGAATACGGGATTGAATAAAGAGTTTGTGAAGAAAAGTTGTGTCAATTTTGAAACGGACATTGGAGAGGCCGGCTAGCAGAGACCATTGAGGAGGGCTAGCAGAGACCATTGAGGAGGGCTAGCAGAGACCATTGAGGAGGGCTAGCAGAGACCATTGAGGAGGGCTAGCAGAGACCATTGAGGAGGGCTAGCAGAGACCATTGCGGAGAGCTAGCAGAGACCATTGAGGAGGGCTAACAGAGATCGTTGAGGAGAGCTAGCAAAGACCATTGAGGAGGGCTAACAGAGATCGTTGAGGAGGGCTAGCAGAGACCATTCAGGAGGGCTAGCAGATATCGTTGAGGAGGGCTAGCAGAGACCATTGCGGAGAGCTAGCAGAGACCATTGAGGAGGGCTAGCAGAGACCATTGAGGAGAGCTAGCAGAGACCATTGAGGAGGGCTAACAGAGATCGTTGAGGAGGGCTAACAGAGACCATTGAGGAGGGCTAGCAGATATCGTTGAGGAGGGCTAACAGAGACCATTAAGGAGGGCTAGCAGAGACCATTGAAGAGAGCTAGCAGAGACCATTGAGGAGGGCTAGCAGAGACCATTGAGGAGAGCTAGCAGAGACCATTGAGGAGAGCTAGCAGAGACCTTGTTTCTTTATTTTTTATTTTTTTTTTTGGGTCGTTCTATCTCTTTTTTTCTCTTTTTTTATTAAATTTTTTCCCTCACCTATAGCCCTGACTCATTTGAATCCTGCCCCCCTTCCCGTCGTCCTTGAAGTCGTTGCCCCCCATTTCCGTCATCCCCCCTTTTTTCGAGATGTTTGTCGGGGATGGCGCTGAATTCTTATCAAAACTTGTGGCCTGCCCACACACACGCACACACATACATACACAAACAGGACCCCATTTGAGTCAGGGTTTGGGCTTATCGGTTCAGCCTCGGCTAGATAGCGTGAATACCGCCCACTTTTTTCTACTTTTAAGGCCAACGATCCCGGGGGGAAACTTCAGACTGCTTGCAGACGTCCGCCCCGCTACAGAAGATGCACTCCGTTCACGAGCCGGTGGGTTTATGGATTTTTTTGAGCGGGTGGTCCTGTCCTGATCCTGATGATCCACGTGGAGTGCCTATTTACGTCGACGACTCGCGTTTTGACTTAGCTTCTATGCGTAATTAGGTATATCCGTAGCAGACGGGATATACTTTAAACCGTTAAAAGGATTCGCTTTTTTATTAAGGTTTCGGCTTCTTTAATTTTGTGATTTTAGCATGTCCCGTTCACGCTTCCGATGAACGAGCCCCCAATCCCGGGCTCCGTCATCGAGGTCCACGGCCACCACAAGCATCACGAGTCAGTTTTTAGTATTTTTAAGTTTTATATAGCTTATATAATTAATACAATGCCGAAGGTTTAACGTTCCCTTTGATTATACCTTGGCTAAAGTCTAGTTTACCCCCGTCCAAAATTTCGACATTTTCACCTAAAATTTTCTGTTTTTCGCCATCTTTTTGACTCAAATATGGTGTATTCTGACTCTACAGATCGAGACCAACATTTTGGTATACTTTACAGCCCTGTAGCTCAAATGATAGCCGAGATACAAAACTCTTCAGGGTGTTCGTCGTCGAGCTGCTCTCCGGGCCGCACGTCGTGCTCCACCTCTCCTTCCGCTTCCACCCCCACGAGCTGGTGCTCAACTCGTCGGCCCACGGCAACTGGGCCCATGAGGTCAGTCTCAAGCTTCAACGCCAATCCTTCCGGCTTAGGAGAAGACGCACAACCCGGTGCCCAAGCACGACCATCACTTCACCCTGAAGATCAAGGTCCAGACCACGCACTATGATGTCAGTTTTCTTATTGTATCAAAAATAATCTATGAAAACACCTTAAAATATACAAAACTTGACTATTTTGTTCAGATTGAGGTTGATGGCCACCACGTCGCCACCTTCAACCACCGCTACCCGTTCGCCACCGTCCAGGCGCTCGGCGTCCACGGTGACGTTCACATCAAGGACGTCCACTTCCAAGGATTCCACTTCCAGAACCGTACGTAGTAATATGTTGTACGTAGCCTAGGGCTAAACCTTAGCCTGAGCCTATACCTAAGCCTAAGCCTAAACCAAAGCCTAACCAATCCTAAGCTAAGCCTAAGCCTAAGCCTAAGCCTAAGACTAAGCCAAGCCATGCCAAGCCTACCTTTCGAAAGAATGTCTTCTAGAATGGGGCAACCAGCACGACTTTGGCCACGGCGGCTACCAAGCCTACGGCACCCCCAGCTACGTGCCCCCAGTTTTCCAGGACAACCACCCCCACAACACTCACTACGGTAAAAAGAATATATATTTTTTTATAAAATTAATTAAATCTAGATCCCTACCGCTAAATGCCAAAATGACGCCCGCGTCGTACTGCAAAAATATCAACCAACCGCCTTCATCTCTGTTAATCAACTTTATGGATAAATCTTTATCTTTTGGGGTATAGTTGCGAATGGAATAGGGTACTTGTTAAAAACATCAAAAAAACGAATCAAGATGAAAAATGAGGTATTTGGGGTGGATTAACGAGCCTCGGCGGTGGCCACTGGAGTGTGTGTCTTCCTGCTGAAAAAAGGAAATAGGGGAAGTCTACTTTATTTAGTCTCTACTTTTATAGCTTGATTTAGCTTATTAAAGCTACCTTTAAAAAAAGCCACTACGCTAAATCAAAACAAAATGAAAAACTGCGAGATGCGCACAAAGTCACTTCGCGCAGCGGAGCAAGGTGTTGCCTTTAGAAAGGCCGTTACAAAACGCGGCGCGGCTAAGACGGTAGAATTTGCTAGGTATACTTTACATAATAATAAACATTAACATAAACTAGGTTTTAATGCATACTAAAATACCTCAGAGTGAACTTTATAGTTAAAATCATAGATATGAGGTTGAAAACACGTTAAATACGTCTCACAGCCGTCTCAGATTTCTAACTGCCTCCAGAAACATGCAATTCTTTGACCAACCGTTCCCGATACAACATCACGGCGAGCACGGCGACGAGCACAAACAAAACAACGATCAGCAGCCCGCCAATGTGGCCCACCGGCCGCGAGTACACTAAAAATTATAGAGTAAACGGAGATACCACGGGCCATCCGTGCCTTATTTGTTAGTTAATGGGGTTAGGTAACCGAAAGAGGAAAACTAACAAAGACAACCTTCCTCGCAGAAGTCACCGTCGAAGCCGTTTGGGCAACTAAAAGGTGTTTTTTCCGTACATCGCGTTGAGTTTTTACGATTTTTATTTCCGCAGCAAACACGTACGGGGCCAAATGACGAAAATAATATTTTCATGGAATTTCACCCTATTTTTTCTATAAATTCATTTAATGCTCTATAAAAAAATTTCGAAAGTATGTCTTTTTGGTTAAAAATGTATAAAACCCAGCCAAAAATTGAAATTTTAGTGCGTTTTTTTTGGATTTTCTAGGCAATGAAAAATATCAAAAATTGCTAGAAAAATTCATTACATTTTCCTACCAGTTAGGTATACCGGACGGAAGGAAAAAATTAACCTCTCCTCCGCTAAACGGAAGCATCCTTTTCAATAGCATCGCTATTATCGCTTTTTATACTGGTATTTTTAATCCCTTATTTCACCCTGCAAACCCACATGCATGTCGCATTGCCATCGGGCGCCATCGAGACGCACACGCCGCCGTTGTGACAGCTGTTTACCTTGCACAGCTCCATGTTGTCCTAACAAATGAAGGGCAAATAAATTGCCGGGGAATATGCGAGGTTATAGAGCGAAAATTTAGGCAACATACGGTAAAGAAAAGGAGGAGATTTTGTGTACAACGTCGCAAAATTATTTACACGGCTTGAAGGCAAGTTCAGGGATAGAAGCGTGCGCTTTAAGTCTGTCTTACAGTTTTATACAGCACTCATAGCTTTAAAAACGTCAAATTGTGATCCTAGGAAGGTCTGGTATATCGGGAAATCGATTAAAAAAGCTGGAAAGCAAATGCTATCCTCGGGGATCCGGCCTAAAGTTGCTTTTCGTTTTAAACAACGCTAAAATCTAGAAAAATGTAAAAATGCGAAAGCGCGGTAAACTTACAAATTGAAACGTTCAGAAAAAAACAGCGAAAATAGGATTTCAAACAAATTTCGCAATACAGACTAGATTTCGAAAAAAAGGGAACATCCGAAACTTTACAGACTTTTTCGGTGTTAATATAAGAGCCAAATGATAAAGAATAGAAGAGTTATAGGACACTTTAATAGTGCTGAGGAATTCAGGCGTTCTTGCGAAAGTTTGAAATTTCAAGCACAGACTAGACTTCGAAGCAAAAAAAAACGGTAAGCCAAGACTTTTCCCCCCACACTCGAGAAGTCAAACGCAGCTTTTCAATTTTTTTTGAATAGCACCCGGGTGACCAGCGTCGGGCGACTCGAGTACAAGTGTGAAACGGGCGCGCTGAATAGAGGCATACAGAAGGAGCCGCTTCTCACCGGGGGCTTCTGGCAGTCAGCCCCGGCGCCCCCGGGAGGACAAATATTCCATTTCGACCTCTCCGGCTGGTAGCTCTCCCGCCGCCCTTCCTTTCATCCCCATCGGGTGACACTCGAGAACCGTCACACACCGCCAGCTTTTGGCCCGCTACCAGAACCCAGCGCGAGCCTCGGCAACGGTCGAGAGAATGAAAGATCCGAAAAATGGCGGGGTATTTGCAAGATCTGCGGTGGGTCACGGGTGGAGCATGCTCTAGAAATGGGCCGAAAAACTGGGAATCTGAGGTGAGAATCGCAAATTTCGTACCTGCGTCGATAGAGGTACGCCGTCAGGGCGCGGGGGTGGGGAGGGCGGGCCTGGGGGCGCCAGGCAGAGGGGTGGGCGGAGGCGTAGGGGCACGCGGGGGGGTGTTGGAGGGATATGTACCCGGGCCTGGGCTGTGGTCGCCTTGGATATTTAGACTGTACTATCATGATCGAGCCCCTATCCGTACAGCTGAACTTGACTAGCTCAGTTGTCATGGCTTTCCCTTTTACCCCAGGACGGTCCCATTGGTGCGATTCTTTTCCGATGTTCGGTGGGGTGGTGGGGGGATGTATTCGCATGGCTTCCTTATTTCACGCCCTTACCCCTCCATATGTGCGGAGCTTGTATCGGTGGTCCGTGTGTTGGCATTGGGTGTGGTTGCCCCTCTTCCCCTCTCGTCTGGTGGTGGGATGTGTGGGGGGTGGACGTCGGGCTTGGTTTTGGGGTAGTAGATCCACGAAAATCCGCACAATCAAAGCTTGTATACAATTGATTGAGGTACGAAATGCTACAATTAACGGCGGTAATAAGCCAGATGCGCCCCGCCCAACCTTTCTAACAGGGTTATCTTTTAACGTACAGGGGTATAAACTATACCAAAATGTTCGTCGTGGCCTGGCGAGTATTTTGGTATACTTTACAGCCCGATAGGACAAAAGGTAGCCGAGATAAATTAGGCTGGTGTCGGCGAGGGCATATCGAGCATCAAATTCTAAGCTAAAAGTCTGTTGAAGCTCGCGCACTTTCCAAAAAAGCATATTTTTGTCCTTGCATTATGAAGAACACCGAACGCAAAATCTATGGAAAAAAAATCGAGGAAATCTAAACAAATTTGGGTAGGAGGTTACGGTGTACCTCCAAATCCGATTTACGACCCGCTACAACCAACGAAAGCACAGCGCGGCCGCCCCGCCGATTTCCCTCGCCTAATGCTTCGAAAAATTTCTAAAATTTTTTGTTTTATAATTTTCGAAAAAATTGCCGAATTGTCAGAATATAAAAACAGAACTCGTTTAGATGGCCATCCTGAAGAGACGTCCCGAGCTTGCGGCCCTATTCGACGGCCTGGCCAGCTTTGACCACGAGCGCCAGCTGAAATCATGCGCCACATTGTGCGAAATCGATGTGAGCATCAGCTTGTATTTCCAATTTCGATTGTTTAGCTCGAGAAGGGCGTGCTCGACTACAGCTTGAATCGTCTAATCAAGGGCTTGTCGTCGGGTCGCGGGGAAGCACGCTATGGTTAGCGCTATTCAGTTTCGGCAAATTTTTCTAGGGTTTTCGACCGGATTAATTATGCTGTTGCCACGGATATCCGCGAAAACCCCGTTGGCCGATCTGTGGAAATCGGTTGAGGAGAAGCTTTCGTTAAGGGACAAGGTATCTATAATTACGATTTTAATTGATGGGTTTTTATAGGATCAAGCATCCGCGAACGCAATTGGCCAATATCTATTTCTGTTCTCGGTGGCGCAATCCGGAGCTTATGTCAAGGTAATACTAGCTCGATGACTATGTGTAATCCGTTTTTATCTAGGACGCACCGTTTGTGCTCACGAAACTGTTGGCGCTGCTCCCGAAGCATTCCTTCCTACACGAAGGCATCTGGGCAGCGGTAGTGACAGTCCAAAACCCTTGAAATGGATTTAGATTGAAAAGGTATTTTCTGGCGGTGCCGGCAAGCAGAAGCCCTCCCAGTCTACCGAGCCATTCTACCTCGTCAGCAATTGTGTCGACTCACTTTTCAAAATCAAGGTTCAATTTTTGTGATTTTTTTTGGATTTTTGTATTTTAGGTCCGCGCCGGTCAATCAGCCTCCGTGACAGTGCCCGAAAATGCCATCGAATTGCTGACAATCTTCGCCACAGCTCTGGCGAAGATAAAGTTAGATGTTTTGCAAAGTGCAAGGAAACAGTTCAAAGATAAGGATACGGCCACGAATGAGTAGGGTTCTTCCAAACCTCTTTAAAGCTATTGTTTTTTCAGCGCTTTCTACTTGGTCTGGGTGTGCATACAGTTGTGGGCATCGTTAACACCGGACGAGGAAGAGGTTTGGTTTTGAAAAAGTTTTAATGATCTCGATTTAGAAAGATTCGTATAAGTCGGCCGGCGAGGAGTTGCTGACCATTGCCTCAAATTTTTCGCGCGACGATTCACATGAGGTAGGCAATCGGGCGATTTTTAAAGTTTTTGGCGTTTAGGTATTGCTCGACTGGATCGTGGGTCTCCTTTCGCAGGAACATCGCTTCCACCGTGCCCCGATCCAATACCTATTCGCACACCTACTGCCCAGATTTAGCGCGGCCACGCTAGAGCAATTGATTGAGGTAATTTCGCTCGAAATCGCAGAATTTTGGCATAGACGATCGGCCGAACCGACGTGGAGCTGCTGGCCGGTGAGCAGGAAGAAATGGAGGTTGACGAGGATGACGACGAATTCGCACCCATTGACCGTAAGTGAGAAGTTCATTACCTCATCCTTGTTTTTTAGCTTCTGAAATCCCAACAAAAGGCGAAGATGATGACAGCGACGACGATGATGGCGCTTCTGTCGACTCCGACCCGGATGCGGAGGTGAGAAATATTAAAAATTCTTGATTTGTAAATATTCAAAATACTTATTAATTGCCCTGATTCCTTTAGGTAGACCCAGAATTGGTGCGCAAGCTGAAGGAAGCGTTGGGCAAACATGCGGCCGTCTCCGATGACGAGGATAATGTAGGCCCTTTGTCCGCAGAACAAGAACAAATTTCTCTAGGAGAGCGTCTTGTCGGCCGGGCCCACCGACGAAGAGATGTTCAGGCTAGACGAGGGGTTGGCCGCTGCTTTTTCGATGGCAAACGGGAAGGAGGATAAGAAAAAGGTTTGCAGCTACTCAGGGATCCAAATAGGTTTTGAGGAAGCCAAGCAGTACTCGCGGATCGCCCAGGCGTTGCGAATGAAATTGCTGGACCTGCTGCTTGTCGCCATCTCTTCCGCTGACACGCCTGCAAATGTTAAATTTGTGAGTGGACGGCTTGTCCGTCTGACTTCTCCCTTCTTTTAGAGCCTAGCCCTTCCTTTGGTGGCGCTGATCAAAAAGTTGAGCAGCCGTGAGGGTGAAGACGCATCGGTCCGCAAGGCCTACGACCTGATCGGCATCTTGACGCATATTAAAAAGGTCGGTTAAACGATTTTTTGATGTTTAAAAAATTTATTTAGATTGATGTTGGCAAGAAGGAGCTCACCCAGGTGCTGAAGAAGTTCTTTGGCGAGACCTGGGACACGACGGGGGCGGTGATCAAGAAGATGGTCGAGGATATGTCGGCATGGCTGGTGAGTTTTTCTCGGGGACTGTACTATTAGCGGGGGGCACCAAATTTTGATTTTTCTTCCTATGCCCATCTTTTGACGATACATATTGTGTTTTTGGATTGTCAGAAAGCTCTAAAAATGCAAAATGTTTTCAAAGTTCGAAAATATTGATCCTTTTTATCCATTGTTATAACGTTTTTGACCAGAAATTCAAATTTTTATGGTGTTTTTCCGAGCTCTTTAGAGCTAAACACTGTTTACGGTGCTATGAAAAAGATCTAGACTTCCCGCTAGCACCGTACGGAATTACTGGGAAAAATTAGCCCCCCCCCGCAAACAGTCCAGTACCGTTTTCTCCTACAAAGAATCCATAATTTTTAGTTCATCCTTGGCGCCAAGAGTGCCGAGTCACCCGAAAAGAAGCACAAGGCCCTGTTTACGGCTCGTATGACGGAAGCCTTAAAAGGTGAGGGAAAATTTTCAACAACTCTATAACCCATCATTTAGACCAAACAAAGAAGCTGACGATTGAGACTGTCACTGGAGCTTACAATCATTACCCGGTTAGCTTTTCGCAGCGTTTCTTAATGATTTTTTCAGGTATCATTCGCATCGGAGCTTCCCACGCTTGTTGCTTACGGATTCGACGAGGATGTGGCCGAGTTTAAGAGGGTGGGCCGTAATTTTACAAAATATGCTATATTTTATTTTAGTCTGAAGCCCTGAACTGCGCCACGTCGCTGCTTCGAAAGGATCTCGCCATCGATGGAGCAGTTGCAACGGAACTTGCCGCGCAGATTTCCAAGCTTTTCCAGGTGCGATTATCGATCAGGTGATTAGGATTTTTTAGGAGATCATCAGCAACCCGAAGGCGGTCAGCGCGCGACAATTTTCGGCCGTGCTCAAATTCACGTCAAAGCTCGTGCCAATTCTTGACGGTGATCTGAAGCGGACGTTGGCAGCCGGCCTGGCGCAGCCGCTCGACGACTTCCTTGGAGCCACCGATTTTTGGGCACCTGGTGGCCCGGCGAAGAAGTACAACGCGAATTGTCAGCAGGTAATTTGCCACTTTCACTTGGATCTTATAATCGAAACTTTTCAGGTAAATGGCAAGTCGCCGATCGCCGTCCTGAAGGCAATCCAGAAGTCCCTCGCCTAGAACCACGACAATCTGTTGAATTTACGCTCATTGTTGTATTGTTATTGTTACTCCTTTACCTTGTTGTCCATCACTAGCTTGTTATCTTACGTTGTTCTCCTCTTCTTGTTGTTCAGTTTCCGATAAATAATACGGTCCGACGCGTGATTGTAATTTTTGTCGCAGTTCTGCCCGCACACTTTTATTACTGAGAGAGAGAGAGACGTATCGGGGGACCAAATGATAGGGGGAGAAAAGGGCACGGTCGGGTTTTACGGAGATAGACGGAGGCGAAAGCCAGTCGTGGCACTGTGGGTGGGCAGATTCTGTGGGGGCCCTGGCTTGCTCGGTGGTTGTTTCCTGAAAAAAGATTCCGGCTCTTTTGCATTACCGGGGGGGGGGCTTCTTTACGATCCGATTTTTTCTCATGCCAAGGTGGGATTATTTGTGGCACTGGACTGTTGGCATGGGGAGCAAATTTTTGTTCTCCGACTATGTCTACTGTATCGGCTAACAATAAATACTGTATTTGTATAATTTTTTCGTAGTTTTTGATTGCTAAAAAGTTACAAAAATTCAGTACAAAAAATTCGATGATTTTTATGTTTTCTGAATTTTTTTCGATAGAAACTGCGTAAAATGAGAGGGTTTTTTAAGTTTTGCGGTTGAAACACGGCGAACTTTTATCAAAAAGACTTAAACTCTGTTTGTTTTTGTTAGTATGCGAACCTCCGTTGCCCGCGCTGCTTCTAGGCCTGCGACGAGCCGGACGACGTGGAGCTCATCTTGCTCCCCTCATCGTCGTCGCTGTCCTTCTTCTTTTTGCTCTTCTTGTCCTTGCCGCCCTTCTTGCCCTTCTTGCTCTTCTTGCTGTTGCGGCTGCCGCCATCCTCCTCCTTGCTTTGCTTCATCTGCATGACGAGCAGCACGATGAGCAGCACGAGGTGAATGAGGCACCAGACGAAGCCGCCTGGATAAGGTTTGCGCTTTCGGAGAACTGACTCACCCAGCGCAACGTAGACCAAGGTCCATGCCTCCTTCTTGATCAAGTGGAAGACGATATAGCCGAACGTGGCCATGCACAGGGCCTAAGAAATCCGTGTTGATGGGCATACAGTCAAAACAGTAAGAAAAATGTCCTTATTTCCTTTTATATAAAATTTTTTTTTTTTTTCCTCTCCTTTTTTTTCCCCTCCCCCCCCTTTTTTAATATAATAAATATATTTTTTTATTTTTTTTAAAAATATTATTTTTTAATTTTTTTTTTTATTTTTTTTTTTTTTATATTTTATTTTTTTTTTTTTTTTTTTTTTTTTTTTTTTTTTTATTTTTTTTTTTTTTTTTTTTTTTTTTTTTTTTTTTTTTTTTTTATTTTTATTATATCCGTTTTCTTTGCTTGCCAAACTTGCCGTCCGAAAGAAGTAGATCTACGTAGAGGTTCTTTCGCATTAACGGGGGGACCAACTTTTTTTCTTAGGATCTAATTACGATCTAAATTACGAAACGTGAAAACTACAGATTTTTATTAAAAATTATCAAAAATATCGATTTATCGACACCAAAAGGACCGATTTTTTTCCCAAAATTTCCACTTCTTTCAAGATTTTTCTGGTTTTTAGATAGTTTCTCTAGTTGAAATAGAATTATAGGTTACCAAAAACACTATAAGACACTTTTTATTAACTTGCTAAGCATTTCTAGACTTACACAAAAATTTTCGGTCCCCCCCCCTCAGATAATGGGAAAGCACCAAAGTAAAGGTACCGCAATGACAATGAGCGGCAACTGCATGAACCACTTGCGCACGCAGCAAACGCCCACGAACGAGATAATGGTGGCCAGCAGGTTGACGATGAGGACTGCAAAGTGCTACTTCATAGGGATATCGCTATGCAGCTCGTTTGTGCTCTGATTGGAGGAATTCGCACCGATCAGAATGACGAGCGCGTATTTTTCGTCGTCGACGGTAGCTTCGGGGTCGGAGGTAGTTGTGGGGTCGGGGCTAGCTTCGGGTTTGGGGGTAGTAGCTTCGATCTTGTAGGTATCTGCGCAGTCACTGCAAATAAAATGTCAGCGGGCGAAACGCGCGAAACAAATTTTCGGTTCTTTCGGATTATCAGGGTGGAAACAACTCATTTCTAAGGATCCAATTTTCCGAAATACAGTGTGTGTCAAAAAGATAGGGACACCTTCTTTTTTGCGATTATCTCGACCCTTATCGATTTAGAGCAGAAGTCAAATAGTGGGTCTTGTTGAGCTTGAAACGGCGCATTTTTTCATGTACTTGAAATGTCGCTAAAATAAATGACGCCATTTTTATAAGCGAAAGAAGAAAACAGCGCAAAAAACAGAAGTGTCAAAAAGATAGGGACACACTTTACATATAATTACCATCAACTTCGCGCTTGCAAATTACATGCTAATTGGAGATATGAAGTTTTTGGCTATGCAGATTCACGATTACTCCGAAAACCCGGAAGTCAAAAATGGCGATGACTTTGGAATCCTCATTAGCATGTAATTTGCAAGCGCGAAGTTGATGGTAATTATATGTAAAGTGTGTCCCTATCTTTTTGACACTTCTGTTTTTTTGCGCTGTTTTCTTCTCTCGCTTATAAAAATGGCGTCATTTATTTTAGCGACATTTCAAGTACATGAAAAAATGCGCCGTTCCAAGCTCAACAAGACCCACTATTTGACTTCTGCTCTAAATCGATAAGGGTCGAGATAATCGCAAAAAGGAAGGTGTCCCTATCTTTTTGACACACACTGTATCGATTTTTCGCCCGAAAATTTTTTCTAACTGGTTTTTTTATTGTTTTTCCACTTAAAATATATCTAAATTGTGCATAAACACCATGAAACCGCTCCAAGAAAGTTGGACCCCCACCGATAATGCGAAAGCACCAAATATTGCAAAAATATGGCTGATGTCCAGGTGATCCCCCAGCCGCAACTAACCTAATGTTCCCGGCTACTCGTTATTCTACAGGGTTGTAAAGTATATCAAAACATTCGCCAGGCCAAGACGCACATTTTGGTATACTTTGTAGCCTTGTAGGATGAAGGGAAGCCGAAGTACAAAATTAGGGGCAGGGCGTAACAGGAACCCTCGTCCAACAAATCCTCAGGCCCACATGCTGTAGGAGAGTAGTTTCTTGGCTGCTTTGTCCACCGGCCCCCTGTCGTCATCATGGGTCTCCCAGAATTTCTCAATGGATGGCATCAACGGGTTCTTATGCGTGTGCGCGGGGTCCTTCATCAGGTTGGCTTTCTTGAATCCCGTGATGGCCTGCGACCCCTCGGCCTAAAGCAAGAGCTCATTTTGGTTCTGGTTCGTTAGCGGGGGGAGCTGTTATCGGGGGCCCTGGTCTGATCAGCTTGGAATTTGGTAACTTGTATATTTGCCCCCTGTTCGGGTAAGATTCCAGATACCCCCCCCCAGCCGGCACCCAAGTTTTGTATCTCGACCCCCTGTTCATCCACAGGTGTGTAAAGTATACCAAAATGTTCATCTTGCTGTGACGAGTATTTTGGTATAGTTTACACACTTGTAGATGACCAGGGAGCCGAGATACGGTAGGTGGAGATCGGCTGGGGGGTGCGGGGTATCTGGAGTTTAGCCCCTGTTCGTCTACAGGTGTGTAACGTTCGCCTTCTCGCGAGTCTTTTGGTATACTTTACAACCGGGTAGGATAACGGGGAGCCGAGCCACTTTACCTTTGCGTCGAGGTCTTTGTTGAATTTGTCCAGGAAATCCTTCTTGTCACCAATGTCGTAGCCGACGCATCGCGCCGCCTAAATGTCCTTAGTTGCAAAACAGCAAACGGCGTCGCTACATATTCCTGTTCCTGTTCACGCGAGACAGCCGTCGTACTGGCAAAGGTGTCCGGAGTCCAGCGGGGGGCAATCGCCAGATAGCAGTCGCATTGTTGGCGAAGCAAACTGGGCATGGTCGGCATGGGCGACATTGGCGCCATGGTCGAACTACTATGAAAAAATTGTTTCTTGACATCAAAAATTGTTAGAAATTTTTGTTTACGATAACATTTAAAAAGATTAGGTCGCCATGCTTCAATGTCACACACATATATTTATTTTTGGCTTTTTTCGACTGAAACCTATTTTCGTCTTACGCTACAGATCAAGGAAGAAAAAGAAAGAAAGAAAAGAAAAAGGCTACATTTTGATACCATTGCCAGTCCTGTAATTCCACTGGGGACTAATATACGAGCTTTGAACAGGCTAGAGTCTAGTTACAGTCTAAAGGCTAGTTTCACCCCTCCCCCCCGCCCCCAGCCAGCATCCGCCTCCAAGTCGTCCAATTAATGCGTGAAGTATCTCAAAATGTTCCCCTCGTCGAATACTCAATTTCCATACAGTTTTTTAGAAGAAAATTAACAAATAACAATTTTAGTAGCACTTTATTGTTACCGTGCAACTATAGTATTGCCGGGAACAGGGCAACGCGGCGCCCCTTTCGACGCTTACGACGGGGAAAGGGTTGGCTGTCGCCCCCAATACAAACCAATTTTTGTTTAAGCTTTATTTCTTTTTCTTTCCTGATTTTCTTTTAAAAAGTATATGGAAATGCAGTGTTTGAAGAGGGGAAAAGACCTCTCAGCCGCAAAAGGCCTCGATTACCTCGAAGACGTCGATGATTTGTCCCCGAAGAAGGACATGATCGAAGCCGTCAGCAGGATGGCGCTGACAAGGAGGTGAACCGTGTTCAGCACGGAGACTAGCAACTGAAATTTACATTTGATGGCTGGAAATACACGGCAAACCCTCCAGCCCAGCATCGTGGCGCGAATGATGCCAATTACGGAGCGGAAGCGGGCAGGCGATAAAACTTTATGCAATTTTACGGTTATGGAAATCTTGTTCCGGCGAAATGCAGATAGCTCCTCGGCCGGCCCCCGCCTACTGTATCTTGGCTCCCATTCAGGGACGTAGCGTAATACAGGCCCCGGGGGCCCGGGCCCCCCCCCCCCGAAATCGGCCGGGGCCTTATGATTTTTATTTTCTCAAAAATTTTGCTGCCTGCCGCGCTATTTTGTCACGTTTTTACGGCTATTTGTAGAGCTATGCAACCTTTTTTGGTACAAGTAGGATAAGCGGGGGAAAATTTTAGGCGGGGGGGAAACCAACTTTTTTCCGCTCAAGCCTATTTTTTTTTATATAAATAATGGAAGTGTTTCTAAATTGTTTATAGCTATTCCTAAACATAAAAACTTTACAAAACTTAATTAAAAAATTTAATTTTAGGTTAAAAATCACTTTTTTCGGCCCAAAAATGACCAAATTTTCGACTTTTTCAAGCGTTTTTCTAACTTTTTAAAAAATTTTTCGGATTCAAATAGGCTTAAATTTTGCTAAAAACAATGTGAAAACACTTTATATTTGATTACTATCCCCACCAGGGCCTACCAGGAAAAAGTTGGTTTCCCCCCCGCCTAAAATTTCCCCCCGCTTATCCTACTTGTACCCCTTTTTTTCAAAAATTTTTGCCTGCGGCGCTGTTTTTTCGGCAATGTTTTGAGTTTTTTGGATAAATTTTTTGGGGACCCCCCGAAATTTTTTTCTGGCTACGCCCCTGCTCCCATTTGATCGACAGGTGTGTAAAGTATACCAAGATGTTCGTCTTGGCCTGGCTAGTATTTTGGTATACTTTACAGCCCTATAGGGCCATGGGGCGCCGAGATCAATTCGGTGGGTGTCGGCTGGGTGTTCGTCTGGAGTTCCGTTTCAGCCTATTTATGAAAAGGAAAGCTATTCAATAGTATTTTTAGCCTGGGAAAATTGCGTTATATGGTCACTAAACGGATTTTGGATTTTTATATACCAAAATGCTCAGCAGTTCAAGCTGGTTCAGGATCAGTTGAAAAAACTATTGGGAAACACTTCTGGAGCGAGTTATAACACTTCAAAGTTGGCGAGTGTCGTATATGGTCACTAAACGGATTTTCGATTTTTATATGCCAAAATGCTCAGCGGGCCGAGCTGATTCTAGAACAGTTGAAAAAACCTTTGGGAAATACTTCTGGAGCGAGATATCTAGCTTACAAACCGTCCATTCAGCCCCTGAAGTAGTACGTAGTACACCAAAATACGCCAACTGTACATCGGAAAGAAACGGAATGGTGGAGAATTGCCGTTTCAAGGGTAAAAAAAATACATTGTCAGGCAAGGTGGGCCGTCGCTTCGGATGGGCTGCCGCTCCACTCTTTCGAAATCGAGGCGCCTGGGCGCTTCGCGCTCCTCGGGCGCCCCGATTTCGAAACCCTGTACGAGCTCGCACCCATCCGAAGCGACTAGGCCCCGGGGTGGCACGAAGCCTTATTTTGAGACTCAGATCGAGTGTGTAATGTCAAGCCAAACGCTTATCGCACACTTATCCATCTTCCCCCTAAAACGGAATTTCCGGGGCAAAAACACGGTATATAGGGGGCTGTTTGAAGCCCAACTTCGAAGTGGTATATCTCATAAGTGGTATATTATTCAACGTACTCCCATGAGTCAGGCAAGGTGGGCCGTCGCTTCGGATGGGCTGCCGCTCCACTCTTTCGAAATGGGGGCGCCCCCGGCCGCTTCGCCGGCCTTGGCGCCCCCATTTCGAAACCCTGTACGAGCTCGTACCCATCCGAAGCGACTAGGCCCCCGGTGGCACGAAGCCTTATTTTTAGGCTCAGATCGGGTGTGTAGTTTCATGCCAAACCCATTTCGAACCCAACCATTTTTCGCAACACCGAAAACTGACTCGCCGGGGCGACAACGTTATTTAGTGGACCGGGGTGACGCCAAACTTTGTAGTGGTATATCTCGCTCCAGAAGTATTTCCCAAAGGTTTTTTCAACTGTTCTAGAATCAGCTCGGCCCGCTGAGCATTTTGACATATAAAAATCGAAAATCCGTTTAGTGACCATATACGACACTCGCCAACTTTGAAGTGTTATAACTCGCTCCAGAAGTGTTTCCCAATAGTTTTTTCAACTGATCCTGAACCAGCTTGAACTGCTGAGCATTTTGGTATATAAAAATCCAAAATCCGTTTAGTGACCATATAACGCAATTTAGCCTTTCGCGCTTCTTTCGCGCAACCGCTTCGCGGCTTTTCAACCCTGGCCCCGTCCAGGACCTGTGAAAGTCCTTAATTTGCATGTTTCTTCCTGAATTCTAGCAAAAAAAGTGAAAAACGGCTCCTTTGTCCCTTTATATAGGCTCCTCCTACTTCCGGCGCATGCTAATTTCCCCTAACAAACAGGGTTTTACAAAAACCTATTTTTAATAGCGAAAACCACAATTTTTCAAAATTTTTATGTGTGTGCAGTCGATTCCGGACCATTCTAAACCTATTGTCGTTTCTTCCCTATCCAAAAAACCCTTCCCCGAGGCTGTAGGTGCGGAACATCCAAACGGAAGTGCATGCAAATATACACACACACACACAGACACTATTTTTTTATATATAGTAGGATTGGAAACATTTAATCTATGTTTCAAGTGGAAATACTATTTATAAAAATTAGAGAAATTTTTAAAACCCGAAATTCTTGGAAAACCGGCGATTTTGAGGCAAATATTTTCGCATTTTTTGCAACGTTTTGCGCTTAAATTTTTAAAATTGGTATGTACCCAAATACTGCTCCAACCAGGTTTATTGACAGCAAATGCACAACAAAGGAAGCGGGGGATAGAAAGGCCGGGAAGAAGTGGTGGGCAGACATGGTAACAGGGGGTTGTGTGAAGATTGTTTTCTTGGCTTCCGGAAGAGGTGCGCGTCGTGGAGGCCATCGGCTTCAGCAGGGACTAAACGACGTTGTCACAGAGTTGTTTAATGTACTTTATAATGGGTAAGACTGCCGATATCCCACCGCACAGCCGGACCGGCCTACGGTATCTCGACTTCCGGTCGTCATACAGGGTTGTAAAGCATACCAAAATACTCGCCAGGTCAAGACGAGCATTTTGGTATACTTTTTAGCCTTGTAGGATGAAGGGAAGCCGAGATATGGTAGATGGTATAAAACGGTACCTGGCCTCTAGACCTGCTTCGGCTTCACGCCATAGTTACGCCGGAGCACCTTCTGCTCGTGCTTGAAGCAGAGAATGTGGAGCAGGAGGGCGAGCATATCGACCACGTGGATGCCGATCGCCACTAAACAAGGAGACAAGTTGATTTCGAAGCAACGATTTCCCCACCGACAAAGAACATCGAGGCGATATCGACGCGCGCCCGGGAGTAGAGGTTGCTGCAGTAGATGTACACGGCCGTCGCAAGCGTCTGAAGACAGTGGGGGTAATTGCTACTTTCCAACTGATAGAATTCGGGTTCTACGCTTTTACAAGGCGCTCGAACTCTTACCAGCGTGCCCAGAGCCACGAGTTGATAGCTGAGCTCCCAGATGAAGACCCCTTTGAACGCGTAGATGACGCCGGCGATGGCGATCAGCGGCACTAAAAACGACCCCTCTCATGGTTGCTGCTCAAACCCCACCGATGATGAGCCAGATCGTAAAGTAGAGCTTCTCGGCGTAGCGACAGCGGCTAAATGGGGGTTTTAGGCGGGTTTTTGGGTCATTTTTAACGCATTGAAGTTAATTGTCAGGGTCCGATTTTGCGAATATTGATAGAGGTCGCTTTATTGTGTTGCAAAGCATTAATTTTATTAAAAAGTACAAAATTATCGATTTTTCGAGAAAAAACATCATAGATTTTCGACAAAAATTTCGGCATTTACAAAAATTTTGTAAATATTTTTCCAGGTGAAATATGGAGAGATTTTAGCAAAAAAATAAAACTATTATTATGTCACTGAAGCTTCCGACCCCCCCGATAATGGGAAAGAACCTAAAATCTTTTGGACATCAACAAATGGAAGGATAAAAATTAAGCCCCCCGCTAAGAGAGAAGAACCGTATCGATTCCAAGACCCACGGCATGCGCTCCAGGAAGTTGGCGATGAATTGGCGGAGGGTGCCGCTGGTACGCCGGCGCAGATACGGATGGAGATAGTTAGAAGCCGGGTCGTACGTCTCGGGCTGTTTGCTCAGCACGAACATGTCGGTGATGATGGTGTGCAGCGGGTTACGATCTGCATGTGCCTTGTCGTCGCGGACCGTCGAGTTGGCGACGAAATTCGGGCGGCCCTCGGCGCTATCAAAGTCCTAAAAAAGCATTACTTTACACCCAAAAAAAAGCAAAATTACAAAAACGGTACTTTTACGTTATCGGGGGGGGGGGCTGCAACTTTTCCTTACTTTAGGATCCAATTTTTTTTCATATATTGAGAAAAACTTGGATTATGCGGTTTTTTATGATTTCTATACGTAGATTCTACAAATTTTTATCAAAAAATACAAAAATATCGATTATTCGACCAAAGTTGCAAAATTCTCAGGGATTCCTACATTTTGCGTAAATAAAAGCAAAAAAAACCTTTTCAAAATTTTATTAAAAATCCAAAATAATATAGATTTTTTTTACCGCAATCAAAGTTTTGGGTTTTGGATTTGGATTTTTCTTCTTCGAATATATTTAAATCCTACGAAACGCTATAAAATGGTAAACTATACTTGTGAGAATTTCTGGACAAAAAATCGGCTCAAGTCTAGGAAACCCCCCCCCCCCCCCCCCCAGCCGACTTTTCAACTTTTCTACCTTCCTTATTTTTATTTTTCGCTACTTTTTTCGACTGAACTGCAATGTAGTCTTACTAATTAGCCTACGGCGCACATTTTGGTATACTTTAGAGCTCGCTAGCACAAAAGGGGGCTGAGATACAGAAGTTGTTGCCGGCTGGGGGAGGGGGGTTTTCTAGACTCTTACCCAAAAATCGCCCCTCCCCCCCGGTAATGCGAAAGAGCCCCAAAAACCAAATTTTGTAGGTTTCCTCTCACCCGGGATAGATTATTACCTAGCTAGCAACCGTAGTGTGTCACCACAGGGTAAATACAGTAACCCACCGTAAAACGGCTGAGCACGGAGCTCTGGAAGTAGTCGAGCACCTCGCTATGCTCGGCCGGCGTCTGCTGCAGGCATTTTTCGCCCTGGAATTGGAGATAGCTCCGGTCCACCTAAAAAGTACCCACATATTCGACGAGCTCCTGCTCGGGAATCGTGTAGCTCCAGCTGGGGTAGTTGGGGCCAAAGTCGAGCGGCGGCATGATGGCCAGGTAGCAGGGGCAGTCCAGTCTGGAATTTGGCATTGGTAAATAGGCCGTATCTCGCTCGGCTGTTCGTTGATCTACTAAGTTGAAAAGTATACCAGAATACTTGTCAGACCAAGACGAACATTTTGGTATACTTCACATGCCTGTAGATGCGCAGGAAGCCGAGATACAAAAGTTAAAGACCGGCGAAGGGGGTTCATGGGCAGTTTGAAAATGCTGAATTCTGCCGTATCTTCGCTCCCCGATGACCTACAGGGCTGTAAAGTATACCAAAACACTCGTCTTGGTCTGGCGAGTATTTTGGTATATTTTATAGCCCTGTAGCACAACGCCGAGGCGAGATATAGTAGGCTAGGCGACCTTAGTTTGAGCCTGACTACGCGACACACCTGTATTTGCCATCGTGGACCCAGAAGAACACCACGCACACCACCGCCAGCGCATTGCAGATGATGGTGATCACGTGCATCACCGACACCAAGAGCTGTATGCATGTGTATCCGCTAATTTGCATTCGGCGCACCTGTACGAGCCGGCTGAGCAGCATCTCACCGATTGGAGGATGGAAAAGCACGTAAATGACTTCAGGACGACCTCGAGGATTCGATGAAATTGGACGCAAAAATTAGAATTTTATGCAAATTTGATAAAAAGCAGCAAATTCAAGAATTTTATGCAAATTTTACGAAAACTTGGTGAAAACGAGCCAGAATTACTATGATGTATGCAAATTTCGCGAACACGAGCAACAGGCAATACTTTTATGCAAATTTAATGAAAA
The DNA here is from genome assembly GCA_958295435.1 of Mesorhabditis spiculigera. Classification (NCBI taxonomy): domain Eukaryota; kingdom Metazoa; phylum Nematoda; class Chromadorea; order Rhabditida; family Rhabditidae; genus Mesorhabditis; species Mesorhabditis spiculigera. The sequence goes on along the minus strand of CATQJA010002701.1, from coordinate 340,150 downwards.
CTTGCCGGAACAACGATAATTTTATGCAAATTTTTTGAAAACTATCCTGATAAACCACAATTTTATGCAAATTGCGTTGTAACCCATCGATGACGCATTTTTCGTGTCAGTCTGTAGGCTCAAGTGTCGCCGTAATTCTACCAGCAGGGTCAAATCATTTATTCTGTGGGCGAATTATTCCTTGCTTCCGAATGCACGGTTTTTAAACAGCACGAGTAGAGTCAATTATCACTTTTTCTGGAGGCTGATCGGGGGCCCGGTTAGTCCCGGCAGTCGGCCAGCGTGAAGCGCTTGTTGAACGAGTAGAGCGTCTGGAGGACGGTCAGGAGGAACTGAAACAAGGGTTTAGGACGGGAAAGCGCCGAAGAGGACAGCTAAAATACCGACAGGCAAGCTCGACAGTATCCCCCCCCCCCCGATATCGCTACAGTACACCCCCCACTAGTATCGGCTGTCGGTATTTTGGCTATCACGATTAGATAATCATAAACGGCAAAATTTCCATGCTCACCTGCACCGAGGCGAGCACAATGACAACGGTCAGCCGCGTCGGGTTGGACCAGACGAGCGCGTGCTGCACGATCAGCGCCACCGCCAGGCACACGCGCAACCACTGCAGCGCGAAGAACTGTAACGAAAAGTTAGCTATATCGCGATGTACGCTACCAAAAGCTTCCACGCGTAGGGAATCAAATACAGCGATCGGCCGTCCGTCTGTCGCTCCTCCACGTGCGTGCGCGTCACCTGGAGATGAGCAAGTGCTGCTTTGTGTATTTTTTACGTTTCCGAATACTAAAAAACAGTCTCGTGTTGCCCCAAATTCTCCGCATACCATCAAGCCGAAGAGCAGCATGATGGAGATGAACATGACGATGGCGTTGAAGGCGGACAGGGCGACAGAATGGTCGGGGGCACAGTCCAGCGCCGACGCCACCGACACCCAGCCGGCGATTAGACTCTGAATGAAGGGTCAGCCTCAATAGGCCGAAAGCCATCACCCACCGCTTCAACGAAGAAGAAGGCGAACGAGATCCAGGGCGTATCCTTGAGGTACGCGCCGCGGTCGCGCTGCTGCTGGAAGACCTCGCCGGGGACGTCGCCGGCCGCCGCCGCCTCTGGAGGCGCTTCGAGGGGCAAGCCTGTGCAAAAATTATGGCCTAGCCAAAAAAGCGCTACTCTTGCTCTTGCTCTTCTCCCCTGCCACCCATTTCCGGTGATCCTCCTTCCACTCCGTGTTCTCCCACTGCGTCTTGTCGAACTCGTCGCCGACGGCGATTTGTTGCATCTGGAACAGGGACAGGTTGAATCCTACGGAGTAAATGATACCAGGGATCGGGGCTTTGCTGCTGCGGCGGCCGCCTTGATCTTCTCGAGGTCGAAGGCGTCTCCATTCTTTTTCGGCGGGCTCAGCCCCTTGTCGAGGTCGACGGCTCTGGAACTGAACAACGGAATGCTAAATCAAAAACGGTACTGGACTGTTAGCGGGGCAGGTGCGAAAAAATTTGCCAAGGCCGTAACACTAACTTTTTCGACTTGTTCATGTTCTCGTCGGATGAGTTCTTCTTCTTCTGCGAGTCCAACGAGCCTTGCGTCTTTTCGATGGCCTTTTTCGATTTGTCGGAAGATTCCCTGAATTTTAGAGATAAAGAGAGAGAGAGAGAGAGAGAGAGAGAGAGAGAGAGAGAGAGAGCTTCAAAACCCTACTTTTTCGAGGATTCCTTCTTGGAGTTCTCCTTCTTCGAAGATTCCCTCTTCGACGACTCCTTCTTCGACGACTTTTCCGGGGTTTTGCTGGGTGCGTCGTTTGGGGTACGATTCGGGGTCTTCGACGGGGTTTTTGTCGGCGTTTTGTTCGAACGCTCCCTGGAATTTCCATTTCAAATTATCCCCGTTTCCGCCACCTTTTTGAACACTTTGAGCCCTCCTTCGAGCTGTGCGACTTGGGGCTTTTCGCTGGACTTTTCGCTTCCTTCGCGCTCGTGCCACCACCTGAATGGCTTGGCAGGTGCTTTGGCAATATCGGGGGGGGGGAGAGCTTTCCTTAAGATATAATTTTTTACTACTCTTAAGCCTAAAAATCGCAAGTTACGTTACAAAACCAAAAAAAAATCAATTTATGAGCAAAAATTTCCTACTTTTGAAAATTTTCTAGGTATTTAGGCTAGTATTTGTCTTTTAGATGTCGCTAAATTTTAATAAGATAATTAAAAAAATTACTATGATGTTACTGTTCTGGGCGTACTTATAAATCCCCCCCCCACTAATTCACAAGTACCCGTCGGCAAAAACAGCTAAAAAACCTACCCAGAAGCCGTTCACACTCCGCCAGCGTGCCCAGGGTTACCATACGAGTACGGGAGAAATCGCTTTTACACCGGCTTTCTCGGGTTTGTTTCGCATTCAATCCATTGTTTCCTTTTATTCAAAGCAAGATGATAATTCAAGTTTTGCGCTTCTCCTCCACGGCAATTCGCTTTTGCCTCTCCTTGAGCATCGTTTGGAACATCTTCTTCTCCATACACTTTTTGCACACCGGCTGCATGTTCTCCTCGAGCACCTTGTCTCTAAAAAGTGTCCTTTTCCTGAACGATCTGTACTAGTTGTTCCGCTACGTTCCTTCCGTTACGCTACGATAGAGAATACGCTTACT